>CM035846.1:11695693-12376625 GCA_020510985.1 Pholidichthys leucotaenia
ATAGAGGCCGAGCACGGCTCTCACCCGTGCTCGGAATCATGACAGTTTGTTGAAAAATAACAACCAGCCAAACATTAATCAGTGGTGTGAGGGAAACCAGTGGAGAATCACAGCTGTTATGATGAGTTGTGATTATCGTTGGTTTATGATAGCTAATACTGTGAAAATTCCTATATATTTAAAAAAAAAAGTGCTTTACTATACAGATTTCTACAACTAAAATAAAACACGCACAAAATGGAAATCTCATTTATTGGTGTTTTTTGTGAGTGTGTAATTAAAGCTCTGATGTCACTGGGCTGCAACGGCCCTCAAGTAGCTGGAAATGTGAAATTGTGAGAAAATATGCAAATTAGTGACAGTTTTCACTTGGAATCATACTGAACTGGGAACTCACAACACATTTGCACCTTTTGTCTCAAATCAGTCACAGTTTAGTTCCATAGGTTCCCAGCCCCTCAATTACATTGAGAAGGGCTCGAGACAGGTTTGAGACACTCACAGCGACTGCATTTTGAGAGAAAATTTGCAGCACAATTTTTTTGGAAATGTTCAAAATTCCAGCACCACAAACATTTGGAGATATTTTGGAAACTCTTTCGCAAGTGCCGTTCGTAATTTGTCACCACCAGATGCAGCCGTATAGCATTGATTTTATGCTATCGTCCAGATTTTAAATAACAGGGATCGGATGACACACGTTTCCTTTTTCTTCTTTTTCCTCCTCTGACTCAGGGATCAAGAAGGCTCATGTGATTGGATCTTATCTTCAACATGAGCTGGTATCGGGGAGTGCCACTGTGTGTTTAAGTGGACTCAATCAATGCAGGGCGAAGCAGGGTCTCATTTAGGCTGTGAAGATAAACCTGTGGGGCAGATATCAGACCAACCCAGCTCCTCGAAGGAGGAAATATCGCCAAAGAGTTCCTGTTTTTATCCCACTGCACCCTCAGAGTGTTCAAGACAGTGAAGTGGAAAAGAAAAAAAAAGAGGAAAAAATGGGGGGAAATGAGAGAAAAAAGAAAAAGAAAACTGAAATAACAGAAGAAAAGAAAAATGAAACAAAGAAAAAATGAAAGATAACAAAATGAAATAAAAGAAAGGAGAAAAGGAAAAAGGAAAAGGAAAAAAGAGGGGGAATAAAATTAAAGAAAAAAGAGATGAAAGACAAAAAATGAAAAAACTTCAAAAATGAAGAAATAAAAAAATGAAAAAAAAACAAGGAAAATGAAAAGAGGAAAAAATAAAAAAGAAGAAAAACAAAAAAAGGGAGAAACGAAATTAAGAAGACAAATTTTAAAAATTTTAAAAAAACAGAAAAAGGAAATAAAAAGGAGGAAATGAAAATAAGGAAAAATGAAATAAAAAATGAATGAGAAAAAATAAAAAATGATAAAAAAAATAAAAAATGAAGAAAGAAAAAATTAAAAGGGGGCAAATAAAAAGAGGAAAAAAGAAAAATCAAAAAAGGGAGAAACAAAATAAGACAAAAATGAAAAAAGTGATTATAAAAACAGAAAAAAGGACAAAGCAAAAAGGGGAACAGGAAAAAGAGAAAAAATGAAAAAAGAAGAAAACTGAAAAAAAAAAACAAATTACAAAAGAAAAATGAAAAAAATGAAAAAAGAAAAAATTACAAAAGGAAAAAAGAGAAAATATATAGAAAAAAAATTAAATGGAAAAAAAGAAAAAAGAAGAAAAATGGAAACATGAAAAAGAAAAAAATGAAAAAAGAAAAAAATGAAAAAATATGAAAAATGACAAAAGAAAAAAATTAAAGAAAAAGGAAAAACAAGAAATAAATGAAAAAATGAAAAAGAAAAATATGAAAAGAGACAAAAATGAAGAAACAAAAAAATAAAAAAATTGAAAAAGAAAAAGAAAAAAAAGGTAAAAATGAAGAGAAAAGAGTGAAAAAAGAAAAAACGACAGTGTAACCCGTTTTTGTGATTTTTTTTTTCTGCCAGTGAATTGACAACTGACGTCTTTATTAAGGCAAATGTTATTCACATGCAAATTCTGACCTGTTTCTACTGGTTCTAAAGTGAAAGTTTGACTAACATTGCTGGCATTTGTCTTCTGAACACGACTAAAGTTCACCCGGTAATCGGGGACATTCTCTAAAAGGTTAACCGAAGGGGTCGGCGCCCATTTCTCTTTAATTTTGCGGCGTTTGTCACACAAACAGCTTCTGTAGTTCAGCTGTGACCAGTGAAAATTCTTCTCTGCCAGTAAAACATTCAAATACAAACTGAGTCTGCAGGAAAAAAGAGAACAAAGATGTATTCTGTTTTAATCAAAACCCACTCGGCCATCTACACTTCCTCACTCTGTCCCTCAGACTCCACAATGCTGCTGTTGTTGCCTAGCAACCCTCACATCCATGAAAATATAATGAACAAAAGAGAGAGAGAGAGAGAGAAGACGCTGTAATCTTTGGGCCTCCTGCAATGAGACGACTGAAAATAGCTGGTGGGGGGGGGGGGGCAGCGTGAAACAGTTCTGAAGATTTATTTAAGAGACACTTATCATGTTGGAATAATTTCAGAATTTTAACTTGACAAGTCCTGTAAATGTTCAATAAATATACAACTTTTTTTCTGAAAAATTTGAATTTTTTTTTTTAATTTGCAACTTTTTTCCTGTAAATTTTCAACCTTTTTCCTCATAAATTTGTGACTTTTTTCCTCTAAATATTCATCTTTTTTTCCTCATACATTTTCAGCTTTTTTCTTGTAAATTTGCAACATTTTTTAACGGTGCGGCGTCATCCCTGCGCCATTCACACCAGGGGCCACTTCAGAGTCTCCCGTCAACCTAGCCTGCAGGTTTTTGGCCTGTGGGAGGAAACCTGAGTGCCTGGGCTAAGCCCACGCAGACATGACGACAGCATGCAGACTCCCCACAGAAGGGTCGCCAATGATCGGACCCATGACCTTCTTCCTGTGCTGCCACGGTGCTAACCACTGCTCCACCTCGCTGCCCAGGCTGCGACTTTTATCAAAAATTGGTGACTTTTTTATGCATAAATTCACAACTTTTTCCTGTAAATTTTCAACTTTTTTTTTTTTATAAATTTGCAAAAAAAAATTCTTGTAAATTTGTAAATTTTTCTGTAAATTTTCAACTTTTTGTAACTTTTTCCTAGAAAAATTGGTTATTTTTTATTATAAATTTAAAATGTTTTCCTGTATATTTTCAACTTTTTTCTCATAAATTTGTGATTTTTTTCATGTAAAAATTCATCATTTTTTCTTATAAATTTACAACTTTTTTCATAGTGCCACTTTTCTCAAAAATTTGTGACTTTTTTCACACAAATTCACAATTTTTTCTTGTAAATTTGCTAATTTTTCCTCTAAATTTTCAATTTTTTCATAAATGTGCTAATTTTTTCTTCTTGTAAATTGCTGGAATAATAAATGTTGGCTGTTTGTTAAATTTGTGTGGGAAAAAAAGGGAAACACTTTTTTCACAAAAGCGGCAAATGTCTAGGGGACAAAAATGGAAAATTTATTTTAAAAGACACAAATCTGCATGGAAAAAAAAATTCACATTTTATTTTTCAAGAAAAATGCCACAAGTTTACGACAGAAATGTCACAAATGAACAAGAAAATAAGACATTTGTGAGAGAAAAAGTAAAAAAAAAAAAATGCAAATGTGCAGCTTTGGTTCTTGTAAATTTGCAAATTTAATAGAAAAAGTTACAAATTTATGAAACAAATCTGTGTGGGGAAAAAAAAAAAGATCTTTTTTCACAACAAATGGTAAATTTATCAAATCTGAGGGGAAAAAAAGTGCCAATTTACAGGATTTTTTTTTTTTCAAATTGATAAGAAAAGCATTTCAAATCTATGAGGGAAAAAAATACAAATTTACAGGAAAACATTTGGAAATAAAAGAGAAAAAAGTTGCATATTTTTTAGGAAAAAGGTGTAAATTTAAGAGAAAAAAGTGTCAAATCTATGAGAAGAATTTTCAAATTTAGAGGAAGAGTTCCATTTTTTGGGAAATAAATTGCAAAAGTTGCAGATTTACAGGGAAAAAAATTGCAATTCTGGAAAAAGTTGAAAATTTACAAAAAAAAGTGTACATTCATGGGGGGAAAGTGCAAATTTATTAGAAAGAAACAAATTTTCGCATTTGTGCTTAGAATTTTAGTGCTTCAAATGAATTTTATTCAGTTATGTAACATGGTTAAAAAAGTGTTCTGATGATATCGGGGGAACTCAGTTTCTTCCTGGTCGGGAGGGGCAGTGCCCCCGCCCCGCTCAGCTGTGAGAGCAGAACATCTGACCCAGCGTTTGAGTCCGTTCCGGCAGTTGTTATTTTTAAAAGTGAAACCGTTTTCCCTGCACAGCTGCAGCATGGCCGTGACTACCATCCAGCGAGGACACGGCGGACACGGGGCCCTGGGGAAGGACGAGCTGGATGTTGATGGTGTTTGGCTTGTCACAGCTCAGCCCAGATCCAAGAAACATCACACACACACACCACCAAAAAAAACCCCAAACACCTAACAGAATGTGACAAGCCTGCCTCTGAACAGCGCTCCCTCCCAGAAACGCAGATGTTTTTTCCCAGTTTGGGTCATCTTTAGCCGTGCTAGCAACCGCACCTTAGGGGACGCGCTCTGTTCCCAGCGTGTTTGCTCTTATTTACACCAAAAAGGTCGTGCTTTCAGTTTGCCTCCCCACTTCCAAGAAAGTTCATTGAGGCACCATTAGAGAACCTGAAGGTGGGGCTTGCGGGTTTGTGACATCATAAAACCAGGAAGTGCAATCTGCTCGTTTCGTTGAGAGTCTAATTAGTTAATGTGTGCAGGAGTGACGGCGGTGTCACGGTGCCGCCGTTTCCCAGCCAGCATGTCTGTGTGGGCCCCACTGTCTGTTAAACTGGGCTGTCTTATGAGTCCCACGTGGGTTGGTCCGTGGGTTCCCTGTTGGCCCCGTCTGTGTTTGTCCACATGGGCTTTACCTGTGGTGCAGGTGAGCAGGCGAGATGTAAAAGTTATGATTATTTTGGATCCTTTAACAAATTTAAAACAAAAAGACAATAATAATTTTAGACTATAGACAATTAATTCTGCACCTTTCCGAACACTTTGTTGATGTATTTTAAAAATATATATATATATATGCTTTCATGAAACTACAGTCCAGTGCACTGTTAACTCAGTGGACCCCCGACCGTTTACCCTGCGGGGCCGAGACCCTGCAGGTTTTACCTCCACCCAGTCTCTGCATCAGCTGTTTTAACTGGTCAGCCATCAGTGGGAAGAAATTCAGGGAAGACACCCGATGAAGGCCCTCCATGGGATACGGTTGGGGGGCTGCTAGCAAAACCTGAAAGGGTTAAAACGGCTCCTGATGGGCAGAAACAATGTGACGGTTGTGTGTGGTTTTAAGAGACGTGAGTGTTTGGACGTTTTCAGTAATCACAGGACCAAGAGACGCATTTCACAAGGTCCAAACCAACAAACACACAATTCTTCAGTGAAGGGCACCTTTAACGTGCACCATTTGGGTTGAACATTTAGATCTGAACTTGTAGGATATGATTATAGGCAGTGGGTGATTTTAACAGGGGGATGGGAGTGTTCACAAATTTAGCAGAAGGTGAAAACAGATGTAAATTAGGTGCAAATTTGCATGAATAAAGGTGTAAAGATGTAAAACAGAAAGATAGCAATTTAAAAGTTAAAAAAGTCACAAATTACAATTTAATTACATAGAAAAAACAAGTCCCAAGTGGAGGAGTTTAAGTATCTCGGGTCTTATTCACGAGTGAGGGGAAAACGGAGAGAGAGATTGACAGACGGATCGGAGCAGCATCTGCAGTGATGCGGACGTTGTAACGGTCTGTTGTGGTGAAGAGGGAGCTGAACTCTAAAACAAAGCTGTCGATCTACCAGTCAATCTACGTTCCTACTCTCACCTATGGTCACGAGCTTTGGGTAATGACCGAAAGAACGAGATCTCGGATACAAGCGGCTGAAATGAGCTTTCTCCGTAGGATTGCTGGACTCACCCTCAGAGATAGGGTGAGGAGCTCAGTCATCCGGGAGAGGCTCAGAGTAGAACCGCTGCTCCTCCACATTGAAAGGAGTCAGTTGAGGTGGTATGGGCATCTGATTAGGATGCCTCCTGGACGCCTCCCACTTGAGGTGTTTCGGGCACATCCCACTGGGAGGAGACCCCGGGGCAGACCCAGGACTCGGTGGAGAGACTATGTCTCCCAGCTGGTCTGGGAACGCCTTGGTATCCTCTCTGAAGAGCTGGAGCAGGTGGCGGGGAAGAGGGAAGTCTGGGCTTCTCTGCTTGAACTGCTGCCTCCATGACCCAGACCTCCGGAAAAGTGGTAGAAGATGGATGGATGGATAGAAAAAACATTTAACCAGCATCCAAATGAATGTTGCAAATTTATAAGAAAAATGTAGAACAAGAAAAAAAGTAGAACATTTACAAGAGGAAAAATGTCAAATTAATGAGAAAAAGTTGAAAGTTTATGAGAAAAAAATTGCAACTCTATGAGGAAAAAAATTACAAATTTACAGGAAAAAAATAGGAAATTTATAAGGAAAAAATTGTAAATTTGCAGGGAAAAGTTGTAAATCTGCAAGAAAACAAATTTACAGGAAAAAAATTTGCAGATTTTTGGGAAAAAAAGAAAAAAAATAGGAAATTTATGTGGAAAAAAATGAAAATTTATGAAACAAAAGTTTTTAAAAATTAGGAAAAAATTTGGAAATTTATGTGAAAAAAGTTGTAAATGTACAGGGAACTAGAAACTAGAACTAGGAACTAGATTTATGAGAAAAAAGTTGCAAATTTCTGAGAAAAGTTGAAAATCTACAGAAAAAAGTTACAGATTTAAAAAAATGAAAATTTACAGGAAAGGAATTAGAAATTTATTCAAAAAATTTGAAAATGTATGAAAAAAAGTTGCAAATTTATGAGATAGAAGTTGGAAATTTACAAGAAAAATTTTTAAATTTATGAGAAAAAAATGGAAGTATATGAAGAAAAAATTTAAAAGTTTATGAGAAAAAATTTGCAACGCTATGAGAAAAAAAAGTTAAATATTTGCAGGGGAGAAAAATGGAAATTTATGAGGAAAAAAGTTGGAGATGTACAGGGAAAAAGTTGTAAATCTGCAAAAAAAAAGTTGCAAATTTACAGGGAAAAAACTGCAGATTTATGGGAAAAAAGTTGACCATTTTCAAGATTCAAAGATTTTATTTGTCAGTCTTACTATACGTACAGGATATAGAGGAGAACAGAAATGACGTTTCTCTCTCGAGAAGAAAAAAGGTTTAAGTTTATGAAAAAAAGTTGGAAATTTATCTGCAATATCTGCAATATTTATTATCTATAAAATCTGCAAGAAAAGGTTACAAATTTATAGTAAAAAACTGCAAATTTATTGGAAAAAAGTTGAAAAATTACAGAGAAACTTGTAAATCTGCAAAAAAGTTACAAATTTTTAGGAAAAAAAATTACAGATTTATGGGGGGGTTGAAAATTTACAGGAAAAAAAATTGGAAATTTATGAGGGAAAAAAATGAAAATCTACAAAAAAAAACTTTTTTTAAATTACAGGAAAAAAAATTGGAAATTTATGTGGAGAAAAGTTGGAAATGTACAGGGAAATAGCTGCAGAATAATAAGAAAAAAGTTGCAAATTTCTAAGATAAAAGTTGAAAATTTACGGGAAAAAATTTGGAAATCTATGTGAAAAAGATGCAAATTCACAGGAAAAAATTTACAGATTTATGAGAAAAAATTTATGAGGAAAAAAATAAAATTTCTGAGACAGAAGCTGAAAAATTACAGGGAAAAGTTGAAAATCTACAAGAAAAAGTTACATATATACGTATATATATATTATATAAAAATGTAAGTTTTTGAGCAAAAGTTGTAAATCTACAAGAAAAAGGTTGAAAATTTACAGGGGAAATAATAGTAAATTGACCAGATTTTTATTCGGAGTCATTTTGCTGACATCCCCCCCCCCCCCCCCCCCCCCGCCCACATCATCTACTGATGACACTTCTGCTGTGGTTCTGACCCAGATTGGCTCTTTAGAGCAGCAGATATGTAGGAACTTGGTGGGGGGGTATGCTCTCTACTTCCCTTGAAACTGCTAATGTGACACTTTCGCCACTTTTAAAGGTCAGCACTGTCTGGATAGGTCGCCATTTATCAGAGGAACAAATGTATGTGTCAGAGGGTTTTTTAAAAAAAAAGAAGAAGAAGAACTTTGGGAAAAGCCATGAAGGTGCACCGTTTCTGAGGGCCAGCTCTCGAACACCCAACATTCAGTCACAAATCAGCAGCACAGATTGCTTCTCTGTGTCGTGTCGCTGCCGCCGTTGTCTGGCCGAGGACCCCACATGGCTCCGGGCTGTTTAGCAGGACTCCATTTTCTTGTCCGAGCTGCTGTCGGGTCTCGGGGGTGGGAGGTGGGGGGCGGGGGCCTAAGTGAGTCGATCGGTCTCTAAATGGAAAACAAATTGAAGCTTGTTGAGGCAAACAAGCACTTTCTCTCTGCTCTTTGCCTGATCTAAAAATGCTGTGATGGGCGTCCTCAGCGGGGGACGGGATGGGGATGGGGGCGGTCAGCCGAAGCTGCCGGAGCAGAAAAACAGCTTTAACTGCAGTCTTTAAACGCTCGTCTGGAGACGGTGGACATGTGTGTGAGGGGGCGCGTTTAAACCTGATGGAGCCGTTTAAAATCCCACCCATCCACATATGCAGCCAGCCAGAATGCTGCTACGTCAGGATTCTGCTGCTCTGGAGCCAGGAGACTTGACAAAATGACACAAAATCATCCCCCCCCCCCCCCGTTAACCTGACACCCCTGCCCCCCATCCCTAATCATAGGCATAAATTAAGGGGGGCATTTTTTTAAAAACTTTTTTTCTTTTAAAATTGCAACTTTATTCTTGTGTAGCGTACTCAAGCCAGATTGAACTCTGCAATTCCTTCTCATGAACGTTGTGCCTTTATTTATGAACTTTTGAGACTGTAACTTTGTTCCACATTCTTCTTCTCATCACAGGATCCCAGCAGCTTCTGGGTACATTCCAGAGATGGCGCCCCTCCCCTCTCTCCCTCAATCACACAGACTTTCAATTCAATTCAATTCAACTTTATTTATATAGCGCCATTTCACAACAACAGTCATCTCATAGCACTATCAACTGTAGGGGGAACCCCCACAGTTGCAGAAAGACCCCAGCAATCAGGCGATCCCCTGTGAGCAAGCACTTGGCGACGGTGGAGAGGAAAAACTCCCTTTTAACAGGAAGAAACCTCCAGCAGAACCAGGCTCAGGGAGGGGCAGTCATCTGCTGCGACTGGCTGGGGGGTGAGGGGATAGAGAAGAAGAAAAGAACAGACATGTAGAGAGCAAACAGCACGATGGGGATTCAATCTATGGGACAGAACAAACAAATGTTAATGACCAGCAAAAAAAAAAAATTTCATTGAGAGTGAGAAAAGGAGTGAGGCCCAGTGCATTACTGGAGGTCCCCCGGCTGACTAAACCTATTAGCAGCATAACTAAGGGAGGGTTCAGAAACACATGATCCCTCCCTAATTGTAGGCTATATCAAAAAGGTAGGTTTTAGCCCTATTCTTAAAAACAGAGATCGAGTCTGACTCCCGAATCCAGATTGGCAGCTGATTCCACAGGAGAGGAGCTTGATAACTGAAGGCTCTGCCTCCCATTGTACTTTTGGAGATTCTAGGTATTACAAGTAATCCTGCATTTTGGGAGCGTAGTGCTCTGTTAGGATAATACGGTAGTATCAGATCTTTTAAATAAAAAAGAGCCTGATTGTTTAGAGCTTTGTAAGTAAGAAGAAGGATTTTAAACTTAATTCTAAACTCTATGGGAAGCCAATGAAGGGAGGCCAGAACCGGAGAGATATGATCTCTCTTTCTAGTACCTGTTAAAACTCTTGCTGCAGCATTTTGGATCAGCTGAAGACTTTTTAAAGATGTTTTAGGACAGCCTGATAATAAAGAATTACAATAATCTAATCTCGAGCTAACAAAAGCGTGGATCAGCTTCTCAGCATCACTCTGAGACAAGATGCTCCTAATCTTGGCAATATTACGCAAATGATAGAAGGCAGTCTTAGAAACAAATTTAATATGTGAATTGAAGGACAAATCCTGATCAAAAATAACTCCAAGGTTCCTCACAGAGCTATTAAGAGAAAGAGTAACCGCATCCAAACTGAAAGTTTGATTTTGAAAGGAATTTCTAAGGTTTTTTGGACCAACAAGAATGACTTCAGTCTTATCTGAATTTAATAGCAGGAAATTACAAGTCATCCAAGCTTTGATTTCCTTAAGACAGGCTTCTAACTTGGCTAATTGATTACTATCATCTGGCTTCATTGACAGGTATAATTGTGTGTCATCAGCATAACAATGAAAATGTATACAGTGCTTTCTAATAATGTTGCCTAAAGGAAGCATATATAAACTAAAAAGAGTAGGGCCTAGCACAGATCCCTGTGGAACTCCATGACTAAGCTTTGAGTTGAAAGAAAACTCCTTATTTACATGAACAAACTGGAACCTATCAGATAAATAAGATCTAAACCCTTGCAACAAAGTTCCATTAAGTCCAACATAGTGTTCTAATCTATCAAGATTCTTCCGCTCCTCACCTTGGCGTGAGGAGCGGAAGAACAAAGAACTCCCAACACTTCTTGGTTTTATAGCTGCAGCTGTGACTGCAGCTCCTGAAGAGAGGAGCTGAAGAAGAGCCCCTGAAACTCACATGGACTCTGTATACATTGCTTATTTGTCATAAATGTTTGTGCATGTTTTCCCTCATTATGAATCCTCGTAGATTAGACAAAAATCCCCAAGAAAAGTTGAGATATTTGTAAACTCTAATATGCAAAGAACTCAGTGTTGTTTATGTCACGTGACCGACGCATCCCATCTGGGCGAGTAAGCTCACACATGGGGTAGAGAGTTAGTCATGCAAATTCATGATTGGGTGGTCACAGCAAGGACTGCCCTTGTGTGTGTGTGTGTGTGTGTGTGTGCCTTGAGTTCCACCAAGACCAGAGTTCCCTCTCTTTTCCCTCCCGGATATCGGCCAGACCATGTCTCATGCAGCTCTGCTGTTTTACTCCAGGTAAATACATTTTTTTTTTTCTCTTTTGTTACTCAGAAGGCTTTCTCCACTTAAACTTTTTGAATTTTTCCTTTAGGTTGTAGAAAGCAGTGACTAGTTGAAGTTAATCCAAATTTTTTTTTCTTTTTTTCTAAGCAACGCAAGCTTTGTTTTTTTTTTTCTTTAACCTTAAAGCAGACGGACAGACGAAAATTCAGTATCGCTAATTCTTATCTCAAATTGTTGTCTGAGACGAGCTAAGTCGAACCGCACATGTTTTGGTGTCAACGAATGTCGCATAAGGTGACAATGCGCTCTTGAAGTACGCTGTCGTTGAGAGCTGGCGGACCCAGCCAAGTGATCAGCGGCTAAGATGGCCACTGACTGTGTGACGTCACCACCGGCAAACACACGCACACGGTCGGCGGCCAGTGCTGTGTTTTGCTTCATGCAACACTTGATGTTTACGTCTTAAAATCAGCGATTACGGATATTTCTTGGAATACTTGTGGATTACAAATAGATTATTTATGAAGATTAGGATTTCAGGAATCAAATTAATATGGTTTGGCGCTGTGTTGTCTACGGGTGCGATGGTCCTGCTGTGTTTTGCATCATGCAACACTTGATGTTTACGTTTTAAAATCGGCAATTACGGATATTTCTCGGAATTACCAAATATTTTCATGATCATAAGAACGGTTAGGGGGAAAAAACATGCTGAAGAAAGACAGTTTAACTCACCGGTTACTTATATTGGAAGTCCATCCTCCTGTGTTTTTTAGAAGCAAAGTTCTCAATTACAAAGACATACAGTGTTCCCTATTGCTTCAGCTTCTGTATTAAAGCAGACTGCAGTGAAATAGTACCCAGGTTTGTCAGTCTTTCTTGTCCACATATATTTTGCAGGTGTCACGGCTTGCCGCTCTCAGGCATCTGCCTCAGCTGCGCGCACACCTGCGCCTCGTTAGCGCCCTATATGTGCAGTAGACATTTCGTTGACAGCGATTTCGAGAATAAGATGCAATTTGCAAAAAGATTGGTGATAAAGAAAACGGCTATTCCAACTATATATCCCTCGATTCCCAAGTCTGACTGTGAGACAAGTGTCAGTGACAGTGGCGTGAAAAGCCAGGGTGATCCACCGATGCGATCAGCTGTCAGAAAACGAGAAGTAAACAGGGTAAGTTTTGGATTTTTAATATTCACAGCAAATGTTTACTAAACATTTTAAATGAATTCCAAGCAATGGATGATTTTCAAAATCAAACATGTAAAAGTAGAAGAAATTACCAATGACAGTTCAGCTTTCAATTTTTAGGGAAGCAACATATTTGCTAAGAAAAATAAATATAAGCCTAAGATTGTAAGAGAAATGTGCTTTTAAAAATGGAACCCCAATTTTCTACCATAAAATGGTGCCCATTATAACTGTGAAATGTTATTTATTGGAATATAATAATTGCTATATCTGGAAGCTAGTTATTTTCTTAATCTGTAGTGATACTCCATTGATTTTTGTATTTCTTTGTATATTTCTGCTGTGTTTTCAAACGTTCATACAAAGGTGGTATAGTATGTAATATTTCTTTTCAAATTGAGAAGAATTTAGTGTGTTCAAATTATTCAAATGTATATGACATGCGACTTTGATGAATGCTGAACTATGAGAATTATAACATTGACATGAACATTAATAAACTCAATATATGATTTTACAAAACTTTATTTACATATCATTGTTCACAAATCTAATCTTGGTAGGCAAAATCCCTTGTAGTGATCAGATGGGAATGTTTCTCTGATGAGGCTCACTGCACAGGCAGGCAACATAACCCTCACTTCTTTCCCACAAATAAGGCTGAATACCCCCCTCAGCACCACCCAAAACTACTTCATCATCCGATTCTTCATTTTCAATGTCATCATTTATATTGAGGTCGTCAAACTCGAGAAAATAATCGCTGTCCGAATCACTTTGCTCTCGTTCTGCCATTTTCTATTGCTGTTGTGACGTCACCAATGCCCGCACCTATCGAGAGATGGCGGTACTGCAGCCTCACTAAGTGAAGGCTGAGCTATGAGCAAATAAGGTCATTTATGGAAGCTGGTGACACATATTAAATCGCGGGAATAGACAGAATAGAATATTTTCATACAATCTGTTGATTGGTTCAATAAAAAAATGTCACTGTCCGTCTGCTTTAATTTTCTGTAAACTCGAGCATAACCACACATTTTAGAGCATCACTAGCTAATCCAGTTTAAAGTTTTCTTCTGGCTGACCTCCTATGTCAAATGCTGTCCCAGCGGGCAATCCATTGTCCAAGAAGGCACCAGCAGATCCAAGCTGCAGGCCCTGAGCTGGGTCCCCACCTCACAGAAGATTCCCAGGTCAAGATCTCCCGGGCACAGAACCACAGAGAGGACAACTGCCGCCAAGGCCCCATCCCCAACCCAGGTTGGACAAAGCAGGGCTAGCAAACATATATGCAAAATTACCACAATTCATGCTACATATGGTTATCTTGTGGTGACCCACCACAATCTACATGGACATTCAATCTTCACACTCAGCTAGGGCAGGAAGCAGAACAATTTGCAGAGGGACAGCGAGCCCCTAGGGGGATTCGTCAGCCTCCGTCGGTCTATGATGACCATGGAAGAGAATCCTAAACGTCTACTCTGCTGGAACAGCACCGCCTGTGGCTGAACAGGCCGATGCATGAATGGCAGTCCCTGTCACACAGGTCGCACTTGTGGGTGGTCTCCGTGCTGCTGGGTCTGTGGCGGTTCTTCCTGCGGGTCCTTTTTTCATCTGCTGCAGCAGTCAGTCTCTCTTCACCCGCCTTGAGCTGTCTGGTCAGGGTGCCTCTCCATTTGGAGCGGTCCGTTGCAAGGTCCTCCCAGCGCTCTGTGTTGATCTCCAGGGCCTTCATGTCTCTCTTGCAGACGTCTCTAAAGCGCAGCTGTGGGCAGCCAACGTCTCTCCTGCCAGTCGCCGGTTCTCCGTAGAGGACGTCTTTGGGGATTCTGCCATCCTCCATATGGTGAACGTGGCCTTGCCAGCGGAGCCTGCGCTGCCTGAGTAGAGTGAACATGGAGGGAAGGCCAGCGCAGGACAGAACTTCTGTGTTGGGCACTTTGTCCTGCCAGGATATATCCAGGATGTGGCGAATGCAGCGCAAGTGGAAGGAGTTCAGTCTCTTTTCCTGCCGGGCATACATTGTCCACGTCTCACTCCCATAGAGCAGTGTGCTGATGACGCAGGCGTTGTACACTGCCATCTTCGTCTTGACAGAGAGTTTGGGATTCCCCCACACTCGTGTGGTGAGGCGAGCAAGTGTGAAGGCTGATTTTCCAATCCTCTTGTCGATCTCTGTATCAAGGTTGTTGCTGATCATGGACCCCAGGTACGTGAACTGATTCACGACCTCCAGCTCGTAGTCGTCGATGGTGATGGTTGGTAGTGCTTCCGTGCCTTGCGCCAAGACGTTAGTCTTCTTCAGGCTGATGGTAAGCCCGAAGTCCTTGCATGCCTGGGAGAAGCGGTCCATCAGGGTCTGAAGCTCCTGCTGTGTGTGGGTTATGACTGCAGCGTCATCTGCGAACAGCATGTCTCTGATTAGAGCCTTGCGTACTTTGGTTCTGGCTTTCAGGCGGGCGAGGTTGAAAAGCCTGCCGTCAGATCTTGTGTGCAGGTAGATTCCCTCTGTTGCTGTGCTGAAGGCATGCCTCAGGAGCATAGCAAAGAAAATCCTAAAGAGGGTTGACGCAAGTACACAGCCCTGTTTCACTCCGCTGTGTATGTTGAATGGCTCTGAGACGTTGCCGTCGTGCTGCACTATCCCCTGCATGTTGGTGTGAAATGATTCGATGAGGCTTTGCAACTTTGGTGGGCATCCTATCTTTGTCAGGATCTTGAAAAGGCCCTCTCTGCTGACCAGATTGAACGCTTTGGTGAGGTCGATGAAAGCGACGTACAGAGGCATGTTCTGTTCTCTGCATTTCTCCTGGAGTTGGTGGATGGAGAATATCATGTCTACCGTCAATCGCTCAGCGCGGAAGCCACACTGAGACTCGGGGTAGACACGTTCGGCAAGCTTCTGTAGACGAACGAGAGCAACTCGTGCGTAGACTTTGCCAACAACGCTGAGGAGGGAGATGCCCCTGTAGTTGTTGCAGTCGCTTCTCTCCCCTTTGTTTTTGTAGAGGGTGATGATCTTGGTGTCCCTCATGTCCTGTGGTACAGCACCTTCCTTCCAGCACTGGCAGCAGTAGGGCGGTCTTGCAGTGCTTGATCAGGTCGGGGGGGATGCCGTCGTTGCCGGGTGCCTTGCCAGTGGCCAAGCTATCAATGGCCTTGCTGAATTCTTCGATGGTTGGCTCGGCGTCAACTTCGTCCATGGATGGCAGGCAGTTGATGGCATCAAGGGCTGACGGTGTCACGGTGTTCTGTCTGGAGTAAAGGTTGGAGTAGTGTTCCACCCATCTCTCCATCTGCTTGTTCTTTTCTGTGATCTCCCCAGTGGAGGATTTGAGGGGGGCCGTCTTGCTCTGAGCCGGACCAAGTGCTTTCTTGACGCCATCGTACATGCCACGTATGTTCCCTGTTATGGCAGCGGTTTGAATGTCTTGGCTGAGCTGAGTCCAGTACTCGTTGGCACAGCACTGAGCAGTCAGCTGAACTTTGCTTCTCGCAGCCCTGAGAATCTGGAGATTCTTCTCGTTTGGGTACTTCTTGTACTCAGCAAGTGCTGAGCGCTTGGCTTCAATGACGGGGTCATCTCGGTCAACTTGGCATCAAACCAGTCCTGTGACTTTGAGGTCTTCCTCCCAAAGGTAGCCAAGGCTGTGCGGTGGATGGTGTTTCGCAGCTCTTCCCACTTCTGCTTTGCAGATTCTCCTTCTTGTGGTACACCAAGTTCCTTCTCAAAGGTGGAGGCAAACTGCTCAACAAGTACTGGTTGGGCCATCTTGCTGGTGTCAATCCGTGCCTTTCCAGGCTGTCTAGCACGATGGAATTTCTTCAGCTGCAGCTTGACCTTGCAACACACCAATGAATGGTCTGTGTCGCAATCTGCACTCTGGAACGAACGGGTGATTAGCACATTCTTCAGTGAGGTGCGCCTGGTCAGGATCAAGTCCAGCTGGTGCCAGTGCTTTGAGCGCGGATGTCACCAGGAAACCTTGTGTTGGGGCTTGGTCTTGAAGAACGAGTTTGTGATGCACAGATCGTGATAAGTGCAGAACTCGAGCAGCCGCTGTCCGTTGTTGTTCATTCTGCCCACGCCAAATGATCCAAGACAGGAGGGCCAGGAGTCGTGGTCAGCACCCACTCTGGCATTGAAGTCTCTAAGAAGAATGAGTTGTTCAGAGTTGGGGATGATCCTGACAGTTGTTGCGAGATTCTCGTAGAACTCGTCTTTTGCCTCTGGTGTGGCTGTCAGTGTTGGGGCATACACACTGACGAGGGTGACTGGGCCTTGAGTGGTGTTGAGGCGGAGGGTGAGGAGTCGTGCAGAGCCATTGCTGCCCGGTTCCACCATCTTCAGCAAGGTGTTCTTCACTGTGAAGCCCACTCCGTGTTCCCTGTGTTCGTCACTGCCCTTTCCCTGCCAGTAGAATGTGTAGTCCTTCTCTCTCAGTGTGCCTGCGTCAGCCAACCGTGTTTCCTGGAGAGTGGCGATATCCACTCCCAGTCTCTTCAGCTCATTATTGATGATGGCAGTCTTCCTGGTGTCATTGATGTCCTTGAGGTTAGCAGCGAGTCCTGTCATCATAGTGCGGACGTTCCAAGTTCCCAGTTTTAGAGTTAGTCTCTTTTGTTTTTTTGTCTTGCCTGGTGCGAAGGTTCTCAGCCTGCTGTTTGGACTTCTCATCCCCATGCACCCAATGAGGAAAGCAAGCTGTGGCGGGACAACACCTTATTGACTGGGGGCTGCCCAGCTTGAGGTGGGCGGTAGCTGTCCAGTGAGATCCAATGATCCCTCCCACCGTCGGGAACAACCCCTGGCGCCGCGCTCTACGCCGATTGAGTGGTGGCTTATAACCGGTAACTGTCATTCCCCGTGTTTTGTCTACGCCAAAGGCGAAGCTGGAGTGTCCTCTCCAGTGATCCATTGTTCTACCTTCCAGCGTTGGGCGTTGGTAGGATTCAAGCCTGGGCAGGAAGATATGGAGGACAAGATGTTGCCCATGCAGCATGCTTCCCCCCCCCCACGTCACTGATGAATCCAAAGGAACAGCAGGGCTGCTACAGTTTGGCACCAGCGCTGTCGCAGGAGCTGCCAGAACGATGTTGAGCACAACAGAGAACTGCCTTAGGGGCTCCGACTCCGGATTTTTCCTCAGGGTTAACTCCTGAAGCCTTTCCCGTGACCAGGTGTGCCGCAAGGCAACGGAGGTTTGAAATCAGGGTTTACCTTCCACTAGATGGGCTACCTCCCCAGGTTGACGAGCCACCATCTACCCGAAGCATCTGGTTTTAAGGCGCCAGAGATCCGCCCTCGCCCCTTCTCCTATTAGTAAAAGCAGTTCCGCCGGGCTTAGAGACTAAGCCACATAGGCAGGCTAAGAGTTGGACTTAGTTGTCAGAGGCTTTTCGAGACGCACGCCGTAAGGAGCATTTTATGAGCACTGGGAGCTTAACACCAGTGCCGCTCCTGGCTATGACAACCTTGGAACCATTGACTATTGTTATACATCCCGGGATTAAGGATAGGAAGTCCGGCGCCAGTTAATCACGTGATTGATATTTATTTGCTGATATGTATATCAATATGCAAATGTGCCATGCGTTCTCTCTTGTCTGTATAAAAGAGCTTACTTTACATGCCTCACACAGCACACACACACAGGACACACACCCGCAGCGCACAGCGCAACAGTGTGTCTCATGATGGAGGAAATAAAACTCTGAAACCTTCAGCTCGTCGTAGTAAGCCTGAATAAACACCAGCAATGAGACATTGCTGTATTAGCAAATTCTAATGCCCCGTTTATTAAATTTTAAGATTGGGATCCAAAGGCTGTTAACGCCGTTGAGCGCGGGAACCCCCTGACACACGTGTCACTTAGCTTGGTAAGTGCCATTCATTGTGTATGGGAATGCTAACCTCTAGCTTGAAATGCTAATCGCCGATGCTAATTTCGGCTAGTTTTTCCATCAGAAAAGGGCACTTTTCAAAGCTGTAATGGTTAGAAATGGTCCCATTTCCCTTGCCATTGATTGCTACTTGGTGATGAATATTGAACCTGTGGTTGATATGTGTTTTAAAGTGCACAATTGTGCTAAATTGTTGTGCTAGCACACTTTTATGTTTTTTTAATCTTGTCAAGTGCTTTCCAATGCACTTGACTTAGATTATAGATTAAGCTTTTTGTTCTGACCTATTCTGTACGTCAGGTTTTTGTGCAGGATTCAGAGGACTGTGGAGTCTCCAGATCTGGATGGCGAGCCGGAGCCCGAATCCTAGTGACTGGTAAAAGTGACCCAACTAGTCACCTGGACTGATACCAAGGACTGTGTATATTGTAAATATATTTTGGGGTATTTTATTTTTATTTTTCTTATTATTGTGACAAGTGTTGTGTGTTTTTTTTTTATTAAGTGTACATGTCTGTAAATAGTACACAACTTGAAAAATATACATAGTTGCAAGTTCATACACCACGTGTAAGTGTCATCTGTTGTTACGCCCTCCAGGCTCCTACGAATCTAGGGTCTACCTGGTCTGGCCCAATTATTTCTTTTGTCCAGGTAGAAAAGTTACGGTAACTACATTGCCATAACACAACACTACCAAAAAGGGTACTACACCTAAAGTGAGTAGGTGTTAGTGGGTGTTACAAATGGAACATGAGGCGAACACCCTGGAGATGACCCCGACCGGGAAAGCCCCAGCATGCGTCATGGTACGCCCCTCGCCTGATCTGATCCCTCCACACTGGTGACCTGATGAGGGAGAATGACCATCTGCTCCCTCTCACCGCGCTGTGGATCCCATAGGACCAGAGAACGCCTGCAACCTCTTCATCCTCACCGGAGCGCAGCGCTGGGACCAAAATGCACCATGAACGACACGAGCGAACTAAGGAAGCAGCCTGAATGGGGACAATCATCGGCCTCTGCTGCGTTGATTTCCACCGAGCTCCCCGACTCTGACTAAACTCCGGACAGCGGACCTCCCACGCACAGAAGCCCTGCACGCACACTGCAGGATTACAAGGATAGCGCAACTGCCAGCTATGTGGTCACTGCGCCAGGTGCGTGCCACGCACCAGGGACAAACCGGCTCAACAGACTGATACATCATCCTCCACCCCTGCGCATGCCCGAGAAAAACGGCCGATCACCACCCTCGGAACCTTCAGGGCTGCTCGTGCACCTGGAGCGGACGTGCAGCCTGCACACAGGACTTTGCATGGGTTTCTCAGCCGCGGCGCACAAAGGGAATTTAGCCCATTGGTTTCCCCAATGACTTTAGGGCTGCTTCCCGCACCTAAAAGCCAAACCGCCTCACACCCTCACACAGCTGCAGTTGTTTCACAGCCGCTATGCATCCTCGGGGAATTTGGCCGCTCGCTTTCCCCACATCCTCGTTGGACA
Source organism: Pholidichthys leucotaenia (assembly GCA_020510985.1). Lineage (NCBI taxonomy): Eukaryota > Metazoa > Chordata > Actinopteri > Cichliformes > Pholidichthyidae > Pholidichthys > Pholidichthys leucotaenia. Next base: position 11,715,452 of record CM035846.1, read on the forward strand.
CAGCCTCTGTGGATCTCCGCCACGTTTACCGGGAAAGTCCCTCACCATCGTGGATCCACACGCAATTTTTGCACGGCCCAGACACCTTTGACATCCCGGGCCGGCACTCTCTTACTCCCACCCCTCCCCCTCCTCCTGCACAGAGCTTTTCCCGCGCCTCACTCCCTAAAACCGGCCGATCACCGTCTGGTTCCATTGCGCACAACAGCACACCGGCCCGTGCGCCCACGATCCATGGCCGTTCAACGTGCTGGAACTTGGAGCAGAGCACACTGCCCTTTCCACCCCTCCTCCGTCCCCCCATGGACTGACATGCCCTCCGACAGTTCTACCGGAGCTGGAGCCAAACGACGGGGTGGGGGGGGGTCCACAACCTCTGCTGAGTGCTCTGGGGGGAGCCCTGTGGTGACCCACCACAAATTGCATGGACATTCAATCTTCACATTCAGCTAGGGCAGGAAACAGAACAATTTGTATACGGACAGAGAGCCCCTAGGGGGACAACCAGAACAATGACTATTGTTATACATCCCCGGATTAAGGAGAGAACGTCCGGCGCCAGTTAATCACGCCATTGATATGTATTGACTGATACTGCATGTATATCAATATGCAAATGCACCATGCATTCTTTCGTCTGTATAAAAGAGCTTACTTTACATGCCTCACACAACACACACACACAGGACACACAGCCACAGAGCTACAGTGTGTCTCATGATGGAGGAAATAAAACTCTGAAACCTTCAGCTCGTCGTACCTCGCCTGAACTTATTTGTTTCTCCACAATCTCTCCATTTTATGAGCTATACAGATGTCCATTGTCACCTTGGCTTTCTTCAGAAAAACTACTAAACTACGGCCTCCCTCAGCCGTCCCTTGGGTGTCATGTGCACCTCTATGAGGCGCAGAGAGGACAGATCCACACTCAGGTTGTGTTGAAGACATTTGTTAACTAGAAAAGCACTTCGAGAGCGCAGACCTCCGCCAAGCGCCACAGTTCCCCCCATACAGTGTTTGTGTGTACGTTTTCAGATTCCTTGACCATGAAAACATATGACTAGCAATTGGATTGACAATGATAGGATTAGTGGTTCAGTAGTTATTCACGAAAATTGCATTTTCCATAATGGCGGTTTTCTTCTGGACAGTGATGCGGATCACCACCAAAATCTAATCATCTGTAGGATACCCTATTTCTGACAATCTGTGAAAATTTCATGAAAATCCGTCCATAACTTTTTGAGTTATGTTGCTAACAAACAAACAGACAGACAGACAAACCAACGCCGATGAAAACATAACCTCCTTGGCGGAGGTAACAAAGGCAACATAAATGTCAAAAGGTGCCCACAATACAAACAAGAATCACTTACACCGGTGCCTCAGAGCAAGATGCGCTCTGGAGAAGGTAAGGCTTCAGAGGCTGCCAAAGTGTAGCGAGGAGACAATTGAAGACTAAGTAGACAAATGTAGACAATGTAATTTAGCCGCAAAGCACAGTCATAGTCCAAGGCTTAAATACGGGGAGGTGAATGGAGAATAATGAGCAGCAGGTGTGGCCAGGAGCGGCCAATGACCTAATTCCAACATCTCTCACAGCTGAGGTGAGCTGGGGAAACAAGCAGTGAGAGGTAGGTGGGTGCATCTGGAAACAGGAGAAATAATGGCCCTTTCACAGAAAAAGGCGAAACAGTCTCAAAATACATGAATAGCCAATATAATAATAATACTAAAACACAAATAACAAATAGAACGACAAATCATCAGGAAACAAAACACAAAAAGACACCCAAAGCTAGGAGAAAATACATAAATAAATTGAAAGACTGAGCCTGGTAGAACCTGTGCTCAGTCCTGTGACACTGGGACGGTTGCATGGCTGTCCTGGGACTTGCTGGCTTCGATGCATTTGTGCTCTGTGGTGGTTGGTGGCGTTATCTTGCTTGCTCGGCATTTCCGGGGGTTGCTGTGACCTGCCACCCTCTTTGTATGTTTCATGGCAAACCATTCACACGCACAGATTCACTTTGAGAGCACTCTCATACATGCGCACACACACACATGCACACACACATTTGTTCTTTTACAGGTGCAGATACCAGACTCATGATGAGACCTTTTCAGAAGAAGAAACAGTTTGTCTTCTGTTTGTTTCAGTTGTGTTAGTTTCTTTGTTTTTTCTGTTTGTTCCTCTCTCTCTTTTCTTTTCCCCTCCTCACCCCTCCCTTCCCCATTCCCCCCTGTCGGGTCTATCACGGGTAAAACAATCTATAACTAGAAAAGCACTCGGAGAGCGCAGACCTCCGCCAAGCGGCACAGTTCCCCCCATACAGTGTTTGTGTGTACGTTTTCAGATTCCCTGAGCATGAAAAGATATGACTAGCAATTGGATTCACAATGATTATTTGTTTATTTGACATGGACAGTGCAATAAACAGACAATTAATGAATGACAATCAATGTGATAGTGATAGGATTAGTGGTTCAGTAGTGTAAAACGGGGCTATAAGGGACGGCGGGTTAATAAGGGACACTTTTCTGGGAAATGTTTTAAATGTAATTCTGCTTTTTTTATTTTGAGCAGGACGCTGAGTTGTGTTGTTATTGTCAAATATCCATGAATCCTTCATCAAATCTAGGTGGAAGCAAAATTAAAAAAGCAGAATTACATTTAGAAAAGTGTCCCATATTACCCCGCCGTCCCTTATAGCCTCGTTTTACGGTTGTAAAAGCATTGCCTCCTAGGCGGAGGTAATAAACTGAAGTATTGGTGTGTCCATCTCCTCCACTGACAGATGCAGATTGGTTAGACAGGTTGCCGTGGGTTTTATATTATATTGGGGTTGCGCTCCGCGGCAAAACAGAATTTAGAATGTTCCCCGGCAGAGAGGTCGTTTTTACGCAGCGCCTATAGCTGGGCGGGGAATTTGTGGCAAATAATCGGGCGGCGGACAGGTGGCCGTGTCAGGTTTTGCAGCGTGGCGCAAAAACAGGCACGCTGGCGGGCCCAGGCCAGCAGTGTTTTCCGCGTGCTTTTGTGCCTAAAACGTTGAAGAACGCGGAGTTTGTGTTGGTCAGACACAACGACCAGCGCAATGTGCGCAGCGCCTATGGCTGGCACAGGCACGCTGGTGGGCCCAGGCCACGAGTGTTTTCCGCATGCTTTTGTGGCTAAAACGTTGAAGAAGGCGGAGTTTGTGTTGGTCAGACACGACGCCCAGCGCCCTCCATTGCGCCTGCGCACATGTTGAAAATGGCCGTATGTCACAGTGTGGAAAAATGGTTTAAAAAATTCCTGTATGCAGACGGTGATGCAGATCATCCCCAAAATTTAATCAGTTCTTCCTTGTACCATTTCCAACAACGCCTGAAAGTTTCATTGAAATCCCTCCAAAAGTTTTTGAGTTATCTTGCTAACCAACAGACAAACAGACAGACAGACAAACACACAGACAAACCCCGGCAAAAACATTACCTCCTCCTGGCCTTTCAGCCTGGCGGAGGTAACTAGAAAAGCACTCGGAGAGCGCAGACCTCCGCCAAGCGCCACAGTTCCCCCCATACAGTGTTTGTGTGTACGTTTTCAGATTCCTTGACCATGAAAAGATATGACTAACAATTAGATTCACAATGATAGGATTAGTGGTTCAGTAGTTATTCACGAAAATGACATTTTCCGTAATGGCGGCCACAGTTCCCCCCATACAGTGTTTGTGTGTACGTTTTCAGATTCCTTGACCATGAAAACATATGACTAGCAATTGGATTGACAATGATAGGATTAGTGGTTTAGTAGTTATTGACGAAAATGGCATTTTCAGTAATGGCGGTTTTCTTCTGGACGGTGAGCCGGATCATTCCCAAAATTTAATCAGTTCTTCCTTGTACCATTTCCAACAATGCCTGAAAGTTTCATCAAAATCTGTCCAAACCTTTTTGAGTTATCTTGCTAACCAACAGACAGACAAACAGACAAACCCCGGCAAAAACATTACCTCCTTGGCGGAGGTATTACCTCCGCCAAGGAGGTGTTGTTTTTACCTGGGTTTGTCTGTCTGTCTGTCTGTCTGTTACCAACATAACTCAAAAAGTTATGAACGGATTTTGATGAAATTTTCAGGAAAGGTGTGTAATGGCACGGGGAACAGATGATTAGATTTTGGTGATGATCTGAGAGTGCATACCTCCACCAAGGGCTTTGTTTTTATTTGTGCAGCAGGATTACACAAAAACTGCTGGATGGATTTGGATGAAATTTTCACCAGAGGTGGTTCTTGGGCTAGAAAGGAACCCATTATATTTTGGTGATGATCTGAGAATGCATACCTCAGCCAAGGCTCTTATCTTCTCACAGTGTGTTAGCAACAATACTCCAAAACTGATGGACAGACTTTGATGCAATTTTCACCACAAGTGGCTATAGGCCTACACACAAACCCATTACATTTTGGAGGTGATCCATGAGAAACGGAAGGAGCCTTGGTGGAGGTATGCGCTCTGAGTGCTTTTCTAGTTAAAAGTTGTTACAAGAGGAGTCTATAAATAATATACTGATCTTTGGCAAGATGGCCGCTAAATGCACACACACACTGGCAGGCTCTCAGAACTCAGAACTCAGAAAAGATTTATTGCCAAGTACATAAACAGATATGACAACTGATAACATACGAGGGATTTGACTTGACACAGAAAACGACCTGCATTTCCGGTGACACGGCAGCATCTGTGAACGCGCCTGTCATCAGATGGGTACAGGATGCATAGGGAAGAAAGGATAATACAATAGGAAGGAGCAAAAAAACCATTGATTGTCAGAATACTGGTCATATATGATCAATATTATGATTATAAGAAAAAAAAGCCCTCAATGCACAGTTAGCAGACAAAAAAGTTCACAAGGACACAGAGAGAGCAGTGAGTGAATAATCTTTTTCATCAGTTTTTTGTGTCAGTGTGGATGTAATGTTGAATGTAGGTGTTTGTATCAGTTAAGAACAACAAGGTCTCTTTGGCAGGAGATGTTTTGTCTAGCTGCTGGCATTGTCCTTGGGCCATGCAGCTGGCTGTCCGAAGGCCGTGAGCTCAATGTTTTGAAAACAAAAAACTGCAGATAATCTGGAGGATTTGTGTGAGGGGAGTCAGATTCGCCGAATAGTACTGATCCCAGAGAGAAAAAACTTTATATTCTCTTACAGATTCAGTACTTAATCCTTCATTATCAGGCTCTGCATGGTATAAGCCCACTGTAATACACAGGGTAATTGGGTAACAGGGTAACACCCTCTAACACCTGCGCTCGCCAGATTTTTGTGTGTAACCCTTACTAATACCCACTCACCCTACTCACTTTAGGTGTAGTACCCTTTTTGGTAGTATTGTGTTATGGCAATGTAGTTACCTTAACTTTTCTACCTGGGCAGAGGGATAATTGGGCCAGGTCAGACTGACTCTGGGTTCGTAGGAGCCTGGGAGGTGCAACAACAGATGACACTGACACACGGTGTATGGAACTTGCAACTATGTATATTATTTACAAATATGTACACATAAATAAATACACAGCGCAATAAAAGAAAACACAATCCATAAACTCCAACTTATATTTACAAAATTCACAGTCCTTTTTTTTGTATCAGTCCCAGGTGACTAGTGGAATCACCTCTAGCAGTCTCTAGGGTTCAGGCTTCGGCTCGCCATCCAGATCTGGAGATTCACAGTCCTCTGAATCCAGCACAAAAAAAAACCTGACCATGCTAAGTGGCTCGAGTGTCAGGGGTTCCCGCACTCAACGGCGTCGACAGCCTTTGTATCCCAATCAATCTCGAATTTTCTCCAAGGCAAAGACTGTTATCAGCACGCTAGCTCACCGTCTCTGTGAGTGATCGTCTCTCTCGGTCGGTGCCTTCCGCTGTGTCTGACAGCGTTCTGTGGATTACGCACAGACCGAGGGAGAGAGTGCGTGACCCCATTGGCTGGCGTGACCCAGCAACAGCGCAGCCATTGGTTGCTCAAAATACCAACACACATACCAGGAACTTCATCAGAACGTTCTAGAAAATGTTCCTAACTATTTATGAATATATATTTGTTTAAATATTCATATTCAATTTATTTATTCCCATTGTGAAATGGGTGTTTTTCTTTTAAAAGTGGCATCAATATTTATAATTTAATTCACCTTAAACTATCTACTCCCATTGTGAAATGAATGTCCCCCCTTCTTCTTAAAGCAGTATCGACATTCATAATTCCATCCATGTTTTTAAAATTGGGTTACAATGGTCTTCTCTTAAATCTCCTTTTAAAACCTCCTCAACCTGTATCTCTTAGACCTACTTTATTCACAAAATGGACACAACTACCACCGGAACACCAGATAGTTGTTTTAACTGTCTGTCTACTTTTACTATCAATGCGGCGGCACCTCACAACTGAGAACCCCAATGCTACGGTCTTTCATCAACAACATCTACTGTACTCCACATTTCTGGACAAAGGCCATGCCCAGGTGGTTCTTGCGAAGTGGGTACAAGTAAGCCCTGGAAGTACAGCTTCAGGGTCTATCTACCTAGCAGCTATGATACTATTAGCGGGAGATGTGGAGGTGAACCCAGGCCCACAGCCTTTGGACAATGGAAACCTGGTTGGACTGGTACGGCTAGCCCAACAACCGCTGCTGAACTGGTCAACCTGACCACCACAGCTAGCCGAACAACTGCAACTAAACTGGAAAACAGAGATATATGCAGCCAGAATGACAATTTCAGCTAATTTGGCCAACCTGGCCACTGCAGTCAGCCCAGCAGCTAAAGTGACTAACTCGGTAGCCACAGCTAAACCGTTTACAATGGAATCCACAGCACATGGTCCCTTCAAACACTAGTACAGCAACAGCAACTGTTTTGGCAGACCCATATGGATGGCATGGCGTCTGGTGATCAAAGGTCGGTACCGACCCGAGCACCCGGGATGTTGGTGCTCCAGTGGCTTACCCGGCACAGTGGGCCTGCCAGGCAGAGCTGGGATGGCAAATCATGGCCCAGTGGTGAGGTGACGGCACCAGCTTGATCCCCCTGGGCGCTGGTACAGCGGCAGCTCTTCCAGCGGGGGATGTCCATCAAATGGAGCCACATCGACAGCTTGGAGCCCAACGGCTGGATGTTGGTTTTGGCCCTTCTCCCCCGGATGCCGATGCAACGGTGGCTCTTTCAGTGATGGATGTTGCCGGGCCGAACCATATCGATGATTCGTTGCCCAGCGGCTGGCTTTTGATATCATCCCAGTCTCTCTGGACACTGATGCAGCAATGGTCCATCCAGAGGAGGCTGATGTCAGTCATATCGCCAAAGACACCAGTGATGTCAGCGTAGGAAAGGTTTCCCCAGACGCCGGTATGGCAGCGGCCCATCAGAAGGGGAATGGCACCAGAGGAGTCACCCAGGATGCCGGTGATATCAACGTAGGAAACATTATTGCAACAAGACTCAAACTACATTAGCCTGGTAAAACTGTTACAAAACGGGATGAAAAATAACAAACTACTAAAATGTTTCAAACTGTAAATCATGCCAAGGTATTGTGGGATCCGACTATGAAACCTAAAGGCTTTTTTGGAGGTCATCTCAATATGAGGAGAATTGTCTTTAAAACAGAGCAAATACAACAGCTATTGACCAACTCAAATCTTGACCACCTATGCCTCTCAGAAGCCTGGTTAACCCCAACAATACCTCCAGTTGTTTTCAAAGTACCAGGGTACAATACCTATAGACAAGAAAGAAAAGGGGAGGAAGGGTCATGATTTATGAAAAAGGATGGTTATCAGTGTACAAAACTTGACATTGCTGAAAATACGCTGGAATGTGCTGGGAGGTAAAGTTGTACTATCATCAGAAATGGCTTTTGCTTTGATTGTGATCTATCAACCTCCATCCTGTAAAGACACATTCTTTAATTGTCTATTAAATGTACTGAAACAGTTTGGCAGCAAAGAGTTAATCCTCATGGGTGATTTCAACTTAAACTGGCTTTGTACAACATGGAGACAGAAATTAAAGGACATCACCAGTAAGTTTCATATGGATCAGACAATCAGCAGCCCAACTAGAATAACCCGTTCATCTCAAACTCTTGTTGATTTGATTTTTACCAACAAACCTGACCGCATAACAAAAAAATACAATCTAATTACTGGCATTTCTGACCATAATCTCACTTTAGTAGCATGCAAATTGTCGAAATCAGGATACAAAAAGCCTATTGGTGGTGGAAAATATATCTCATACATACCAAAGAAAAACAAAGAATCATTTGAAAATGAGTTACAGCACGTAAAGTGGACCAAAATAAATTGTGACACAAACTGTGAAGAGACATGCGAAAATATGATATCAACAATCAAAGAAATTATCTCAAAACATAAAGTAACAACACTATCTAAGCACAAGAGAAAACAGGATCTACCTTGGCTAAATGAAAAAATTATGGAGTCTCGTGAAAAAAAGGGGACTTGGCTCTTAAAAAAAATGGCTAAAACCTGATTTAAGTACAGATAGACTGATTTTTAAAAACCTCAGAAATGAAGTCACCATGCAGCTCCATAAAGCAAAAGCAAATTTCTTCTTAGACATAATCAAAAATGCAAAGGAGAACAACAAAAAGCTCTGGAAATGTGTTGATAAACTCACAGGGAAAAAAAGCAAAAAAATGAAGTCATACAACTGAATTTGAATGGAAAACTTCACTCAGATAGCTTAGTTATAGCCAGCAATTTTAACGAGTATTTTATCAAATCGGTACAAGAACTGGTTCTGAATTTCACCCAAACATACCAGCACCAAATTAAAATAAATCATGAAACTGATCTAAACCTTAAACCCACAAATGAGGTAAAGCTTAACAACATTTTATCATCTCTATCAAGTTCCAGAGCTAAGGATATTCATGGACTAGACACTGTATTCTTGAAGAAACATAAAGATACTTTAATAATTCCAATTACAGAACTAATAAATCAATCAATACATGAAAATATCTTTCCTGATGCATTGAAACCTGCCATTGTAACCCCCATACACAAACCGGGAGATGAACAGGAAATTAGTAATTATAATTCAATTCAATTCAACTTTATTTATATAGCGCCATTTCACAACAACAGTCATCTCATAGCACTTTCAACTGTAGGGGAAACCCCCACAATTGCAGAAACACCCCAGCAATCAGGCAATCCCCTGTGAGCAAGCGCTTGGCGACGGTGGAGAGGAAAAACTCCCTTTTAACAGGAAGAATCCTCCAGCAGAACCAGGCTCAGGGATGGGCAGTCATCTGCTGCGACTGGCTGGGGGGTGAGGGGATAGAGAAGATGAAAAGAACAGACATGTAAAGAGCAAACAGCACAATGGGGACTCAATCTATGGGAGAGAACAAACAGATGTTAATGACCAGCAAAAAAAAAAAAAGTATATTTCATTGAGAGTGAAGAAAGGAGTGAGGCCCAGTGCGTTATTGGAGGTCCCCCGGCTGACTAAACCTATTAGCAGCATAACTAAGGGAGGGTTCAGAAACACATGATCCCTCCCTAATTGTAGGCTGTATCAAAAAGGAAGGTTGTAACCCTATTCTTAAAAACAGAGATCAAGTCTGACTCCTGAATCCGGATTGGCAGCTGGTTCCACAGGAGAGGAGCTTGATAACTGAAGGCTCTGCCTCCCATTTGTACTTTTGGAGATTCTAGGTATTACAAGTAATCCTGCATTTTGGGAGCGTAGTGCTCTGTTAGGATAACACGGTAGTATCAGATCTTTTAAATAAATAGGGGCCTGATTGTTTAGAGCTTTGTAAGTCAGAAGAAGGATTTTAAACTTAATTCTAAACTCTATGGAAAGCCAATGAAGGGAAGCCAGAACCGGAGAGATATGATCTCTCTCTTTAGTACCTGTTAAAACTCTTGCTGCAGCACTTTGGATCAGCTGAAGACTTTTTAAAGCTGTTTTAGGACAACCTGATAATAAAGAATTACAATAATCTAATCAAATCAAATCAAATCAAATCAACCTTTATCGTCATATTGCTGTACATACAACTGTAGTGCAGGCAAAATGAAATTGTGTTTCTCTCGGCATCCATATAAGTAAAAGAACATGATTTAAGACACACTCACACATATCTTCACCCCTCCACCCCACCACATCCATTCACACATCCCTGAGACATACTTGAAAAAACTAACTAACTATAACATACAAATAATGCACATATTGTCCGTAGGTGCGGTAGTGTATATGAGAGATTCCGGATCAACTGTTCAGCATCCTAACAGCTTGTGGAAGGAAGCTGTTGATCACTTTGGTGGTTCTGCGTCTGATGCTCCAGAATCGTTTGCCAGATGGCAGAAGTTCAAAGTGTTTATGCAGAGGGTGAGAACGGTCCTTGACAATGTTCAGTGCCCTGCTCCTACAACGGTTCTGAAAAAGTTCTTGGACAGAGGGGAGGGAGACTCCAATTACCCTCTCAGCTCCCTTAACTATTCTCTGCAGGGCTTTTTTGTCTGACATATTGCAGCTGGAGTACCATGTAGCAATGCAGTACATCAGAACACTCTCCACCACACCTCTCTAGAAGGTCCTGAGGATGCAGATGGGGAGAGAGGCCTGTTTGAGTTTCCTCAAGAAGTGCAGTCTCTGCTGGGCCCGCTTCCTGATCCCCAAGGAATTCTTGCTCCAGGTCAGGTCCTGCGAGATCTGCAGTCCGAGGAACTTGATGTTCTCCACTCTCTCCACTAAACGGCCGCCGATGCTGAGGGGGACGTGTTCAGGCTGTGACCGCCAGAAGTCGATAATCATCTCCTTCGTTTTGTCCACGTTGAGCACCAGATTGTTCTCCCTGCACCAGCCCTCCAGGTCTCTCACTTCTTCCCTGTACATTGATTCCTCATCCCTCTGAATAAGTCCCACCACCGTGGTGTCATCTGCAAACTTAATAATCTGGTTCCCCTCGTGTCTGGATACACAGTCATGTGTTAGAAGTGTAAACAACAGTGGACTGAGTACGCAGCCTTGAGGGGATCCGGTGCTCAGCGTGACAGAATTGGAGATGTTGTTTCCTACCCGGACAGATTGAGGTCTCTCAGTCAGGAAATCCAGGATCCAGAGACATGTGGCGGTGTTCAGACCAAGAAGGAATAATTTCCTCCATCAGTCTCTGGGGAATAATGGTGTTGAATGCTGAACTGAAATCAATGTGCAGGAGCCTGGCGTAGGTGTCTTTCTGATCCAGGTGGGTGATGACAGAGTGCAGGGTGGTGACTATAGCATCCTCCGTGGAGCGGTTTGAACGATATGCAAACTGGAGCGGGTCGTGTGATGCAGGGAGGCAGGCTGTAATGTGTAGTTTGACAAGCCGTTCAAAACACTTCATCACAATTGGTGTCAGTGCAACAGGACAATAGTCATTCAGACAGGACACAACTGGTTTCTTTGGCACCGGTACTATGATAGAGGTCTTGAAGCATCTGGGAACGATGGCCTGACTCAGGGAGATGTTATAAATGTCAGTCAGTACATCCGCCAACTCACTCGCGCAGTCTCGGAGCACATGTCCCGGGATGTTGTCCGGACCTGCAGCTTTACGTGGGTTGACTCTGGTTAGGGTCCTCCGTGTGTCCGCTGTGTTGATGGTAAAAGCTGGTCCGACCGATGGTGGGGATGGGCCAGCCCTCCCTCTGATTGTCGAGTTTGATGCTTCAAAATGTGCAAAGAAGTCATTGAGCCTGTCTGGAAGCGAAGCGTCGTCATCATCGACCCCCTGCCTAGACTTATAGCCCGTCAGTGTCCGAACTCCTTGCCACATCTGCTTGGTGTTCCTAGTGTCACAGAGGTGTCCCTGGATTTTCTCCGCATAGGCGCGCTTCGCCGTCTTAATTCCCTTTGAGAGCGCAGACCTGGCTGAGCGGAGGGCGATCCTGTCCTTTGCTCTGAAGGCTGCATCTCTGGCTGAAAGCAGCGAGCGCACCTTTGCGGTCATCCAGGGCTTATGGTTTCCCCGCATAGTGATGGTCTTCACTGTAGTGACATCCTCTGTGCACTTCGCGATGTAGCTGGTGACCATTTCAGCATACTCCTCCACATCTGTCTTGTCTTCCTGGGAGGCTGCTATTTTGAAGACCTCCCAGTCTGTGTGCAGAAAACAGTCTTTCAGTGGAGAGGTTGCACTCTCTGGCCAAATCCTGATTTGTTTCACTACTGGCCTGCTGCGCTTCAATAAGGGTTTGTAGGCAGGCACCAGCATCACGGATATGTGGTCAGAAAGGCCGAGGTGGGGGCGGGGTATCGCCTTACATGCATCTGTGTTTGTGTACACTAAGTCTAACATATTCTCTCCTCTGGTCTTAAAGTCTACACATTGTTTAAACTTGGGGAGCACAGTCTTTAAGCTGGTGTGGTTAAAATCCCCCGCAACCACCACAAAATTGTCCGGATGTGAAGTTTGGATTTCGTTAATAGCATCATGCAGTTCTCCGAGTGCCTTCTTTGCATTCGCGTTAGCGTTAGCGCTCGGCGCTAAGTAAACAGCAGCTGCAAACACGTTGCTGAATTCTCTCGGCAGATAATATGGCCGACAATTTACAATAAGGAACTCCACCAACGGAGAGCAGTGTTTAGATATTAATGTGGCGTTAACGCACCAGTTCTTGTTAACATAGATGCATAGCCCACCCCCACGGCTCTTACCAGAGCTTGCCATTTCTCTGTCTGCTCGGAACACCGTCGTACCCTCTAGTTCAGGGGTGTCAAACGTAAGGCCTGCGGGCCTGAACCGGCCTGCCAAGGGGTTCAATCCGACCCGCAGGATAAATCTGAAAGTGTAAAAATGCAATGAGACATGAACTATTAAATAAACTGCTATTCCTAAATTGTCCGCTAGGGGCGCACTGTTTTAGACATGGAGCAGCTGAAAGAAGAAGAAGAAAAAGACAAAACAATGCTGAGATAGACACAGCTAATGTTCAATGATTACTACAATACATCTACTTACTTTTGTACTCGCCTTTACACCCTCATTAGCCAAAATGTCTTTGTCAAAAAGGAGAAAAGTGGATACTGAGTGTAGAGTTTTCCAAGAAAAATGGACAGCTTCCTATTTATTTACAGAGGTGAATGGGAAACCTGTGTGCTTGGTGTGTATGCAACACGTGTCGGTGTTTAAGGAATATAATATTCGGCGCCACTATGAGACTCAGCATGGTGAAAAATACGACAGCCTGCAAGGACAACTGAGACGAGAGAAGATAAATGAGTTGCTGGTGGGTCTGAAGAAACAGCAGTCTGTTTTCACTCGGAGCCGAGAGGTCAGCGATGCAGCAGTAAAAGCCAGCTACGTAACTGCTAACGAAATAGCATTAGCATCAAAGCCGTATTATGAAGGGGAGTTCACACAGAGTTATGACAGCATACGTGCGTTCAAGTTGAAGCTGACTTTGTGGGAGACACAGCTGGCATGTGGTGACCCTGCTCATTTCCCCTGTCTAAGAGATATAAGTGCGACTGTCATTAATGCTGACATGAAATGGTACAAAGACAAGATTTCAGGATTGCTGCGGGAGTTTGAGAAACGGTTTCAGGTCTTTGGTGAACTCGAGACAGAATTTGCAGTTTTTCGCTCACCCTTCACAGTCAAAGCTTCTGATGTGCCCGTCGACATCCAATTAGAAATAATTGATTTGCAATGTGATACAAATTTGAAGAACACATTTGCCTCAGTGGACTTGGACACATTTTATCAGTATCTGCTGCCAGGGTACCCCAAATTAACAGCCCTAGCTGCAAAAATTTTGTGCGTGTTTGGGACTGCCTACCTTTGTGAACAGGTTTTCTCTGTAATGAACATCAATAAAACAAAACTGCACTCAAGGCTCACACACCAACACTTAAATGACATTCTGAAACTGGCTGCTACTCAGGACCTGACGCCTGACACTGATGCACTTGTGCAAGCTAAAAGATGCCAAGTTTCAGGAGCAAAAACAAAGTAGTCTAAACTAGACTAATTCTTGTAAAATGCTGCATCAGAAACATTTTGCACTCAAAAAATATAGTTCTGTGAAAATGAATCTTTGCTGTAATAATAGCTAAAAATTGTGCAATTTGTCAGTCACCAGCTTCACTACAAAAGAGTTTGGTCATAAATTTTATGTATGCATTTTTTTATGTATGTTTCATGTATAAATCTTACATTTACAGGCCGGGTGATTACTTTCTTTCTTATACATTTAAAATGGCCACCACTGTGGTTTGTAAGATGTGGGGAGTCAGTTTAAGTTTTGAGAATTATTACACATGTGGAAAATAGAGTAAAAATAATTCCTATATCTTGATAAGTTGATTTAATCTTAAAGTGCAATAGGCTACCATATTTTTCAGTTCTAAATACCTGTGACTTAAAGTTTTGTGCCTCTGTACAAACACAGTGATCAGTTGTAATGCACACATGTAAATGATAAACTGAAGCAAACTGCACGTTTTTCTTGAGAAATCTGAAGTTGTTCATAACATGTTTTGTAAAAGGATAGTTCATTAAATTAAAAAATATCCTAATGTAATTGTACTTCTTTCCACTAAAACAAAGGGGAAAACATGAATTTATTGTTATTTATAGCTATGATGAGTTGTGCTATGATTTTAATGGTCCGGCCCACTTGGCATCAAATTAGGCTGTATGCGGCCCCTGAACTAAAATGAGTTTGACACCCCTGCTCTAGTTGAATGGCCTCGTCAGGGATGTTATCGTGGAGCCATGTCTCCGTGAACGCAAGCACACAGCAGTCCCTCCACTCTCTCCAGGTTTCTCTCAGCAGACGCAGCTCGTCCAGCTTGTTGTCGAGGGAGCGCCTAGAGCTAACAAAAGCGTGGATCAGTTTCTCAGCATCACTCTGAGACAAGATGCTCCTAATCTTGGCAATATTACACAAATGATAGAAATAGTCTCAACGGAGACTGGATGTTGTTACTTTACTGAAATGATTAAAGAAAAATCTGGACGGGGGAAGGGGGTAGGAGCCGTCTTTTTAGACTTACGTAAAGCCTTTGATACACTCAATCACTCAGTCCTTCTTTCTATAATATCAGGATATAAACTGTCCATGAATACCCTTAGGTGGTTAAAATCTTATCTATCTGGTCACTTCCAGTGTGTGCACATAAACAATACTGCCCATCCATCCATCCATCCATCCATCTTCTACCGCCTTTCTGGAGGTCCAGGTCGAGGAGGCAGCAGTTCAAGCAGAGAAGGCCAGACTTCCCTCTCCCCAGCCACCTGCTCCAGCTCTTCAGAGAGGATACCAAGGCGTTCCCAGACCAACTGGGAGACGTAGTCTCTCCAATGAGTCCTGGGTCTGCCCCGGGGTCTCCTGTCAGGGGTGTAAATCCCGGGGGGGATGCAGGGGTCATGTCCCCCCCTTCCATAAAGCCCCCCCCCCGTCCCCCCCAAAAAATCACATTGTAAACACAAACATGTTTTATTTGAACAGCATAGTCATGTTCGTTGAAGGCACAATACAAGTGGTGCGACTTAAAAACACATTGTTTGACATTTATAACTATTGAAAGATTACAACCCCCCCATCCTCACAGTGGTTTAGTCCAGTCTGCTTCTCCCCCACGGGCGGGACTGCTGTGGCTCTTCCACGCTGACAGAGAGGTAGAGAGCAGTAAGGAAGTGCATTGAAAGTTTAATGAGTGAATGGTTAATAAGTTATCAGTCCATGTTTTCAACAGTCACATACAGAACATGAAAAGCAATATTTCATAGAATTGCTCGCTTGCCGAGATTTGCATCCCATGTTGTCAAAGTCAGTACAACTATGCCAAGAATTGCACCCCATCGTTGCAAGCAGGTGTTTAGTGTAAGTCAAGTCAATACAACTATATACTTTGAAAAAATGATTACCCTTTCTACCGACAATGCATAAATGTGAAATCTCGACTATGAAGACTGTAAAATGTGGAGTTGGATCACTATGATTTCTAACCCTCTGAAACACTAAAACGTCTGGCGAATAAACATAATTTAAAGATAATTTACAAGAGGTAATAACAATTTTTAGTTCTAAAAATGTATAATGGGTGTCACGCGGGGCTCTAGGGAGCCACGCAATGAGAGCCAAGGGCGAGCCAGTGAGTCGTGATGTTTTATTAAAGGAAAGGGGTGAGGGATGAGGGAAGCACAAGTACTCATACAGAGGAACACTCTTGAGTTGCACAACACAGGAGCAGGGAGCTCTCACCGGACGTTGGGGTAACAAGGCATACATACTCACAGCGGGTAACACTCATAGGAATGCTGTAATAGGAGTAGAAGACTGACACCAGACGTAGGGGCTTCAGCCTAGCAGTGCTTATGTCGCAGCCCCGAGTGATCGAGGCTGCTCCTATTTATTCTCATTGGCAGCGCCCCAGCTGATGAGGGTTAATTGGCCCCAGCCGTCCCGTAATGCTGCCAGCTGGGAGCCTGCTGAGACGCTGCTCAATGAGAAGCAGGGATGAGGAGAAACATGGGCTGAGCGCCGAGACGGCGTCTCATCCCATGGTGACAGAGCCTCCCCCTCAAGGTCGGGCTCCTGAACGACCAGGAACATCCCAGCCCCCCCCTCCCCCCACCAAGGGTGGGTGGAAGGGAGGCAGGACCGGAGGGGGAGAAGCAAAGGGAAGGACAACACCAGTGGACCAATGTAGAGTAACAGGGCAGAGAAAAGAGAAGAAAAAAAAACCCAAATACTCTACATCGCACAAAAAAAAACCAGGGCGCAGATGGGGAAAAAATACTATGGATGGCGCCAGACAAAGACCACTGCTCAAAACACACAAATGACGTGCAGAACAGGGTAAAGGAAAAGAGACAAAACCCACCAAAAAGGTGACAAAAATGAATAAAGCAATTACAGAGTATGGGTAAAAATGAATAGACATACTACTCCATAATGCAAAAAACAAGACCAGGAACAGGACAAAAAAACCCCAAAACGCTGAGTACAGGTGATGGGAAAACGATACACAATGCTATGTACAAAAGGGGCACCTAGGGAAATAACGGTGACAGGGTAGGAACAGGATAACAAGAGGGAAAATGCTGAGTATGGTCAATAAGGAGAGAACGCAATACCCAGCACTAAATACATATACCCACACATAGTCACCTAGAGGAGTGAAGGTGACAGGGACAAGCGGATCATTACAGAGTATGGTTAGGTGGAGAACAAAACAAATAACTCTATAACGCACAGACAAGGCTACGAACAAGACGCAAAAAGGAAAATGCTGAGTACGGACAATAGAAAACTATACACAGCACTATGAATATATATTCACCAAAAGGACAGAATATTACACCCGAGTGACCATAACAAAAATAAGCGACACCCGAGGAATATGACAGGCAGAGTCCAAAAATGGCCGAGATGGCTCCGGAGATCTCCCCGCCCATTGTCCAGTTGGCGAACCGGGGAAAGGGAAATGTTCGGACGGCGAACTCCAAACCCAGATCCCAGGAAACCAGTCCACCAGCAGCCGAGCCAGGCTACCCAGAAGCAAACACAGTTCGTCGGGGGGTTGGACCAGATCGCCGAACCGAAAGTCTTGCGGGTTGGGCCGTCGACCCACATCACTCAACCACCAGGACCGTTGAGACAGACGAAGGGTCAAAGCGGGCCCCGGTGGAAGAGGTTCAGGGGAGAGCCGATGACGAGGGCGACGAGCATCAGGCCGCAGGGAAACAGCCACCTCCTCACCGGACCTGGACAATACCGGAGCAGCACCCACGTCGGACCCCGATTGGGCCTTAGGCAAACCCACGTTGAACACCACTGGAGCGGCACCCACGTCGGACCCCGATTGGGTCTCGGGCGAACCCACGTCGGACACCGCTGGAGCAGCACCCACGATGGACCCCGACTGGGTCAGCACCGCACCAGAACCGACCTCCAACGTTGAACCTGGACCCTCCAGCATCACGAGGAACGGCAACTCCTCGCCGGTGACCCTGGAAGAAGGCTCGAGAGAAAGAACAGAACCGGAATCAGGATCACCGGCAGCGCCAGAACCCGGCAAAATGAGCTCGGATGCAGCGGGCGGCTGCACCCGGCTCATGTCCCCTAGAGACAGGCTAAAGTGCTCAGAGAAATAGAGGGAGAAAAGAGAGGAGAGCACTCGCCTGATCTCGGGTCCCAACACCGTCCAGGACTGCGAAGATCCAGGATCCATCGTCCGGAGGTCGTTGTCAGGCTCCCACTCGACTGCGTCGGGCCCCGCAGACAGCACGATGGTCAGCGCAGCTTGAGGCTCCTCCAGCTCCGGTAACCCCGCCGATGATCTACACAGTGTGAAACCACAAGAGTCTCGTCCCACTGGACCGAACCGCTCCTCCGTGGAGACCTGGGGACGCTTAATCGTCGGCGCAGGCTCCATGCAGCAGTCAGTCCTCCTCCTCCGTCCACAACGTAGCTGTGGAACCGCAGGCCCTCTCCCTATCCCACCACGTTGACCCGGAGCCGGGGATCGCTCGGCGGAGAGAGACACAGAGGATGCAGGATTAGGAACACAGGTTACAGCAGGTGGGGGGAGTTCAGGGAGCTGCGAACCCTGAACTCCTCCTCCAGGAATGTGACAGAGCAAATCATTAAGCTGATGTGAATAAACTATGACTTGCCTGTCTCCTGGAGGTTAGATATCGCCTGCTGTGGTGGACACTGCTTCTTCCTCTCCCCGCCAGGCGATAACGGAGGACCCCCTGGGAAACCGTCTGAGGATCGCTCGCGTAGTCTCCAGCAGAGAGCTCACCAGGCCGAGATTCCAGGCACACACAGCAGTCAGGAAGCGTGTCGAGGAGGAGGGGGAAACAGCCGGGGTGAGCCAGCCCGAATGTCCAGGAGTGACAGCGGGGGAACGAGGCTCAGGGAACGAGGCTGTGAAAACTCCACGCTGACGAGACGAAGAGGTGACAGCTGTGTGGGGGGAACGGTCCTGGCGGCAGCCCAGAACTGGATCCGGAAGGGGGTCGTGCAGAGGTGACTTGGCGATGTGACGACGACTTCTCCCAGGGGACGAAGTGAGGGAGGAACCCAGGAATCACCGCTCCTGATCAGAGACCGAGGCAAGGAAGGCATTGAGCTTGGGAAGGCTTTGTTGCTCTGGAGTCCTCTCCACCAATCTCACTGCCACCGCCACATGCCTGCAGATGGTGAATGGATACATAGCGGGAATCGCGTCAGCCGCTCGGTCCCAGACGTAACTGCTGTCAGCTGCGGCTCCATGGGGGGAATCCCGAGTGACGTGGTGCAAAATGGGGAAAGCCCTCTGGGTGGCGCGAACTCCCGGGCTGGAATAGCAGCAGGAACGGGATCCCGAAGCGGGGGGCAACGTCATCCACTTCGGCGTTCTGCCGGGGTTTCCATCCAACCCGCGGACTCCCGGGCTGGAATGGCAGCAGGAACGGGGTCCCGAAGCGGGGGGCAACGTCATCCACTTCGGCGTCCTGCCGGGGTTTCCATCCAACCCGCGGAGCTTCTCTCGCTGTGTGACCATGGCGTCAACCCTGGCACTGACCTCGAGATGGAACAAGGAACGAGGGTGACAGTCCAGGGAATCCTCAGCACGGCCCGGATGCCAGCGACTCAAGTTGGAGGCGTCATACAGGGTGAAGAGCGTCCTGTCGACAGCCCCCGGGATGGACCACAGCTCGTCGCCCTGGCGTCGGACGTGACTCCTGGGAAACGGCATGCTAGCAGCGCTGACACCCGGACAGAAAGGTACAATTCCACAGCGACTCACGGCCGCCGGTAACTCGTCTGGCTGCGACATACTGTCACGTGGGGCTCTAGGGAGCCACGCAATGAGAGCCAAGGGCGAGCCAGTGAGTCGTGATGTTTTATTAAAGGAAAGGGGTGAGGGATGAGGGAAGCACAGGTACTCGTACAGAGGAACACTCTTGAGTTGCACAACACAGGAGCAGGGAGCTCGCACCGGACGTAGGGGTAACAAGGCATACATACTCACAGCGGGTAACACTCATAGGAATGCTGTAATAGGAGTAGAAGACTGACACCAGACGTAGGGGCTTCAGCCTAGCAGTGCTTATGTCGCAGCCCCGAGTGATCGAGACTGCTCCTATTTATTCTCATTGGCAGCGCCCCAGCTGATGAGGGTTAATTGGCCCAGCCGTCCCGTAATGCTGCCAGCTGGGAGCCTGCTGAGACGCTGCTCAATGAGAAGCAGGGATGAGGAGAAACATGGGCTGAGCGCCGAGACGGCGTCTCATCCCATGGTGACAATGGGTACTTCTAAAAATGCACAAATGGTTATAAGCCTGGCTGCAGTGTTATATTTTATAGTTGTGGCAGATGGGATGCAATTCTCGGCAAGTGAGCAATTCTCGGCATGACATCGGCATGTTTTACATAAACTCAGCTGATGCATTTTTGTCTATA
This sequence comes from Pholidichthys leucotaenia, assembly GCA_020510985.1. NCBI lineage: Eukaryota > Metazoa > Chordata > Actinopteri > Cichliformes > Pholidichthyidae > Pholidichthys > Pholidichthys leucotaenia. The sequence continues at coordinate 11,735,934 of CM035846.1, forward strand.
TTTGTTTATTTCTTCAGTCATGAGTCTTTTTGCCTCCATAAAAAGAAAGATAAGTAATAATGGATGGGTATTAATCATGATTACTGTACATTAATCCACAGTATCACTATGATTAATCAGATTAAAAAATGTTATTGTTTGACAGCCCTAATTTTAAGACATACTGAGATTTTGTTTTGTTGTTGCTTGTTAATAAATACATATTTTTGAAGAATAGTTTGATGTAGTTTAGTTATTCATTAAGGTATTTCTTCTAGTTTTAGAACTTATTTTGAGCTTTAAATTCTTGTAAAGCTGCTGTGGTGGGGATCAGAACAGTGTTCATGGTGAGCAAAGACACTTTGTTAGATCATACACACGTGGATAAAATTGTTGGTTAATGAAAGAAAAACCCACAATGGTCACAGAAATAACTTGAATCTGACAAAAGTGGTAATAAATAAAAATTCTATGAAACTTAACTAATGAAAATCAGACAATGCTTTTGAATTGTGGTCCAACAGAATTACTTTAAAAACAAACTCATGAAACAGGCCTGGACAAAATGATGGTACCCCTAGAAAAGATTGAAAATAATGTGAACATAGGGACATGTTCAACCAAGATGTGCCCTCTAATTAACATCACAGGTGTCTACAAACTTGTAATCAGTCAGTCGGCCTATTTAAAGGGTGACAAGTAGTCACTGTGCTGTTTGTTGACATGGTGTGTACCACACTAAACATGGACCAGAGGAAGCAAAGGAGAGAGTTGTCTCAGGAGATTAGAAAGAAAATTATTGACAAGCATGTTAAAGGTAAAGGCTATAAGACCATCTCCAAGCAGCCTGATGTTCCTGTGACTACAGTTGCACATATTATTTAGAAATTTAAGATCCACGGGACTGTAGCCAACCTCCCTGGATGTGGCTGCAGGAGGAAACTTGATGAAAAATGGAAGAGATGGATAATACGAATGGTAACAAAAGAGCACAGAACAACCTCTAAACACATTCATGGTGAACTCCAAGGTCAAGGTACATCAGTGTCAGACTGCACCATCCGTCGTTGTTTGAGCCAAAGTGGACTTCATGGGAGACGACCAAGGAGGACACCACTGTTGAAAACAAATCATAAAAAAGCCAGACTGGAATTTGCCAAACTGTATGTTGACAAGTCACAAAGCTTCTGGGAGAATGTCCTATGGACAGACGAGACAAAACTGGAACTTTTTGGCAAGGCACATCAGCACTATGTTCACAGACGCAAAAATGAAGCATACCAAGAAAAGAACACTGTCCCTACTGTGAAAGATGGAGGAGGTTCTGTTATGTTCTGGGGCTGCTTTGCTGCATCTGGCACAGGGTGTCTTGAATCTGTGCAGGGTACAATGAAATCTCAAGACTATCAAGGTATTCTAGAGAGAAATGTGCTGCCCAGTGTCAGACAGCTTGGTCTCAATCACAGGTCATGGGTCTTGCAACATGATAATGACCCAAAACACACAGCTAAAACCACCCAAGAATGGCTAAGAGCCAAACATTGGACTATTCTAAAGTAGCCTTCTATGATCCCTGATCTAAATCCTATTGAACATCTGTGGAAGGAGCTGAAACATGTCATCTGGAGAAGGCACCCTTCAAACCTGAGACAACTGGAGCAGTTTGCTCATGAGGAGTGGGCCAAAATACCTGCTGAGAGGTGCAGAAGTCTCATTGACAGTTACAGAAATCATTTGATTGCAGTGATTGCCTCAAAAGGTTGTGCAACAAAATATTAAGTTAAGGGTACCATCATTTTTGTCCAGGCCTGTTTCATGAGTTTGTTTTTTAAAATAATTCTGTTGAACCACAATTCAGATAGATAGATAGATAGATAGATACTTTATTTCGAACAAAAAAAGTATAACAAAAACAAACAAATGACAAATGCAATAAGGTAACAGTATACGCTGTTCGAAAGGGAGAAGGAAGAAGTGAACACTTATTAATTCCATCTCCTCTTTTCCATAAATACACCCATGTGAATTATATACAAATTACCACCTTTAAGACCCCAAGTAAACAATTTACTGTATTTTTTACAAATCAGCATTAACACCCATCCATCCTAACATACATTGATGTCCATACATCAAAACCAGCCTCAAACAACACAGATATACACAGTACTGTCCCACCCACCATTCCATAGTGTCCCATAATGTCCCAGAGTGAACATAATGAAACGTACATATAAATACTACCCTTCTAACATATATCCTTTCAGCAAATAATGTTTATACCTCTTTTTGAATTGATTTCTGTTTGTACATAGTTTCAGTTCGGGCTCCAGACTGTTCCACAAATCCACCCCACAGACAGATATGCACAGACTTTTCTTGGTTGTTCGTATCTTGGGTTTTGTAAAGTTTAAGTCTCCTCTCAAATTATGATCTTTGTCTCTTTTTTTAAATATTTTTTGTATATTAGTTGGGAGTTGATTATTAATTGCCCTGTACATTACTTGTGCTGTCTTAAATTTAACTAAATCGATGAACTTTATGACATGTGACTTTAAAAACTACGAATTGGTATGGTCTCTATATCCTACATTGTTTATTATCCTTATAGCTCTTTTTACCTCCGCCAAAGGGGGAGTTTATGTGATCATCGGCGTTGGTTTGTCTGTTTGTCTGTTTGTCTGTTTGTTTGTTTGTTTGTTTGTTTGTTTGTCTGTCTGTTTGTCTGTCTGTTTGTTTGTCTGTTAGCAAGATAACTCAAGAAGTTATGGACGGATTTTCAGGAAATTTTCACAGATTGTCAGAAATGGGGTATCCTACAGATGATTAGATTTTGGTGGTGATCTGGATCACCGTCCACAAGAAAACCGCCATTACGCAAAATGCCATTTTCGTGAATAACTACTGAACCACTAATCCTATCATTGTCAATCCAATTGCTAGTCATATGTTTGCAGGGCCAAGGAATCTGAAAACGTACACACAAACACTGTATGGGGGGAACTGTGGCAGCCATTACCAAAAAGGCCATTTTCAAGAATAACTACTGAAACACTAATCCTATCATTGTCAATCCAATTGCTAGTCATATGTTTTCATGGTCAAGGAATCTGAAAACGTACACACAAACACTGTATGGGAGGAACTGTGGCCGCCATTATGGAAAATCCCATTTTCCACAATAACTACTGAACTACTAATCCTATCATTGTCAATCCAATTGCTAGTCATATGTTTTCATGGTCAAGGAATCTGAAAACGTACACACAAACACTGTATGGGAGGAACTGTGGCCGCCATTACGGAAAATGCCATTTTCATGAATAACTACTGAACCACTGCTTATCATATGTTTTCATGATCAAGGAATCTCAAGACTGTATGGGCGGAACTGCGGCGCTTGGCGGAGGTCTGCGCTTTCCGAGTGCTTTTCTAGTTTGTAATGTGCATATTGACTGTAGGTTGGTCTTGTAGGTGTTTCCCCAGACTTCTACACAGTAGTTAAGATAAGGTAAAAACAGTGAATTGTACAATAAGACCAATGATTTATAGTCCAAGATGTGTCTTGTCTTCCCCAGTATGCCTATACATTTTGCTAACTTGGCCCAGATGTGACTGATGTGAGGTTTCCAGCAGATTTTATTGTCTAGCGTCACCCCCAGAAACTTATTTTCCTGTGCTGTTTCTATTCTGGTCTCATCTATCGTTACCATTATTTCATGATTTATTTTATAATTTCCAAACAACATAATCTTTGGTTTTTTTAGATTTAGAGATAATTTATTTTTGTTGAACCACTGCGTTAACTTTTCCATTTCAGTTGTGACCACCTCTAAAACCTGCTGCAAATTCTCACCAGTGCAAAAGATATTTGTGTCATCCGCAAACAAAATAAATTTCAGAATTTTTGATACTTGGCATATGTCATTTATATACAAAATAAAGAGTTTGGGTCAATTCAAAAGCATTGTCTGAGTTTCATTGGTTAGTTTTCATAGAATTTTTATTTATTACCACTTTTGTCAGATTCAAGTTATTTCTGTGACCATTGTGGGTTTTTCTTTCATTAACAGAGGGGTACCAACAATTTTGTCCACGGCTGTATATGGCGTAATTGACACCAACCACCCAATACTGTTACGTATGGCTCCGGCGAGCCATAAATAAGAGACAAGGGCTAACCGGTGAGTTTGCATTGTTTATTAATGGTAAAGGAACAGGAACAAAGGAAAAGAGCCTCGTGGGACAAAACACAAATAATACAAAGGGTACACTTACAAATGATGATAAAGGATGAGAGGAGGACTGGAGCTGGACGTAGGGGCTCCAGCCTAATCCACACCGGGAGACAAGCGTGGATCATAAGCGAGGTCACAGCCCTGAACAATCAGGACCGCTCCCTTTTATAGTGGTTGACAGCACCTCAGCTGATGAGAGGTAATTGACCTCCAGCCGTCCCGTAGAGCTTGACAGCTGGAAGCCTGTTGAGACGCTGTCAAAGTAAGAGCTGGGCTGAGGAGGAATATGATCTGAGCGCCGATGAAAATGGCGCATATGACAGTACCTCCCCCTCAAGGCCGGGCTCAGAACGGCCAGTAACACCCAATTCCACCCCCCACCCCCTCACCTAGGGTGGGCGGATGGGGTACAGGCCAGGAGGGCGTGAGAGAGGAAAAAAAAAACACAACCTTGGCAGGGAACAACGAAGCAATTACAGAGTACGGGAAAAAAAGGCACAATACTCCATAAAATGCTAATAATATGCAGACAGAAAGAAAAAAAAACACAACATTGGCAGGGAACAAACGAAGCAATTACAGAGTACGGGGAAAAAAAAGACACAATACTCCATAACATGCTAACTATATGCAGACAGAGAGAAAAAAACCACTACATTGGCAGGGGACAAACGAAGCAATCACAGAGTACGGGAGGAAAAAAAACCACAATACTCCATAAAATGCCATAACATGTAGACAGGACCCAACAAAGAAAAACAACCCCAGAAGACCTAAAAGGAAAGCAGAGGCTCCTAAGGCGAAATCCAACAAATACAGGACATCCCTCAAACAGGAGGGGGGAAAAAAAGACACGCTAACCGCGATAGGGCTACAAGAGATCATATACCTGCACACTTCACAAAATCACAAAGGACTAAGGCACAGGAATAACACAAGAAATAAAACAGTTCGGGGGATCTCCCCGCACCCAGCGTCCAAACCGCCAACAGGGGTGACGGGAAGCATTCAGGCGGCCTACCCAAATCCAAGGCCAGGAAAAACAGTACTTCGGGCGGCCGGACCAGACCGCCGAATAGGGAGTCCAGTGGGTCGGGTGGCCGGACCAAAGAGCCGAATGGGCACGGCAGTCCTTCTGGCGGCCGACCCACATCGCTCAGCCACCAGGACTGCAGGGGAGAGAAAGGCAACGGCTTCCCTGTGGAGGGGAATAGCGAGGGCGAGCCGGGCCGACAGTGAGCGGTCCATATGGCACCTGGTGGAGAAGGCTTGGGGGGAAGATGAGGGTGAAGATGTGGATGAAGATGAAGATGAGCCGGTCCAGTGTCCGGTGGCAGGGGATCTGCAGCTCCCTCACTGAACCTGGATACCGCTGGTGCTGCACCCTCGTCGGGCCCCGATTGGGTCATGGTTGCTCCCGCGACGGACCACGATTGGGTCTCGGTAGCACCTGCATCGGACCCCGACTGGGTCGGCGCCGCACCAGATCCGACCTCCAACCCCGAACCTGGAACCTTCCAGGCTCAGACGGTAGGAGGTCGTCATCAGCCTCCCACTCAGCTACGTCGGGCTCCGCAGCTGGCATGATGGTGTCCGCAGCCTCAGGATCCTCCAACACTGATGGCCTGCACAGCGTGGTGGCAGGGGACCCTCGACCCGCTGGACCTGACCGCTCGTCCGTGGATACCCGGGGACGCTTCCTCGTCGGCGCAGGTTCCACGCTGCAGTCTGCCCTCTTCCTCCGCCCACGATGTGGCTGCTGGACCGGAATCAGGCTCTCCAGAACCGCAGGCCCCCTCCTCATCCGGCGACGTTGGCCTGGAGTCGAGGACCGCGGAGGGAGACACAGAGGATGCGGGATTAATAATTAAAGCCACAGCAGGTGGTGGGAGCTCGGGGGGCTGCGAACCCCGAACTCCACCCCCAGGAGTCTGACAAGGCAAATCACAATAATGAGAATGTGAAAGAGTTTGGACTTGCCTGTCTCCTGGAGGCTGGATGGTGCCTGCTGCGGCGGACATTGCTCCTCCATTTCCCCGCCGGACGGTGACAGAGGACCCCCTGGGAGGACGATGGGGAGCCGCTCGAGAAGATTCTGGGGCGGGACTCACCGACACGGGACTCCCGAGACACACAGCAGCCGGGATAGGCGACGAGGAGGAGGGGGCGACAGCCGAGATGAGCCGGGCACGGAGCGCTGACAGGACAGCAGGAGAAGATGGCCCGGGGGGAGATGAGGCTGCGGGGATTCCCCTCTGACGAGGCACAGGAGTGGCAGCTGTGTGGGGGGTTGAGCCCTTACGGTGACCCGGAACTGGATCCGGACGGGATTCAAGCCAAGGTTGACAGCCGGTGTGACGACGGCTTCTTGCAGGGGGCGAGGCGAAGGTGAGATCTGGGAATCGCCATTCCTGTGCAGAAACAGAGACGAGCAGGTCGGCAAACTCAGGAAACTCACGCAACTCTGGATTCCTCTCCACCAGTCTCACTGCCGCCGCCACATGCTTCATGATTACTGATGGATGCACAGCGGAGCAAGCAGCAGCCACTCGGTCCCAGATCCTAATTGCTGTCAGCTGCAGCCCCTCTGGGGGAATCCCAAGTGACAACATGCTTGATGGGGAAAGACCTCCGGATGGTGCAAACTCCTGGGCCGGAACGGAGGCAGGAGCGGGATCCCGAAGCGAGAGGCAACGTCTCCTCCTCTTCGGCTTCCTGCCGGGATTTCCCTCCAGCCCACAGAGTATCTCACACTGTGCAGCGATGTCGTCTCTCCTCACGCTTACCTCAGGATGATCGGCAAAGCTGGGGAGATGATTGAGGATGTCCTTGGCTTGGTCCAGGTACCGGGGCACATCGCTGTTGAAGTCGAGGAGGGAGGCGGTGATGAGAATTTCGTCCACGCACTCGAGGGCGTCAGCGAGGACATCGCTCTGACTCTGAGTGCAGGACCTCCGCGACGGCATGCTTCAGCACGGTACCCAGACAGGTAGGAACAACAGTCCAGTTACAGCAAACTCACGGCAGCCGGCAACTAACTGGCTGTGACCTACTGCTACATATGGCTCTGGCGAGCCATAAATAAGAGCCAAGGGCTGACCAGTGAGTTTGCGTTGTTTATTAATGGTAAAGGAACAGGAACAAAGGAAAAGAGCCCCATGGGACAAAACACAAATAATACAAAGGATACACTTACAAATGACGATAAAGGATGAGAGGAGGACTGGAGCCGGACGTAGGGGCTCCAGCCTAATCCACACCGGGAGACGAGCGTGGATTCTAAGCGAGGTCACAGCCCTGAACAATCAGGACCGCTCCCTTTTATAGTGGTTGACAGTGCCTCAGCTGATGAGAGGTAATTGACCTCCAGCCGTCCCGTAGAGCTTGACAGCTGGAAGCCTGCCGAGACGCTGTCAAAGTAAGAGCTGGGCTGAGGAGGAATATGGTCTGAGTGCCGATGAAAATGGCGCATATGACAAATACAACTTTTGGTACTGCTGGTTGATCGTGTAAAAACCTGTAGACAGGTAAGATATGGACTAATAAGGGACAATGACATAATTATCTAATCTCATTATGTAAGACATTTGAGAAAGTATCAGACAGCACAGCAAAAATGGCATTTTTTATGTCCCCCTCAAAAATTAAGCTCTCAAATTTATCTGTTTATTGCGCCCCCCTCCCCCCAACAGTGAAATGGGATTTTCGCCCCTGGTCTCCTCCCAGTGCAGTGGGGCGTGCCCAAAACACCTCAAGTGGGAAGTGTCCAGGAGGCATCTTGATCAGATGGCCATACCACCTCAACTGGCTCCTTTCAATGTGGAGGAGCAGCGGTTCTACTCTGAGCCTGTCCCGGATGACTGAGTTCCTCACCCTATCTCTAAGGGTGAGTCGAGCAATCCTACAAAGAAAGCTCATTTCAGCCGCTTGTATCTGGGATCTCATTCTTTCAGTCATTGCCCAAAGCTTGTGACCATAGGTGAGCGTAGAAATGTAGGTTGACTAGTAAATCGGCAGCTTTGCCTTAGAGCTTAGGTCCCTCTTCACCACAGTGGACCGGTACAATGTCCACATCACTGCAGATGCTGCCTGGATCCATTTGTCAATCTTTCGCTCCATTCTCCCCTCACTCATGAATAAGACTCCAAGATACTTAAACTCCTCCACTTGGGGCAGGAGCTTGTCCCCAACAACAATACTGTACCCAAATCAAAGGCATGCACCATGGGAGTCCCAGAAGGTTCAATTTTAGGCCCACTGCTTTTTACTTTGTATATTAATGATTTGCCATCAGTATGTGAAGATGACACAAAAATTTAAATGCATGCAAATGACACAGTCATCTATCTACACACATGGGAAGGATGCCAAAGAAGTGGCTGACAAGTTAATGATAGCAATGGAGAAAGTGTCAAAATGGTTTAATCAATCATGCCTCACTCTGAATGTAGGGAAAACAGCTACCATGTATTTTACTAACAAATTCATACGTGTTATCCAACTATAACTGTCAATGGAGCAAATATAGAAAATGTAACAGAGTTTATGTATTTGGGAGTCACATTAGATCCCATGCTCAGCTTTAAAAAGCACTTAAAACAGATGAACTGTTATGTCTGTAATTGAGAGTGAATGAAGAGACTTAAGGTGGAACTGAACAAGACTTTATTATAGACTCACGGGTTATACAGACGCGCTCCCACTAGGCTGAGAGGTGGTCAAAGAGACCGCTCCCCTTCCTCACAGGCCTTGTATACCCGGATGCCGGTGGAACCGGAAGATGAAGCCACCATCCGTGTCACACAATAATAAGTCCTAAGAACAACACTATGTTTAACCACCCCCCCTTCAAAAAGGTTCAAAACACACATACAATCAAGACCCTCCCCAATTTAGAACCCGAATCAAGCACTAAAAGTGGACAGAAATATCAGGGCCTACCACATTCATACAAAACAACTAAGGCTAGTGGGAGATAGGTGGACTACCATCCCACTCCCACATGGCTAGATGGATTACTCTGCCATCTCTGCTAAAATATAGCCCTTTAAACATAAAATCGCCGTGCTCCTAAAATAAATAACATAAAACAGTCCCCAAAATAGAACATACAGTGGGGCAAAAAAGTATTTAGTCAGCCACCAATTGTGCAAGTTCTCCCACTTAAAAGATGAGAGAGGTCTCCAATTTTCATCATAGGTATACTTCAACTATGAGAGACAAAATGAGAAAAAAAAATTCAGAAAATCACATTGAAGGACTTTTAATGAATTAATTGGTAAATTCCTCAGTAAAATAAGTATTTGGTCACCTACAAACAAGCAAGATTTCTGGCTCTCACAGACCTGTAACTTCTTCTTTAAGAGGCTCCTCTGTCCTCCACTCGTTAATTGTATTAATGGCACTTGTTTGAACTCGTTATCAGTATAAAAGACACTTGTCCACAACCTCAAACAGTCAGACTCCAAACTCCACTATGGCCAAGACCAAAGAGCTGTTAAAGGGCACCAGAAACAAAATTGTAGACCTGCACCAGGCTGGGAAGACTGAATCTGCAATAGGTAAGCAGCTTGGTGTGAAGAAATCAACTGTGAGAGCAATTATTAGAAAATGGAAGACATACAAGACCACTGATAATCTCCCTCGATCTGGGGCTCCACGCAAGATCTCACCCCGTGGGGTCAAAATGATCACGAGAACAGTGAGCAAAAATCCCAGAACCACATGGGGGGAACTAGTGAATGGCCTGCAGAGAGCTGGGACCAAAGTAACAAAGGCTACATCAGAAACACACTACGCCGCCAGGGACTCAAATCCTGTAGTGCCAGACGTGTCCCCCTGCTTAAGCCAGTACATGTCCAGGCCCGTCTGAAGTTTGCTAGAGAGCATTTGGGTGATCCAGAAGAGGATTGGGAGACTGTCATATGGTCAGATGAAACCAAAATAGAACTTTTTGGTAAAAACTCAACTTGTCATGTTTGGAGGAGAAAGAACACCATACCTGCTTTGAAGCATGGGGGTGGAAACATCATACTTTGGGGCTGTTTTTCTGCAAAGGGACCAGGACGACTGATCCGTGTAAAGGAAAGAATGAATGGGGCCATGTATCGTGAGATTTTGAGTGAAAACCTCCTTCCACCAGCAAGGGCATTGAAGAAGAAACGTGGCTGGGTCTTTCAGCATGACAATGATCCCAAACACACTGCCCGGGCAACAAAGAAGTGGCTTTGTAAGAAGCATTTCAAGGTCCTGGAGTGGCCTAGCCAGTCTCCAGATCTCAACCCCATAGAAAATCTTTGGAGGGAGTTGAAAGTCTGTTGCCCAGCGACAGCCCCAAAACATCACTGCTCTAGAGGAGATCTGCATGGAGGAATGGGCCAAAATACCAGCAACAGTGTGTGAAAACCTTGTGAAAACTTACAGAAAACGTTTGACCTCTGTCATTGCCAACAAAGGGTATATAACAAAGTATTGAGATGAACTTTTGTTTTTGACCAAATACTTATTTTACCGAGGAATTTACCAATTAATTCATTAAAAATCCTTCAGTGTGATTTTCTGGATTTTTTTTTCTCATTTTGTCTCTCATAGTTGAGGTATACCTATGATGAAAATTGGAGACCTCTCTCATCTTTTAAGTGGGAGAACTTGCACAATTGGTGGCTGACTAAATACTTTTTTACCCCACTGTATATATATAAACTAGTAAATCCCATAAAAAAACTTGGATAATTCTCATTTCAACATTACACATCAAACACATCAATATAACTGGTATTACCCGTGCAATTTACATACTAACAACATGTATTGAACACATTGCTCCCAACCACCAGTCTGCCCTAGTAGAGGAACCAACCCTACCCCCCCACCCGGAAAACCATCAGACGGCTCTCCTCCAGAGCACCTTCTTCTCTTCACGCCCAGGGGTGGCTTATGCTGCTATCCAGACACCTCCTTCTCCAGCTTGGTGCACCACAGCTCATTGGGATGCCGCCATGAGCCATCAGACAGCTGAAGGTAGCCATCCTCCTGAACGGCCACCACCTGCAGCCACCCCTGGTCCTCCTGTCGCTTGCTCTTTCTACAAACCCCTCTCGACCGGGCCTCCTCTCTGGATCGGCCCACATCAGCGACCCCTAGAGGAGCCCAACTCGGCTTCCAGTGTCCCTGAGTGGCACGTCGTTTTACCGTGCCAACCGATCCTGCCCCACTCGCTTTCATTTCAGACGCTGGTAAAGTCATTGTGGCCCCTTGCTTCTCGGTACCTCCCAGCCGAACACCAGAAGCAGAGTGGGTCAGCCATTCGGCTCCTCCCGCTGTCACAGGCATCCCACTGCATCGCCCAGTTCTCTCAGCTAGGGTTACTGGGGCACTGACACCAGGACCCTCCCGTGATGGCCCTGGGTGGGGTTGGTTCTGCTCATCTTCCAGAATACTAGGCCAAGGTTTGTCCCATATAGCATCGTCCACCACTCGCGGAACCAGCTGGTCCCACAAGCTACAGCCCGACCACTCTTCTCCAATACCACTGGTGATCGAAAAGCCCAGTCCATAAAAAAGGTCACAGTCCATAATATTCTCTCCATTTGTGGTCACCACGAACTGCAGGTTGGACACCTCTGCCGATTTGTACCTAGTCGTCAGTTCCACCAAACCCACAATGGCCAGCCTTTTTCCTCCATACCTACACAATGGTGCTGAATGACCTCTCACTCGGTAGTATGGGAAGAAACTCCTCATGGTAGGCCAATTCAACACAGACCTCACTGTGCCTGTGTCAATCAGCAGCAGCACCTTCACTCCGTCCAGCTTCACCATGCAGTATGTACGGCCCTCGGTGTTCGGGGAGACGGTGTGGATAACCGTAGGAGTTGGGGCAGGGGTATCTGCTTAGTATTGCCATTCTCCTCGCTCAAACCTATTACAGGCCCTGGCAAAATGATGCAGAAGTCCGCACTTGCTGCAGCATTTTCCTCTTGCCAGACACTCTCTTGCCTTATAGCGGTACTTAGTGGACCCACAACCCAAACACCTGGGCGATCCTGAGGCAGACCTTATTTTCACAGCCGTAGCGCATTCCTCCTTCGTCTGCTCGCCATCATCGCTGTCCAGGTCCACAGCCTGCACCGTTGATTGTGATCCAGAGCGGTGCAGCATAGCTCTCTCACCGAGGTCACGTGATAGACTGTCTGCTGCTTCACACTGCTGAGCTATCTCAATGGACTTGGATAGCCTCATCTCGCCTGAGTATGTAATGATCTTCGACCTCGTAGCCGGGCAAACAGCATGTTCCACCAACTGGTCGCAGACCATCTCTTTCTCCAACACTCTGTAGCAGACTCAAGCTGGATTGAACACTAAAATTGGAACTCTGCTTCATGTATGAACGAACTGTCTAACCTCTGCCCAGTTTCAACACCCCCAACAGGATCCAGCTGTGATGGAGAACCATATGCAGCACCCCTGCCCCCTCTCTTCCTTCCTTTCAACACAGACCCCTGATATGGAGAAGAGAGAAGCAGAAAACAAACTCCCCCACTGAGACATTATTTTACGACCATGGCAGTAAAACTTCTGCAGAAGAGAAATTTTTCCTAAAAACTTCCTAAATGTGCTTACAATGTGGCTGCATTATCTGTTGTCATAAATGTTTTATTTAGGCATGCTTTTCTTTCTTATGAACCTTCATAGATTAGAAAATTCAGATAGAGGTATTCTGATAATGTGTGCCTAGTTTGTGATAGATGTCTATGACTTCACTTTTCCAGTGGGACGAGCGAGCTTACCAAAGGGGTAGTGAGATAGTTGTGAAAAACCCTGATTGGCCGACCCCTCAGGACCGCCCTGTGGGTATGTGCCTTTATCACATGTCTCTACCCAAAATTCTCTTCTTTTGCTGCTGTTTTCTGAGGAGAGAGGTCATCAGCCCTCTCTCTCTCCTCAGAGGCCTGAAGTCCTCTAATCCAGCTCTTATCTGACTGAAGGTAACACTTGAAGCTTTCCCTTTTTCTAGCATGCTTTAACTACCTGATCTTTGATACTTTTTTGGATTTTTCTTTAAAACTTCATCACCTTCTCTAGCAATTCATGACTAGTGGAAGTAATCTTCAATTTTTATATTTTCTAAAGCCAACCAAGCCATGATTTTCTTCTTTAATCTTAATTTTTCTCTAAGTCAAGCGTGATCACACTTTTTAGAGCTTATTCCATTTTTAAGGCTTCCTTCTGGTTGTCCTGCACTGCCAAATGCAGGCCTAGAGGAAATCCATTGTTCCAGCCACCTCCAGCTGACGCAAGCTCCAGGCCTGAACCAAGCCCCACCTCACCGAGGATTTCCAGGCCAAGACCTGGCACAGGACAGCAGGGAGAACCATTGCTGCCAAGGCTCATCTCCAGCCCAGGTTGGACCAATGCTGGACCACCCAGAGTCAATCCTCCCACATGTGTGACCCCTCCTAAGGTTCGACCATTTTGTCCTGTTCCAAGCCTCTTGGGAACCAAGCAACGCCAAGAGAGTAAGGCAGTTAACAGCATTAGCTTCAAGGAAAGCCATAAACTTTTTCTGTAATGACCCTCCCTTTTTAAACACAATGTAAAGTTAATCTGTTTTCTTTTTCATAAATTTTTTTTCAAATTTCTTTTTCCTTAACTTTGCATTCCACTTAATTTTTACCACTATTTTCACTTCACCCTTATTCCACATATGCAAGAAATGTAAATATGTAAATATTGCTTTTTCTTCATATATGCAAAATTACCACTGTTCATGCTAATTTGGTTATTTTCCCAATCTACAAGCTATACAGATGTCTATTGTCATTTTGGGTTTTTCTGTAATAAATTTACTAACTTCTTCATCAGTGTCCTCTCTGTCCAGATTTTAAGAGTCATAGTGTCAAGAACTGATGCCCAGATTGTGAGACTGGTCAAATATTGTCAATAGAATTATTAACTAAAGCTTAACTTACCAATTGCCAAATTCTTAAACTTAAGTCTTTGTTCATAAGAGTTTCCACCTCTATAAAATATGGATGGTGCCCCAACTAGTGTTACCAACAAGGTAATGCAAGAGTTATTAATAATTTTTAATTCCAGTTATTAATTATTAATAATCATATACATATCAATGATATCCCCACCTCATTATAATGCTACAGCTCCAAACTGACAGTCTCTGCCCAGCTGGCGCAGATCTGTTACATACCGCTGCACCGACTTGCCAGTCCGCTGGTGGCACTGTCAAAACTGGATCCTCCGGACGATGACGTTTTCCGGGGCGTGAAAATGTCATGCCATCAGCTCAACAAAGTCCTCAAAGCTATCGCTATCACCCAAGGTAGTGAGGATACGCTGTCCTTCCATACCGAAACTACAAACCAATATTGCCGGAGTCCGTATCTTCTTCAGTTCACCAAGGTTCAGAGCCACCAAGTAATTTTGGAATGTGGTGACCCATCTCACCCAAGGGACCGGTGACTCACTGGGAAACTCCAGAAAAGGCCAAATGATAGTGACTCCCGGGTCCATGTGTTTTTTTTTATCCTCGTCACCAAATGTTATGTCTGTAATTGAGGGTGAATGATGAGACTTGAGGTGGAACTGAACAAGACTTTATTATAGACTCACGGGTTATACAGAACCACTATCACTTGGCTGAGATGTGGTCAAAAAGACCGCCCCCCTTCCTCACAGCCCTCTTATACCCCGGGTGGCGGTGGAACCAGAAGGTGAAACTACCACCGTGTCACACATTAATAAGTCCTAAGAACAGCACTACATGAACCACACTCTGAAATACAGTATAACCTTGCAAACTTTTGTTGCATCAGAAACTCACTTACTCTAAAAGGTTCAAAAACCTTTCGGAATGCCATGATTTTGACACATTTCTCCTATTGCATCTCTTGCTGATCATAAGCCAATAGTATGACTCTGAAACCCTTGGAATCCCTGTATAAACAATCCATCAAAATTCTGGATAAGAAGACACAACAGTATTACCATTGTGGTATACTTGCCAGGTTCCAAGGTTGTCATAGCCAGGAGTGGCACTGGGGTTAAGCTCCCAGTGCTCATAAAATGCTCTTTATGGCGTGCGTCTCGAAAAGCCTCTGACAACTAAGTCCAACTCCTAGCCTGCCCGTGTGGTTTAGTCTCTAAGCCCGGCGGAACTGCTTTTACTAATAGGAGAAGGGGCGAGGGCGGATCTCTGGCGCCTTAAAACCAGATGCTTCGGGTAGATGGTGTCTCGTCAACCTGGAAAGGTAGCCCATCTAGGGGAAGGTAAACCCTGATTTCAAACCTCCGCTGCCTTGCGGCATTCCCGGTCACGGGAAAGGCTTTGGGAGTCAACCCTGAGGAAAAATCCGGAGTCGGAGCCCCTAAGGCAGTTCTGTGTTGTGCTCAACATCATTCTGGCAGCTCCTGCAACGGCGCTGGTGCCAAACTGTAGCAGCCCTGCTGTTCCTTTGGATTCATCAGTGACGTGGAGAGGGGGGACATGCTGCATGGGCAACATCTTATCCTCCATATCTTTCTGCCCAGGCTTGAATCCTACCAACGCCCAATGCTGGAAGGTAGAACACCGGATCACTGGAGAGGACACTCCAGCTTCGCCTTTGGCGTAGACAAAACACGGGGAATGACAGTTACCGGTTATAAGCCACCGCTCAATTGGCGTAGAGCTCGGCGCCAGGGGTTATCCCCGATGGTGGGAGGGATCATCAGATCTCACTGGACAGCTACCGCCCGCCTCAAGCTGGGCAGCCCCCAGCCAATAAGGTGATGTCCCGCCACAGCTTGCTATCCTCATTGGGTGCATGGGGATGAGGAGAAGTCCGAACAGCAGGCTGAGAACTTTCGCACCAGGCAAGACAATAAAACAAAAGAGACCAACTCTAAAACTGGGAACTTGGAACGTCCGCACTATGATGACAGGACTCGCTACTAACCTCAAGGACATCAACGACACCAGGAAGACTGCCATCATCAATAATGAGCTGAAGAGACTGGGAGTGGATATCACCACTCTCCAGGAAACACGGTTGGCTGACGCAGGCACACTGAGAGAGAAGGACTACACGTTCTACTGGCAGGGAAAGGGCAGTGACGAACACAGGGAACACGGAGTGGGCTTTGCAGTGAAGAACACCTTGCTGAAGATGGTGGAACCGAGCAGCACTGGCTCTGCACGACTCCTCACCCTCCGCCTGAACACCACTCAAGGCCCAGTCACCCTCGTCAGTGTGTATGCCCCAACACTGACAGCCACACCAGAGGCAAAAGACGAGTTCTACGAGAATCTCGCAACAACTGTCAGGATCGTCCCCAACTCTGAACAACTTATTCTCCTTGGAGACTTCAATGCCAGAGTGGGTGCTGACCACGACTCCTGGCCCTCCTGTCTTGGACCTTTTGGCGTGGGCAGAATGAATGACAACGGACAGCGGCTGCTCGAGTTCTGCACATATCACGATCTGTGCATCACAAACTCGTTCTTCAAGACCAAGCCCCAACACAAGGTTTCCTGGCAACATCCACGCTCAAAGCACTGGCACCAGCTGGACTTGATCCTGACCAGGCACACCTCACTGAAGAACGTGCTAATCACCCGTTCGTTCCAGAGTGCAGATTGCGACACAGATCATTCATTGGTGTATTGCAAGGTCAAGCTGCAGCTGAAGAAATTCCATCGTGCTAGACAACCTGGAAAGGCACGGATTGACACCAGCAAGATGTCTCAACCAGAACTTGTTGAGCAGTTTGCCTCCACCTTTGAGAAGGAACTTAGTGTACCACAAGAAGGAGAATCTGCAAAGCAGAAGTGGGAAGAGCTGCGAAACACCATCCACCGCACAGCCTTGGCTACCTTTGGGAGGAAGACCTCGAAGTCACAGGACTGGTTTGATGCCAAGTTGACCGAGATGACCCCCGTCATTGAAGCCAAGCGCTCAGCGCTTGCTGAGTACAAGAAGTACCCAAACGAGAAGAATCTCCAGATTCTCAGGGCTGCGAGAAGCAAAGTTCAGCAGACTGCTCGGCGCTGTGCCAACGAGTACTGGACTCAGCTCAGCCAAGACATTCAAACCACTGCCATAACAGGGAACATCCGTGGTATGTACGATGGCATCAAGAAAGCACTTGGTCCGGCTCAGAGCAAGACGGCCCCCCTCAAATCCTCCACTGGGGAGATGATCACAGAAAAGAACAAGCAGATGGAGACATGGGTGGAACACTACTCCGACCTCTACTCCAGACAGAACACCGTGACACCGTCAGCCCTTGATGCCATCGACTGCCTGCCATCAATGAACGAACTTGACGCCGAGCCAACCATCGACGAACTCAGCAAGGCCATTGATAGCTTGGCCGCTGGCAAGGCACCCGGCAACGACGGCATACCCCCCGACCTGATCAAGCACTGCAAGACCGCCCTACTGCTGCCATTGCATGACGTCCTCTGCCAGTGTTGGAAGGAAGGTGCCGTACCACAGGACATGAGGGACGCCAAGATCATCACCCTCTACAAAAACAAAGGGGAGAGAAGCGACTGCAACAACTACAGGGGCATCTCCCTCCTCAGCGTTGTTGGCAAAGTCTACACACGAGTTGTTCTCGTTCGTCTACAGAAGCTTGCCGAACGTGTCTACCCCGAGTCTCAGTGTGGCTTCCGCGCTGAGCAATCGACGGTAGACATGATATTCTCCATCCGCCAAATCCAGGAGAAATGCAGAGAACAGAACATGCCCCTGTACGTCGCCTTCATCGACCTCACCAAAGCGTTCGATCTGGTCAGCAGAGAGGGCCTTTTCAAGATCCTGCCAAAGATAGGATGCCCACCAAAGTTGCAAAGCCTCATTGAATCGTTTCACACCAACATGCAGGGGATAGTGCAGCACGATGGCAACGTCTCAGAGCCTTTCAACATACACAGCGGAGTGAAACAGGGCTGTGTACTTGCGCCAATCCTCTTTGGGATTTTCTTTGCTATGCTCCTGAGACATGCCTTCAGCACAGCAACAGAGGGAATCTACCTGCACACAAGATCTGACGGCAGGCTTTTCAACCTCGCCCGCCTGAAAGCCGGAACCAAAGTACGCGAGGATCTAAACAGAGACATGCAGACGACGCTGCAGTCACAACCCACACACAGCAGGAGCTTCAGACCCTGATGGACCGCTTCTCCCAGGCATGCAAGGACTTCGGGCTTACCATCAGCCTGAAGAAGACTAACGTCTTGGCGCAAGGTACAGAAGCACCACCAACCATCACCATTGACGACTACGAGCTGGAGGTCGTGAATCAGTTCACGTACCTGGGGTCCACGATCAGCAACAACCTCTCCCTTGATACAGAGATCAACAAGAGGATTGGAAAATCAGCCTTCACACTCGCTCGCCTCACCACACGAGTGTGGGAGAATCCCAAACTCTCTGTCAAGACGAAGATGGCAGTGTACAACGCCTGCGTCATCAGCACACTGCTCTATGGGAGTGAGACGTGGACAACATACGCCCGGCAGGAAAAGAGACTGAACTCCTTCTACTTGCGCTGCATTCGCCACATCCTGGACATATCCTGGCAGGACAAAGTGCCCAACACAGAAGTTCTGTCCCGCGCCGGCCTTCCCTCCATGTTCACTCTACTCAGACAGCGCAGGCTCCGCTGGCTAGGCCACGTTCACCGTATGGAGGATGGCAGAATCCCCAAAGACGTCCTCTATGGAGAACTGGCAACTGGCAAGAGAGACGTTGGCCGCCCACAGCTGCGTTTTAGAGACGTCTGCAAGAGAGACATGAAGGCCCTGGAGATCAACACAGAGCGCTGGGAGGACCTTGCAACGGACCGCTCCAAATGGAGAGGCACCCTGACCAGACAGCTCAAGGTGGGTGAAGAGAGACTGACTGCTGCTGCAGATGAAAAAAGGACCCGCAGGAAGAACCGCCACAGACCCAGCAGCACGGAGACCACCCACAAGTGCGACCTGTGTGACAGGGACTGCCATTCGCACATCGGCCTGTTCAGCCACAGGCGGTGCTGTTCCAGCAGCGTAGACGTTTAAGATTCTCTTCGATGATCATCATAGACCGACGGAGGCCGACGACGATATACTTGCCAAAAAATATGATCATGTATGTAAATATACGGTTGGTCTTTAAAATTATCGATGGTTCTGCACCCCCACCCCTTAAGACTTTTGTGTACCTGATTTCTGAACAAAATACTAGAATAACAAGGACGTCCTCTAGGTGGCATTGTTGCATCCCTCTACGTAAAGCTGCCTTTGGACAATCAGCCTTCCCATACAAAGCTATAACGGAATGGAACAAGCTCCCCACTGCTTTGAAGACCAGAACAAATTACAGAGACTTTTCCATAGAGACTAAAAAATGGATTTTAAGTAATCAAGCCTGCCAGCGTTGACTCTGTCCCTTAAATGGGATTTGAAATTGTACTCTTAAATTGTTTTTATGTGCCGTTTCTCTTATCTTTTTACCTTTTAAACTTACTCCCTGCTTGTTTCAGAGACAACACATTCTGAAACCCGACCTGAATTGTTTTCTATATGTGCTGTTTTTCTTTCAATATCTTCCTGCCTGCCTCAGGGACTACAGATGGAAATTAGTGAGAATGCTATAATCTGGTACAGAGCGTCTTTACCCTGTGTTTAATGTTTTTTTGTTTTTTTTTTTCCTGTACATGGTCCCTGACAAATAAACCAATAAACTATAACTATAACATATATACTATGTACCATATAAAGCTCCTTTTGTCAAAATAAATCTTTTTGGCACAATAAAGGAAGCAGATTTCTATTCTGCTTACCTAGCTCCTTGACAAGACAAAAGGAAAAATTAATAATTATTAATTCCACTTATTATTAATAATATTCATATTATTGCATTAATGTTACACTTGAAAACTTGCAATTTTTAAACATAAATTTGCAACTTTTTCCTCATGAATTTGCAACTTTTATTCTTGTAAAACTGCAACTTTATTAACATAAATTTGCAACTTTTTCTCATGAATTTGCAACGTTTTTCTTGTAAATTAGTGACTTTTTTTCCTCAGATTTGCAGCTTTTTCCTGTAATTTTCAACCTTTTTTTTTCTTTTAAAATCTCAACTTTTTTCTCATATATTTGGGACTTTTTTGTAAATGACATTGTTCTGTTGGCTTCATTATGACCTTCAGGTCTCACTGGTCCGGGGTGAGAATCTGAGAAGTTGAGTTGTAATCACCAAAATCCACAGCAACAATTTATCAATCAACTGTTCATTTTCTGAAAAATGATCATCAGTTTTGGCGTGTTAAACATCAACCAATCATGACTCAGAAGCACTGCTGTCTCTTCCTGCATGGCAGCAAATTGTGCACGTGTAAGGTTGCCATGGTGATCTGAAACCTATAAAACCCACCGACTCCCCTGTGAGTCTTCAGCAGCTTTGAAAAAAAAAAGGAAAAGAAAGAAAAAGCAGGTGGCCTTGGGCTGAGGGTGTGCAGGGAAATGGGGGGGATGAGACGAAAATTATAACAATCACAAATCTCCGGTCCTGGTGCTGCGCCCACACAGAGATGCTCAGACTCCCTGCAGGGTGCAGAGGAGGGAGAGGGGGTGATTTAAGAAAAAAAAAGGGTGCAGGAGGAGGCTCAGCTGACGGAGTGAATGTGTCAGAGCTCTTCCTGCTGTGGTGTTGGCTTGCTCCTGCAGCTTGATAGAATGTAGACGAGCTGCTGCAGCACTTGTTGAGCTCTATTCTCCTCCTAACTGGGTGATTCTGACACGTTCCCACTGTGCTGCCGTAGATCCTGTAGACAAATCAGTGCAAACCTCTCTAACAAGTAGAAACAGATGGTGCACCCATGTTAGGACTGGAATGGTTCCATTTTCCGAATCGTTTGCTTTTTCTTTGATGATGTCCTTCTTTTTTCTTTTTCTTTGCCTGCAGGTTGGATGGATTGTTGACTGAATTTTTTTTCTGCCTGTGAATTAAGGAGCCCCTGTTTCTCTCTTTTCCCAGCTCCAAGAGGTCTGTGACTTGTTTTGGTGAGAAACCTCAGGGTTGGATTACTGCAGCACCATTTTACACACAGCGAAGGAGCTCTCCTCAAAATAAATACTAGTGAGCCCAAGATTCCCCCTTAGCCAGCTAACATGTCCATGTGGGCCCCACCAAAGGTTAAATCTGGGCTGTATTATAGGTCCCATGTGGGTTTGTCTGCAGATTCCATGTTGGCCTCATCTGTGTTTGCCCACATGGACTTAACCTATTTTCAACTTATTTTCTCATGAATTTGCTATTGTCTTGAAAAATTGTGACTTTTTTTCCTTGCAAATGTGCTAACTTTTTGGAGTAATTTTGGAACTTTCTCATAAAGTTGTGATTTTTCCATTGCAAGTAACGTGCTAACAAATATTAGCTGAATGTAAAAACTTAAGATAAAATAAACCTTTATTAGTCCCACAATGGGACCCGGCCGGGCTCAGCCCGAAGGAGTTACATGGGTCCGCCCTCCAGTGGGCTCACCACCTGCAGGAGGGATCGTGGGGGTCCGGTGCTATGTGGATTAGGTGGCGGTCAAAGGCGGAGACCTTGGCGGACTGATCCCAAGCTTTCTAAACTGGCTTTTGGTACGTGGAATGTCACCTCTCTGGTGGGGAAGGAGCCTGAGCTGGTGTACGAGGTTGAGAGATACCGGCTAGATATAGTCGGCCTCACCTCAACACACAGCTCCGGTTCCGGAACCAGTCTCCTGGAGAAGGGCTGGAGCTTGGCCTTTTCTGGAGTTGCCCCGGGCGAGAGGCGACAAGCAGGGGTGGGTATTCTTGTATCGCCCCACCTTGCTGCCTCTATATTGGAGTTTTCCCCTGTGGACGAAAGGGTTGCTTCCCTGCGCCTTCGGGTTGGGAAACGGGTCCTGACCATCATTTGTGCCTATGCACCAAATGATATTTCAGAGTACCCACCCTTTTTGGAGTCTGTGACTGGGGTGCTGGAGGGTGCTCCTCTTGGAGACTCCATTGTCCTACTGGGGGACTTCAATGCGCACGTGGGCAACGACAGTGAAACCTGGAGGGGGGTGATTGGGAGGAACGGCCTGCCCGATCTGAACCCGAGTGGTGTTCAATTATTGGACTTCTGTGCTAACCACAGTCTGTCCATAACGAACACCATGTTCAAGCATAAAGGTGTCCATATGTGCACCTGGCACCAGGACACCCTAGGTCGCAGGTCGATGATCGATTTTGTTATCGTATCATCAGACCTGCGACCGTATGTCTTGGACACCCGAGTAAAGAGAGGTGCAGAGCTGTCAACTGATCACCACCTGGTGGTGAGTTGGATCCGATGGCAGGGGAGGAAGCCATTCAGACCTGGTAGACCCAAACGTATAGTGAGGGTGTGCTGGGAGCGTCTGGTTGAGGCCCCTGTCCGGGAGGTCTTCAACTCCCACCTCCGGAAGAACTTCAACCACATTCCGAGGGAGTCTGGAGACATGGAGTCTGAATGGGCCATGTTCTCCACCTCTGTTGTTGAAGCGGCGGCCCAGAGCTGCGGCCGCAAGGTGGTCGGTGCATCTCGTGGTGGCAACCCCCGAACCAAGTGGTGGACACCAGTGGTGAGGGGGGCCATTAAGCTGAAGAAGGAGTCCTATCAAGCTTGGTTGGCTTGTGGGACTCCCGAAGCAGCTGCGGTGTACCGGCAGGCCAAGCAGAGTGCAGCTCGGGTGGTTGCTGAAGCAAAAACCCGGGTATGGGAGGAGTTCGGTGAGGCTATGGAACAAGACTTTCGGTCGGCCTCAAAGAGATTCTGGCAAACTGTCCGGCGGCTCAGGAGGGGAAAGCAGCTCCCCGTCCACACTGTGTATGGTGCGGATGGGACACTGTTGACTTTGACTGGGGATATCGTCGGGCAGTGGAAGGAATACTTCAAGGATCTCCTCAATCCCACTGATACGCCTTCCACAGAGGAAGCAGGGTTTGGGGACGAGGGGAATGACTTGCCTATCACAGGGGCTGAGGTCGCCAAGGTGGTTAAAAATCTCCTTGGTGGCCGGGCCCCGGGGGTGGATGAGATTCGCCCTGAGTACCTCAAGGCCCTGGATGTTGTTGGGCTGTCATGGTTGACACGCCTCTGCAACATTGCGTGGAGGTCGGGGGCAGTGCCTTTGGCATGGCAAACCGGGGTGGTGGTTCCTCTCTTCAAAAAAGGGAACCGGAGGGTGTGCTCCAACTTTAGAGGGATCACACTCCTCAGCCTCCCTGGGAAGGTCTATGTCAAGGTACTGGAGAGGAGAGTCCGGCCGTTGGTCGAACCTCGGAGTCAGGAGGAGCAATGTGGTTTTCGTCCTGGCCGTGGCACATCGGACCAGCTCTTTACCCTCTCGAGAATTCTTGAGGGTTCGTGGGAGTTTGCCCAACCAGTTTACATGTGTTTTGTGGACTTGGAGAAGGCATTTGACCGTGTCCCTCGTGGATTTTTGTGGGGGGTGCTTCGGGAGTATGGGGTATCGGGCTTGTTGTTACGAGCTATTCGGTCTCTGTACGACCATTGTGAGAGTTTGGTTCGTATTGCCAACACTCGGTTGGACTCATTCCCAGTGAGAGTTGGACTCCGCCAGGGCTGCCCTCTGTCACCGATCCTGTTCATAATTTTTATGGACAGGATTTCTAGGCGCAGCCAGGGAATGGAGGGTGTCATGCTTGGTGACCACAGGATCGCATCTCTGTTGTTTGCAGATGATGTTGTCCTGTTGGCTTCATCCAGCAATGACCTACAGCTCTTGCTGGGACGGTTTGCCGCTGAGTGTGAAGCGGCTGGGATGAGAATCAGTACCTCCAAGTTCTGAGTCCATGGTCCTCAGCCAGAAAAAGGTGGATTGTCCTCTCCGGGTTGGGGACAGGCTCCTGCCCCAAGTGGAGGAGTTTAAGTATCTTGGGGTCTTGTTCACGAGTGAGGGGAAAATGGAGCGAGAGATCGACAAACGGATTGGAGCAGCATCTGCAGTGATGCGGACGTTGTACCGGTCTGTTGTGGTGAAGAGGGAGCTGAGTTCTAAGGCAAAGCTGTTGATTTACCAGTCAATCTACGTTCCTACTCTCACCTATGGTCACGAGCTTTGGGTAATGACCGAAAGAACGAGATCGCGGATACAAGCAGCTGAAATGAGCTTTCTCCGTAGGATTGCTGGACTCACCCTCAGAGATAGGGTGAGGAGCTCAGTCATCCGGGAGAGGCTCAGAGTAGAACCGCTGCTCCTCCACATTGAAAGGAGTCAGTTGAGGTGGTATGGGCATCTGATTAGGATGCCTCCTGGACGCCTCCCACTTGAGGTGTTTCAGGCACGTCCCACTGGGATGAGACCCCAGGGCAGACCCAGGACTCGGTGGAGAGACTATGTCTCCCAGCTGGTCTGGGAACGCCTTGGTATCCCCTCTGAAGAGCTGGAGCAGGTGGCTGGGGAGAGGGAAGTCTGGGCTTTTCTGCTTGAACTGCTGCCTCTGCGACCCGGACCTCCGGAAAAGTGGTAGAAGATGAATGGATGGATGGATAGTCCCACAATGGGGTAATAACAGTATTGCAGCAGCAAAGGGATAGCAGCACTCAGATCAAGAATAAATAAGATAAAAAAGAGTAGAAAAACAGTAAATAAACACAGTGCAAGAGCATTACTGTTAAATGGTATTTACAGCATTACCCGGCAATATATAAATAGAAATCCAGACAGTATATTTCACAGCTGAATGAACAGTGCCATTGTCACCTTCAGTATTAATTGTAATTGTATTAGTAGTGTATTGGAAGGGAACCATCAATGTTGTGCAAAGTAGTGGTGTTATGTACGGTCTCTATGAGCAGCGACTGGGAAGGTTAGGGTCTGACAGCAGCAGGTAGGAAGGACCTGTGGAACCTCTCCCTCGAGCACTTAGGATGGCGCAGTCTGCTGCTAAATGAGCTCCTCAGTGCGCTCAGCGTGTCCTGCGTGGGGTGGGACTTAAACTCCAGCAGAGATGACAGCTTAGCCACCATCCTCCTCTCTCCTATCTCCTCCACTGGATTGACGCGGTGCCCCAGAACAACGCTAGCTTTTTTGATCAGTCTGTTCAGTCTCTTCCTGTTGGTCGCCGTGATGACGCTGACCCAGCAGACCACTCCAAATGTGACGGCTGATTCCACCACAGAGTCACAGAAGGTCTTCAGGAGTGCCCTCCGCACTCCAAAGGACCTGAGTCTCCTCAGGAGGAGCAGCCTGCACTGCCCCTTTTTGTGTAGTGCGTTGGTGATGTGTGACCCGTCCAGTTTATTGTTCAGGTGAACACCCAGGTACTTGTAAGATGTCACCATCTTAATGTCTGTTCCCTGGATGTTTACCGGTGCTGTGGGGATTGTCCACACCTGTGGCTGTCCACCACCAGTTCCTTAGCCTTCCCTGCATTGATCTGGAGGCAGTTCCGCAGGCAACAGTCCACAAAGTCCTGGATAAGTCCTCTGTACTCCACATCATCCCCATCAGAGATGAGGCCGACGATTGTAGAGTCATCCAAGAACTTCTGTAGATGGCAGTGTGGTGTGTTGTGAGAAAAATCAGCAGTGTAGAGGATGAACAGGAAGGGAACCAGAACTGTTCCCTGGGAGGCCCTGTGCTGCAGATGATGGTGTCAGACACACAGTCCTGGGTCCTCACAAACTGTGGTCAGTCTGTGAGGTAGTCCAGGATCCACAATGACAGGTGCTGGTCCACCCTTGCACACATCAGCTTGCCCCTCAGGGTCACTGGCTGGATGGTGTTGAAAGCACTGGAGAAATCAAAGAACATGATCCTCACGGTGCTCCCAGGCTTCTCCAGGTGGGACAGGAAACAATGTAGGAGGAAGATCACTGCATCCTCCACCCCAATGCCACGCTGGTAGGCAAACTGAAGTGGGTCCATTGCTGGTCTTACCAGGGGGCGTCTGCTGAAGTCCGAGGCCTCCCTTCAATAGGTGGCACTGCAAACACAGCGTACAAAGACAAAGACAAAGAAGAATTAGTAAGAAACATGACAAGATGACACCACAGAAAGAAAAATAAAGATGATTAGTAGTAAGAGTAGGAAACACAGGAATTTCTTTTCTTGCCTTTGTGTAGCTGACTATTATTGTTGCTAAAATGCATGTGGCTCCTCCTTTCCTTTTCTTTTTCAAAGGCAGTAAATGAACTGGTGTGTTAGCACGTTTGCGCTACCTGTCGGGCTGGGGTAAAACTGCAGATGACAGTTATGTGCACTCATCAAACACTTGGTGGAACAGTAGATGCAAATGCAGGCTGTATATATACAGCCACACGTGTGCTGGCCTTGTCCAAAGCATAGGCCTTTCACAGATGTGCAAAGCATAAATCTAGCCTGAGAGATAAAAAAGATGAGTAAAGCACTATGGTTTGAGTGATTGAGCTTATGACCAGTCCCTGTTGTGTAATGAACACAGAAGCAATCCTGAATGAGTGAATGGCTAACTCGGCTAATGGCAACTTAATGCTAATCAAGGTAAAGTATGACAAACTATAATAAAACAAGCAAAAACAGTATTTCTCAAGCAGGGTTCCATAGTGGCTTTTCTATGTCTGTAGGTGGCAGTATCAGTGTTTGGCAAGTTACTAAAAAATAGTGACTAATTACAGTTTCTAGTAACTTCTTTTCAAAAGTAACTGAGTTACTTACCAATTACTGCATGATTAAAGTAACTAGTTACCTGAAAAAGTAAGTTTCGCGTTACTTTTAAATGCATACTTAAATCATCTTGCACACATAGCAAGATAATTAATGGATTCCATTAGGGGCTTATTATTGTCAGGCTGAAAACAGACTGTTTCAGACAGAGCTTTTAGAGCATGTTCAGTCTGCTTCATCGTGCCTTGAGAGCTCTTATTGTGGGAAAAATCTGAAGAAAATCAACACAAAATTGCCAATAATTTCCTCATTTTGGAGTGAGAAGATTTACGGGTGACAAGTGTTTGGAGGATCTTGTGCCTGAGTAATCTCTCTATCGAAGATATTGAAGATTTGTATATCTTCGTAATAATGGTGACTGGGATCGTTCTGATTGGAACTGGGATTGTCCTGGTGTACCGCAAATTGCTGAAGATGGATACAACCTATCAAAATGCTGGCCACGCGAGGTGCATCCATCAAATTGGAAAAATGGAGGAGACTTTGATAGCGACAAATGGAGAACTGTCTTGGAAGGTGGATTACATCTACAGTGGTACCTCTACTTACGAACGTCTCTACATACGAAATTTTCAGGTTACGAGACGCCTCAACGGGAAAATATTGCCTCTAGTTACGAACAAAATTTCAGGATACGAAAGTCAAAAAAAGTACGCGCTCCTCGCAGCTCCCGTATTTTACCGAACATAAACATACCTGTAGCTGCTCTGCCATTGGCTATCGCCTAGCATCTTCCTGGTATCCCATTGGCCACGAATGGATGCGTTTGGTTGATCTCGCTTTATCTTATTATTTGCTGGTTTCGTCCAAAGACAGGACAGCAGCAGAGCCACCAGGAGTTCTGTTAACAATAACTGTAAAATATTCCACCGCAGAACCACATTTGGACAAACAGCTTTCTCTATAAAGGGCAGTCACATCTGGAACACAATGCCAAATGAAATTAAAATAATAACGGACTTTAAAACATTCACTAAAAATGTTAAAAACTGGCTGAAAAATAAACAAGAATGTACTCATGTATGAATTAATTGTCTGCAAAGTGAGAGTGAATGAAGGGAAGGAATAAATGTGTTTGTTTATAGTGAGTGACGGAGGGATGAAGGCCTGAAATAGGCAAATGTGAGTTATGTTATATGTGTTAAATGTGAGTCAGGCTGTTATATTTGTGTATTTATAATATTTATAATATTTATGTTAAATGTGAGTCAGGCTGTTATATTTGTGTATTTATAATATTTATAATATTTATAATTGTGTATTTATAATTTTTCTGCATTGATGTATGTGGTTATTGTGTATATTTTTTTTTTTCCCATCTTTACTTGATTCTTTTTTCTAAAGCCCATCCAGGGACAAGAGTTGCAAATTAGCTAATAGCTATACACTCTATGTGCAACACATCAGATTGATTGTCTTTGATTAATTGTCTATGTTTATTGCACAGTCCCTGTCAAATAAACTAATCTACTACTATTATTTACTATTCTTACTACTTTATTTTATCCTTCTTACCTCTTGTAAGACTGTTGACTGAACTACACAATTTAGAGAAAAAAAAATTGTTAACTGCCATGTTTCTCACCATCTACGTTATAACTCTGTACTTTCACCTTGTTCTTAATAAAGTTTTGGGGGGAAAAAAACAACATCAACGATCAGCACGGTATTAAAACAAAAGGAAGCCCTTACAAGCCGATAAAAGCAAACGTCCTTGGATCGTTTCATCACAAAACGTCAGGCAAAAACCACTGATGAGACAGAACATGAACCAAAGAAGGCAAAAGGTGACGCCGACGCCGACGATCGCAGTTAAAAGGTAAATGAACATAATTTTTATTATTCTTTCTCTTTTATTATTCTTTCTCTTATTTTAAACTCTCATTTTATGTTTATTGTGCAGTAATCTAATTGTAACATGTATTTGTTACATGTTTTGATGCATTTTTACGATTTATAAAAAATTTATGCCCGAATTTTGGGGGCTTGGAACGGATTACGGCATTTACATGTAAAACGTGCCTCTACTTACGAATTTTTCATGTTACGAGAATTCTTCCGGAACGAATTAAATTCGTAAGTAGAGGTACCACTGTACGCTTAAGTCTATCCACGACGGACTCAAAGCCCCGCAATGAAGGATTAAGCACTGAATCTGCAAAAGAAAATAAAGTTCTTTCTCTGTGTTCAGTCTATTTGGCTCAATTTCCCTTACAAAAATCCTCCTGATAATCCCCAGTCTTTGTTTTTCAAAGCACTGAGCACACGGCCTCTGGACAGTAGCTGCTTGGGACAATTGCCAAGGACAATTGCTGCAGCCAGACAAAACATCTTCTGCCAAAGTGTCCTTGTGCTCATATTGATACAACATTGCTTCAACACTACATCCACACTGACCCAGAAACTGACAACAAGATAACATTCACTGCTCTCCTTGTGTCCTGTGAACTCTGGTCTTGAATGTGCATCGTGGGCTTTTTTTGTCTTTGTAATCATAATATTGATTACTTATGGTCAATATTCTGAATTCAATGATTTTTTTGCTCCTTCCTATTGTATGATTTCTTATCTGTACCATCCTATTGGCAGGCGCGTCCCCGATGCAGCCGTGTCACTGGAAATGCAGGTTCATTTTCTGTGTCAAGTCAAATTCTCTCGTATGTTATCAGTGATCTGTTAATGTACTTGGCAATAAATCTTTTTCTGATTCTGATTCTGATTCTGAGAAATGGGGTTTGTGGAGTGAGAGAGAGGGGAAAAGAGTGAGAATCACTCCAAAAGAGTGAGTTGGCAACACTGCATAAAGCTGTCAATGTTTCTTACTTTTATGATTAAGGATTTAATCCGATGTGCAGTGATCCAAAGAAAATGTCCATTATCCACAGTGCAAATGTCTGCTGTGACAGAGACATGATCCAGTCCCGTAAATTCCTTTTGGATATAGATAGATAGATAGATAGATAGATAGATAGATAGTTAGATAGATACTTTATTTCAAACAAAAAAGTAAAACAAAAACAAAACAAATGACAAATGCAATAAAGTAACAGTATACAGTGTTCGAAAGGGAGAAGGAAGAAGTGAACACTTATTAATTCCATCTCCTCTTTTCCATAAATACACCCATGTGAATTATATACAAATTACCACCTTTAAGACCCCAAGTAAACAATTTACTGTATTTTTTACATATCAACATTAACACCCATCCATCCTAACATACATTAATGTCCATACATCAAAACCAGCCTCAAACAACACAGATATACACAGTGCTGTCCCACCGACCATTCCATAGTGTCCCATAATGTCCCAGAGTGAACATAATGAAACGTACATATAAATACTACCCTTCTAACATATATCCTTTCAGCAAATAATGTTTATACCTCTTTTTGAATTGATTTCTGTTTGTACATAGTTTCAGTTCCGGCTCCAGACTGTTCCACAAATCCACCCCACAGACAGATATGCACATACTTTTCTTGGTTGTTCGTATCTTGGGTTTTGTAAAGTTTAAGTCTCCTCTCAAATTATGATCATTGTCGCTTTTTTTAAATATTTTTTGTATATTAGTTGGGAGTTGATTATTAATTGCCCTGTACATTACTTGTGCTGTCTTAAATTTAACTAAATTGATTAACTTTATGACATGTGACTTTAAAAACAACGAAATTGTTATGACCCGAGCGTCGGTTCTGATCGCGCTCGGGTTAAAGTTATGTCTCGCTGCCGGCCTTGACAGCTGTGGGCGGTATTTTGGCCTCTCTGGGCTTTTATTGTGAAAGTGCTTGGAGGGGTTTCCGCCTGTCAACGGTCGGTCAGCTGTGTGTCATCTGTCATCAGTCCTGGGTTATTTAAGCTGTGTGCTGCCGTCATTACGACGCAGCAGTGTCTGATCGCTATGGTCACTAATCTGATCGCATGATTGTTATTTGATCGCTATTCTGTTCACCCATCGTCACGGATGCCTGGACTATATTCACACCTTGGCTGCCTTGGGGCTTGACCGTCTTTCACCGGGACCAGTAAGTGAGCTCGTTAGCCTTATTCCCCCCGGGTGTTAACTGTTCTGTAAGTCCCTGCCTTAGCAGCCCGTGTGGCTAATTATTACCAAGCCTGACTGTGTGTGACTGTCTCCTGCTTTGGACCTGTAGTGTGCTGTATAGCCCTATGCTTCCTGTTCTGCGAAGACTCTGTCATTATCGCAGCAGCTTGTGTAAACTCCTTTTTCACCGTAATAAACTCACTGTATAACTCACTGTTGACTTGTGTGCGTCTTATAGGTGGCTCGCGAGGGCCACCGCATGACAGTACACTGCTGCCCAAACGCCGTTTACGGTGACGCCATTTTGAGACGCTTTTCACCGGTGAGTTTGAGTTTTGGACGTTGCTTGTCCCTGTCTGGGACCTGTGTATGTGAGGAATGCCGTCACCGAAGAGCCACGTGTTGACGAGTGTTTTGGAAGCTGTGGATGAGCTACTCATCTCCGCTTCCATGTTGGACTATAACCACGGCATACATTGGTACCTGGACGCCGCCGAAGATGTGCTCTGTAATCTCTCTCCCCGCTACGCCAACCACCCGGAAGTCGACACGAGGAGGGAGGACATCGCCGCACAACGCGAGCTGTTCCTGATGATGGAGGAGGAACGCGGCATGAAGCAGGTGAAGAGGCACTCCTGCTTTTCGCCTATGGATCCTGATCCTGCTTCCGATCCATTTCGGGAGTTCGCACCATCTGGGGGCCGGCGAAGGCATCGGCGTCACGGCCGGGTGCATCTTCGGCAAGCTCCAGCTCCGGATCCAGTTCCGGGCCGCCGGGATGACCCCCTCAACCAGCCAGCTGCTGAGAGTGAGCTGAGTCCTGTGCCGGTGGGCTCCGTTCTTGGATCCTTTTCCATCCAGCGAGCGAGGGAAGGAGCAACGCCCGCTACAGCTGACAACATCCTCCCCCCGGGAGACAGGCAAGTCCAAGTTCACTGTCCTAGTAATAATAGTGATCTGTCTTGTCTGACTCCTGGCGGTGAAGCTCAGGGTTCGCAGCTCCCTGAGTTTCTTTCCCCAGCTGTAGCCTGTTATATTAAACCTGCTGCCTCTGTGTCTCCTCCTGCGGAGCGGTCCTCGGCGTCAGTCCCACGCCGTCGAACGAGGGGGAGGCCTGCAGCTCTGGGAGATGTCCCGGTCCTGCAGCCTTGCTTTGGACAGAGGAGCAGAACGGACTGCTGTGAGGAGCCAGAGCCGACGAGAGAGCGTCCCCAGGGTTCCTCAGGGATGCAGCCCGAGTCAGCAGGTCCAGGGTCCTCTACCCCCACGCCATACGGGTTATTGGCGTGGACGCGAGCGCATGAGGATCCAGCTGCAGAGACCATCAGGCTGGCTGTGGAACCCGACACAGCCGAGTGGGAGCCCGACGACGAGTTTCTTCATGAACCTGGATCGGCGAAGTCCTGGACGGCTCCAGAGCCCGAGTGCAGGCAAGTGCTCTTTCTTGTTTTCCTGTATGGTGTGTTAGAGCATTTTTTGCCTGCCTCATGGGGAGGCGAGTGAGGGGCAGCCGGCCGCTGCACCCGAGCTCGTCTCGCTGGGCTCTGGCGCTGCTGGTGGAACTGATCCCGGTTCTTCCTTGTGTTCTGAGCACCTCCACAGCGTTGCCGGTCCGGAGCCAGTCAAGGTTACGGGACCGGGGGTTCCAGGTTCGGAGATGGAGGTCGTCGCCGGAGCAGTCCTGACCCAGTCAGGGTCCGACGTGTGGGCCGAGGTGACCCGGTCGGGGTCCGACGCGTGGGCCGAGGAGACCCGGTCGGGGTCCGACGCATGGGCTGAGGAGACCCAGTCGGGGTCCGACGCGTGGGCCGAGGAGACCCAGTCGGGGTCCAACGTGGGTGCAGCGGTGACCCAATCGGGGCTCGTCCTGACCCAGTCGGGGTCCGACGTATGGGCCGAGGTGACCCTGTCGGGGTACAACGTGGGTGCAGCGGTGACCCAATCTGGGTCCGTCCTGACCCAATCGGGGTCCGACGAGGTCCAGTGGGGGTCCAGCGCAGGTGCGGCTGCGACCCAATCAGGATTCGAGGGGGCCCAGGGTTTTGGTTGTTCCCCTCTCAGGAGCCACCAGCTGGGGGCCATTAGTGGGTTTTGTTTGAGAGATCGGCGCTCTCCTGTGTTGTTTTCAGGTGAGCGGCTGCACGCAATCCCTCCACGGTCCTGCTGGTTGTGGTATGCAGGTCGGCCACCCGAGGAACTGCTTGGAGCGTTCGGCATCTTGGGTTGGCCACCCAACAAACTGTGTGGGTTACGGGGTGACCTGGTTCGGCCACCAGAGGACGTATTCCTGGGGGCATGGGACTGGGGCAGGCCACCTGACTGTTTCATGTACTGTGGGATTTTCTGTGGGCCCATTTGGTGCCAAATCCTGTCTTGTACATCTTGTTTTTCTTGTTTCCATAGTCTTAGTCAGGTCAAGTTCGAGCAATATTTTTAATTGCCTCGTGTTTTTTTGTTTGTCATAGCCTTAGTCTGAGCAATTTTAGATTGCCTCTTGTTTTTTGTTTTGTTTCCTAGTCATAGTCTTAGTCTGAGCAATTTTAGATTGCCTCTTGTTTCCTAGTCATAGTCTTAGTCTGGTCTGAGCAATGTTAGATTGCCTCTTGTTTCAAAGTCATTGTCGTAGTCAGGTCAAGAGCGAGCAATTTTTTTTTGATTGTCTCGTGTTTCTTTGTTTTGTCATGGTCTTGGTTAAGTCCGAGCAATTTTTGTTTACCCCTTGTTTCCTTGTATGTCATTGTCTTAGTCAAGTTCGAGCATTTTTCTTGTTACCTTGTGAGTCCTTGCCTTAGTCTTGTTAGAGCATTTTTTTGTCTCTTGTTTTTTTTTTCCCTTGTGGGTCTCAGTCTTGTCATAGCCTTGTTTTTGTCATGTGTTTTCTTTTCCTTAGTCTTGTTGTTTGTTTGTTTTTTGTCCTAGAGTCATGTATTTCCTGTATTGAGTCTTAGTCTTGTCATAGCCTTGTTTAGTCTTGTTTTTCCTAGAGTCATGTATTTCCTGTATGTTTTTTTTTGTCTGGTCTTAGTCTTGTTTTTTTTCCCCTGAGTCATGCGTTTGTATGTGTTTCTTGTTTGGTCTTGTCTTGTTTTTGTTAGTTGGTTTCTCTCCCTCCATACCTGTCCCCCTACCTCCCACCCTGGGGGGGCGGGGGGGGGCAGGGTGGTCCCTTGGGGCGTCCGGAGTCCGCCCGTGGAGGGAGGGTACTGTTATGACCCGAGCGTCGGTTCTGATCGCGCTCGGGTTAAAGTTATGTCTCGCTGCCGGCCTTGACAGCTGCGGGCGGTATTTTGGCCTCTCCGGGCTTTTATTGTGAAAGTGCTCGGAGGGGTTTCCGCCTGTCAACGGTCGGTCAGCTGTGTGTCATCTGTCATCAGTCCTGGGTTATTTAAGCTGTGTGCTGCCGTCATTACGACGCAGCAGTGTCTGATCGCTATGGTCACTAATCTGATCGCATGATCGTTATTTGATCGCTATTCTGTTCACCCATCGTCACGGATGCCTGGACTATATTCACACCTTGGCTGCCTTGGGGCTTGACCGTCTTTCACCGGGACCAGTAAGTGAGCTCGTTAGCCTTATTCCCCTCAGGTGTTAACTGTTCTGTAAGTCCCTGCCTTAGCAGCCCGTGTGGCTAATTATTACCAAGCCTGACTGTGTGTGACTGTCTCCTGCTTTGGACCTGTAGTGTGCTGTATAGCCCTATACTTCCTGTTCTGCGAAGACTCCGTCATTATCGCAGCAGCTTGTGTAAACTCCTTTTTCACCGTAATAAACTCACTGTATAACTCACTGTTGACTTGTGTGCGTCTTATAGGTGGCTCGCGAGGGCCACCGCATGACAGAATTGGGGGAGGACAACTGCATATGCCCTAATGGAATTTACAGAAAAAATATCAACAGCCATTGAAAATAAAGAGTATTCAGTTGGAGTATTCCTAGATCTTAAAAAAGCATTTGATACAGTAGATCATAATTTATTATTAAAGAAACTACAAAATTATGGTATTAGAGGGGTAGCACTATCCTGGTTAAGTAGTTACTTAAAGAATAGATATCAGTATGTATGTGTTAGCAACAAAAACTCAGAGTTGCTGAAGGTCACCTGTGAAGTCCCACAGGGTTCAGTTTTGGGACCATTATTATTCAATATGTATATAAACGATATATGTAAAGTTTCAGAAAAAATGGACTTAATATTGTTTGCCGATGACACTAATCTGCTATGCAGTGGAAACAATTTGGAACAACTTCTGGATACACTCGGAAAGGAATTAGGAAAGCTTAAACTGTGGTTTGATTCAAACAAATTAACGCTCAATTTAAGTAAGACAAAATTTATAGTCTTTAACAACCATCACAACAACCCAGTACCCAAACTCAATGTAAATGGTGTAGAGATTGAAAGGGTATCTGAAACTAAATTCCTTGGAGTAATAATTGATAACAAACTGTGTTGGAAGTCACATATTAATTATATTTATTTAGCGAATGCAAAGTCCTTAAGCCAAGCAGTTGCCTTCTGGTTTGCTGTATGGAGGGTGTGTAATCCTCCTTCCAGTCTTTGGAGCGGGCAAGCCTCTATGATGTGTTCCATTGTTTGCTCCTCTCCACATGCGCACAGTGGGCTAGGGCTACTGCCCCATCTGTGAAGGCTGGCCAAGCAGGGGCCATGTCCAGTCCTGAAGCAATTGAGTGTAGACCACTGTCTCCTTGGGAGGTTGGTGCCCGGGACCTGTTGGTTGGGGTTTATCACCAGCTGTTTGTTTGGGACCTCCTTGGTCTCCCATTCCTCTTGCCAAGCTGTCTGGATGGTAAAGTCAGCTGGGGGAGGGTTTTTCCAAATCGGCCGTCTGGATGAAAGTCGGGCAGTGGGTGGGGTGTAGATATCTGCATGGATTGGTAAGTGAGGAGAATCTTTAACTTTTTGGAGCATCCTTTGAGTTAATGCTGCTCGCCGGATGTGTGGAGGGGCTATGTTTGACAGTACAGAGAGCCAGGGGAGTGGTGTTGAGCGGATTGTTCCAGTTATAGTTCTCATGGTTGAGTTGAGCTGGGTGTCTACATGGTGTGTGTAAGATGACCTGGACCAGACAGGGGCACAATATTCTGCTACAGAGTATGAAAGGGCCAGTGCTGAGGTGCGCAGGGTGGAGACTGCCGACCCCCATTTTGCACCAGCGAGCTTGCAGAGCAGGTTGTTTCGTACCTTCACCTTAGCAGCCGTCCCCTTTAGATGTTCCTTGAAGGATAAGGTCCTATCAAGGGTCACTCCAAGATAAGTTGGATTTGGGGCATGCTTAAGCTCGAGTCCGCTCAGGTGGATGTTTAGTTCTCTGGCAGCTTTTGCATTGTGGAGATGGAATACACTGGAGATGGTTTTTGCTGGGCTTGGTTTTAGGCGCCAGATTTTGCAGAACTGGTCCAGTTTGGTAAGATCTTCCGTGAGCACCCGTTCCAGTGGTTCAAAGTCTGGTGCTTGGAATGCCAAACAGATGTCGTCTGCATAGATGAATTTGCGGGATTTTGTAGTAGGCAGGTCGTTTATGTAGAGGTTGAACAGAGTTGGAGCTAGAACTGAGCCTTGTGGGAGTCCGTTTTTCTGCATTCTCCATGCACTTGTGTTCTGACTGAGGTGGACTCTGAACCTTCGGTTGGTCAGCAGGGTTTTTATAATTGCTGTTGCCCAAGCAGGGATCGCCTTTATAAGTTTCAGGAGGAGGCCTTTGTGCCAGACCGTATCATAGGCGGCTGTAAGATCGAGAAACACAGCCCCTGTCTTCAGTCTGCTCTCGAAGCCATTTTCGATGAAGGTGGTTAGGGCCAGTACTTGTTCTCCTGTACTGCGGTCCTTGCGGAAACCTGCTTGATCCACACTTAGAATATCCTCTATTTCTGGGGAAATGCGTTGTAATATTAGGCGCTCCATGATTTTGTAAGGAACGCTGAGTAGGGAGATTGGGCGGTAGCTTGCTGGTAGTTTGTGGTCTTTGCCAGGTTTTGGGATGGCAATGACCTTTGCTGTCCGCCATTTCTTTGGGATCGAGTTTGTTTGTGTGATCCTTGTGTAGAACTGTGTCAACCAGGTTAGAGCTCGGGGGCCAAGATTTTTCATGAATTCTGGGAAGATGTTATCGTATCCTGCTGCCTTTCCACATTTCAGGCCCTGTAGGACTTTCTCCAGTTCAGCAGCCTCGAAGGGTTCAGGGTTCGTTTCCTCTACAGGCATTTTTTGGTGTTTTTTTTAGCTCAGTTGTAACTGCTCTTCTGGTGTCTTTGTCTTGGGGTGCTTTGGCGATAGTCAGTAGGTGGGATGCAACTTGGTTGGGTGTGACGGATGCTCGGCTTTGGCTAGGGGGCTTCTGTGCAGCTCCTAGGCGACGGATGAGGCTCCAACATTTCCTGCTAGAGTGGGTAAAGCTCCGGTCAGCAACTGTCTCCTCCCATTTCTTTCGCCGGGCTGTATTTAGCGATTCAATGAGATGGTCTGCTATCTCTGGGTCCCCTGATGTTTGATAGGATTGTAGGAGGGCAGCACT
The DNA here is from genome assembly GCA_020510985.1 of Pholidichthys leucotaenia. Classification (NCBI taxonomy): domain Eukaryota; kingdom Metazoa; phylum Chordata; class Actinopteri; order Cichliformes; family Pholidichthyidae; genus Pholidichthys; species Pholidichthys leucotaenia. The sequence goes on from CM035846.1 coordinate 11,773,451, forward strand.
TTCTCCGTCCAAACATGGGACATAGAGGGGTCGGTAGCCTCGTGGGATTGCAGTATGGGCAGCCTTGAAGATTGCGCTGCAGAAGCGGTTGTATGCTTCATCTACAGTGATGGTGTGGAGTGGGATGGTAACAACGCTCCGGTCCAGAGTTTCACTGAATTTCTTCCAGTTGGCTTTGCGGAAGTTCCAGCGCATCTTCCTTGGGCTGTATATGACTGGAAGTTGTAGGCCAATGTGTACAAGCAGGGGCCGGTGTTGGCTGTGTAGAAAATCATCAAGAATGAGGATCTGTGTAGGATATGGCTCCCCATTCAAAGAGCTGGCCCAACACAGGTCAGGAGAATAGTCCTTCTTCCACCTAGCAGAGTGGAAGGTTCCTCTTTGTTTGGGGTCGTATATCAAAGCGAGGTCATTTCTGGATGCCCAGTCTGAAAGTGCCTCCCCATCACTGTCCACTGCTGGGTACCCCCAGTCAGGGTGATGGCTGTTAAAGTCCCCCACATAGATGGCAGGGTGGGGTAGGGTGGGTAAGACCTGCAGATCCCAGTTGGCATTAGGGGGCTTGTACACATTGACAATATGGAAGCCACCAATGATTATGGTGTCTGAGAAATGTGTTGTTATCAGGTGATTTGCTTCAACTATGTCAGAACGCACATAGGTGGCACGTCCATGTTTAGCATGTAGAACATAGCACAGGAGGTCAAAGCCTTTGATGGTGAAGCGGCCCGCTTCTTCTGTGCCAATATGAGTCTCTTGGAGGCAGATTACATCAATCGAATGTTGGAAGGCGAGGACTTCAATAAGGCTTCGCTTGGCTGCAGATAGGCCTTCAACGTTTAGTTGTAATATGCGAAGGGCAGATCCTACCACAAAGTGCTCTTGGGGCTGTTTGCTTTCGGCTTTAGGACTGTGACTAGGATTCTTCTTTGACTTGGCACAGAGGCGTCGTCTCTTCGAATTTAGTCTGCTGGTAGGATCATTAGCTTCCCCAGGCGAGCCCGGGTACTGGCGGAGGGCGCGACGAGAACGCTGATCCATTGCCCCCCATTAATTATATTAAAGGTAGAGTATCCAAATCAATTGCAATATTACACAGAGTGAAATATTTGCTGAATACCATTAATTATATTAAAGGTAAAGTATCCAAATCAATTGCAATATTACACAGAGTGAAATATTTGCTGAATCAACCCACACTATACACCTTGTATCATTCATTAATACTCCCATACATGACATATTGTAATGAAGTATGGGGAAATACATATAAAACAAACATATATCCACTCTTTATGCTTCAAAAGAGAGCTATTAGAATAATAAACAAAGCAGCTTACAGGGAACCAAAAAACCCACTTTTTCTCAAACAAAAAACTCTCAAGTTGAAAGATCTGGTTGACTTTAAAACCGCAATAATAATGTTCAAAGTGAAGAATTTATCACTGCCCGCAAATATCCAAAAGTTGTTCCAAACAAGGGAGAAACGATATCACTTCAGAGGAACATGTATATTTCAAAAGCCTACAGTGAGAACAACCACCAAGCAACACTGTATTTCAGTGCAAGAAGTCAGATTATGGAACGATTTTGGACCTGAATTAAAATCATGTACAACGCTTGGACAATTTAAACAAAAACTAAAGGAAGAAATACTCCAAACATATTTACAAGACGACATGTAAACTCACATAAGGATTGACATATCCAGCCTGTGTTGTGTTGTAGCTTAGTTTTTTTTTTTTTTCCTCTGTGACATTTTGTCTTAGATTTGTTTTGAATAGTAACCGCTTAACTTAGCTTAGCTCAGTTTTCTTTTTTTTTCTCTCAGTCACATTTTGTCTTAGCTTTGTTTTAAATTGTAATCGCTCTTATCTTGTTTTCTCTTTTTTCTCTTTTGAATTCTTGGATGGAATATGGGTGGGCTGTGGTATATATCACTCATATATTCCATACCTACATTTGTTAGAGCATGTGGAAATGTTTGGGACAGAATATACAAAGGAACTTCACACCTCTGAAAGAACAAAGGAATCTCACCGCCGTGTGAAGACCCATGACGTCACAGGACGCCATGGCAACAGACTCGACACCTTCACCCCTGAGGGAGGAGAGGTTTTCCCATCACCTCCCAAGGCGAAGGGAGGAGTTAACAGGACTAATAGGGGATTTAGATAACGGGGGATTTCAGCTTGTGTTTTGCATGTCTTTGATGTGTGCCTGTATTTAACCAGCGAGCTGGGCAGAATTCTTCCTCTTTGCCTTCTGCCAAACTCTGCACCAGATGAGACAAGATAGAAGAGTTTGTTCATTAAAGACTCTACTTTTGTGATACAAAACCGCCTCGTTATTTCCAGCTCTTCTACACTGGTGACCTTGACGCGAGTATGGACCTGAGGCGTTCTTCAAGCGACTCATCCGCGGCGAATCTGACTTACGCCAGCAACAACGCAGACGAGGGAACAAGCAGACAGCTGTTCCCCCTGGAGCTCGGTTGTGCTGGAGCTCAACCGAGCTCCAGCACCGCCGTGAGAGCCGAGGCAAGGCACTCTCACCCGGCGGGCACAACAGTGATGGTGTACACGAACGCCGTCGCTGTCCAGCTGCCAGACTTCTGGCGAGAAGACCCCGCCTCTTGGTTTCTACAGGCTGAAGCCCAGTTCATACTGGCGGGCATCACAGCAGACGATACAAAATTCTACCATATCGTCTCCAAGCTCGACTCCGCCACTTCGAGGTGTGTGCGGTGCTTGATCCGGCGACCACCGGCCCGGGACAAGTATGAGACGCTCAAGGCGACCATCGTGGCGAACTATGTCCCACCAGCGGAGGAAAGAGCCGAGAGGATCCTGGCGGTCTACGGCCACAAAGGGGGCAATCCGAAGGCCCTCATGGAGGATTTGCTGCAGCTTAAGGAGGAGGACAACGACAATTTCCTTTTCCAGTTTATTTTCCTCAGCACGCTTCCACCACACATGAGAGGGACACTCGGCAATACGAAGTGCAACACCCACCAAGACTTCCGCACACTGGCCAGCGAGGCTTATCGGCTCGTCAACGCCTGCAAGGAGCGGACACCTACAGCGGCATCCGCGGACCTCAAAACTGATGCCCCGAGCCATGGAGAGCCACAGCCCACGGTGACAGCGGCGCGGCCCAAGCGTAACAAACAGATCGACGTCTGTTATTATCACCACCACTTCGCCGAGAAAGCCCACAAATGCGTTCCCCCCTGCAAGTTCACCATGTCGGGAAAACGCCAAAGCCGAGGGCCGTTAACGGCAGCGGTTCTCGGCGAGAAAAACAAGCTGTTATACGTGACGGATGGACACACAGGCAAGCAGTTCCTCATCGACACGGGAGCTCAGCTGAGTTTCATCATGCCCTCCCACGCAGATCGAGCCATGGGCACCCGGGGCAATGGAGCAGTGGCAGCCAACGGTTCTGACATCGACATGTTCGGGGAAAAGAACCTGCACCTCCTCATTCACGGCCGCAGCTACAGATGGACATTTGTTGTAGCGGCGGTGAGTTTTAACTTGTTAGGCGCAGATTTTCTGTGTGCACACGGGTTATTAGTTGATCTAGCAAATAGGCGCCTGGTTAATGCACTGTCTTTTGCTTCTATTCCTTGCTCAGCTCAAGTCTCCCCACCACCTGTGCAGGCCAACGTCACTACGGCAGGAGGTAAGTTTGAGCAACTCCTCACCCAATTTCCAGCACTCACAACCCCCAAATTCTCAGCCACTGTACCCAAACACGGGGTTAAACACTTCATTCCAACAACAGGACCTCCCGTTTTTGCCAAAGCTCGCCGCTTAGACGCGGCCAAGCTCAACATAGCAAGGGACGAATTTGCAGCTCTTGAAAAATTAGGCATTTGCCGACATTCAAAGAGCCCTTGGGCTTCACCACTTCACATGGTTCCGAAATCCGACGGTTCTTGGAGACCGTGCCGAGATTACCGCAGATTAAACAACGCCACAGCGCATGACCGCTACCCCATCCCTCATATACAGGATTTTTCACTGCATTTAGCGGGCGCGCGCATTTTTTCAAAGATAGACTTAGTCCGCGGTTATCACCAAGTCCCAGTCCGAGCTGAAGACATTCCTAAAACAGCGGTTATAACCCCTTTCGGCCTTTTTGAATTCCTGCGAGTGCCTTTCGGCCTCAAAGGTGCTGCTCAGATTTTTCAACGTATGATGGACGCAGTCTTACGCGACCTCCCCTTTGTTTTCGTCTACCTTGACGACATGCTGGTAGCCAGCTCATCGGAGGAAGAGCACGAGCAGCATCTCACTACCGTTTTTCAGAGGTTAGAAGAGCACGGATTAATAATTAATCCAGCCAAATGCAAATTCGGCGTATCGCAAATTGATTTTTTGGGACACAGAGTCTCCCCGAAAGGGGCAGCTCCGCTTCCAGACAAAATTCATGCGATAGAAGGTTTTCCACGGCCCCAAACGGTCAAATCACTACAGGAGTTTTTGGGGATGGTTAATTTTTACAACCGTTTCCTCCCTCATGCAGCTCAGCTCATGCAGCCCCTGTATGATGCGCTCAAAAAAAAGAAAGCTTCCAACGCGGTCGAATGGACCCCGGAACGCGAATGCGCTTTTGCGGAAGTTAAAAACGCCCTAGCTAACGCCACAATGTTAGTCCATCCAGATCCCTCGGCCCGCATTGCTCTAACCACAGATGCTTCAGACTTGGCCATAGGGGCAGTTGTAGAACAATTTGTCAAGGGGGTCTGGCAACCTTTAGCATTTTTTAGCAAATCGCTAAACCCGACGGAACGCAAATACAGCACTTTTGACAGGGAGCTGCTGGCGCTCCATTTATCCATCCGCCACTTCCAGTTTTGGTTAGAAGGGCGGAGTTTCACGGCTTTTGTGGACCATAAACCGCTCACTTTTGCTATGGCTAAAATTTCAGAACCTTGGTCGGGCAGACAACAAAGACAGTTAGATGCGATTTCAGAGTTCACCACAGACATTCGACATGTAGCGGGCAAACTTAACGTAGTAGCGGACTGTCTCTCTCGCGCTGTGGCACCGCCAGAGCACGAGGAGACAGATTATACTGCTTCAGCAGCTGAGCTTTTCTCTAACGCAAACACATATGCAGCACCTATCCATGAAGGGATAGATTATGCAGCCATGGCGGAAGAGCAAGGTAGTGATGCGGACGTGCACGCGCTCCTGTCTGGACCAACAGGGTTAAGGCTGGAGGAAAAAGGGTTGCGCGACGGCGTGCCCCCCCTAATATGCGATGTTTCAACCGGCCGACCTCGCCCGTTAGTACCAGCTGCTTGGCGCCGCCGCATTTTCGACGCAATTCACTCCCTCGCGCACCCAGGTGTGCGCGCCTCGGTCAAAATGGTTGCCGAAAAGTTTGTATGGCCAGGCCTGCGCAAAAACGTAAAAGAATGGGCAAAAACTTGCATTCCTTGTCAGCGCGCCAAAGTACACAAACACACAAAAGCCCCTCTGGAGCCTTTTCCAATCCCTGCTAGAAGGTTCGACCACATTCATGTCGACCTCGTGGGGCCGCTGCCCTCCTCCCAGGGTTTCACACACCTGCTAACAATGATAGACTGCACCACGCGCTGGCCAGAGGCAGTCCCTCTAGCGGCAACTACAGCGGAGGAAGTCGCTCGCGTTTTTCTAACAAATTGGGTGGCACATTTCGGCGTCCCATCAGACATCACGTCAGATAGGGGGCCTCAATTTGTCTCAGAGCTCTGGTCAGCCATGTCCAACAGTTTAGGGGCAACAATTCACCGTACCACCGCTTATCACCCTCAGGCTAATGGGTTATGCGAGCGTTTTCACAGGTCCTTAAAGGCCGCCCTCAGGGCCTCATTAACGGACACAAATTGGGTAAATAAACTTCCCTGGGTTTTATTGGGGTTGCGTGCGGCACCTAAAGAGGATTTAGACGCTTCCCCTGCAGAATTAGTCTTTGCTCAGCCTATTAGACTACCAGGTGAATTTTTACCAGAAAACCCGGAACCAGGGCACCTCCCAGTCCCAAGGTTTTTAGGCAGTAACAGTCCGGACTCTCTCCACGGTCCAGCTCATCACTCCTTTCCACGAGTTTTTGTTCCTCAAACTTTAAAAAACGCTGAGTTTGTTTTTGTTAAGCATGAAGCTCTAAAACCAACGTTACGCCCAGTATACGATGGCCCGTATAGAGTGCTGGAAAATGGTGACAAACACTTTGTGCTTGATTATGGGGATAGAAATGAAACGGTCAGCATTGACAGACTCAAACCTGCCTTCTTGTTGAGAGACGAACCTGCACAGCTGGCTCGAGCACCTCGGCGAGGTAGACCCCCCAAGGAAAAAGTCTCAGCCCCCAGGCAGGGAACAGATAATCTCTCTCCTTCCCACACTGCAGATTCCTCACAACAAGGTCCCAGCAGGACGCCTAAACCGACCTACAGCAGCTTTGGGAGAAGATTGAAACCCAGACTACACAGGGACTGATTACACCACTCTGCAAATTTTCGCTAATTGTGCCGCAACAGTTTAGGACTGATTTATGATTATACTATGCTGTTATGTTTTCACTGAACTCTCTTAGGAGCATGGCTGCTTGAAAGTTTCTTCTGTGGCAACAGCTGTAACACGTAGTATGTCTTAGTAATTACCCTAGACTGTGAATCTTTCTGTGTTCTTTCATAGTTGTTTGGGGGGCCTGTGGTATATATCACTCATATATTCCATACCTACATTTGTTAGAGCATGTGGAAATGTTTGGGACAGAATATACAAAGGAACTTCACACCTCTGAAAGAACAAAGGAATCTCACCGCCGTGTGAAGACCCATGACGTCACAGGACGCCATGGCAACAAACTCGACACCTTCACCCCTGAGGGAGGAGAGGTTTTCCCATCACCTCCCAAGGCGAAGGGAGGAGTTAACAGGACTAATAGGGGATTTAGATAACGGGGGATTTCAGCTTGTGTTTTGCATGTCTTTGATGTGTGCCTGTATTTAACCAGCGAGCTGGGCAGAATTCTTCCTCTTTGCCTTCTGCCAAGCTCTGCACCAGATGAGACAAGATAGAAGAGTTTGTTCATTAAAGACTCTACTTTTGTGATACAAAACCGCCTCGTTATTTCCAGCTCTTCTACAGGGCAATATAAGCTGCGGCTTCAGCCATCACCCATTTCGGATAACTCAAGTGGAATTGTATAGAAGGAGTCTTTGTCTAATTTGACCTTGTTGTTATATTATACAGTTTCTTTTAACCTGTACTGTACTATCCGAAATAAATTCATTCATTCATTCATTCATTCAATTGGTATGGTCTCTATATCCTACATTATTTATTATCCTTATAGCTCTTTATTGTAATGTGCATATTGACTGTAGGTTGGTCTTGTCGGTGTTTCCCCAGACTTCTACACAGTAGTTAAGATAAGGTAGAAACAGTGAATTGTACAGTAAGACCAATGATTTATAGTCCAAGATGTGTCTTGTCTTCCCCAGTATCCCTATACATTTTGCCAACTTGGCCCGGATGTGACTGATGTGAGGTTTCCAGCAGATTTTATTGCCTAGCGTCACCCCCAGAAACTTATTTTCCTGTACTGTTTCTATTCTGGTATCATCTATCGTTACCATTATTTCATGATTTATTTTATAATTTCCAAACAACATAATCTTTGGGTTTTTTTAGATTTAGAGATAATTTATTTTTGTTGAACCACTGCGTTAACTTTTTCATTTCAGTTGTGACCACCTCTAAAACCTGCTGCAAATTCTCACCAGTGCAAAGGATATTTGTGTTATCCGCAAACAAAATAAATTTCAGAATTTTTGATACTTGACATATGTCATTTATACACAAAATAAAGAGTTTGGGTCCCAAAACTGACCCCTGGGGCACACCACAAATGATGTCCATGAAGGGTGATTTGTGCTTACCAATTTGTACAAATTGTTGTCTGTTACTTAAATAACTTTCCACCCAACTCAGTCCTACCCCTCTTATCCCATACCTTTCCAGTTTCCTTAGTAGTATTCTGTGGTCAATGGTGTCAAAAGCTTTCTTTAAATGTATAAATACTCCTACAGCAACCTTTTTTTTGTCTATACAACTAGTAATTTCTTCTATAAGTTCGATCAATGCCAAAGATGTAGATTTATCTGCTCTAAAACTATACTGGCTGTCTGTAAGGAGGTTGTGTTTTCCAATGAAATCATCCAGTCTCTTAGTGAAGATTTTTTCAAGTATTTTGGAGAATTGTGAGAGTAAAGAGACTGGCCTGTAATTTGTGAAGCGATGACTGTCTCCTGTTTTGTATAGAGGTATTACTTTTGCTATTTTCATTTTGTCTGGAAATTTACCAGTTTGAAATGACAGGTTACAGATGTGGGTGAGTGGCTTAACAATTCCTTCAATTACTTTTTTCACTATTGTCATGTCAATTTCATTCCAGTCCGTTGATTTTTTGTTCTTAAATTTACTCACAGTCTCAATAATTTCCTTTTCAGTAACTGCACCCAAAAAGATTGTGTTTGGATTTCTATCTTCTATTTCATTTACAGAACCACTGTTGTTTGTTTCTGCTGTCACTATTGATTTTGCTAATTCAGGACCAACGTTTACAAAAAATTTATTGAAACCACTGACCACATCCTCCATATTATTTATCAAATTGCCATTTTCAATAAAATATTCTGGATAATTAGCATTCTTAGGTCGATTACTAATAATCCCATTGAGTACTTGCCATATTCCTCTTAAGTTATTTTTGTTATCCTCTAATATTCTGTTGTAATATTCTTTCTTACAGGTCCTCATTATACTAGTAAGCTTATTTTTATATCTTTTATATTTGATCCCGAATCTGGATTCGGGAGTCAGACTCGATCTCTGTTTTTAAGAATAGGGCTAAAACCTACCTTTTTGATATAGTGCAGCGGCATGAAATAAAGCGGCGTTGTTGGAGGTTTTAAGTAGAGTTTTATTATCATACCGCCGTCACAAGCTCCGCTCCCGGCGCCGTGCATGAGCGCTGAGAGCGAGCCCACGGCTCTCAGAGAAGGAGGGACACAAAGTCTGTGTCCTGCAGCAGAGGTTGAAGTGAGAGTGAGAGAGTGAGAGCATGGTTGCAATGCAGTATATATACACCCAACTACAACAATACATCAAAGCATTCACAGCAGTTGGTCTGATCAAAGAGATAACAGGACAGGCATGAGACATTTGCATGAAAGGCAACAATTAACATGACAGAAGTGAGCCAGACGAATCGGGGCTGCCTGTAGACATTAATACACATTTCACTGTTCTGTTATTTGCTCTAGCCGAGCGCTGTGTTTGACCAGTCTGTTTGTGGGGATTTACACCAAAGCACATCTACATATGTAAGATGCTCAGAAGAAGCACAGTAAGGACAAGACGCATGAACACTTTAACTTTACGGCTGTAAACGCAGCATGCAGCGGAAAAACCCAGGAGTGCGAGCTGACTGTCTCTGTGTTCCGTCTGTGTGTTGTGGGGGTTGAATCAAACCGCTACAATAGCCTACAATTAGGGAGGGATCATGTGTTTCTGAACCCTCCCTTAGTTATGCTGCTAATAGGTTTAGTCAGCCGGGGGACCTCCAGTAATGCACTGGGCCTCACTCCTTTCCTCACTCTCTATGAAATATTTTTTTTTTTTGCTGGTCATTAACATTTGTTTGTTCTCTCCCATAGATTGAGTCCCCATCGTGCTGTTTGCTCTCTACATGTCTGTTCTTTTCTTCTTCTCTATCCCCTCACCCCCCAGCCAGTCGCAGCAGATGACTGCCCCTCCCTGAGCCTGGTTCTGCTGGAGGTTTCTTCCCGTTAAAAGGGAGTTTTTCCTCTCCACCATCGCCAAGTGCTTGCTCACAGGGGATCGCCTGATTGCTGGGGTCTTTCTGCAACTGTGGGGGTTCCCCCCTACAGTTGATAGTGCTATGAGATGACTGTTGTTGTGAAATGGCGCTATATAAATAAAGTTGAATTGAATTGAATTGATCTCAGCTTCCACAGTTCTGCATTTAATGAATTGTTTATATAATGTATTCTTCTTTTTACATGCATTTATTAACCCCTTGGTGACCCAAGGAATATTTTTTTGTTGTTGTTGTCTGTCTGATATCAAATCCATTTTTGAATAATCTTTATCCAGGTAGCAAGTAAATTTGTTTTAACTTCAGTGGATCACAGTCTCAGCTGTCTGATGGGAAATGACTTATCAGATCTTCATTTTGTAACAACGTATCTGGCAGTCAGTCGGTTTAATTCTTGCTGGGTCACAAACTGTCCAGATGCATACCTGTGCTTGAAATCCAGCCATGGCTGCTCAGATAAAAGTATTTCCACTTTACATCCAGCCGTGGCTGTTCAGATAGCATAAATCCACTAACATGGTGTTGTTAGCATAGCATAGCACTAGCTTTGTAGGACCTTGTTGCTGTTCTTAGGCGCTTCTAAAGATTGCAGTCAGTCTCAACCGGCACTTTAGTTTGCAACCTACCAATATGCTTTTGTCCATGACAAAGGAAAAATAATCTGCCCATTTCCACAAAAACAAAGTAGCTTCATCTTTTCCTCCGCTCAGTAGTGAACAGGCTCTTTGCAACAGGTTACTTTGACTGACGGCTGCGTTAGCTACGTAGAGTCAGTTTGTATTTATTTATGCTAAAAATATCTAGCCATATTAATAAAATGAGTAATGCGAGTAACACATCTACTCAAATTTTAATAACTGTAATGGATTACTGAATTTTTAAACAGTGATTTTGGTACACAGCATGTTACTGCAAAAGTAGTGGCATTACAGTAACGCGTTACTTTGTAATGCATTACTCCCAACACTGGGCAGTATGAACGCAGTATGGTTACCGTCTTCTTCCTCTTCTTCTTGATAATCTTTTCAAGTCTGTCAGAGCCGACACCAACGGTATCAGGACACTCCGTACCCTTACCACTCTGTCCCAAGTCACTCCGTACCCAAATCGCAATGTACCCTAGTCACTCCGTACCCAAGTTACTCCGTACCCACTTCCGTACCTGCATAATTAAATACTTACCAAACCAAACTGTTGTTGTGATTTCTGAACACACCATATAAGGCTGCTACTCTAAGGTGCTTTCACAGCAAACGTGAAAGGACGATTTTGTTGAGCAGCACGAATACAGTATAACTCAGTGTAAATATGCAACATGAATTCACCGTCTGAGTGAGATGCTGACAGGTGAAGTTGCTTTAATAACTTCTACAGCAGTGTTCAACCTGCTGTGGAAATCCCCGAAATAACATCATGCTTAGGTTTACATTATCTGACGAGGGGCTCACCTGAAAAAAGTTGTTCCTGCCTCCAAAACTTCACAAGACGGGTGTTTACGTTGCTAGCTTGCTAGCCTTGTTAGCACATCAGTGGCAGGAATTTGTGTGTAAATAGTTCTGCCATCCCAATTCAGCTGAAGAGCTCCCAGTCCTTCTGTCTGCAAGTGAGTGTCAGACTGCTTTTCAAAGTAGTTTACTATCCAGAGTTGATACTTGTATTTAATTACACAGGTATAGAAGTGGGTACGGAATGGCTATGGTACGTTGTGATTTGGGTACGGAGTGGCAAGGGTACGGAGTGTTCCACACCAACAGAATTGACAAGATTATCAAGAGGGCAGGCTCTGTAATTGGTCTCAGGCCGGAGAAGTTTGAGACTGTGGTGAAGAGGAGGACACTGAACAAACTGCGATCCATTATGGACAGTCCCGATCACCCCCTCCACCACACACTGGACAGACAGCGGAGCACTTTGTCCAGCAGACTGCTACAGCTTCACTGCCGAACAGTCAGGTACAGAAAATCTTTCCTGCCACATGCCATTCCACTGTACAATAACTCACTCTGATGTTGTATTCTGGTCATAACTATGCTGCCATACTGCACCTTACAGTCAAATTAGTACCTCACATTGCACCAAGCGCCTGATAGTCCTGTATTGTACTGTGAGTATGATTCATGTATCTATACGGGTCATCATCTGTTCATCTATGATGTATGCAAGTTATTCAGGCAGTTTTACTTTCCCTGGGTAATCCCTTTGTCTATTATGCTGTGTGTGCTTCTATCATTTTGGTCGTCTACTGTCATGCTGCTGTTACACTGAAATTTCCCAGTTTGGGATCAATAAAGTATATCTATCTATATCTATGCTTTGTGGAGGTTAATGAATAGCGATGGATAAATATTTGAAGAGGAAAGATTAAGGCTCTTGTTATGGTCTGGCTCATGGCTCTTGTTATGGTCTGGCTCATGGATCATAACAAATAACAGAAAGAAACTGGGGAATTGTTATAAAAAATAAGTTTATTAACAGAAAATTAACTTAAACATAATCAAAAAATAGGGAGCTGGCAGAAAAATATGATCCCAGAAAAGATCCACATAAACTTAAGCAGAGCATGTCATGATGTCTAGGGCCAGACCAAGAACCAGGAAGAGGTTGTCTTCATACAAGTGGAAACAATGGCCAGCTGTTTCCAGTTCCTTTATGAGGGGGTGGAGCTCCAAACCCAATCGAGCCTGCAACACACACAGACACACAACAGGAAAGAAAAATAAACAGCAGGCCTGAAAGGTAATTCTGGGGTCGTCACACTCTGAACTAGGCCCTGGACGAAATTGTAACCCAGGTGAAGGGCCGAACAGTTGTCAAAGGAAAGCTAAAATAGCAAAGACAAGGCAGTACAGTGAAAGTTGCTTTTCCTTTGGATTTACTTCGACTGGGGATCCCACTGCCTTCAACCATTACGCTGGTGTACAGGGAAAAGCTATTCAACAGTGTCATGGCCCCATGCAAGCTTAAATGGGTGCCTACCAAAACACGGAATGGCCGGTACGGAACTTTGTATGTCAATGTGCCTTTGTCATCAGCCGCAGTCTGCACTTACAGTGGTGTGAAAAAGTGTTTGCCCCCTTCCTGATTTCTCATTTTTTTGTCACACTTAAATGTTTCGGATCAAGCAAATTTAATTAGACAAAGATAACACAAGTAAACACAAAATGCAGTTTTTAAATGAAGGTGTTTATTATTAAGAGTAAAAAAAAAAATCCAAGCCTACATGGCCCTGTGTGGAAAAAATGATTACTGCCCCCCCTACCCCGTTAAAACATAAATTGACTGTGGTTTATCACATCTTTGGAAAGCTGAGCTCAATTTCTCTAGCCGCACCCAAGCCTGATTACTGCCACACCTGTTCTCAATCAAGAAATCACTTAAATAGGACCTGCCTGACAAAGTGAAGTAGACCAAAAGATCCTCAAAATCTAGACATCATGCCGCAATCCAAAGAAATTCAGGAACAAATGAGAAACTGTCATGGGTCTGAGATATTCTCTCTGAGCTCAGACTCAATTCAGACTCAATTCATTTTTGGGTATTGCATATCTGTCAATATTATTTTGTCTGTTTATGTATATATTTTGGTTTTTTGTCTTTTGTGCCCCCCTCTCTCCAGACACTCCCACTCGCTGCTCACAGTCTGCTCTCCTGTCAGCTGTGAGCAGTTATGTAATTAGGTTGCCTGCCAGCTCAGCTCCCACACCTGCCGCTCATTTGTGTATCCATTATTTAAGCACTGTCAGTTCACTGTTTCATTGCGGCAGTATTGCATTGTATGGACTTTATTCCTCCCATTAACTCCTCATCATCTCCAGAGCTATTCCAGCTCTGGAGTGCTTCTCTATATAAGTTACCCTCGTTTGTATTTTTGTTTCATTTGCACAGTTTTGGAATTTTTGTTCTTTTTTTCTAATAAATGTCACAACTGCAGTTCAGCACCTGGGTCTGTCCTTCTGCCTTGAAGGGGCATTCATGACAGAAACAAAGTAGTTGAGATCTATCAGTCTGGAAAAGGTTATAATGGGGAAGAAGGAAGCAGACAAGGCTGCGAGCTGGACGACACATAAACTTTATTCCTTTTCCAACATCAAGCACAGAACATCTCTAACTGGGTCTCAGGGCACCTTCTTTTTATAACCTTTAATTCCATCCCAGGAGACCCCGGGAGTCTAATAACAATGCATTCAGTGGACAAAGACATGCTTGGCACATTAACATCATATAACGCCAGTCCCACTTCTCACACACCCTCTCTTCCTCCAGCAGTTCTGGCATCTCCTCCTTCAGTCCATTGTTCCCTCTTCCCCCCGGCTCCTGACTCTGGGTGGAGAAACCCCCACACAGTCATCATCATCATCATCATAGCAGTCTGTCGTGGGCAACAATGACTGTTTCATTTAGGTCTGATCAGATTCCTCCACGCAGCTCTGTCCTTAGCCTTCCACTGCCAGGAACTCCTGTCTATATCCAGTTTCTTCAAGTTTCTTTTTACAGTGTCTTTAAATCTGAGCCTTGGTCTACCCTGATTGCGTTTGCCCTCCAATAACTGTGAGTAGAGTAACTGCCGAGGGAGACGCTGGTGGTCCATCCTTTCAACATGTCTGAACCATCTCAGGTTCATCTGTATTAACATGTCCTCCACTGATGGTAGGCCAGCTCGTTTCAACACTTCTATGTTGGTTATCTTGTCTTACCATTAGATGTTCATTATGGCTCGAAGGTGTCTCATCATGTACGTGTGGAGTTTCTTTACCTGCACTCTGTAGACAGTCCAAGTTTCAGCACCGTACAATAAAGTTGCCAGTACTGTCGCTCTGTACACTTTGCATTTCACACAGATAGACACATGTCAATTGTTCCACAGTCTCTCCCTCAAGTTTCAAACACAGCGCATGCTCTTCCCATTCTGAGAGATAGTTCATCCTCCAGCCTAGCATTCTCTGAAACAGTACTCCCTAGATACTTGAAAGACTTGCACTTGACTAGTGGCTCTCTACCAATGCTGAGCTCTTATGGTAGTGATGTTGATAACTGGAACATTGGTGGTTGATAAAAGCACTCTGTCTTCTTGATGTTGATTTTGAGGCTGAACTGGGTAGCTGCTCTTGCAAATTTCTCCACTAAAGACTGCATATCTTCTGCACTGTGTGCAACTAGAGCACTGTCGTCGGCAAATAGCATTTCACTTACTATCTTTATCGATGTCTTACTCTTGGCTTTAAACTGTGCCACATTGAACAAGTCTGCTTCTTTCCTTGTTTGAATGTATACTCTTTCTGAAGTGTCTTTGAAGGCCACCTCAAGCATGGCTGCCAGATATAGTGAGAAGAGTGTAGGCGCCAGCACACACCCTTGTTTCACCCCGTTTCTTACTGAAAAGTCTCTAGATACTGAACCACTCATTGCCACGTTTGCTTGAATACCTGTATGGAGTGCCTCGATTAGACTGACAAACTTCTCGGTACAGCCATATTTCTTGAGTACCTGCCAAAGTCCTTGTCACAAAACAGTATCGAAGGCTTTACTGAAGTCAATGAAGACTACATAAAGCGGCATGTTCTGTTCAATACACTTTTCTTGAAACTGTTTCAAGCAGAAAATCATGTCCATTGTGCTTCTTCCACTTCTAAAGCTGCACTGGGCTTCCGGTAGTACATTGTGTGAGATGTGTTCATTGAGTCTGTTCAGTAGTACACGTGAGAGAATTTTACCAACAGTGGCTAGCAGTGATATACCTCGGTAATTTCCACAATCTTTCCTGTCACCTTTCTTGAACAAAGGCACAATACTTGCATCCTTCCAGTCTTGAGGTACTTTCTGGGCATCTCATATCTCTTGGATTTACATGGATGGCTCTCAAGAGCCATCAGTGAGACGCTGTAGGCAGCTGTGAGTTCATACATTTATTAAATAAAGACACAAAATGACAAAATAACAAGCCTCGTGGGGCAAACACAAATAAATACAAACACTTACATATGAACAGCGAGGGCGGAACCTGAACGCTGTAGGAACTGACCTCAGGGTTAGGGAAGCCAGACTGGGAAGGAGGTGTAGAAGTGTAGGTCGCAGCCCTGAGCAAACAGAGCTGCTCCCTTAAATAGCGCTGAATAGATTGATCAGATGATGAAGGATCATCAGCTGATTAGAATCAGGTTGTTCAGCGGAGCTCCACTGACAGCCGGAAGCCCTGCTGAGACGCTGTCAAAATAAACGTCTAGAAGCGTGCCAGAGGAGAGAACGGAGACTACAACACAGCCCGAGTGCTGACAGAGTCAGCACACGAACCATGACAGTTGCCCCCGTTCCCGACGCGGATTCTAGATGCGGTGTAACATCGGGCTCCCCCCCAACTGGAAGGCCAACAAAACCACCCCAGGGAGGAAGGAGGGGGGGAAAAGGCTGAGGAGAGCTAGATCCTGGCGACCAGAGTGAAGAGAGGAAAAAAAAAAAACAACAGGAGACACTTGAGAGTATGGAAAAAGCACAGAAACACTCCATAATGCACCAAAAGGCAGAATACTAAGCACAAATCAGGGACAAATAAGCCTACCGGCCACAAACAGAAAACTTGGGTCTAAAGACCAAGATACATAGTTCCAAGGGAAAAAAACACATATCATCCCCCAAGAGAGGAAAGGGGGGAGAGGAAAAAAACTCTACAAACGTTGAAATCCTGCAGTTTACATCCATACACACAAACCGTTACAGGCAACGAATGGACATCTAAACAGAGGAAAAACAAAAAACATCCGCTAGGGAGCGGTGAGATACACAATTTCATACATAAGACCCCTGCACATCCCAAAAGGTTACAGAAGCACAGAAATAGAAAACCAGGGATGACGGCAGTCTAAGCACCATGGCATGAAAGCCAATAGTTCGGGGGGCCGCCTCGCATCTAGCGTCTATATCGCTGGCAGGGGGAAAAGGAACAGTTCGGGCGGCCTACCCCAGTCCCATGCCAGGAAGCACAGTTCCTCTGGCGGCCGGGCCAGATCTCCAAACGGACAGGAAAGTTTGTCGGGTGGCCGACCCAGAACGCCAAACGGGCGAGGCAGTCCTCCAGGCGGCCGACTCGCATCACTCAGCCACCAGGACCGCAGGGGAGAAGTAGATGACGGCCTCCCTGGAGAGGGGAAAAACGAGGGAGAGCCGAGCCGATCATGGAGAACCCCAAAGGCACCCGGTGGAGATAAATAGGGGGAAGGATGATGATGATGAGCCAGTCCAGCGTCAGGCGGCAGAGGATCTGCAGCTCCCTCACCGACCTTGGACTGAACCGGCGCTGCACCCCTGTAGGACCCCGATCGGGTCAGCGGGGCACCCACGACGGATCCCGATTGGGCCGGAGCAGCACCCGCAATGGACCCTGATTGGGTCTCGTCTGCACCCACATCGGACCCCGACTGGGTCAAAGCAGCACCTGCGATGGACGCCAATTGGGTCTCGTCTGCACCCACGTCACACCCCGATTGGGTCTCATCTGCACCCACGTCGGACCCCGATTGGGTCAATGCCGCACCCGCGATGGACCCCAACTGGGTCGGTGTAGCACCAGAAACGACCTCCAACCCTGGACCCGAAACCTCTCACACAGCGACCGGGAATGACTCTTCACCGGTGACCCTGGGAGAAGGCTCAGGAGAAGGAAAAGAACCTGGATCAGGATCACCGGTAGCAACAGAGCCCAGTGAGACGAGCTTGGATACAGCGGACGGCTGCACCCGGCTCGTCTCCCCGAGCGACAGGCAAAAATGCTCTAGAATTGATAGAAGGAAGACAAAATAGAGCACTTGCCTGCACTCGAGTTCTGTCGCCATCCAGAACTTCGACGATCTGAGTTCTGAAGACAGAAGGACGTCGTCTGGCTCCCACTCAGCTATGGCGGGCCCCGCAGTCGGAATGATGTTCTTCACAGTCTGAGGAACCTCCAACGCTGACATCCACGCCAACAACCCGCATGGCGTGGTGGCAGGGGATCCTCGACCTACTGGATTGGACCGCTCTTCCGTGGAGACCCGGGGACGCTTCATCGTCGGCGCAGGCTCCAAACTGCAATCCACTTTCCTCCTCTGCCCATGACATGGCTGCGGGGCTGGAACCAGGCAATCCAGGGCTGCAGGCAGTCCAGCGGCGTAGGCCTGGCAGCGCGGAATGCTCAGAGGAAGGAGACACAAAGGTAGCAGGTCCATTATTAATTACTGCAGCAGGTGGAGGAAGTTCAGGGGACTGTGAACCCCGAACACCGCCCCCAGGAATCAAGCAAGGCAATTCATCTAATGTGGGAACAGAATGAAAAGTTACTTGCCTGATCCATGGAGGCCCGATGGAACCCACTGCAGTGGACTTTGTTTCTCCCTTGCCCCGGTGGATGGTGATGGAGGGCCCCCTGGAAGAACGAGGAGGAGCCGCTCACGGTGGACCCACGACAGGCATCGCTGAAGCAGGACTAGGAGGAGGGGATGACAGCCGAGGTGATCCAGGCACCAGGAGCTGACGGAACAGCAGGAAGAGGTGACCCGGGGAGACAGGCTGTGGGGATTCCCTCCTGACGAGACATAGGAGCGGCAGCTGTCAGAGAGGTGGAGTCTTTCCAACTACCTGGAACAGGATCCAGACGGGGTTCTTGCTGAGGCTTCTTGTTAGCTGTGTGACGACGGTTACCGACAGAGGGTGAGGCAAAGGAGAGGTTCGGGAAACGCCACTCCTGTGCGGAAACAGAAGCAAGCAGATTGGTGTACTCTGGATAGTCCCTTAACGCCGGATTCCTCTCCACCAGCCTGACTGCCGCCGTCACATGCTTTATAACCTGCGTAGGGTGAACGGCGGAGCGAGCAGCAGCCACTCGGTCCCGGATGGAAACAGCTGTCAGATGTAGCTCCTCTGGGGGAATTCCGACTGACGACACACTCTCTCGGGGATCACCCCTGGGAGGTGCGAACTCCTGGCCTGGAACGGGAACAGGAATGGGATCCTGAAGCAAGGAGCGAGGATGCCGCCTCTTCGGCTTCCTGCCAGAGTTTCCCTCCAGCCCACGGAGTCTCTGCCGCTGCGCAGCGATGTCTGCCTTCCTCGCCGTGGTTGGAGTAGCGGGGAAGGCGATTAATAGTGTCCTCAGCAAGGTCCAGGTACCAGCGCAAGCCGCTGGGGAAGCAATGGGGAAGCAACGGAGACTACCGCACAGCCCGAGTGCCGACAGAGTCAGCACACGAACCATGACATGGGTGAGCTTGTGCAGGCAGTTGGTCAGCTGAACACCACCAAATTTCCACACTTCTGCTGGAATTCCATCCCTTCCTGGAGCTTTACCATCCTGTGTTGTCCTGATAGCTGCCATTAATTCATCAAGATTTGGTGGTTCATCCAGACTTGATACAGCTGGTCACTGCACTAGAACTTCTTTAGCCTCTTCAGTGAGATCTCCAGGATTGTTTAGTAGTTGGTCAAAGTGGTCTGCATATCTGTCCAGGATCTTGTCTTTCTCCTGCAAAACCGTTTCACCATCCATAGCCTTTAGTTAGATCAGTCCTCTTGGTTTAGGGCCGTAGATTTCTCTCAAACCTGTGAAGAATGTTTTCATGTCCTTCCTGTCTGCTGCAGTTTGAAGTTCCTCCGCATTTTCATCCCACTAGTTGGATTTCATCTCTCTGGTGTACTTCTGTAGCTCACTCTGAGCCTTTGAGTATTTCTTCTTCTTCAACCTTGTGTTACACTGTAGGTTTTCCTGCCTAGCTATATTCCTCCCTTCTAGTAGTTTCTTCAGATGTTCATCATGCTCATCAAACCAATCTTGATGTTTCCTCTCAGGGTGGCCTAATACATCACTCGCAGTCTGATACACCGTATCCTTGAGTGTTGCCCATTTCTCTTCTATGTCATTCTCTGAGTTTTTGCTGTCCCAGTCTTTCATGTTTTCATCCATTTCCTGTGTAAGTTCTTCCTGCTTCTTTTGGCCTTTCAGTGCACTGGTGTTTAGCTTCCATGGTGGCTTCGCACCCATCCTGCAGTGCTGTTTTCGTCTGCAAATCCTTAATCTAGATCTCAGCATAACATGATCAGTACACAGTCTGCACCTCTCATTGCTCTGGTGTCCAATACATCCCTTATGTCTCTCTGCCTTACTATGGTGTAGTCTAACAAGTGCCAGTGCTTGGATCTCGGGTGCATCCATGTCTTCTTGTGTGTGTCTTTGTGTTTAAATAGAGTGTTGGTTATCACAAGGTTGTACTCTGATCTGAACATAGTGCAAGTAGAAGTTCTCCATTAGCATTGCACTTGCCTACTCCATGACTGCCTAGCACTCCTTTCCATCTCTCAGTGTCCGAACCAACTTTGGTATTAAAATCTCCAACGAGTATCAGCCTGTCATCAGTCGGTAAATGCCTGATAGTCTCACGTAAATCACTGTAGAACTCTTAGCGATTGATATTGTCCTAGTTGTATACTGGAGGGGAACCATTTTGTGTAAGTTTGTTGCGTCTTTTGCATTCAATACTATTAGGTAGTAACTTTTTTTTTACAATCTCCACGAGCAGCCCTGCTTAGGTTATAAAGTCTGACAGCCGTAGGTAGGAAGGACCTGCGAAAGCTCTCGGTCAAGCACCTAGGATGATGTAGCCTATTGCTAAATGAGCTCCTCAGTGCGTTCAGCATGTCCTGCATAGGGTGGGACTCGGACTTCAGTAGAGATGACAGCTTAGCCACCATCCTTCTCTCTCCTATCTCCTCCACTGGGTCAAGGCACTGCCCCAGGACAGAGCTAGCTTTCTTGGTCAGTTTCTTCAGTCTCTTCCTGTCGGCTGCTGTGATGCCGCTGCCCCAGCAGACCACTCCAAAAGTGATGGCTGATGCCACCACTGAATCGTAGAAGGTCTTCAGCAGCACCCCTTGTACACCAAAAGACCTGAGCCTCCTCAGTAGGAATAGCCTGCGCTGTCCCTTCTGGTAGAGTGCATAGGTATTGCGTGACCAGTCTAGTTTATTGTTCAAATGAACACCCAGGTATTTGTAGTATGTTACCATCTCAATGTCTGTTCCCTGTCTGTTCCCTGGTGTTATGAGGGGTTGTCCTTGCCTGCAGCAGTCCACCACCAGTTCTTTAGTTTTTCTCGCGTTGATCTGGAGGTAGTTCCGATGGCACCAGTCCACAAAGTCTTGGATAAGTCCTCTGTACTTAGCTTCAGCTCCTCCATTTAGGGGTCGTCACAGCGTATCATCTGTCTCCATCTCACCCTATACCTTGCATCTTCCTCTGAAACACCAACCCTCTCCATGTCCTCCTTCACTACATCCATGAATCTTCTCTGTAGTTTTCCTCCTGCCTGGCAGCTCCATCTTTGACATCCTTTGTCCAATATATCCACTATCCCTCCTTTGCACATGTCCAAACCATCTCAGCCTTGCCTCTCTTACTTTGTCTCCAAGCTGCTCAACCTTGAGCTGTCCCTCTGATATACTAATTTCTAATCCTGTCCCTCCTAGTCACTCCCAGTGAAAATGTTAGCATCTTCAAGCATGACTTCTACAAAATCTAAAACAAGAGAAAGACTGAGAGCTGTGAAGGATGAGCTTTGATTCAGGCCTTTCTTCAGTTCCTGCCAGGATATCAGCTTTATGTTCATCCAAACAGGCCCAGGTTTCACACTGAAGGAGTATAAACTAATTACAACACTAAATTGTCAATGCTGTAATTGTCAGGATGCCGAGTGCGGGTCTGTAAAGTGCTTGGGTCTTTTGGTGATTATCCTTTTTCTGTGTGTGTATTTAGTCCTGACTTTCTGCCATTATTATTTGTGCTTTTATTTTGACAGCATCATGACATGACTTCCGCCTATCATGTCTGTTCACGGCCTGTCACAGCTGTTTATTGTCTTTGATTATATTCTCACTCATGCATCCACACCTGATTCTCATTTTGGTTTTTCCTCTTGTATTATTTAAGCTCGCTGGTGAGGTTCAATCTTCGCTGCAACTTCATCGTGTGTAGACAGGAATCCCCATACTTGATTCCTGTTTTAGTCTCAGCCTTATTCTCTGCTTCGCCAGTTAAATTGTAAGTAACCTTTCATGGTTTTTCTTCATTTGTATTTTTCTGTAATTATCCTTTGTAGTCTTTGTAAATAGCCTTTTGTGACATAATGCACGGCTCAGGAGACACACACGCAGGCTCAGGGTAGATTTAATAGCTTTATTAACAACAGGGATGTGTGACTGCATGTCTGTAGAATAAGGATGTGTTGGTGGTGGCGTCTGCGTCAGGCACGGGGGCAGGAAGCCGTTCAGCCGGACAACCCTATGGGAGGAAGCAGAGGGAGAAGGGTAACGGGCACCACACCAACACAGAGGATAATTACAGTCTTGCTGGCTTACTTGGTTAGGACAGGTGGCTGGCGTCGACAAGGGCGGAGCCCGGGAGACAGCGACCTGGAGTGCCTGTAGCAGCAGCGCGGAGGCAGCGGCGAGATGAGGAAGTCCGCCGCCGGGGAGTCCACCTGTGCACAGGGGAGAAGGCTGGAGGAAAGGAGGTAAGGGGAGCTTACCCAGATTGTCTTGCTCGTTGGCGAGAGTACCGTTGTAGCAAGCGATGCCGAAGTAGAGAGACGGCTTCAGGCCGAAGCCCAGGGCAGAGTGGATTAAATACCTCGCCGCTGACGAGAAGCAGGTGTGCGTGCAGCTGGCGCCGCTGATGAGCGGCGAGTCATGACAGTACTCCCCCCTCTAGCAGCGCCTCCTGGCGATGGTTTCTCTGGGTGCGCTCGATGGAACTCAGCGATGAGAGACCGGTCCAACACAAGCAAGGAACGCACCCATTGTCTCCATTCGGGTCCATAGCCCTCCCAGTCCACCAAATACTGCAACCCACGACCCCGGTGCCGGGAGTCCAAGATGTCGGAGACAGTCCAAGCCGGGTGGCCACCAATCATCCAGGGAGCGGGATGCGCTGCAGGTGGAGGGCAGAGGGGGTCAGAGACCACCGGTTTAACCTTGGAGACGTGGAAGATGGGATGGATGCGGAGGGAGGAGGGAATAGCCACACGCACAGCCACCGGGTTGATGATCTTTGTTATGGGAAATGGGCCGATGAACCATTGGGCCAGCTTCCTCCTCTCACCCTTTAGGTTAACTTCCTGTGTGGATACCCAGACTTGCTGTCCCACCTGGTAGGCAGGGGAAGGTCTCCTGTGCCGGTCCGCCGTGGATTTGTTGTGCTCCGCCGTGCATAAAAGCGCATTGCGCGCCATAGTCCAAAAGGAGCGGCACCGCCTGAGGTGCGCCTGGGCTGAGGGAACAGCCAATTCGCCCTCCTGCGCGGGGAATAGAGGTGGATCGTAACCCATGGATGCCTTGAAGGGAGACATCCCGGTGGCAGATGAGCGAGAGGTGTTGTGGGCGTACTCCACCCAGGTGAGGTGTGAGCTCCAGGACGCGGGCTTAGATGTGGTGACGCAGCGGAGCGCAGCCTCCAGCTCCTGATTGGTCCGTTCACACTGCCCGTTGGATTGGGGGTGATGGCCGGAGGTGAGGCTTACTTTGGCTCCCAGGGCGTTGCAAAAGGATCTCCAGACGTCCGAAGAGAACTGGGGACCACGATCGGAGACCACGTCGACCAGCATTCTGTGCAGTCTGACCACGTGCTGAATGAGGAGGTCCGCTGTCTCCAAGGCTGAGGGAAGTCCACGTAGGGGCACAAAGTGGGCGGCCTTGGAGTAACGGTCAACGATGGTCAGAAATGTGTCGAAGTTGTTGGAGACAGAAAGGCCGGTGACAAAGTCTAGGGCGATGTGCGACCAGGGCCTGCCAGGGACGGGCAGGGGCTGGAGCAGACCCCCAGGGGGAGCGTTACCTGACTTACTAGTGGCGCAGACGGGGCAGGCCCGGGCGTAGCGGGCGGCATCCTTCCGCAGACCTGGCCACCAAAAGGATCGCTGGAGGAGGTCGATCATCCGGGAAGCTCCAGGATGGCAGGTGAGCTTAGAGGTATGGAGCCAGTGGATAACGTCCCACCGGACAGCAGATGGCACGAAGAGCCTCCCCTCCAGTCCGCCGCCAGGGTCCGGTTCCGACTCCTGCGCCCTTCGGATCTTATCCTCTATGTCCCAGGAAACAGCCCCCACGACGCACGACCTGGGCAGGATGGTGTGAACAGCATCTTCCGTGGCCTCCGGGGCAAATTGCCTGGAGAGGGCGTCGGGCAGGCCGTTCTTGGAGCCAGGCCTGTAGGTGATGTTAAATTTAAACCTTGCAAAGAACAGGGACCAGCGCGCCTGGCGGGCGTTCAGACGCTTGGCAGATCTTAGATATTCCAAGTTCTTGTGGTCAGTAAGGACCACGAATGGCAAGGCGGCCCCCTCTAGCCAGTGGGGCCACTCCTGAAGCGCAAGCTTGATGGCCAGAAGCTCTCTGTCCCCCACGTCATAATTACACTCCGCCGGGGACAAGCGCCGAGAGAAGAAGGCGCAGGGTCGCTTGACTCCGTTGGCTGGAGACCGCTGGGACAGCACCGCCCCCACCCCCGTGTCCAAAGCGTCCACCTCCACTATGCACTGCAGCGCGGGATCGACCTGGCTGAGGACCCGGGAGGAGGAAAACTCCGTCTTCAGCGCCTGGAAGGCCGATGCGGCCTCTTCAGTCGATCGGAACGGGGTCTTAGGGGAGGTGAGGTGGGTCAGAGGACCGACGATGGCTCCAAAGTTTGGGACAAAGCGGCGGTAGAAATTGGCGAACCCGACGAACTGCTGAACCTGTTTCCTAGAGGTTGGTGTGGGCCAATCCACCACCGCTTTAATCTTCGCTGGGTCCGGGAGCACCTGGTCATGGGAGATGATGAACCCCAGGAAGGAAGTAGTCTTGGCGTAGAACTCACACTTCTCCGCCTTGACATATAGACGATTCTCCAACAGCCTCTGCAAGACCCGCCTCACGTGGACCCGGTGCTCATCCCTGGACCTGGAGAAGATGAGGATATCATCCAGGTAGACGAACACGAACAGGCCGATGAAATCCCGGAGGACATCATTAATGAGGCGCTGGAAGACGGCTGGAGCGTTGGTCAACCCAAACGGCATAACTAGATATTCAAAATGACCGTTAGGGGTACGGAAGGCTGTCTTCCATTCATCTCCCTCCCGGATCCGGACGAGGTGGTAAGCGCTGCGGAGATCCAGCTTGGTAAACCAGGTCGCTTCCTGGAGGGAGTGGAAGGCGGTATCCATGAGGGGCAGGGTGTAACGGTCCTTCTCCGTGATGTCATTGAGAGCTCAGTAATCTATGCAAGGACGAAGGGAGCCGTCCTTCTTTCCCACAAAGAAGAACCCTGCGCCTAATGGTGAGGAAGATGGTCGGATAATCCCAGCGCTGAGTGACTCCTTCAAGTAGATGTTCATGGCCTCCTTCTCTGGCGCTGACAGGCTGTAGAGACGTCCCGAGGGTAGGGGCGCCCCCTGGCGGATGTTGATGGCACAGTCGTAGGGCCGGTGAGGAGGAAGAGACATCGCCTTGGACTTGCTGAAGACCGCACCCAGGTCGTGGAACTCTGAGGGCACCAGGGTGAGATCCGGGGGCGCGGTGTCCTTAGCTGTGGGGGGCGAGGACAGGGCGCAGGCAGCGGATTGGAGACAGGTGCCCATACAAAAGGTGCTCCAAGCAGACACTTTACCGGTCTTCCAGTCCAAGACGTGGTTGTGGAGGCGGAGCCAAGGGTATCCGAGAATGACAGGTGAAACGGAGGTGGGCAGGACGTAGAAGGAGATATCCTCCCGGTGGTTTCCAGAGATGATTACCGGAATAGGGGATGTCCGGTGGGTAACTTTTCCCAGTGAGACACGGGAGAGATTAACTAGGGCGAGAGGAGGATCGAGGGGGTGACAACGGATGCCCAATCGGGTTGCCAGGCTCTGTGAAATAAAGCTACCCTCCACACCTGAATCCACCAGTCCATGCGTGAGGTGCCCTGTGAGATTGTGACAAAAACGGATGGGCAGCGTCAAATGTGTGAGGGGATTTAACCGATTAGCGTCCGCGAGGCCCCCTACAGTGACTCGCGGACCTCCTCGTTTGGCTTCTCCGGACAATGCTCCACCGTGTGCTGGCTGCCCCCGCAATACATGCAAAGGCCCAGATCACAGCGGCGTTGTTTCTCCGCCAGGGGGAGCTTTGTCCGGCCCGTCACCATTGGTTCCGACTCCTCGGAGACCTCCGGCGGCGGTAACTCCAGGTGGCGAGCTTGGGGCAGGCGCGCTGAGGCGCCCCGCGAGCGAGAAGAGTACTTCCGCTCTGAGGCGCGCTCGCGCAGCCTGTTATCCAAGCTAATGGCGAGGGAGATCAGCTCCGCTAGAGTCTCCGGGACATCCCGGCCGGCCAGCTCATCCCTCAGACCAGAGTTAAGGCTGCGGAGGAAGATGCTGCAGAGCGCACGCTCTTCCCAGCCAACTTCCTCCGCGGTAACCCGGAAGTCGATCACGTATTCGGCCACCGATCGGCTCCCCTGTTGGAGGCCGAGAAGGCGGTTGACCTGGACACTGTCCAAACGCGAGTGATCAAACACTTCCAGGAATTGTCGCACAAACTGACCATAGGTGAGGGTGGCGTAGCTGGGCCTCGCCATGATGGCATAAGCCCAGGTAAGCGCTTGACCCTCCAGGAGGTTACCTACATAGCCAATCCTACTGTGGTCTGAGGGGAAGTCTCCAGGAATGCGATGGAACACGGACTCACACTGCATGATAAAACCCCGAGCTCCACCAAGCTTGCCGCTAAAGCGAGCAGGAGTGGGGATTGGTGTGAGCCGTGCCGGCGCACCCGGAGCAGGCTGGACAGCCGCCGGAGCAGCGGAGGCTGCGCCACCCAGACGAGCCGAGGGGAACGGCTGCTGGGGGTCCAAGCGGTCTAATCGGTTAGTTATCACTGATAATTGGTTTAATATCACCTGTTGTTGGTGGGCTATTAGGTCCACCCGAGCCTCGAGGGTGGAAAGAAGGCGTGTGAGCCCGCTGTCTGCCAAGCCGCTCTGCTGAAGCCGTACTGACATAATGCACGGCTCAGGAGACACACACGCAGGCTCAGGGTAGATTTAATAGCTTTATTAACAACAGGGATGTGTGATTGCGTGTCTGTAGAATAAGGATGTGTTGGTGGTGGCGTCTGCGTCAGGCATGGAGGCAGGAAGCCGTTCAGCCGGACAACCCTATGGGAGGAAGCAGAGGGAGAAGGGTAACGGGCACCACACCAACACAGAGGATAATTACAGTCTTGCTGGCTTACTTGGTTAGGACAGGTGGCTGGCGTCGACAAGGGCGGAGCCCGGGAGACAGCGACCTGGAGTGCCTGTAGCAGCAGCGCGGAGGCAGCGGCGAGATGAGGAAGTCCGCCGCCGGGGAGTCCACCTGTGCACAGGGGAGAAGGCTGGAGGAAAGGAGGTAAGGGGAGCTTACCCAGTTTGTCTTGCTCGTAGGCGAGAGTACCGTTGTAGCAAGCGATGCCGATGTAGAGAGACGGCTTCAGGCCGAAGCCCAGGGCAGAGTGGATTAAATACCTTGCCGCTGACGAGAAGCAGGTGTACGCGCAGCTGGTGCCGCTGATGAGCGGCGAGTCATGACATTTTGTAATTTTCCCTTCGTGGCAAGTATTTCTGTTCCTTATTATTATTTATTAAATAAGCAAACTCACAGCAGGAGAATGGTGCCTTATTTCTGCCCGAAAGGGCCAAATATGACAGTAGGTCGCAGCCAGTAGGTGCCAGCGGCTGTGAGTTTGCCTTTTTCTTTTTCTACTGTTCTATTTTTCCCCCCCCCTTTTTTTTTGAGTGCCTGCTTTTTGGGAATGGCATCGTTTGGGATGGGGTACCCAGTGAGCCTGGGGTTTGAGCTCTTCCAGGCTCTAATGGAAATTGATGACCTCCTAGCCATAGCTCGACAATATTCCACTCCCAAAGACATTTTGTGGTACCTGGACTTCGCGGAGGCGGCTGTGTGGCGACATCCTCGCCTTTCGGAGCATGCTGAGGGAAGGGAGAGGATATCCCTGATGGTGGCTCTGCAACAGCAGAATCATGAGTTGGAGAGGAATCCCACCAGGAAGCCAAGATCGGCCCCGACGGGGGATGCACTCCCGGGCTTCGGTCCAATCGACTCCTTGACAGGTTCCTGCTCTGGCTCCATCTCCCGCTTCACCTGCTCCAAGATGCCGGTTCCCGGCGCAGACCTCCACTCCTCCCCGTAATACGGCTGTATCGAATCAGATGGAGGAGAGTCACTGGGTGAAGACACTGTAAACCCCTGCCATTGCCCAGCTACGGGCCGCCAGAGAAGATCCTCCGTCTCTCAGCCAGCTGCATCCGTTTCACCTTGCCAAGAAGGAACCACAACAGCTTCTGCCTCTAGGTTATCCTCGCTGGCTGTCTTGTCTGCTTCCTCTTCCTGGGCCATTGCTGTCCCATTCTCCACCACGGCATCACCTCTGACTGCTGTGAGCCCAGCTGTTTTTCCCTGGCTTCGCCCGTCACCGTGCCTGCAGGGGCGGCTCCTCCATGTTCTCCAGAGGGGCCCACAATCACCACAGTCATGGAGGAGGAAGAAACTGGGCTTGCTGCAGCAGGAACCACCAAACCCTGGGAAAATGGGCAAGTATATTTTCACTCTATATTACCATCTTATGAATTACCTTGCCTGATTCCCAGGAGTGAGGCTCAGTTAGTGCAGTCCACTGAGTCCTCACCACCTGCTGCAGACAAAAAAACTTTTCCTGCTCTCTCTGTGTCTCCTCCTATACCCCCTGAATGTCCGCCAGTTCTGGGATTAAGCCGCCGGAAGGAGGAGGAGGAGCCTGCAGCCCTGGCAAACCTGTTCCAGGTGCACAGCCATGGTCCAGACAGAGGAAGAGGGCTGTCTGCAATCCGGAGCCTGAGCTGACAAGGAAGCATCCCCGGGCTTCAACCGTGCAGAATTCAGCACCAGCAGGAAGCGGATCTCCTGTCGCCACACCAGGCAAGCCACCTGCGTGGGTCACATCACCAGGGGGTTCCGGGACTGCAGTGACCAACATGCCTGCTGTTGGAGCCACAACAGCAGAGTCCAAGCTGGACCTCCAGAGGGCCGGGCCCGAGACATCGTCATCTGGATTGACGGAGTCCTGGACGGCGGTGGAACTTGTGCTCAGGCGAGTACTCTCCTTTGTTTTTATTGTTTCTTTATTGGAGAGATCTTGCCTGACCCTTAGGGGGAGAGCCGGGTGCAGCCTTCAGCTGCACCTGAGCTCACCTCACCAGGTTCTACTGCCGCAGGTGACCCTGACCCTGTTCCTCTTCTATCCGAGTCTTCTCTCAGGGTCACCGAGAATCATCCAGCTACGCCAGAGGTCTCCATGGGTTTGGGTCCACCGCCTGAGGTCTTCGTGGGTCCAGCTCCTCCAGCCGAGGTTGTCATGGAGGCTCCGTCTCAGTCCGGGACCTTCTTGGGTGCAGCTCCCCCTCCTGCAGAGGTCATTATGGCGGTACCGTCCCAGCCTGGGACCTCTGAGGGTGCAATTTCTCCTTGGTCTGGGTCTCTATGGGTGCTGCGTCCCAGCTTGAATCCCATGTGGGTGCACCACTCCAGTGTGTGTCCACTGTGGGTGATGTGCTCCAGCCCGGGGGGGCATCGTGGGTGCAGCTCTGTCCCAGTCCGGACCCACCGAGGGTTCCGCAACACCTCAGTCCGGGGCCACCGAGGGTGCTGCTTCACCCCAAGTCCCCGAGGTTGTGGTGCCTATGCCCAAGGCTGCGGCAGGTCCTCGGTCCACATCCGGGCCAGTCATGTTTCACCCACCGCCATCACCTTCATCGGGCGTCCATCTCCTGGTTCCAGGGGGGTGGGGGTGGGGGGTGGCACTGTAAGCACTGGTTCCATCTGCTGCCTCCAGGGGGAGGTGTATGGTGCACTGCGACCCATTGGCCGAGAGATGCGGGGAGACCGCCCAAACTCGTTTACTGGGGTGGCTTCTAAACCCTGGCAGATAGATAGATTAGTTTATTTGACAGGGACAGTGCAATAAACAGACAATTAATCAATGACAATCAATCTGATGTGTTGCACATGGAGTGTATAGCTATTAGCTAATTTGCAACTCTTGTCCCTGGATGGGCTTTAGAAAAGAGAATCAAGTAAAGAAAAGAAAAGAAATAAAGAAAATACACAATAACCACATACATCAATGCAAAAAGATTATAAATATACAATTATAAATATTATAAATACTATAAATACACAATTATAAGTATTATAAATATTATAAATATTATAAATACACAAATATAACAACCTGACTCACATTTGCCTATTTCAGGCCTCCCTCCCTTCGTCACTCACTATAAACAAACACATTCATTCCTTCCCTTCATTCACTCTCACCTTGTAGACAATCAATTCATACATGAGTACATTCTTGTTTATTTTTCAGCCAGTTTTTAACCTTTTTAGTGAATGTTTTAAAGTCCGTTATTATTTTAATTTCATTTGGCATTGTGTTCCAGATGTGACTGCCCTTTATAGAGAATGCTGTTTGTCCAAATGTGGTTCTGCGGTGGAATATTTTACAGTTATTGTTAACAGAACTCCTGGTGGCTCTGCTGCTGTCCTGTCTTTGGATGAAACCAGCAAGTGGCTCGGGTGCTGATTTATGGAGACATTTGAACGTTAATTTCAGAAAACAGAGGTCAATGAAACTCTCAAAACTCAATAGGTTGTATTTTTTAAAACATTACAGTGATGCCACCTAATGGGCTTTTTGTCCAAGATTTTTAGGGTTTGATTATATAATGAACCTATATGTCTTATTGTGGAAGGGGCTGCTTGAGCCCAGACTGTCAAACAGTATGATATATGAGAAAAAACCATAGAATGCATATACAGTACAGCTGCTTCGTAAGGTATGTAATATCTAATTAATTTAAAGCAGTTCAGATTTTTTTTTACTGTTTTTGAAATTTTCTTTATATGAAGATTAAATTTGAGTTGAGGATCTAGTACAATGCCAAGGTATTTGAATTCTGTAGCTAAACTGATGTCATGATCATGTATATTAACTTTAAAACGTTGCAGGTTACATTTTTTGATTGAAAAGCACATTGAGACTGTTTTCTGAAGGTTTAGCAATAGATGGTTCTGGAGGAGCCACTCTTGGACATCAACCATACTTGTAGACAGTACATCTGCAGCCTGTGCTGGAGTCTTGGCAGCTGTGTAAATAACTGCATCATCTGCATAAAGTTGGCATGTTGCAGCTGAGCAGTGTAACGGCAAGTCATTAATAAAAATGCTGAAAAGTAATGGACCAAGAATGGACCCTTGTGGGATACCCATGCGGTTGTTTAAGAATGAGGATTTATCCTGGTGAACTTTTACGCACTGTTCTCTATTCTGGAGATAAGATGCAAACCATTCTAATGTATCTGGGGAGAAGTTAAAAGTTACCATTTTGGATAAAAGCAAACTGTGGTTTACAGTATCGAAAGCCTTTTTGAGATCTAGAAAAACAGCTCCTACCACATTACCCCTGTCCAAGGACTGTTTGACATTTTCAATAAGGCAACAATTTGCTGTTTCTGTTGAGTATCCTGGTCTAAAACCAAATTGATGTGGATGAAGGAGTTGATTGTCTTGTAAGCAGTCTATCAGCTGTGTAGCTACAACTTTTTCAAGAACCTTAGACAGGACTGGTAAGATAGAGATTGGGCGGTAATTGCATATATCGTCTTTACTGCCTGATTTATGAACTGGTATGACGACAGCTTTTTTCCAGCCAGATGGAAATGTACTAGACCTAATGGAGAGATTAATGAGACCACCCGATGGACTTTTTCATCCTGGTTGGTGGTTCTGGAGACCTGGTAGGCCACCCAACCTTTTCCACCTGATGGTCGGGTGGAGCCGGGACTCTGGTAGGCCACCAGAATAGTTTCCTTATTTATCTTATATTGCTTAGTTTTCTTGGCACTTTGTTTTTTCAGTGCATGGACATGTGTTTTTTGGGTTATTTTTGTTTTCGTGTCTCTCCCTCCAGGCCTGGTCCCCCACCACCCTCCCGGGGTTGGTTTTAAAAGTTATTTCTGTTTGGGGGGGGGGGGTACTTTCTTTTCTTGTGATGTTACTGCGGGATGTCTTGGATCTGCCCCTTTAGGGAGGGGCACTGTCATGATGCTGAGCACGGGTCTGTACCATGCTCAGGTCTTTTGGTGATTATCCTTTTTCTATATATGTATTTAGTCCTGATTTTCTGCCATTATTATTTGTGCTTTTATTTTGACGGCATCGTGACATGACTTCCGCCTGTCAAGTCTTTTCACGGCCTTTCATAGCTGTTTAGTGTCTTTGATTACATTTTCACTCGTGCATCCACACCTGATTCTCATTTTGGTTTTTCCTCTTGTATTATTAAAGCTCGCTGGTGAGGTTTATTCCTCACTGCGACCTTGTTAGAAAAATTCCTCTAAACCTTCAGTCAAAAACCAGGCTGGATCAGAGTTTCAGCAAATTTAATTACACTGGCCAGTGGAGAGCAATACAAAAATAGTCTCAGAGCCTGTTTGCACACCATTCTGACTCAAACACACATCACTCAGTTCTTTAAGCCCTCCATTATCTGAGAGGTGGAGGAGCAATTTGTCCATCATGATTGGTCCAGTACATCTGGTCAAAACTTGGTGTATACAGATTACACTGGTCAACACCAAATTGATTGTCTAAGTTTTTTAGCTGATTTAGGACAATTTTGATGTGTTAAATCGAAAAATCACATTGGTTTTGCTCAAACAGGTCAACTTTTTTGAACTATGGCCACATGTTTTCTTACATTTTTGTTTACATTTATAATAATAATAAATAATCAAATAAAATAAAATCAAACTTTATTGTCATATTGCTGTACATACAACTGTAGTGCAGGCAAGATGAAATTGCGTTTCTCTCGGCATCCATATAAGAAGCATATAATAATAATGCATCGGTTTTATATAGTGCTTTATCATATATACTCAAAGATGCTTTACAAATAGGTACATTATTCATTCACTCCAGACAGGCAATGGTAGTGGCAAGCTACTTCTGCAGCCACAGCTGCCCTGGGGCAGGCTGACGGAAACGTGGCAGCCAATCTGCGCCAATGGCCTTTCCGGCCACCACCAAACTTTTTTTTTATACATTTATACACATTCATACCCAGTGTTATGGGCACTGGAGGCAATGCGGGTGAAGTGTCTTGCCCAGGGACGCAACGGCAGGATATCTGGGGAGAGTGGGATTTGAACCGCCAACCATCGGGTTATTGGACGACCTGCTCTACCTCCTGAGCCACTGCCGCCCCAAATTTATGGGCATTTATGGTGCCATTTATGGGCATTTTCGCTTTATATGATGCAAAATTCTTTTTTATTTCTTGAAATTCTCTGAATTTTTAACAATGATGACATAACATTCAATTTACATGTACTTACCTTTATCAGTGTCTACTATTCAAATTACAGTACAACTGTACAACTGCTGTACAACTGCTTACAACTTAGTATAAAAACCTGACCTGATCGAGAGAAACAGATGTCATTTTCAGCAGTGCAAAATTGTTTTAAATCAGTTGAAAAAACACAGACAACTTACAAAAAAAAATATTTTTATTATGTTGTGTTATCGGGCGGCGCGGTGGTGGAGTGGTTAGCACTGCGGCAGCACAGCAACTCACCCTTGGCCCGGGGATCCTGGGTTCAATCCCAGCCCCCATCCAACAGTGATCTGTGTGGAGTTTGCATGTTCTCCCTGTGTCTGCGTGGGTTTACTCCGGGATTTCTCCGGTTTCCTCCCACATGCCAAAAACATGCAAGTTAGGTTACCGTATATTTTGGACTATAAGGCACACTTAAAATCCTTTAATTTTCTCAAAAATCGACAGTGCGCTTTATAATCCTGTGCGCCTTATGTATTAATTCTGGTTGTGCTTACTGACCTCGAACCAATTTTATGTGGTACACGGCGCACAAAAATCTGTCAAAAATGTTTCAGTACAACTTTGGTAAGCTACGAAGCCGAACCGTTTGATGGATTGTCGGAGCATTACGGTAGTCAGGAGCCTCGGGGAGTAATATGTGCTTCAACATAATGGCCAGATGGCTTTTTCCACAAATCTCCATCCCTATTGATCTGCCACTCCATGCGCGCCCATCTCACCGACACTGTCAAAACCCAAGTGAAGCAAATTAATTCGGAGCTTGCCATCATTCCGGGTGGATTAACCGAAGAACTCCAACCGCTATATTGGTGTCAACAGGTCGTTCAAAGTTAAATTGCTGGCGAGTTACGCCACTATCTGCCAATGGATCGTGGATCGAAACTGCTCCTGTTTAGCTGTAATTAATATTCAAAAATGATATTTTCGGGACGAAAGAATTTAAGCATCCCGGCATTTGTTTGCATTGTTTACTTCTCGGGGCTGCCTCCGGAGAGCGAGCCGTATCGAGTACCGAGTGAGTACCGAGCGAGTATTCTGGCCAATATGACGATGTAAACAGCCATGGACCAAAAAACGTACATTTGCTCGTGGAACAGGTCATTCACACTTGCAGACAATTGCGCTATATGTGTCTATAATGACTATAGATAGGATTTTCTTTCCATGCACGCAAAAAAAAAAAAAAAAAATTCCCAGATCCGACTACCTCGCGAGATAGTCAATACCCAAAAGCCGATGGTGTATAGAACACGTATATTAGGATTTGTATATGAAATTTCGGCATTGTAAATATGGCTGTAAATACGTATTTACGGCTGTAAATACGGCTCGCTCTCCGGTGGAGAGCGAGCCGTATCGAGTACCGAGCGAGTACCGAGCGAGTATCCTGGCCAATATGGCGATGAACAGCCACGGACTAAAAATGTTCCGCCTGCTCGTGGAACAGGTCATTCACACTCGCAGACAATCGCGCTATATGTGTCTATAATGATTATAGATAGGATTTTCTTTCCATGCATGCAAAAAAAAAATTTTTCCCGGCTCCGACTACCTCGCTTTAATGCGCCTTATAATCCGCTGCACCTTATGTATGAAATTAGACCATCAAATAGACCGTTCATTGATATTGCGCCTTATAATCCGGTGTGCCTTATAGTCCCAAAAATACGGTAATTGGCATCAAAACTGGGGATTCTAAATTGTCCTTAGGTATGACTGTGAGAGTGAATGGTTGTCTGTCTGTCTGTGTTGGCCCTGCGATGGACTGGCGACCTGTCCAGGGTGTATCCTGCCTCTCGCCCAAAGATGCTGGGATAGGCTCCAGCCCCCGCGCGACCCGAAAAGGATTAAGCGGAAGAAGATGAATGAATGTTGTTTTATCTTTTTCTCAGGAACCATGACGGTCACACAGTACCAGTCATAGAGGAGTCGCACATAGTGAACTAAAAACAAGATGGTAACTAATGCAACTGCATCCTTGACACTTTTACACAGACTCTGAGACAAAGCAAATCACATGTATGAAACAAATATGAAACTTTTCTATCAGACCTCATCGTGTGTAGACAGGAATCCCATCACTTGATTCCTGTTTTAGTCTCAGCCTTATTCTCTGCTTCGCCAGTTTAATTGTAAGTAACCTTTCATGGTTTTTCTTCATTTGTATTTTTCTGTAATCACCCTTCGTGGTCTTTGTAAATAGCTTTTTGTAATTCGCCCTTCATGGAAAGCATTTGTGTTCCTTATTATTATTTATTAAATGAGCAAACTCGCAGCAGGCGAATGGTGCCTTATTTCTGCCCTAAAGGGCCAGTTATGACAGTAATAGGCTACAATGTGTCATTTTGTAGCATTTTTGGTTGGTGGGGTGCCGTGAGATGTTTTCAGCGTATGAAGGGTTCCAGAGTTGATCAGAAATCAGAGCTGCAGCCAATAAGACCAGCTAATGTGAGACACAATACTTACTGATTGTTTAACCTCCCTTTTCTACGTAGCGTAGGTTGGAGTCTTGCATTTTTCGGCGCTGAGTTTTTATGCCGGATGACCTTCCTGTCGCAACCCTTCCCATTTTTATCTAGGCTTGGGACCGGCGCAGGGAGTACACTGGCTTGTGCACTCTCTGTGGCTGGGTAACCAATGTTTTACCTCCTTGATTCCATTATTGCTGAGCACCAAGCTGGATGGCAGGAAGTTCCACTTTTACATGGTCTTTGGCATGACCCGGTCGGGATTTGAACCTCCCGGTTGTGGGGCAGATGCTCTACTTCTAGGCCACCACTCCAGTATAATAAGGCACAAAATATGTAATCAACTGTGGATTAGTGAATGAGGTGGTCTAACTGCAGCATTTTATCAAGTACATGTGGGGATGTTTGCTCATACTGACTAGTACAGTTTCTTCTCCAAACACTGATGAATAATTCTACAGCTGTGACAAGCTGCTTACGCTAAATACCCCAGAAGAAAGTTCTCGTTGCAGCAGCATGGATTAAAATACATTTTACTGCTTTATATAACTTGTGCTGAATTAAATATTTGGGCATTTATCACAGGGAGGACAAGTTGTCTGGGCTGCTAAAGAGATGATTCTCTAAATACTCCACCAACCTCTCATCTCCCTTAAGGAGGACTGTTTGGCTCTGACAAATGAGATTGGGTATTGGCCTCAGAAATGATTTTATTCCCATCATTTACCAGGAGACCGAGGAAAGCAGAAAACTCATTAGTAATGCACATATTTATTTGGGACATATAGGGTGTCCAGTAAAATCATGCAACGTGTATAAATCACTGCATCGACTGTGTTTGCTGTTGCACCATATCAGTGCTGTGTTGGCTTTCCTGCTCTATTGACTTGTCTGCAGCATTTCTAAGGGAAGAAAAAGCAAAACCTTCAGCACATTTGTTGCACTCGGTGGCTGAATATATTCAGAAGAGAAACAGTGGGTCAAAAATTTCTTCTCAATATGAAATTGCTCAGTGGGATGGTGAACTTGTCCATCACAGATGCAAGCAAGAAGGGGCTCAGAGCCGATCCCTGAGGTAATCCCACACCCTTAAATTGATCTGTCACTGCTACAGCCAAAAATGTGCAACTTTTTTTCCTCATAAATTTGTAATTTTTTTTCTTGATGTAAATTTGCATTTTTTTTCTGTAAATTTTCAACTTTTCTCATAGGCTTGCAACTTTTCTCATAAATGTGTGATTTTTTTCATAATTTTGTATTTTTCTCAAAAATTTTCAGCTTCTCAAAAATTTATGAAATTTTTTCTCAAAAATTTAATTTTTTTCTCATAAATTTGCAACCTTTTTCTTGAAAATATAGAAGAAAAAATAACAAATTTACAAGAAAAAAATTGCAAATTTCTAACTTTTTTCTCATAAATTTTTTTTCTTTGCAGTTTTTCTCATAAATTTGTTACTTTTTTTTTCAAAATTTTCCATCTTTTCTCAGAAGTTTGTGACTTTTTTCTCAAAAGTTTCTATCTTGTTGATCATAAATTTATGATTTTTCTTTCTCAAAAATTTGCAACATGTTTCTCTGAAATTTTTCATTCCCTTGTAGATCTGCAATTTTTTTCCTGTAGATTTTTTAACTTTTTCTTGTAGATTTGCAACTTTTCTTATAAATTTATTACTTTTTTCTCCCAAAACTCCAACTTTGTTCTCAAAAATGTATTTTTTTCCTCAAAAATATGAGTTTTGTCACAAATTTGCAATCTTTTTCTCTTTAATTTGCTAGGTTTTTCTTGTAAATTTGCAAATTTTTCCTCTAAATTTTCAACTTTTTTTTCCTCATAGATTTGCAACTTTTCTCATAAAATTATTTCTCAACAATGTTCAACTTTTTTCTCATAAATGTGTAACTTTTTTTAAAAATTACTAAAATTTTTCTCAAAAGTTTGTGACTTTCTTTTCAAAACTTTCTTACTTTGTCAGAAATTTATGATTTCTTCTAAAAAATTTGCAACCTTTTTCTCTGAAAGTCACTTTTTTCTTGTAGATCTGTAACTTTTTACTGTAAATTTCAACTTTTTTCTCATAGATGTGCAACTTTTCTTATAAATTTATTGCTTTTAGTCTCAAAAATTTCCAACTTTATCAAAAAAATTATTTTTTCTCAAAAATGCCCAACTTTTTTCCCCATAAATTTATGATTTTTGACTCAAGAATTTGAAACCTTTTTTTTTTTATAAATCTACTTTTTATATAAAATTGTTACTTTTTTGTAGTACATCTCCAACTTTTTCCTCATAAAATTTCATTTTTTTCCTTGTAAACATGTAAGTTTTTCTCATGAATTTGCTATTTTTCTCATAAATTCATAACTTTTTTTAACACAAATCTGCAACTTTTTTGTTGTAAATTTGTGACTTTTTTCCATTTAAAGTTGCAGCATTCATATGATTGCTGGTTGTTTTTAGTAATTATGTAATGTCTTCAGTTTTCTCTCTTCGTCTAGACAATGACTCAAGTTTGTTTCTATAAAGCTTTTGTTTTGAAGACGCACTCTGGCGGCTCTAAAACCACCTCAAAAACAAATGTGTATTTCCCAAAATAGTATATTGTGGCTTTTAAGAACTTTAACATCTTCCACCTACTTAAGTATGTGTGGATCTATGCATATTCTAATTAGCTCCACCCATACCCACACCCACCAGTAGATGCTGCAAGGCCAGCCCTCCACTGTCCTCTGACCAACACCGAAGACTGCTTCGCTACACAATGGCTAGTCAAAACATCAGAGTGATTCAGCCGAATCAAGTCACATGAATTCAAAATGGACAGGTGCCAGTGTTGGCGCCTTCATCCCCCTGTCTCTCTCTGGTTCAGCCTTCCAACCGTGTGCGTTCCATTCCTCCATGGGCACGTCTGGGACCCCGCACGCATAGGCGTGGCAGCCAGTGGACTCTGGTCTCCAAGCTGACCGCGCCTCGCGTGTGCTATGTGGTTCCGGAATACTGTAGCCCCGGCAGTGGAAAATTACAGGCAGCTGCGATCTGTTTTGCGCCGTCCCCTGGAAGGGACGCTGACTGTCAGCGTGGTCAGTGGTAGGTAGACCGTGAGCCTACGTGAACTGTGAACAGGTCTGTAGCCATGCCCAGTGCTTAGCCTGATTGGTTAATGTCTGTAACCAGGGCTTGACATTAAAGGGCCTATATCATGCTATTTTAAGCCTTTCAGAGTAAACTATATGCATGTATGTGATAGTATATTACCTTTGGTAAACTGGAGAATGTATTTCTTGTGAAATATGAGTTATTTTCGCGAGCTACTTTTCCAACCCGGAAGTAAGATGCCTCAATCTCTGAGGCTCCGCCTCTCTTTCTTGTGGCTGCCACCCATTTCATGACGTAACCCCTGAGCCGGCTGCTGCAGCGTGTCGCTGTGTTCCGCCACCGAAAACAACATCTACAGTAAACTTTAGAAAAGATGGATGAGCATGTTGTAGAGCCTTACACTCTTGACCCAGAGTCCGATCGGGAATTTGAGGTGCACGAGATACCACAGCGACCTCAAAGACGTTTACAGGAAGTTTCTGACTGGTAAATGAAAAGCTAAGAGAAATGTCTTTCATGGTGTTGTATTTATTATAGAACTTTGTATAGTGATGCTGCTGTCCGTATTTGTAGGTGCTCATGTGGGAATTGCCAAACAATGCCCACTGAAGAGGAGAACGTTTGCTGCCAGGAAATTCCAAAGGTAACTGTTGTTTATGTGTTTGTCATAGCTAATAGTTCAATACTAAAATGCATTTGCATATACTTATCCTCTA
Source organism: Pholidichthys leucotaenia (assembly GCA_020510985.1). Classification (NCBI taxonomy): domain Eukaryota; kingdom Metazoa; phylum Chordata; class Actinopteri; order Cichliformes; family Pholidichthyidae; genus Pholidichthys; species Pholidichthys leucotaenia. The sequence goes on from CM035846.1 coordinate 11,813,101, forward strand.
TCTGGTGTATAAAAGTACTTATCAAGACAGCTGACTGCAACACGAGGCTACACAATTCAATTCTTTAGCCTCCTGTTATTATTACCTCCGCCAGGCCGAAAAGGCCAGGAGGAGGTTATGTTTTTGCCGGGGTTTGTCTGTGTGTTTGTTTGTCTGTCTGTCTGTCTGTCTTTCTGTTGGTTAGCAAGATAACTCAAAAAATCTTGGACGGATTTCCATGAAACTTTCAGGCGTTGTTGGAAATGGTACAAGGAAGAACTGATTAAATTTTGGGGGTGATCCGGTTCACCGTCTGGATACAGGAATTTTTTAAAGCATTTTTCATTCAACACTGTGACATACAGCCATTTTCAATATGTGCGCAGGCGCAATGGAGGGCGCTGGTCGTCGTGTCTGCAACACAAACTCTGCGTTCTTCAACGTTTTAGGCACAAAAGGACGCGGAAAACACTGCTGGCCTGGGCCCGCCAGCGTGCCTGTGTTTGCGCGCAACTGCAAAACCTCACATGGGCAGCTGTCCGCCGACACATTCTTTGGCAGAAATTCCCCGGCCAGCCATAGGAGCTGCGCATTTGGCAGAAATTCACCGGCCAGCCATAGGCGCTGCGCAAAAACGAGCTCTCTGCCGGCGAAGCTTCTAAATTCTCGTTTGCCGCGGAGCGCAACCCCCAAAAAAATAATATTGTAGCGAACTCAATATGAGCACCCTACTTGGCTTGCCAAGTGGGTTGACCCTATTGGCGACACAGGTAGAGTGCGGGACTCCGGAGCGGGAGGCGTGAGTTCGAACCTCCCGGTGGGACGTCGCCATGTCGAGCAGCACGTTACAATATAATATAAAACCCACGGCAACCTGTCTACCCAATTTGCATCCGTCAGTGGAGGAGATGGACACAACAGCAACACTTCAGTTTATTACCTCCGCCAAGGAGGCAATGCTTTTACTACTGAACCACTAATCCTATCACTATCAGATTGATTGTCATTGATTAATTGTGTGTTTATTGCACTGTCCCTGTCAAATAAACAAATAATCATTGTGAATCCAATTGCTAGTCATATGTTTACATGCTCAAGGAATCTGAAAACGTACACACAAACACTGTATGGGGGGAATTGTGGCGCTTGGCGGAGGTCTGCGCTCTCCGAGTGCTTTTCTAGTTTTAGCCTATAATATTATTCTTATGTAGTGTATGGTTAATCACGTTTAATATTATGATTTTAGCCTCTGCATTCTGGTCTGTTTTGAAGTAGAATTGCTCAGAAAGCGATGTAACCCTGATTCTAAGACTAGCATTGTATGCAAATAATGATAGCCCCTAGAATTATACTTTGAATTATTACTGTTGGTATTGTGATCTAATTTACAGTTTAATCATAACTTTGTAGTAAACAAGAACTAGACCTTATGACACTAACAGGACTTGTCTCCTTTATTTTTAGATAATGAGGCAAATAAATCAGCTTCTGGAACCTCCTGCTTGCATTACAGCTCATCCAGGCTTCGAGATCCAAAAACACATTTACGCCACTTAGAAGACATTGTCTTATGTAAAAAAGCAAACAGTTGTTGTCACTGAGCAGATTAGGTGCGAGAGGAACTACGTCTTCACAGCGTCAATGCTAAAGTGAAAGAGTTTTGCCGATCACCGCTCCGTTAGCTGCGCGGAGAAAGTGGGTGCGTGCGTTAGCCTGGGGGCGGTGCTGGCAGCACAGGCACTTCCTGGAGTGGGCGGCTCACCCACGTTCATACGTATGAACGTGGGGACCCAGTCATTATCAGGGTCAGGGCGGAGCAGCAGCTCAGAGAGCAGGGTTGAGGAGGAATACTCAGAGATGCGTGATTGGAGCAAAATACCACTTTGGGGGTGTTTTTGGTGAGGAATTAACATTATAACATGCTTAAAAGCTCAAAAAAGTCGATTTTGCATGATATAGGCCCTTTAACACCTACCCACCTGCCTCTGGCGGGTGGATGTCACCAGTGGTGGGTAAGACAGCCAATCTCACTAGCCACTTTGGTGGGTTGTTGTTTTCTCAAGCAACATCTAACTACAAAACTACAACTCCCATGAGTATTATCTGCACACACAGTGTATTGTCATTGGTTCACTGTCGCCGTGGGTGTGGTCTTGCTCAACTCCCTGTGGTACACAGGACTGCTCCAGGCTGGAGTACAGAAGGAACCGTGGACGCTGTGCTCCGCAGGTTGGTTCATTTTGTGGCACTGAAACAACGCCGAACTGACAGCAGACCAGCCAGCAGAGCACACCTGTCCCCACTCTCGGCGATTACATCACCAGAGAAACTCCGCCTGATCCCCAGATGTCATCGTGTGAGTAGTTAAACTGTGCTCTCCCCCACATCAGCTCTGCCTCTGTGGTTAAATATGATTATTTTTAGAGCAAGAAGCTTCTGTTTACTGTCCACAGTTGTGCAATAAGTTTTCATGTGACGGAGAGAAAAAGTGACTAAACTTTGTGTTGCTGTAAAGAGCAAATGAAGCTTCTTCTGAGGTGAACTTTTGTTTATCGGTGATTATCTATGTCATCTGTGATATGCAACTTTTCATGGAAGCAAAACTTCTAATTATGTATTTTTAATGTGCTGGTCCAGGGGTATCAAACATGTGGCCCGCGAGCCAAAAACAACCGCCAGGGACTCCAAGTCTTTCTCTGAATTTACAGCTTTCTTTCTAGTAAATTTCTGACTTTCTACTGATTAGAATTGTTCATGTAAATTTGAGACATTTTTCTTCTTAAGATGAAACTTTTTTCCTCATTAGTTTTCTTTTTCTTTGGGTAAAAAGAGGTAGTGTCGACGCAGATTAAATCCATCACTGACTACTAATGACCTTGTGCAGCCCTGAATGGGTAATTTTCACCCTCTATCAAGGGTCAAGGGGTAGGAGTAGGCAAAGGGGAAGGGGTAAGGAAACAAATGGGAATTGGGATGGACCCCAAATCTACCTATACTTCACTCTCATATTGCCAATATTTTTCTAGACTGTTTTACAGCCTTTACTGCTGTTAATGAATAATTCAAAAATGTTTCTCTTGCTATTTTTATGTATCTATAAGGGTTATTTACATTTAAAATGATTGTTGTGATACACAAATTTGATCATATTAAACATAATTTTTCTTTTTCCATTTTGGCTAGTGAAAAAAAGGATGAGTGACCCTACGATGGACTGGCGATCTGTCCAGGGTGTACCCTGCCTCTCGCCCAAAGATGCTGGGATAGGCTCCAGCCCCCCCACAACCCGAAAAGGATTAAACGGAAGAAGATGGATAGTTGGATGGCTAGTAACTTTGGAAAGTCACTAGTCACAGTGGCCGGTGAGTAAAAAAGTTAATGTCCAGCCCTGGTTATAACCAATCAGGCTAAGCACGAATACTTAGGTAGCTAGAAACGCTCTGTCCAAGCTCCTTTTGTGTGTGTGTGGGGGGGGGGGGCTTAACTGGACATTCACAGTAGAAAAACACAGATTTGGGACTTGGGACTGATTTTGCTCTGGATATGTCTCATAAGTCACAAAAAACATGTTACAGACAATGTTAACAACAGAAAAAAACTTGATTTTTGGCAGAGAGTCACTTTAAATGGTTTGAGCGCTTCTCTATTACAAATATAGGGGCCCCAACTACCTATAGTGTCCCCCTCAAGCTTTACTCTGGAGAAAATGTTCTGTTTATTGTCCCTCCTTCCCCCAACAGTGACATGAAATATACACCCATGGCCTGCCCTAATGATCCCAGGACCCATGTTGTCCGGGGGAAGTGGGGGGGGGGGGACTTGCTAAAAGCCAAGTTGGTCCAGGAGGACCCGGACCTGGACCTGAAGGGCCAGACCAAGATGTTTAACACTGGTGTAAATGAGTCGCTGTGCAGCTTTAGCTCAAAATAAACTCACCCTCCCTACATTAATGAAAACCAAGTGACATTTCTGCTGTGCCCCAGTTCAGTGAGTGTGGACATTCTGCTGACTGCATGGTGGTTGAATAAGTGGCTGCTGATCAGTGTTGTGTGTTTAATTCCCTGCAGCTGCTCCCCCCAGGCCAAAGCTTCATGTGTTGACGCCTCTGTGTGTGTGTGTGTGTGTGTGTGTGTGTATTCTTTCAGCGTATGCGCCGTCAGCCTTGCTCCGTGGCCGTGCGTTAGCATCCATATGCTACCTCCGCATCCCTGCCTCGCTCCTTCTGCGCGTCTCCACACGCTCCATCCATCAGCTGCTCACCCACACCAAGGCGCCAGAGGAGGAAGGTGGAAGAGGGTGTGTGTGTGTGTGTGGGGGGGGGGGGGTACTCTGCGGCAGGATGCTCTCGGTGCCTGTTGCTAGGCGAGAACCGGTGCCGCGTCTGCCTCTGCAGCCAATCCTGGCAACACAAGGAAGTTCCTGCTACCAATGAGGCGGTTCAGCGAGGCGGCGGCAGCGGTGGGCCGACGCTCCGGTTTTTCATGGATTTTTTTTTTTTCCCCAACAGTGATTTCTCAATGGGGTTGTTTTGTGTTGGACATCAAAGTGAGTATTTGGAGTTATTTTCAGCTTCAGCGGCCGTGGTGGTGGGTTTCTTTTGTTACTGAGGGTCCACGGGGAATCATTAAAGGGGTCTTTAATTCTGTCCAATGGACGTCTTGTCAGGATGAAGAGCCTCCTGCTGTCCCACGTCACTTTTGTGTTTGAACCTGTTAATATATCACTGTTCAGTCAGAGCCGGTGGCGTCGCAGACATACTGTATATGGATGGAGAATGGAGGAAAAACCTGAAAAACAGAATTATGGGTGGATAAAGAATTACACCCAGTAGACAGATTGTTACTTTTTAACAAGGGGGTGGGGAGGTTCACAAATTTAGCATCAGGTACAAATGTATGAATGTAAATTAGGTACAAATTTGCAAGAATAAAGCTTCAGAAATATGATAAAGATGGTAATTTATATTTAAAAAGTTACAGTTTAATTACATAGCATAAAAATTTAACCAGTGTCCAGGTGAAAACTGCAAATCTACAAGAAAAAGTTTCAAATTTTTGAAAAAACATGTTGCAAATTGTGATATCCTACCGTGTAGCAATGATCACACTTGAGTTATTTCTTTGGCTAACTCTGCCGTTTATTCTGCAACACACATAATATGACTGAACATGGATTCTGCGCGGGGTTTTTACACTCTTGTTCTAATGTGTCCCCTTAATAGTAGTGCTGAACAATACAGGTAGTTCCCCCTAGAGGCATGTGCCAGTAATGTTTTAAATTAGACTTGCAGTCTACCACATCCCTCCCCTCTAGATTAAACTACTTTTAATTACACTAGCCAATTATGCTAGACATCCTGGAACTCCCATTTAACCCTAAACAATCACAGTTACTTTTAACTTCTTAAACACATGTGCCATACACATAATTTCTTTCTCTTTTTTTTTTTTTTTACATGTATAACACACATAACAGTCTAACTGGGGAATTGGTTTGACTACCGCATCCCAGTGAGGTTCCAGGACGCATTCTTGTCCTGTGGCTGGGGAACTCACTACTGACTAAGTATAGTCCTTCAAGTAGTCTGGAGCTTTCCTAGCTCGCTGAGATCTTCTCACGGCGGGTGAGCCAACTGCAGGTGAAGACTCAGACTGCTCCACTGTTTCGGCTGCTGCAGTGCTGCCCGTAGAATCTGCAGAGACGGTTACCTCAGGTTTCACCTGAAGTGGTGGTTCGTTAATGCTCTCCTCAGGATGGGTGTCAGACAACACCTCTGGTGCCATCGGCAGGGGAATGGAGCTCCTACCACGAACTTGGTCGATGTGTCGCCTCACCACTTGTCCATGACCTAATGTCACCTTGAATGACACAGGGCCTGTCTTTTCTGTTATTTCTCCTGGTACCCAGGCTGGTCCTGAGCCAAAGTTGCGGGTGTAGACCACGTCTCCTTCTCTCAGTATTCTCTCTCTAGCATGCATGTCATGATAACCTTTTTGTTTCTCTTGTTTATCATGCACTTTGTTTCTGAAGTCTGGATGTATTAAGTCAAATGTTGACCTCAACTTCCTTCCACACAACAGCTCAGCTGGTGACTTGCCAGTTGTAGATTGGGGTGTTATTCGATAGCTGAACAGAGCTCTCGACATTCGGGTTTCAATAGAGTCTCCTGTCATCTTTTTCATGAGTGACTTGAATGTCTGCACGGCCCTCTCGGCTAAGCCGTTAGAAGAAGGATGGTATGGCGCAGTCGTGAGGTGACGTATGCCATTCTTTTCAGAAAACTCTTGGAACTGTTCACTCGTAAAACATGTACCGTTATCTGATACTATGATTTCAGGTAGCCCATGTTGGCTGAAACTCTTTCTAAGACATTCAATGGTAACAGTAGAAGTAGAGCTACTCACAGAATATGCATCGATCCACTTTGAGTATGCGTCAACTATGATCAGGAACATTCTTCCCATCCATGGACCTGCGTAGTCAATGTGAATTCTTCTCCATGGTTTATCTGGAACTTCCCAGGGATGTAGTGGGGCTGCTGGAGGACTGTTCCTGTTCTCCTGGCATGCCGCACATGACTTCACAAGCGCCTCCACCTCTGCATCCATGTTGGGCCACCACATGTAACTCCTCGCCAACGCTTTCATGCGAGTGATGCCAGGGTGTGCTTGGTGTAGTTGTTGCAGTAAGGCATTCCTACCAGGTGGTGGAACAACCACGCGTCCTCCCCACAGGATACAACCTTCCTGGGTGCTGAGCTCATCCTGTCGTCGGGCATAGGGAATGAACTCAGGACTGTTCATCTTCGGCCATCCTCGCAAGATGTATTCTCGCACTCTTGCTAGAACAGGGTCTTTGTCTGTCCACTTCTTTATTTGTTGTGCGTTCACCAGGGGCACGCCGATATCTTCAAACAATAGCACTCTCTCCTCCTCCTCAGGCGTGCTGTCTCTTCCTCCATCCAAGGGTAGCCTACTCATCGCGTCAGCATTCGTATGGTCCCGTCCGGCTTTGTAAACGATGGTGTACTCATACGCTGCTAATGTAACGGCCCATCTCTGAATTCTCTGAGATGTCATCTGGGGTATGGCTCTCATTTCACTGAACAGTGAAATTAGTGGCTTGTGGTCAGTCACTATAGCGAACTGTCTCCCGTACAGGTATTTGTGGAATTTTTTTACACCAAATACTACTGCAAGGCCCTCCTTGTCTAGCTGGGAGTAGTTTTTCTCAGCTGCACTAAGAGTTCTTGAGACGAACCCTATGGGTCTCTCTGAGCCATCCTCCATACGATGAGAGAGTACAGCACCCACACCGTAGGGTGATGCGTCACACGCCAGGATGAGTGGTTTGTTTGAATCATAGTGCACTAACACACTACAGGACTGAAGTAGCGCTTTGGACTCTTCAAACGCCTTCTGCTGCTTGACCCCCCATGACCATTTTTCTTCCTTCTTAAGTAAGGTATGTAGTGGTGCCAGCAGCGTGGAGAGCTTTGGGAGGAACCTATGGTAATAGTTCAACAAGCCCAGGTAGGCTTTTAACTCAGTAACATTTTGTGGTTCAGGTGCCTCCGCAATGGCTTCCACTTTGTCTGTTAGAGGGTGTAGACCACTGGCGTTGATCTTGTGGCCTAGGAACACCACCTCTTTTCCCATGAACTCACACTTGCTTCTTTTCAACCTCAGACCGCTTTTCTCCAACCGTTGAAGCACTTCCTCCAGCGTTTTCAGATGTTCTTGTTCATTTGGTCCTGTACAAAGGATGTCATCCAAATAAATGGCAACATTCGGAATTCCACCTAGGATGCCCTCCATAGTTCTCTGGAATATAGCAGGACTGGAAGCTACTCCAAATGGTAAGCGTGTGTAGGTATATAAGCCTTTGTGTGTATTGATGGTTACATACTTTCTTGATTCTTCTTCCAGGACTACTTGTTGGTAGGCGTGACTCATGTCTAATTTCGTGAAGTGTCGGCCGCCGTTCAGCTGTGCGAAGAGGTCCTCCACTTTAGGAATTGGATACTGATCCACCCGTGATGCTCGATTGACAGTGAGTTTGTAATCTCCACATATTCTAATGGAGCCATCCGGCTTTCTCACTGGGACTATGGGCGCCGCCCATTCTGCAACCTGCACTGGCTCAATGATCTTGTCATCCAGCAGCCTCTGTAGCTCGCTTTCAACCAGTGGCTTGACTGCATAGGGCACCGGTCGGGGTTTGCAGAATCGTGGTTGGGCCTCCTTGTCCACATTAATCTTTGCAGTGACACCTTTTAGCTGTCCTAAGCCTTCTTTGAACACCTCAGCGTGTCTTTCGAGGATCTCCTCCAGCTGCAATTTGGGCTGAGATTCCACTTTATTCACCAACTGATCAATCATGGCCAGTTCTTGTAGCCAACTTCGCCCTAGTAGATTTGGTCCTTCGCTCCCAACTACTACTACAGGTAAGTCCTTTTCTTTGTTTTCGTGCTGCACCTTCACTTGTGCCATGCCTAGCACGTCTAGCTTCTCTCCTGTGTATGTTTTTAATTTTAATGAACAGGGATTTAATTCTGCTGTGTCTGTTTTCTTCCACAGTTGTGTATATTGCTGTTTACTTAATATGGTTACTCCACAGCCTGTATCAACTTCAAATGTTACTTTCATTCCATTAACATTCATGGTACGCGTGATGGGCGCTACCTTGGTCAGCTCCTCTGACGTGTTGTAAATTGTGTGAAAACCATGTCTTCTGTATCACTTTCTCCCTCCCCTCTCAGTTGATTCGCTTGCTGTTCCTTTCCTGGGCCCTTGTTTTCATACTTTTGCCCATTAACTGTCGCTTTCAGCACCTGTGCGCTGTCCACCTTTATTCTACATGCTTTCTTAATGTGCCCTCGCTTGCCACAATTATGACACAGCTCAGTGGCAAATTTGCACTCGGCGGCATTGTGCTGGCCTTTGCAGCGATAACAACTGGGGAATTTGTGCTGAGTTTTGTCAGTCGACACTTTGTGGACACCTACTTGGGTCTTAGGCACACGAACATGCGTTGCTGTGTCCTCTGTTAGCTTCCCTTGCATCTCTGTCACATCTTTAGATGCTGTTTCCATCGCTTGGCATAATTCCAAAGCCTTCACAAAAGTGAGTTTTGTTTCAAATAAAAGTCGCCGTTGCATACGGTCATCATTCACTCCACACACAAGTCTGTCTCTTAACATTTCTTCCAATGAGTCTTTGTAATCATAGTGCAGTGTTAATTTCCTCAATTCTGCCACATACTCTGCTATGGACTCAGTGTTCCTCCTTATGCGTGAATTAAATTTGAATCGTTGCACGATTTCACTCGGTTTGGGGCTGAAGTGCTTCTGAAGCTCAGCAGTAAGCTGGTTGTACGTTTTATCTTTCGGTAATGCAGGGCTTATTAAATTTCTCAACAAACTGTAAGTAGTTGCACCAACTCCACTCAACAGTACAGCCTTCCTTTTGTCTGGCTCCTCAATGTCATTAGCTTCGAAGAAAAAGTCCAACATTTCACTATATTCTTCCCATGACTGAGTCGAGTTATCAAAAGGGGGTTACCGTTCCGATTACAGCCGCCATTGCTCGTCGTGGTGGGGAAACCTCGTTTTTCCTCCTCTGAACTTGCACTCGAACTACTGGAGTCACTTGAGTTCGCCACACTTGCAATGTTCTCTGTTTCTCGCCGCTAATTTTTTTTTTTTTAATCCTCGTCGCCAATTGTGTGATATCCTACCGTGTAGCAATGATCACACTTGAGTTATTTCTTTGGCTAACTCTGCCGTTTATTCTGCAACACACATAATATGACTGAACATGGATTCTGCGCGGGGTTTTTACACTCTTGTTCTAATGTGTCCCCTTAATAGTAGTGCTGAACAATACAGGTAGTTCCCCCTAGAGGCATGTGCCAGTAATGTTTTAAATTAGACTTGCAGTCTACCACACAAATTTATGAGAAAAAAGCTACAAATTTATGAGGAAAAAAGCTACAAATTTATAAGAAAAAGTTGCAAATTTATGAGGAAATAGCTACAAATTTATGAGGAAAAGTTGCAAATTTTTGAGAAAAAAGGTACAAATTTATGAGGAAAAAGTTTCAAATTTATGAGAAAAAAGTTTTAAATTTCTGAGAAAAAAGCTACAAATTTATAAGAAAAAGTTACAAATTTATGAGGACTAGTTTTAACATTTATGAGGAAAAGTTACAAATCTATGAAGAAAAAGTTGAAATTTTGCAGGACAAAAGTGGCAAACTCACAAGAAAAGAGCAACAAATGTATAAGAACAAAAGTTTTTGAAAAACTTTGCAAATTTATGAGAAGATAAGCTACAAATTTTTAAGAAATAAGAAGCTAATTTTTGAGCAAAAAAAATTGCAAATTTATAACATTTATAAAAGCAGGTATGGACGAGTATGTTACACCTGTTTGGCCGTTTTTGGAGCTTCCCGGTGAGCCACCCATTCCTTGGTCGAGGTGGTTCGCCGCATTCCAGACGTGCATGGTGGCGCTAAACCTTGGGAAGATGGAGAAAATGAGGGCATATGCATTGTTGGTCCATAATCTCGGAATGGAGGGACAGCAAATTCTGAACACGATGGGCGAATGTGATAGCATTGAAGAAGTGGTTGCACTAATGGCGCACCATTTTCGTGCCCCGGAAAACGTTATTGTCCGCAGAATCCAGTTTCGACAGCGCCGCCAACGGATTGGCGAGTCTGTGTAGCGGTTCGTGGCAGATCGTGCCAGTTTGCGGTGTCCCCAAGCACCAGTGGACGCACATACTGTATGGTGGAGCTGGACGGGGTGGAGGTGCCATTATTGATTGACATGGGAGCGGTGGGTTCCCTGTCGAAATGGATGACCGTGAGGTGTTTTTTCCCGCATTACAGGATTGGAGGTGACCTGGCGCCGCTTTGCGGTTATGGTGGAGGGAGATTGGCCACGGTGGGAACACTGAGACTGACGGCCCAGTATAAGTCGGCCGAGGTGTGTGACCTGAGGTTCACCGTGACAGCCCGTGGAGAGAACATAATGGGATGCGATCTGTTTTATGGTCTGGGCTTCACCATTAAAAGTGGTGCTGGGGAGGAGTGGTCGGGCTGTGGTTTGTGGGACCGGCTGGTCCCGAGAATGGAAGATGGGGCTGTGTGGGATGAGAACATGCCTGGCACCCTGGGGAGTGAGCAAGACCAACATCGCCCAGGGCCATCACAGGAGGGTCCCTGTGCCAGAGCTCAAGTTGCTCTGGACGAGGGTACTGGGCGGCACAGCGGGACGCCTGTGACGGCGGGTGACATTGAGAGGCTGGCTCCACCTGTTCCCGGATCTCAGCTGGAATGGGCCGGTGAACAGGGGGCCACAACGGTGATGGCGGCGGCGAAGGTAAAAGTGGTCGGGGCAGGATCGTCTGGCACAGCAAAACAATGTGCCAAGCAGAGACACTGCAAGCCGAGTAGGGCTCCTCTGGGTGTCGCGGATGTGGTCCGGGCCTGGGAGGAGGCACGGTTGCGGCGGATTCAGGCCAAACGGCGGATGGAGGAGCACCAGGGGCGGCTGCATGTGGTGGCCAGACGGGAGGACGCCTATCTCCAACTGTCGGATGGTTCATGGAGGCACCCGAATGAGCTGCGGGGTGCCTGGGAGAAGACTGGTGGACTTGGGCCTGGACATGGGACTCCACCGGTGGTGTCGAAGAGGAGGCGCACCGGGGTTGAGACAGTCAGCGGTGACCCAGGAGGTGATTTTTCCTCTGGGGCGGACTGATGGAAGGACAGTCCGGGGGGGGGGGGGGGGGGGGTTGTTCTTATAGTTAATATCTGGTTTAGATGGTGTACAGGTGTGTATGTTTTGATGGTCATGTGGTACGGTTTATTTGTTCGTTTGTTTTTAGGATGTTTTATTTTATGTATCTGATATTTGTATATATTCATGGGGATTAATTTGATGTTATGCTTAGATTAGAACACGGCAGTATTTTGTTTTCAGGAGATTTGTTTGGAGTACAAGAGGCAGAATAACCCGCTTCGCCGTGTGGGGTGAGGTGGCAGTCTACCCATCTCCCCCTAGTTTTAGTTATTTTGGAATGACTGGGTTAGGCCATTTGTGTTGTGTTGTCTCATTACTGTTAGTGCGTGATTTGGGTTCCAGATTGGGGGGGGGGTCCAAATTGTGTGTGTGTTTTTGGCTTTTGTGAAGGGCGGGGGAAGAATGTTGCGTTACAGTTTAGACCTTTATTTGTGTGGTATGGGTGGCGGCTCCACCTTCCAGTTCCGCCACCACCCGCGGCTATAAGAGGGCAGTGGGCAGGAGGGGCGGTCTCGTTGCCATCTCTGCCTGACGGCTGCGCTCATGTGCTGTGTTGTGCCCCTCAATAAGCGTGTGTTTAGTTCAACACCTGGCCTCGTCCTTGGCTCCTTATTACCGACATAACAGTTACGATTAGCTCAGTATAGAAAGAGCTTTTGCTGCAGTCCTCCAGTCCTTGGTAGCACCAATGGTCAGGAACTGTCTAAAGATCTGATAAAGCTGTGGACAGGCTCAAGTCAAGAAAGGCTTTATGGATCCCTAGAAGCACAGGGAGGTGGAAGGCGTTTGGTACAGCTGAGCCCCCCTGGATCCCTCTGAAGTGGAGGGAAGAGTGAGGAGGAAAAATAATCAGAGACTATTAAGAGCCTCACAGCAACTGAAGCAACTGCAGGGATTTATGATAGAGTTCATGTGACAGTAACAGAAATTCCCAGCCTCAGCCATTTCCTCCATAGGGCAATACATGCAGGGAGCTCCTGCAGCTGATGGGACCCCATCAGCTGCAGGGGCCTCCGACAATGAGCTTTAACCACCATCTTAATTGTTATCTTTCATCCCAACATTGTGTCCCTCTGAGGTGAATTCATGCTCCAACTCCACCTGTCAAAAATTCTCAACTTTTTTCTCAAGAATTTGTACCTTTTTCTAAAAAATTTGCAACTTTTTCCCTGTAAAATTTCAGCTTTTTTCTTCCTAAATTCATAACTTTTTCTCAAATGTGCTTTTTTCCTGTAAATTTTCATTTTCTCAAAAATCTGCAACTTTTTTTCTCAACAACTTATTCCTTTGCTCAAGTATTTTGCCACTTTTTTCTTTGCAACTTTTTCTGAAAAAATTGTTACTTTTTCTCATTAATTTGCATCTTTTTCTCATAAATTATAACATTTTTAATTCACAACTTTTTCTAAACAAATTTGACTTTTTTTTCTAAAAAAAAATTGTAATTTTTTTCCTGTCAAATTTCAATTTTTTTCTCATAAATTTGCACCTTTTTTGCAAAAATTTTACTTTTTCCTCAAAAAATTTGCAACTTTTTTCTTGTATATTTTCAACTTTTTTCATAAATTTCTTTTTTTTTACTTTTTTCTCAGAAATTTTCATCTTTTTCTCATATATTTGCAACTTTTTCTCAATATGCAATTTTTTCCTGCAAATCTTAAATTGTTCTCATTGATTTGCAACTTTTTCCTGTAAATCAACCTTTTTTGTCAGAAATTTTCAACTTTTTCTCATGAATTTGCAACTTTCTCAGAAATGTGACTTTTTTAAAAAAAAAAAATTGTGACATTCTTCCTTTAAATTTTCAACTCTTTCCCCTCATAAATTCTTAACTTTTTTCTGAAATGTGCTACTTGTTCTCTGTAACTTTTCATTTTTCTCAGAAATCTGCAACTTTTTTCTCAGAAATTTGTGACTTTTTTCTGAAATATTTTACAACTTTTTCACCTATAAATGAGCAAGTTTTTCTCAAAAATTTGTGACTGTTTTCTCATAAATTTGTCACATTTTCAAAAATTTGCAACTTTTTTTCCTGTAAATTTTCCACTTTTCCGCTCAAATTTTCCACTTTTTTCTTGTAAGTTTGCAAGTTTTTCTAGTGAATTTGCAACTTATTTCTTGTAAATTTGCAGTTTTTTCCTGTAAATTTTCAACTTTTCTTCTCATAAATTTGCACAATGTGGGTGATCCTTTATCCAACTCAGTCCCCAGATTTACCCAAAAAGGTCACACATTACGTGAAAAAGATGCATTATCAACAAACATTAAATAATGAGGGGAAAAAGCAGGACTCCTTTAAATAAACATTTCTGGTTTATAAGTGGTGGAAGTTGCACCACTTACTTTTACTGTATAATTCCATCAAAAAGTTTTCACATCTACATATTTTCATTAAATTTCACGATGGCAAATGTTTCATGAATATCTGTGTCACCGTTTACATCGTCAAAAGCACGATAACACATCTGCAGTTACTTCCAACAGCTGTCTCTTCTGTCAATTCTAATTTCCTCCATAGCCAGTCTGCCTGTCGCTCTCATATCTATCTATAAAAGCAAGAAATCTCTGTCTGTGTGTGTGTTTGTCTGGTCCACGCATATCTATTGAACCCTTTGTCAGACTGGCCTCAGATTTTAAACGTGGTTTCCTGAGGTTACAAGGGTGTGCGTCCCCAAATATGGAGTTGCTCGGTCAAAATATGTCATTTTTATCAATAAAAGTTTAAGCCACCACTTTGTGACAGCTCACTGTGTCCTGGCTTCAAGAAGTGGGGGCGGGGTGCTTGACTCAGTGCTCATTGGATAATACGCAGCATCACGGCCATGCTGACTGGATAATACATAGATCACAGCCATGCTGATTGGATAATATCCGGCATCATGGCCATGCTGATTGGATAATACGCAGCATCACCACCATGCTGGGGTCTTTCTGCAAATGTGGGGGTTTCCCCTACAGTTGAAAGTGCTATGAGATGACTATCATTGTGAAATGGCACTATATAAATAAAGTTGAATTTAATTGAATTGAATAATACAAGGCATCACGACTATGCTGATTGGATAATACCCGGCGTCATGACCAGTCAGTCACCACAGCGCTTCACAAACAGAAAAAGGAAGTGAAAAGCTGCAAATTTGACAAGGAAGAGAGAATAGTGAAGATGTAATGCTTAAAAAAAATTGTACTATTATGTTGTCGTGATTGCGTACATCTATGCCAGCGGGGACCCGGGGTCTGCCTAAAGAACACCGGTGTTGGAGAAGCAGCAGGCAAAACGCGGTCCTTCGCAGGGAAGTAAGCCCAGCCCACCCGATCTTCGGTAGACAGGAGTCCCTTTGCAGGACTACGACTCACCATCGTCGATGACGCTCCCCTTGGTGGGCTCGCATGGCTATCTAAAAATTAAAAGTTAATATTAATACCACCATGACTGTGGAGCAGAATGCCCAGATCAACTGCATATCATATGCGGCCACATGCACGGTTTGACTAAATGCACGACCGTCACCAAACTGGACACAAAAATGCTCAAATAACAAAATAAATAATTTTTATTTCAATATTTACTGACAAATGGGCAACACTGATGCAACAGTTGCAGCCAAACAGGTCATTCTGCTGTGTATAGTATTGGTGTTTTGTACTTATGCAGTACTATAACAGGACACATTTACAAATATTTGAGGCCCATTCTAGTGCATCCTTTTATATTTTAGGAATATTATGAGTTTATTGACAATAGACTATAAACTACACATATAAACTAAAACAATTATCATGATGACTGAACAACTCCCACTCCCCAAAGTGCAAGATACAACACCTGTGAATATAAGTCATAAAAGATCAGACAAATAAGTGATCTGACAAAAAAATAAGGGATCCAAACAATCGCTAATATTGGATGGCCCATTCATTTTCAGTAATTCTGTAATTAATATTCACACAATTTAATAAATCTTAGTATAAATCTTAGTGCTGTTCAGTCCCTTTTAATATTTGTCAAAGTCTAGCGTGTGACTGCCTACATATATGCTACACCTCCTTGTAGTCCACTTTCAAACAGCCTGCACTTGGGCCTGTAAAGCCAAATTGGGATTCCTGTTTTCAGACAAGAATACTTGCTTTCTACGGGCATGCACTCGTTCCTACAGAAGAAAAATAGAGCTCAAGCTAAACTTGAGTTAAATATTCAAAGCATTATGTAAGGTTACACAAGAATGAAGGGGGGAAACATGGGGAGATCATGGGAGGCATTGAATATTTTAAGAATGCCCTCATGCTTCACTCGCTCCAAGAACTGGCTAAAATTTAATGTGTTGCCCTCATTGTTGCTTCTCCTTGTGGTTGGTGTGGAAATAAAGACAAGTGATTGGACGGGATGCGTGATGCTCAGTGGGGTCTAGATGCATTATTCAGGTGCTGCGCTAGTGAAATACTTTTCACTGAAGCTCTTAATTAATGATGCTGACACAGATTGCAGAGGTGTTTTGGTCAAAACAACACAGGGTTTAATTACTGTAGTACTATTTTATATGCAGGGAAGGAGCTCTTCTCAAAGCAGGCTGTTTTTATATTGTATTGTACTAGATGCCAAAGAGTTCACTCCACCCTCCCTCTTTTGTCATTCCTCGAATTTTTGAGAAAAAGGCTACGATTTTTAGAAGAAAATGGTGGAAATTCACAAAAAAAAAGCTACAAATCTATAAGGAAAAGGTTGCAAATTTTATGAGAAAATGTTGCGAACTTTTGAGAAAAAGTTACAAATTTATGAGGAAAAATGCTAGAAATTCATGAGAAAAGAGTTGAGAAATTTTACAGGAAAAAAGTTGAAAACTACCAGAAAAAAGTTGCAAATTCACAAGAAATCGCTAAGCTCTGTTTTCATTGTGATGTTATGTTTGAAGCCAACGTTAGCTTTTAGCTTCGGTTGTTATTAAAGATGAGCCGATCCAAACCGAGGTATCGGTATCGGGTCCGATCCAGCTATTTTGCCTTAATCGGTATCAGTAAGGAATAAAAGTCATTTACCGATCCGAAACATTAATAATGATATTAAAATGAAAGTGCGGTAACCGTTCTCATCCATGCTGCACGTGGCATGCCATAGACGTAAACAAATAGTGTCACTAGAGCTGCGCCGTGGTGGGTGGGACTTGCCTGAACACGTCAACATGTCTGCAGTGTGGAACTAAAAAGCAGGACTGCAGAATGCAACTACTTCGTGGAGTGGTACCAGCGTTTCCAATTTTAACACTACAAACATGATTGAATTGAATTGAATTGAATTGAATTTATTTATTTATTTCGGATAGTACATTACAGGTTAAAAGAAACTGTATAATATAACAACAAGGTCAAATTAGACAAAGACTCCTTCTACTATACAATTCCACGTGAGTTATCCGAAATGGGTGATGGCTGAAGCCGCAGCTTATATTGCCCACCCATATTCCATCCAAGAATTCAAAGGAGAAAAAAGAGAAAATGATAAAACACTTAGGGAAATATCACGGTAAGGAATATGCCGAATTCTGCCAAGCGACGAGCACAAGGAAGAGAAATCCTGCACTGCAACAGATACTACTGGACTCTTTTCTGAAACGTGACAAACCACCTCCTGAGAGCAAAAAAGCAAAGATGATAACAGATAAAATTGTTGAATTTATCTGCTCAATGACCAACACTTTGCTTTTGTGGAAAACGAGGGTTTCCAGCATTTAATGGAGTATTTGGAGCCTCGGTACACGTTGCCACACCGAAGCTGGTTTTCTGACAGCGGTCGCAGTTGCTGTAAGCAAGGACATGCACAGTTATCTCAAGATATTTATCAGAAATCCCAGCTTTAAGCTTCAATGGACCAAAGTTTAAAATAAAAAAAAGCAGCAGCATTGCTGAACAGAGTCAAATTTGTAATAGATTTCTTGTTTGACTTTTAGATTTACATCCATCCATCCATCCACCCATCTTCTACCGCTTTTCCGGAGGTCTGGGTCGCGGAGGCAGCAGTTCAAGCAGAGAAGCCCAGACTTCCCTCTCCCCAGCCACCTGCTCCAGCTCTTCAGAGGGGATACCAAGGCGTTCCCAGACCAGTTGGGAGACATAGTCTCTCCACCGAGTCCTGAGTCTGCCCCGGGGTCTCCTCCCAGTGGGACGTGCCTGAAACACCTCAAGTGGGAGGCGTCCAGGAGACATCCTAATCAGATGCCCATACCACCTCAACTGACTCCTTTCAATGTGGAGGAGCAGCGGTTCTACTCTGAGCCTCTCCCGGATGACTGAGCTCCTCACCCTATCTCTGAGGGTGAGTCCAGCAATCCTACGGAGAAAGCTCATTTCAGCCACTTGTATCCGCGATCTCGTTCTTTCAGTCATTACCCAAAGCTCGTGGCCATAGGTGAGAGTAGGAACGTAGATTGACTGGTAAATCGACAGCTTTGCCTTAGAACTCAGCTCCCTCTTCACCACAACAGACCGGTACAATGTCCGTATCACTGCAGATGCTGCTCCAATCCGTCTGTCGATCTCTCACTCCATTTTCCCCTCACTCGTGAACAAGACCCCAAGATACTTAAACTCCTCCACTTGGGGCAGGAGCCTGTCCCCAACCCGGAGAGGACAATCCACCTTTTTCCGGCTGAGGACCATGGACTCGGACTTGGAGGTGCTGATTCTCATCCCAGCCGCTTCACACTCAGCGGCAAACCGTCCCAGCAAGAGCTGTAGGTCATTGCTGAATGAAGCCAACAGGACAACATCATCTGCAAACAACAGAAATGAGATCCTGTGGTCACCAAGCATGACACCCTCCATTCCCTGGCTGCGGCTAGAAATTCTGTCCATAAAAATTGTGAACAGGATCGGTGACAAAGGGCAGCCCTGGCGGAGTCCAATTCTCACTGGGAATGACTCCGACCTAGTGTTGGCAATACGAACCAAACTCTCACAACGGTCGTACAGAGACCGAATAGTTCGTAACAACAAGCCCGATACCCCATACTCCCGAAGCACCCCCCACAAAAATCCACGAGGGACGCGGTCAAATGCCTTCTCCAAGTCCACAAAACACATGTAAACTGGTTGGGCAAACTCCCACAAACCCTCAAGAATTCTCGAGAGGGTAAAGAGCTGGTCCAATGTGCCACGGCCAGGACAAAAACGACATTGCTCCTCCTGAATCCGAGGTTCGACCAACGGCCGGACTCTCCTCTCCAGTACCTTGGCATAGACCTTCCCAGAGAGGCTGAGGAGGGTGATCCCTCTAAAGTTGGAGCACACCCTCCGGTCCCCTTTTTTGAAGAGAGGAACCACCACCCCGGTTTGCCATGCCAAAGGCACTGCCCCCGACCTCCACGCAATGTTGCAGAGGCGTGTCAACCATGACAACCCAACAACATCCAGGGCCTTGAGGTACTCAGGGCGAATCTCGTCCACCCCCGGTGCCCGGCCACCAAGGAGATTTTTAACCACCTTGGTGACCTCAGCCCCTGTGATAGGTGAGTCATCCCCCTCGTCCCCAAACCCTGCTTCCTCTGTGGAAGGCGTATCAGTGGGATTGAGGAGATCCTCGAAGTATTCCTTCCACCGCCCGACGATATCCCCAGTCGAAGTCAACAGTGTCCCATCCACACCATACACAGTGTGGATGGGGAGCTGCTTTCCCCTCCTGAGCCGCCGGACAGTTTGCCAGAATGTCATTGAGGCTGACTGAAAGTCTTGTTCCATGGCCTCACCGAACTCACTTTTTCAAATTTTCTGTAAACTGTAATTCTAAACAAATAGTGAGGAATAAATTAAGACACCCCCGTCTTTATTATGACACCCCACCTTCATTCCCATTTAAAATGGCTAAAATAATTTAAATAAAAACAAAAACAAGGTCAGACATAGATATGTTAACATTTCTTAATAAAAAACTGAATATTTAAAGGGGTGTCCAAATTTTTTCACAATTGTATGGTTTTTATGTGTGCAAAATGCAGCCATTCATTACCAAAGTATGTTCTGTACTTAAGAGAGATGGTATCGGTTTTGGATCGGTATCGGTCGATACTCAAGGCCACAGTATTGTATCGGACTTGAAAAAGTGGTATCGGCTCATACTGGCTGAACATTAGAGCTTAAAATTCCAACTAAAACATCAGAAACAGGGGTGTGTGGTTTTAGTGGTCAGTAGCATGTGACCGGTCCATGAGGTGTAATATGCACAGAACTGAATGAGTAACAAATGGCTAACTCTGCTAATGGTAGCTAACCACTGCTAATCAAAGAGGCATCCGGTCCAGAGTATAAAATAATCTTAAATAAAACTTGTGAATTGATGGTAAAGGATTGATAGATGATCCAGTTTGGATCTACTAGTGTCTAACACAGGGGTCTGCAACCTTTACCAGCCGAAGAGCTGTTTTGCCCGTCTCTGACTAAAATAGAAGTGGCTGAAGGCCGCAACAATTAAATTCAATTCAATTCAACTTTATTTATATAGCACCATTTCACAACAACAGTCATCTCATAGCACTATCAACTGTAGGGGGGAACCCCCACAGTTGCAGAAAGACCCCAGCAATCAGGCGATCCCCTGTGAGCAAGCACTTGGCGACGGTGGAGAGGAAAAACTCCCTTTTAACAGGAAGAAACCTGCAGCAGAACCAGGCTCAGGGAGGGGCAGTCATCTGCTGCGACTGGCTGGGGGGGTGAGGGGATAGAGAAGAAGAAAAGAACAGACATGTAGAGAGCAAACAGCACGATGGGGACTCAATCTATGGGAGAGAACAAACAAATGTTAATGACCAACAAAAAAAATATTTCATAGAGAGTGAGGAAAGGAGTGACGCCCAGTGCATTACTGGAGGTCCCCCGGCTGACTAAACCTATTAGCAGCATAACTAAGGGAGGGTTCAGAAACACATGATCCCTCCCTAATTGTAGGCTATATCAAAAAGGTAGGTTTTAGCCCTATTCTTAAAAACAGAGATCGAGTCTGACTCCCGAATCCAGATTGGCAGCTGATTCCACAGGAGAGGAGCTTGATAACTGAAGGCTCTGCCTCCCATTGTACTTGTGGAGATTCTAGGTATTACAAGTAATACTGCATTTTGGGAGCGTAGTGCTCTGTTAGGATAATACGGTAGTATCAGATCTTTTAAATAAAAAGGAGCCTGATTGTTTAGAGCTTTGTAAGTAAGAAGAAGGATTTTAAACTTAATTCTAAACTCTATGGGAAGCCAATGAAGGGAGGCCAGAACCAGAGAGATATGATCTCTCTTTCTAGTACCTGTTAAAACTCTTGCTGCAGCATTTTGGATCAGCTGAAGACTTTTTAAAGATGTTTTAGGACAGCCTGATAATAAAGAATTACAATAATCTAATCTCGAGCTAACAAAAGCGTGGATCAGCTTCTCAGCATCACTCTGAGACAAGATGCTCCTAATCTTGGCAATATTACGCAAATGATAGAAGGCAGTCTTAGAAACAAATTTAATATGTGAATTGAAGGACAAATCCTGATCAAAAATAACTCCAAGGTTCCTCACAGAGCTATTAAGAGAAAGAGTAACTGCATCCAAACTGAAAGTTTGATTTGGAAAGGAATTTCTAAGGTTTTTTGGACCAACAAGAATGACTTCAGTCTTATCTGAATTTAATAGCAGGAAATTACAAGTCATCCAAGCTTTGATTTCCTTAAGACAGGCTTCTAACTTGGCTAATTGATAACTATCATCTGGCTTCATTGACAGGTATAATTGTGTGTCATCTGCATAACAATGAAAATGTATACAGTGCTTTCTAATAATGTTGCCTAACGGAAGCATATATAAACTAAAAAGAGTAGGGCCTAGCACAGATCCCTGTGGAACTCCATGATTAAGCTTTGAGCTGAAAGAAAACTCATTATTTACATGAACAAACTGGAACCTATCAGATAATAAGATCTAAACCACTGCAACGAAGTTCCATTAAGTCCAACATAGTGTTCTAATCTATCAAGTAGAATATTATGATCGATAGTATCAAAAGCTGCACTAAGGTCTAAAAGGACAAGTACAGAAACTAGTCCATTATCAGATGCAATGAGGAGGTCGTTAGTGACTTTCGCTAAGGCTGTTTCAGTACTATGATGGATTCTAAACCCAGATTGAAACTCTTCAAGTAAACCATTTCCCTGCAGGTGGTCAAATAATTGCGTAGCAACAACTCTTTCTAAGATTTTTGAAATGAAAGGGAGATTAGAGATTGGTCTATAGTTAGCTAAAGCTCCTGGATCTAGCGTTGGCTTTTTGAGTAAGGGTTTAATTACAGCCGTTTTAAAAGCCTGCGGTACATGGCCTAAAGTTAATGAAGAATTGATTATATGAAGAATAAAGCTACCAATAAGTGGGAAGACTTCTTTAAATAACCTGGTAGGAATAGGGTCTAAAAGACAAGTTGAAGGTTTGGATGAGGAAACTATTTTGTCTTAACTCACAAAGGTCGATTGGAGTAAACTCATCAAGACAGACATCAATAGAAGGAGTTGTAGTAGTTACAGTATTTAAGTTAACTGTGGGAAGAATCTGATTGATTTTATCTCTGATGGATGAAATTTTATTATTGAAAAAGTTCATAAAGTCCTGACTAGTAAGCTCTAAGGGAATGCTAGGATTGACAGAGTCCTGACTCTTTGTCAACCTGGCTACAGTACTGAAAAGAAACCTGGGATTATTCTTGTTCTCTTCTATTAATGCAGAGTAATAACTCGTTCTAGCTTTTCTAAGAGATTTTTAATAAATTAAAAGATGATTTCTCCAAGCTAAATAGATTTCATCTAAATTAGTAGAGCACCATTTTCTTTCTAATTGACGAGTCTTCTGTTTTAAGCTACGAGTTTCTGTGTTGAACCAAGGAGTTAGAAATCTCTGATTAGACTTTTTCTTTTTTAAGGGGGCCACCAAGTCTAGAGCCTGATGCAGAGAAGCTGAAACACTATCCACCATGTTATCAATTACAGAAGGAGCAAGCTGTCTATAGCTTATTTCCGTTGTGTTGACACATGGCATAGAGGAAACAATCTGCATAAATTTGGAAACAGCATCATCTGAGAGGCATCTACTGTGATAATATTTTTCTTTAGGAGCCAAATAGTCAGAAATAGTAAAATCAAAGGTTAACAGACAATGGTCTGACAATACAGGGTTATGAGGAGACACTACAAGATTTTCTATTTCTATGTCATATGTCAGAACAAGGTCCAATGTATGGTGGAGGTAATGAGTAGAATTTCCTACTTTCTGAGAAAACCCAATCGAGTCTAATATTGAATTAAAAGCCACATTAAGGCAGTCACTATCTACATCCACATGTATATTAAAGTCCCCTACTATAATTATTCTATCAGATTTCAGCACTAAATCAGCTAAGAAATCAGCAAATTTGGATAAAAATTCTGAATAGGTTGATGGGGGACAATAAACTATGGCAAATAAAATTGGGTTTAGCCTAAAATTGCTAAAATGCCCAATACTGAGGACCAGGCCCTCAAAGGAATTATAACCTATTTTTTTGCTTTACATTAACTAGTAATTTGGAATGGTAAATTGTTGCTACTCCTCCTCCACGACCAGAACTTCTGGGATTTTGACAGTTTAAATAACCAGAGGGAGATGATTCATTTAAACCAACATAATCCTCTTGCCCTAACCAAGTCTCTGTAAGGGATATTAAATCAATCTGATGATCTGTGTTGCTGGCTGTCAGTGTGGTTTGTGGTTAGCTCTCCTCACTCTCCTGAGGATTATTGCCTTTAATTGTATTTTAATCATTTTTTTCCATCTACGGTCACCTCTCACTTCTGTTTAAAAAGCCTCTTGCACCTGTGTGCACACTCAGTGTCACCTAATCACCCTCTTTAGCCTTCTGTTCACCTTTCATCAGTGTTTGTGTTAGCTTTGGGTTAGCCACTAGTTATGGCTACTAGCTCTCCTTCCCCATCTCTGGTGTGCTCTCTGTCAGATGTTTAGCTACACCTCTACCTCTTTTAGGTAGAGGTGTAGCTGCACGGTGGGCTGCACGGTGGCGCAGTGGTTAGCACTGCGGCAGCACAGTTTACCCTTGGCCGGGGGATTGTGGGGATCGTGGGATCGTGGGTTCGATCCCAGCCCCCGACCAACAGTGATCTGTGTGGAGTTTGCATGTTCTCCCCGTGTTGCGTGGGTTTACTCCGGGATTTCTCCGGTTTCTCCACATGCCAAAGACATGCCATGTTAGGTTAATGGCTGTTCTAAATTGTCCCTAGATATCTGTTTCCTATAGGCCCTTAGAATAGAGGGTTAGTATTAATGAAAGCGCTTTGAGTGGTCTTTGTGACTAGAAAAGCGCTATATAAGTGCAGGTTAGTTAGTTAGTTAGTTAGTTTTAGTGATAATGGTAAATGTAATAAATGTTGTCTTTTTTGAGGTGCTCAAGGCGAGGTTGTGTGATTTGGAATCCCGGCTCCGCTGCATTGAAACACCATCTGTGCCAGTTAATAATGACGGACTCCCCTTAGCTGCAGCGGAGCCCCCTAGCATAGGGTGGCCTGTTAGCTCTCACCCGGCTTCCACTTCTCCTGAGCAGCTGGGAGAGAACGGGTGGGTGATGGTGAGAAGGAAGCATAGTCACAAGCCCCTGGTTCACCACCAACCTGTTCATGTTTCTAATCCTTTTTCCCCGCTCAGCAACACACCCGCTGAGGAAAAAACTCTGATTATTGGTGACTCTATAGTCAGAAACGTGAACCTAGAGACTCCAGCGGCCATAGTCAAATGCATTCCCGGGGCCAGAGCAGGCGACATTGAGTCAAATTTGAAAATGCTGGCTAAAGGTAACTGTAAATACTCCACAATTGTTATCCACGCCGGCACGAACAACGTCTAACTCCGGCAGTCGGAAGTTACAAAATTTAGTGTGGAATCGGTGTGTAACTTTGCCAAAACGATATCTGCCTCTGTAGTATTCTCTGGGCTTCTCCCCAATCTGACCAGTGATGACATGTTTAGCAGCATGTCATCCTTCAACTGCTGGCTGTCTGTGTGGTGTCCTGCAAATAATGTGGGCTACATAGACAACTGGAACTCATTTTGGGAAAACCTGTCTTATTAGACGAGACAGCATCCATCCACTTGGGATGGTGCGTCTCATTTATCTAACAATCTGGCATCCAAACACAATCTTTTTGGGTGCAGTTACTGAAAAGGAAATTATCGAGACTGTGAGTAAATTTAAGAACAAAAAATCAACGGACTGGAATGAAATTGACATGACAATAGTGAAAAAAGTAATTGAAGGAATTGTTAAGCCACTCACCCACATCTGTAACCTGTCATTTCAAACTGGTAAATTTCCAAACAAAATGAAAATAGCAAAAGTAATACCTTTATACATAACAGGAGACAGTCATTGTTTCACAAATTACAGGCCAGTCTCTTTACTCTCACAATTCTCCAAAATACTTGAAAAAATCTTCACTAAGAGACTGGATGATTTCATTGAAAAACACAACCTCCTTACAGACAGCCAGTATGGTTTTAAGAGCAGATAAATCTACATCTTTGGCACTGATCGAACTTATAGAAGAATTACTAGTTGTATAGATAAAAAAAGTTTGCTGTAGGAGTATTTATAGATTTAAAGAAAGCTTTTGACACCATTGACCACAGATACTACTAAGGAAACTGGAAAGGTATGGGATAAGAGGGGGTCGGGAGTGCGTTGGGTGGAAAGTTATTTAAGTAACAGACAACAATTTGTACAAATTGGTGAGCACAAATCACCCTTCATGGACATCACTTGTGGTGTGCCCAGGAGTCAGTTTTGGGACCCAAACTCTTTATTTTGTATATAAATGACATATGCCAAGTATCAAAAATTCTGAAATTTATTTTGTTTGCGGATAACACAAATATCCTTTGCACTGGTGAGAATTTGCAGCAGGTTTTAGAGGTGGTCACAGCTGAAATGAAAAAGTTAACGCAGTGGTTCAACAAAAATAAATTATCTCTAAATCTAAAAAAAAATAAAGATTATGTTGTTTGGAAATTATAAAATAAATCATAAAATAATGGTAACGATAGATGATACCAGAATAGAAACAGTACAGGAAAATAAGTTTCTGGGGGTGACGCTAGACAATAAAATCTGCTGGAAACCTCACATCAGTCACATCCGGGCCAAGTTGGCAAAATGTATAGGCATACAGGGGAAGACAAGACACATCTTGGAATATAAATCATTGGTCTTACTGTACAATTCACTGTTTCTACCTTATCTTAACTACTGTGTAGAAGTCTGGGGAAACACATACAAGACCAACCTACAGTCAATATGCACATTACAAAAAAGAGCTATAAGGATAATAAATAATGTAGGATATAGAGACCATACCAATTTGTTGTTTTTAAAGTCACATGTCATAAAGTTCATCGATTTAGTTAAATTTAAGACCGCACAAGTCATGTACAAGGCAATTAATAATCAACTCCCAACTAATATACAAAAAATATTTAAAAAAAGAGACAATGATCATAATTTGAGAGGAGACTTAAACTTTACAAAACCCAAGATACGAACAACCAAGAAAAGTATGTGCATATCTGTCTGTGGGGTGGATTTGTGGAACAGTCTGGAGTCCGGGGCAAAAAAGTATTTAGTCAGCCACCAATTGTGCAAGTTCTCCCACTTAAAAGATGAGAGAGGTCTCCAATTTTCATCATAGGTATAACTCAACTATGAGAGACAAAATGAGAAAAAAAAAATCCAGAAAATCACATTGAAGGATTTTTAATGAATTAATTGGTAAATTCCTCAGTAAAATAAGTATTTGGTCACCTACAAACAAGCAAGATTTCTGGCTCTCACAGACCTGTAACTTCTTCTTTATAAGAGGCTCCTCTGTCCTCCACTTGTTACCTGTATTAATGGCACCTGTTTGAACTCGTTATCAGAATAAAAGACACCTGTCCACAACCTCAAACAATCAGACTCCAAACTCCACTATGGCGAAGACCAAAGAGCTGTCAAAGGAAACCAGAAACAAAATTGTGGACCTGCACCAGGCTGGGAAGACTGAATCTGCAATAGGTAAGCAGCTTGGTGTGAAGAAATCAACTGTGGGAGCAATTATTAGAAAATGGAAGAAATACAAGACCACTGATAATCTCCCTCGATCTGGGACTCCACGCAAGATTTCACCCCGTGGGGTCAAAATTATCACGAGAACAGTGAACAAAAATCCCAGAACCACCATGGAGGGACCTAGTGAATGACTGCAGAGAGCTGGGACCAAAGTAACAAAGGCTACATCAGAAAACACACTATGCCGCCAGGGCCTAAATCCTGCAGTGCCAGACGTGTCCCCCTGTTTAAGCCAGTACATGTCCAGGCCCGTCTGATGTTTGCTATAGAGCATTTGATGATCCAGAAGAGGACTGGGAGAATGTCATATGGTCAGATGAAACCAAAATAGAACATTTTGGTAAAAACTCAACTTGTCATGTTTGGAGGAGAAAGAAACACCATACCTACTGTGAAGCATGGGGGTGGAAAACATCATACTTTGGGGCTGTTTTTCTGCAAAGGGACCAGGACAACTGATCCGTGTAAGGAAAGAATGAATGGGGCCATGTATCGTGAGATCCTTCACCAGCAAGGGCATTGAAGATGAACGTGGTTGGGTCTTTCAGCATGACAATGATCCCAAACACACTGCCCGGGCAACAAAGGAGTGGCTTCGTAAGAAGCATTTCAAGGTCCTGGAGTGGCCTAGCCAGTCTCCAGATCTCAACCCCATAGAAAATCTTTGGAGGGAGTTGAAAGTCTGTGTTGCCCAGCAACAGCCCCAAAACATCACTGCTCTAGAGGAGATCTGCATGGAGGAATGGGCCAAAATACCAGCAACAGTGTGTGAAAACCTTGTGAAAACTTACAGAAAACATTTGACCTCTGTCATTGCCAACAAAGGGAATATAACAAAGTATTGAGATGAACTTTTGTTATTGACCAAATACTTATTTTACCGAGGAATTTACCAATTAATTCATTAAAAATCCTTCAATGTGATTTTCTGGATTTTTTTTTTTGCTTATTTTGTCTCTCATAGTTGAGGTATACCTATGATGAAAATTGGAGACCTCTCTCATCTTTTAAGTGGGAGAACTTGCACAATTGGTGGCTGACTAAATACTTTTTTACCCCACTGTATGTACAAACAGAAATCAATTCAAAAAGAGGTACAAACATTATTTGCTGAAAGGATATATGTTAGAAGGGTAGTATTTATATGTACGATTCACTATGCTCACCCTGGGACACTTTGGGACACTATGGAATGGTGGGTGGGACAGCACTGTGTATATCTGTGTTGTTTGAGGCTGGTTTTGATGTATGGACATCAATGTATGTTAGGATGGGTGGGTGTTAATGTTGATATGTACAAAATACAGTTAATTGTTTACTTGGGGTCTTAAATGTGGTAATTTGTATATAATTCACATGGGTGTATTTATAGAAAAGAGGAGATGTAATTAATAAGTGTTCACTTCTTCCTTCTCCCTTTCGAACACTGTATACTGTTACTATATTGCATTTGTCATTTGTTTTGTTTTTGTTATACTTTTTTGTTCGAAATAAAGTATCTATCTATCTGTCTATCTTTTTTATCCAAATTTCCAAAACCTTGACAACTCAGAGTTGGGACCAGGAAGCAGAGTCGCAGTCTTACATGCCTCTCTGCAGCTCCTCTTCATCTGCCACCCCTCAACTTAGCCCCTGTTTTGCCCATCAGAGATTCATTGTCTGCTCCCTCCAAAGTAAATAAAAATATAATGTATAAGCATCCCAAAGTGATTAAACAAAAAGTTGGTAATGTGGCTGACACACATTGTGGGCTCACGCTGCCACAGAGACAGGACTGAATGTGTATTGTGGGGTGTCACGTCTGCAAGGACTAAGGACTCGAATCTACAGGAGGTAACAAGGAAGTGTGAGATTTGTCTCTTTGTCCCACAGAAGACGCCCCGGAGGGTTTTCCGGTTCATCAGGAAATGAGAGACAATGGTGAAGCTCAAGGGGATGCTTGTAACTGTATGTTGACTGAAGACACCATGTGACTTGAATTCTGAT
Source organism: Pholidichthys leucotaenia (assembly GCA_020510985.1). Taxonomy (NCBI): domain Eukaryota; kingdom Metazoa; phylum Chordata; class Actinopteri; order Cichliformes; family Pholidichthyidae; genus Pholidichthys; species Pholidichthys leucotaenia. The sequence continues at coordinate 11,842,028 of CM035846.1, forward strand.
GCTGGAAATGTATAAAAGGGGGTTGAAGTATGATCTTTCTCTTTCCTGCTTTGAGAATGCTAGAAGCTGCGTTCTGTCAAATAAAGTGGTTTTATGACTGAAACTCAGCCTCGTTATTTGAGCATGCTTCTACACTGGTGACCTACGACGGAGAATGAGCAGACAGAATTCTCCTGAGCGGGGCTCGGTGGAAGCCAGCTGATGGCCCGCCTCCACGATCCGGCTGCCCGATTTCTGGCAGCACAGCCCGCGCTCATGGTTTAGCGCAATCGAGGCGCAGTTCAACCTCCGGAGAATCTTCAACGACGACACAAGATTCTACCACGTGGTTGCGAAGCTGGACAGCGACACGGTCCAGAGAGTGGAAGATCTGGTTAATCATCCACCAGACAGCGACAAGTACAGCGCATTGAAGGACACGCTGATCAGCCCATTTCACCCCCTCAGTCCAACAACGAGCAGAGGGGCACCCTGGCACTGTCGGAGGCAGAAAACGATAGACCTGCGGACCTGATGGTGAAGATGCTGCAGCTCAAAGCCTCTGAGGATGGCGATTCATTTTCGCCCACCTTTTCCTCCCAAACCCTACCACCAGCAGTGAGAGTGGCCCTGGCAGAGTCACCCCCGATTGGCCAAGCGAGACTACCATGGGTTGAGCAAGGAGGCGCAGAAGTTGGTCGACGCCCACAAGCGGAGCGCGGTTTCGGCCGCGGCGGCCAGTCCGGGAACGGCGTCCGGAGACAGCGCGGGTCCAGCGGCCGCGGCGCCTGACGCATCAACAACGGCGGCGACAGGAGCCAGACGACGTGGAGCGGAGGACGGCTCGTACTTCTACCACCGCCGTTTTGCAGAGAGAGCGCACAGGTGCGTCCCACCGTGCAATTTAGCAGCTGCGACCCTCGGCAACGAGAACAGGCTGCTTTACCTGACGGATGCACACTCGGGGAAACAGTTCCTCGTGGATACGGGCTCTCAGCTGAGCTTCGTCACACCCACCTACGCGGAACGGCTGTCGCCTTCTAAAGCCCCCTGGGTGTCAGTGTCAGCAGCGAACGGCTCCACGATTAAAACGTTTGGTGAGAGGACCATGCTTCTGTCCTTACAGGGCCGTTCATTTGAGTGGACATTTATTGTAGCAGCAGTCAGTTTCAACATGTTAGGGGCTGATTTTTTGTGCTCACATGGTTTATTGGTTGACCTTGCTAATAGACTTCTGATTAATGCACTGTCCTTTCATTCTATTCCCTGCACAGCTCGGGTGGCCCCGCCAACTGCACATGCCAGCGTCTCAGCTGCGGGTGGTAAGTTTCACACTTTGCTTGCTCAGTTTCCAGCACTCACAGTCCCCACGTTTTCGGCAACGGTGGCCAAACATGGGGTAGAACATTTCATAACAACCACAGGCCCTCCCGTTTTTGCAAAAGCTCGGCGCTTGGACCCAGCTAAACTGGCCATCGCGCGCGAGGAGTTCACTAATCTGGAAAAACTGGGCATTGTTAGACGCTCCAAAAGCCCTTGGGCTTCGCCGTTACACATGGTCCCAAAGGCTGACGGCTCGTGGCGACCTTGCGGCGATTTCCGCAGGTTGAACAACGTTTCAGCTCATGACCGCTACCCGATTCCGCACATTCAGGACTTTTCTGTTCATTTGGCGGGGGTGCGCATTTTTTCTAAAATAGACTTGGTACGCGACTATCACCAGGTTCCAGTGCGCGGGCAGGATGTCCCCAAAACAGCGGTCATAACGCCTTTCGGCCTTTTTGAGTTCTTGCGCATGCCTTTTGGCCTCAAGGGGGCCGCGCAGACTTTCCAACGCATGATGGATGCAGTTTTACGCGACCTGCCTTTTGTGTTCGTTTATTTGGACGATATTTTGGTAGCCAGCACGTCCGAAGGCGAACATGAAAAACACCTCACAGCAGTTTTCCAGAGGTTGGCAGAGCACGGGTTGATAGTTAACCCAGCGAAGTGCCAGTTTGGGGTGGCGCAGAATGATTTTTTGGGACATCGCGTTTCGGCAGAGGGAGCAGTTCCCCTTCCAAATAAAGTGCGTGCCAAAACGGATTTTCCGCAACCTCAAACGGTCAAGGCGCTTCAGGAGTTTCTAGGGATGGTTAATTTTACAACCGTTTCCTCCCCAAGCGCAGCACGACTCATGCAGCCATTGTACACCGCGTTAAAAAAACAAAAGCCCGCAAATAAAGTCGAATGGTCTCCGGAGCGGGAGCGCGCTTTTGCCCAGGTCAAATCAGCCCTGGCAAACGCAGTTTTGTTAGCGCACCCAGTTCCAACGGCCCGCATGGCGCTCACCACTGACGCTTCCGATGTAGCGGTGGGGGCGGTAGTTGAACAGTTTGTGGCAGGTACCTGGCAACCCCTCGCGTTTTTCAGCAGGACCTTGCGCGATAGTGAACGGAAATACAGCGCGTTTGACAGGGAGCTTTTGGCCCTACACTTGGCCATCCGTCATTTTCAGTTCTGGTTAGAAGGGCGACGTTTCACCGCTTTTGTGGATCATAAACCGCTAACGTTTGCGATGGCCAAAATTTCAGAACCCTGGTCAGGCCGGCAACAAAGGCAACTAGCCACAATATCGGAGTTTACTACTGATATTCAGCATGTCGCGGGTAAACACAATGTTGTAGCAGACTGCCTCTCGCGTGCAGTAGCACCGCCAAGCCCCATAGGGGCAGACTCTGTAGCCATGGCCGCGGGCCCGGGCAGTGACGCGGGAGCGTGCGCAGCCCCGGTCTGTGTTGGGTTAGATTATGCAGCTATGGCTGCGGAGCAGGTTAACGACGCGGACGTGCGCGCGCTCCAGTCTGGACCAACAGGGTTAAGGCTGGAGCACAGGGTGCAACAAAACGGTATGCCCTCGCTAATCTGCGATGTCTCCACGGGACGGCCCCGCCCTGTGGTGCCAACCGCGTGGCGTCGCCGTGTTTTTGACTTGGTTCACTCTCTCGCGCACCCGGGGGTGCGCGCATCGATCAAATTGGTGGGGGAGAAATTTGTTTGGCCCGGGTTGCGCAAACAGGTCAAGGAATGGGCAGCAGCCTGCGTAGCGTGTCAGCGAGCTAAAATACACAGACACACTAAGGCCCCGTTAGAACCTTTCCACATCCCCGCTAAGCGTTTTGATCACGTGCATATTGACCTGGTCGGCCCGCTTCCGTTATCACACGGGCACACACATTCTTTTGACGATGGTAAGCCGCACCACGCGCTGGCCAGAGGCAGTTCCTCTGACATCAACCACAGCGGAGGAAGTTGCGCCGAGCATTTTTAGCAGCATGGGTTGCGCGTTTTGGTGTGTACCGTCGGACATAACGTCCGACAGGGGGTCCCCAATTTATTTCCGAGCTGTGGTCATCGACGGCCCGCAGCTTAGGGGTGAAGATTCATCGCACCACGCGTATAACCCCCAGGCTAATGGTTTATGCGAACGCTTTCACAGGTCATTGAAAGCAGCCCTCAGAGCGTCGCTAACGGATACAAATTGGGGTAGACAAACTTCCATGGGTTTTATTAGGGTTGCGTTCTGCACCTAAGGAAGATTTGCATGCTTCCCCGGCTGAATTAGTTTTCGCCCAACCGCTTCGTTTGCCCGGGGAATTTCTTCCTGATAATCCCGCACCTAGTGGCTCCCCCGCTCAGCCGTGGCAGAGCGGCTCAGGAGCAAACACACTTCCTGGCCCAATCCATCACAGTTTCCCACACGTTTTTGTGCCCAAAGCTTTAAAAAATGCAGAGTTTGTTTTTGTTAAACATGACGCCCAGCGTCCAAGTTTGCGGCCGTTTTACGACGGACCGTTTTCGAGTGCTGGAGACCGGGGCAGAAGCATTTTCTGCTAGATTTAGGGGGCAGACGGGAGCTGATTTGCATTAACAGACTCAAACCCGCTTTTGTTCTGGCTGACGAGGAGGTGCAGCTCGCGAGGCCCCCCCGCCGGGGCAGGCCGCTGAGGGGACATTCTCCAAAGTCTTCACAGAGAGGTGCTAACGGCTTTAATCCACAGGTGCAGAGAGATGTTGCAGGTGCAGCCAAGCCAGGTTGCAGCAGATTCGGCAGAAGATTAAAACCTAGGCAGTTGGTGGATTGATTAGTGATTAGTGATGTATGGAGTGCTTTGTGTTTCTCTTTTTGTTATGCCATTTAGATTTTGCCTTACTAGACGTGTGGGGGGGGGGTAGTGTGGCCGACACACATTGTGGGCTCACGCTGCCACAGAGACAGGACTGAATGTGTATTGTGGGGTGTCACGTCTGCAAGGACTAAGGACTCGAATCTACAGGAGGTAACAAGGAAGTGTGAGATTTGTCTCTTTGTCCCACAGAAGACGCCCCGGAGGGTTTTCCGGTTCATCAGGAAATGAGAGACAATGGTGAAGCTTCAAGGGGATGCTTTGTAACTGTATGTTGACTGAAGACACCATGTGACTTGAATTCTGATGCTGGAAATGTATAAAAGGGGGTTGAAGTATGATTCTTTCTCTTTCCTGCTTTGAGAATGCTAGAAGCTGCGTTCTGTCAAATAAAGCTGGTTTTATGACTGAAACTCAGCCTCGTTATTTGAGCATGCTTCTACAGTAAAACTTAAATTAAACATTAAGCCTCTAAATTTAATGACTTGGCCTCTGTTCCTCCGCATAATTTAAAAATTAAATGCGGTTTGTTAAATATTAGGTCTCTAACTCCCAAGTCTCTGTTAGTCCATGATCTGTTAATAGATCATCAGAGTGATGTAATATCCCTTACAGAGACTTGGTTAGGGCAAGAGGATTATGTTGGTTTAAATGAATCAACTCCCTCTGGTTATTTAAACTGTCAAAATCCCAAAAGTTCTGGTAATGGAGGAGGAGTAGCAACAATTTACCATTCCAAATTGCTAGTTAATGTAAAGCAAAAAACAGGTTATAATTCCTTTGAGGGCCTGGTCCTCAGTATTGGCATTTTAACAATTTTAGGTTCAAACCCAATTTTATTTGCCATAGTTATCATCCTCCCTCAGCCTACTCATAGTTTTTATCCAAATTTGCTGCAGTTGTTAGTGGATTTAGTGCTGAAATCAGAATAATTGTAGTATGGGACTTTAATATACAGTGGGGCAAAAAAGTATTTAGTCAGCCACCAATTGTGCACGTTCTCCCACTTAAAAGATGAGAGAGGTCTCCAATTTTCATCATAGGTATACCTCAACTATGAGAGACAAAATGAGAAAAAAAAAAATCCAGAAAATCACATTGAAGGATTTTTTAATGAATTAATTGGTAAATTCCTCGGTAAAATAAGTATTTGGTCACCTACAAACAAGCAAGATTTCTGGCTCTCACAGACCTGTAACTTCTTCTTTAATAGACTCCTCTGTCCTCCACTTGTTACCTGTATTAATGGCACCTGTTTGAACTCGTTATCAGTATAAAAGACACCTGTCCACAACCTCAAACAGTCAGACTCCAAACTCCACTATGGCCAAGACCAAAGAGCTGTCAAAGGACACCAGAAACAAAATTGTAGACCTGCACCAGGCTGGGAAGACTGAATCTGCAATAGGTAAGCAGCTTGGTGTGAAGAAATCAACTGTGGGAGCAATTATTAGAAAATGGAAGACATACAAGACCACTGATAATCTCCCTCGATCTGGGGCTCCACGCAAGATTTCACCCCGTGGGGTCAAAATGATCACGAGAACGGTGAGCAAAAATCCCAGAACCGCATGGGGGGACCTAGTGAATGACCTGCAGAGAGCTGGGACCAAAGTAACAAAGGCTACCATCAGTAACACACTATGCTGCCAGGGACTCAAATCCTGCAGTGCCTGACGTGTCCTCCTGCTTAAGCCAGTACTGACATGTTTCGGGACCCAGGAGACAGACACTGACACGGGTAAATTAGTGAACAATAATCTTTATTATAATGAAAGGGTGTGTAGTGCAAATGTGAGAGCGTGGATAGTATCCTGGTCACTGGAGCTGAGCACTCTGGACGGAGACCCGGCACCCTGGAACATATAAGCACAGACAATTACTTTTGTCCCACACTAATGACAGGCTATCAGTAGTGAGGCTTACTTGGGAGAAGCACAGGTTACGTCCTGCTGAGAACCAGCGGCCGTGCAACGTGGAGGTGAAGGCGTCCGTGAACGTGCTGAGGCTTCCACCTGTGACTGTGGCGAGGATAGGTCTTCCAGAGACTCCGGCTGTGACACCACAGACCGGGACGATGACAAACCAGCTGATGACAAGACCAGTGACTCCACTGAGCGTGGTGGCCATGACAATCCAGATGATGACGAGGTGAGTGATTCCACAGAACGTGGTGACGATGACACGACAGATGACGATGACACAAACTCCACCGGTAACGGTGGCCAGTACTCCTGTAACTGATACAGTAACAGTTCAGGAATTTGTGGAGCAAGACATAACGGTAGTCGTGGTGGTAGCGAACCGCTACCTTGAGCGTGTTGGCGTTACCCCGTCAGCTGGGGACGCAGGTCCGCGCCAAGGGGGTCCACCTGTGCACAGGGATAGAGGTTGGGTGTAGAGTAACAAACAGCTCTCTTATGTGCTTGACTTTGAACAGAAGTCCTAGGCGAGGCAGGAGAGGTCCTTGACGAGGCCAGAGAGGTTCCTGACGAGACAGATCCTGACGAGGCAGCTTCTGACGAGACAGACTCTGACGAGACAGTTTTTGACAAGACAGTTCTTGACGAGACAGACTCTGACGAGTCAGTGTTAGACAAGACAGTTCTTGACGAGATAGTTTCTGACGAGACAAGAGAATACCTTGACGAGGCCAGAGAGCGGAGTTCGGGTTCTTTCTCTGACGAGGAGGACAGACGACTCCGTACTGAGCTGTCAGCAACGCTGGCTTTTAACAGCTACCGATTAACACCTGTGGATCTGTGCGCAGCTGGAGATAATGATGCCAATGACGGCCCAGAGGCCGCCATGACAAGTACATGTCCAGGCCCGTCTGAAGTTTGCTAGAGAGCATTTGGATGATCCAGAAGAGGATTGGGAGAATGTCATATGGTCAGATGAAACCAAAATAGAACTTTTTGGTAAAGACTCAACTTGTCGTGTTTGGAGGAGAAAGAACACCATACCTACTGTGAAGCATGGGGGTGGAAACATCATACTTTGGGGCTGTTTTTCTGCAAAGGGACCAGGACAACTGATCCGTGTAAAGGAAAGAATGAATGGGGCCATGTATCGTGAGATTTTGAGTGAAAACCTCCTTCCATCAGCAAGGGCACTGAAGATGAAACATGGCTGGGTCTTTCAGCATGACAATGATCCCAAACACACCACCCGGGCAACGAAGGAGTGGCTTCGTAAGAAGCATTTCAAGGTCCTGGAGTGGCCTAGCCAGTCTCCAGATCTCAACCCCATAGAAAATCTTTGGAGGGAGTTGAAAGTCCGTGTTGCCCAGTGACAGCCCCAAAACATCACTGCTCTAGAGGAGATCTGCATGGAGGAATGGGCCAAAATACCAGCAACAGTGTGTGAAACCTTGTGAAGACTTACAGAAAACATTTGACCTCTGTCATTGCCAACAAAGGGTATATAACAAAGTATTGAGATGAACTTTTGTTATTGACCAAATACTTATTTTACTCAGGAATTTACCAATTAATTCATTAAAAATCCTTCAGTGTGATTTTCTGGATTTTTTTTCTCATTTTGTCTCTCATAGTTGAGGTATACCTACGATGAAAATTGGAGACCTCTCTCGTCTTTTAAGTGGGAGAACTTGCACAATTGGTGGCTGACTAAATACTTTTTTGCCCCACTGTACATGTAGATGTAGATAGTGATTGCCATTTAATTCAATATTAGACTCAATGGGGTTTTCTCAGAAAGTAGGAAATTCTACCCATTATCTCCATCATACATTGGACCTTGTTCTGATATATGGCATAGAAATAGAAAAATCTGGTAGTGTCTCCTCATAACCCTGTACTGTCAGGACCATTGTCTGTTAGCTTTTGATTTTACTATTCCTGACTATTTGGCTCCTAAAGAAAAGTATTACTACAGTAGATGCCTCTCAGATGATGTTGTTACCAAATTTATGCACATCGTTTCCTCTATGCCATGTGTCAACATAACGGAGATAAGCTATAGACAGCTTGCTCCTTCTGTAACTGATAGCATGGTAGATAGTGTTACAGCTTCTCTGCATCAGACTCTTGACATGGTGGCCCCTTTAAAAAAGAAAAAGTCTAATCAGAGATTTCTAACTCCTTGGTTCAACACAGAAACTCATGACTTAAAATAGAAGACTTGTCAATTAGAAAGAAAATGGTGCTCCATATGGCTGTGTTGTGAGACATGTATATGTTGGACACTGCATATGTGATTTAACCACGATGAAGGAGAGCCAGCCCCCTGCGGTGCGGAGCCACAGAGCCTGGACCCCCTGCGGAGGACAGGGGACAGAAGACTTCCTGACCACTGAGGCTGAGAAGAGAGAAGGGGGGAGTTATGTAAATAAAAGGCTCATGAATGTGAATAAAGAGATTTTGAGAGAGATGTGTGATTTCCCCCGCGAGGGAAATGGTTTGATGTCAGAATGTTTAAATGAGAGAACTTTGGTGTGTTGACTCTCTTTGTTCGCTGCTCAAGAATGAGAGCAGACAGTGGAATGATTACTTGAATAAACTGGAATGAAAGACAATTCGGTTTCGTTATTCAAGTCTCCCCACATTGGTGACTGACGACGTGAGAATGAACGAAAGAAATCTCAAGGGTCCCGGACATCACCAGCGCTCAGAGCTGGCGAGCGCAGTGGCCGTTAAGCTGCCTGATTTCTGGCAGGATAACCCACGGTCGTGGTTTTTCTGCAAGCAGAGTCGCAGGTCGCGCTCGCAGGAGTAACGGTGGATGACACTAAGTTCCACCATGTCATCGCTAAACTGGACAACAGCACAGCTCGGTGCGTGCAAAGCTTGGTGGAGCAGCCACCCGCGACCGACAGGTACGGCAAGCTGAAATCCACCCTCATCAAGTTTTTCACCCCCTCGGCTGAAGTGAGGGCGAGGAGGATCCTGTCTTTGCTAGACCAAGGTGGACACAGGCCGAGCGCCCTGATGGAGGAGATGATACAGCTGAGAGGGTTGGACAACGATGATTTCATTTTTCAGTTCATCTTCCTCTCCAACCTCCCGGCGCATGCGAGAAGCACGCTGGCCAGCAAAAAGTGTCACACCCTGGAGGAGTTCCGGGAGCTGGCCCAGGAGGCAGATGGGATCCTGGACGCCTGCAGCGGGCAAGCAACCACAGCAGCGACCCGAGACAGCGGGGAGCCAGAGGCGGCAGAACCAGACTGGCCGACGACGGCGGCAACACGGCCGCGACGAGGGGGAGCCAATAGCCCGGCGGCAGAGGCGCGGGCACGACACAGCGGAGGAGAAGATCTCTGCTTTTACCATCGGAGGTTCGCAGAGAAGGCACGCAGGTGTGTGCCGCCCTGCATCTTCAGGAGTTCGGGAAACGGCAAGACCGGGGGTTGCTAGCAGCTTCGACCCTCGGAGAACGCAACAAGCTGCTCTACATCACGGATGCGCGCTCCGGACGAGAGTTCCTCATCGACACCGGAGCACAAGTGAGCTTCATCACCCCAACATACGCGGACCGGGTGGCTGGACCCCACGGTAGCGGAGCTACAGCGGCAAATGGCTCGAACATCAACACCTACGGGAGAAGGACCTTGCCTTTATGCTTACATGGCCGCACATATGAATGGACTTTTGTGATAGCGGCGGTGAGTTTCAACATGTTGGGCGCGGATTTTTTGTGTTCACACAATCTGTTAGTTGATCTTGCTAATAGACGGCTGGTAAATGCACTCTCTTTTTACTCTCTCCCCTGTTCAGCTCGAGTGTCCCCACCACCAGTACAGACCCACGTCGCTACAGCAGGTGGTAAGTTTCACACACTCCTCACCCAATTTCCAGCGCTCACTGTGCCCACTTTTTCAGCGACGGTCGCGAAGCACGGGGTGAAACACTTTATCCCCACTTCTGGTCCTCCCGTGTTTGCAAAAGCTCGGCGCTTGGATGCAGTTAAGCTCGCCATTGCGCGCGAGGAGTTCGCCAGCCTGGAGAGGCTGGGCATCGTTCGTAGGTCGAAGAGCCCGTGGGCTTCGCCGCTGCACATGGTACCGAAAGCCGATGGCTCCTGGAGACCGTGCGGGGATTACCGCAGGCTAAACAACGCTACGGCGCACGATCGTTATCCCATCCCGCACATTCAGGATTTTTCGGTGCACCTGGCGGGGGGCGCGCATTTTTTCAAAGATTGATCTAGTTCGCGGCTATCACCAAGTCCCGGTCCAACCGGAGGACATTCCTAAAACAGCGGTAATAACCCCGTTCGGACTTTTCGAATTTTTACGCATGCCATTTGGTCTCAAAGGGGCGGCGCAAACATTTCAGCGGATGATGGATGCCGTGTTACGCGATCTCCCTTTCGTGTTTGTGTACCTCGACGACATTTTGGTCGCGAGTACTTCAGAGGACGAACACGAAACGTACCTCACAGCAGTTTTTAGGAGGCTGGGAGAGCACGGCTTAATAGTTAACCCAGCCAAGTGCCAGTTCGGCGTCGAGCGGATCGATTTTTTGGGTCACCGCGTCTCCCCGGAGGGAGCGGTTCCGTTACCAGAGAAAGTACGCGCGGTAGCGGATTTTCCCCGTCCACAAACGGTCAAATCACTACAGGAATTCTTGGGGATGGTGAATTTTTATAACCGATTCTGCCCCAGCAGCTCAAATCATGCAAACCGTTATATGCCGCGCTCAAAAAAACAAAAACCGACCAGGCGGTCGAATGGTCCCCGGAGCAGGAGCGCGCGTTCACAGAGGTTAAAAAAGCCTTGGCTGACGCTGCGCTCCTGGCCCACCCAGACCCTGCAGCACGTATTGCGCTGACGACAGACGCTTCAGATTTAGCCATAGGGGCCGTTATTGAGCAAACAGGTAGCCGGAGTTTGGCAGCCTTTGGCTTCTCTTTAGCAAATCTTTAAGCGCGGCTGAACGAAAATACAGCGCGTTTGACAGAGAACTGTTGGCGCTGCATTTGGCCTATTCGTCATTTTCCAGTTCTCTGGCCTGGAAGGACGGTGCTTCACCGGCTTATGTGGACCACAAGCCGCTCACATTACGCCATGGCCAAAATTTCAGACCCTTGGTCTGGCAGGTCAGCAGAGGCAGCCTGGCCGCAATCTCGGAATTTACCACTGAATTAGGCACGTCGCGGGCAAATTCAATGTAGTAGCGGATTGTCTCTCACGCGCGTTCACGACCCCAACACGCGCAGAGGCAGAACGGGCCACCGTGACCGCGCCGCAGGAGAGCGGCACGGTGGCGCGCGCAGCCCCGGTGCACGTGGGTATAGATTACGCAGCCATGGCAGCGGACCAGGGGGCGGACGCAGATGTGCGCGCGCTCCAGTCTGGACCAACAGGGTTGAGGCTGGAGAGCAAGTGTTTACAAACCGGTATGCCCCCCCTGATCTGCGACATGTCGACGGGGCGCCCGCGTCCGGTGGTTCCGGCCACGTGGCGCCGCCGTGTTTTTGACTCGGTCCACTCACTGGCGCACCCGGGGGTGCGCGCGTCGGTGAAACTAGTGGCGGAAAAGTTTGTTTGGCCGTGCCTGCGCAAGCACGTGAAGGAATGGGCAAAAACCTGCATTTCCTGTCAACGGGCCAAAATTCACAGGCACACAAGAGCCCCGTTAGAACCGTTCCGCATTCCGGCCAGAAGGTTCGACCATGTGCACGTCGACCTTGTGGGCCCCCTACCGGCATCACAGGGGTTCACGTATCTTTTGACAATGGTGGACCGCACCACACGTTGGCCGGAAGTGGTCCCACTTGCGACGACCACGGCCGCGGAGGTGGCTCGCGTTTTTTTAACGGCTTGGGTGGCGCGCTTCGGGGTTCCGTCGGACATTACGTCCGATAGAGGACCGCAATTCATCTCTGAGCTGTGGTCAGCGATGGCCAACGGCTTAGGAGCCAAAATTCACCGCACTACGGCTTACCACCCTCAGGCCAATGGTTTATGCGAGCGTTTTCATAGGTCTTTGAAGGCAGCACTCAGAGCGTCGCTCACGGATGCAGATTGGGTGAATAAACTTCCATGGGTTTTATTAGGGTTGCGTTCTGCGCCTAAAGAGGACTTAGACGCCTCCCCAGCGGAGCTGGTATTCGCACAAACTCTGAGGCTGCCGGGCGAGTTTTTACCAGAGCACCCAGAGCCCCCACCTCTCTCGGCTCTGGGACCGTTAGTCGGCACGGGGGCAGACACGCTCCCGGGTCCGGTTCATCACGCTTTTCCACGAGTTTTCGTCCCCAAGGCTTTGAAAAATGCCGATTTCGTTTTTGTCAGGCGCGAAGCCCTAAAAGCAACGCTCAAACCACCTTACGAAGGGCCATTTCGAGTGCTGGAGGCAGGTGATAAGCAATTTGTGCTAGATTTTGGAGACAGAAAAGAGACAGTCAGTATTGACAGACTAAAACCTGCTTTTGTCATGAAGGACGTGTCTGTACCGGTCGCAGTGGCGCCTCTACGAGGCAGGCCCCCGCAGGGGGCAATTAATCACTCTCTCCCTCAGTCAACAGACCCGAAGCGGAAACGCACCGCAGGCAAGGCGGGGCCAACGCACAGCAGATTCGGCAGACGGCTGAAGCCCAAGCGGCGCACAGACTGAATGTTGGTGTTGATTATTCAGTAGTGAGTAAGGTGCTATTTAATTTTAGGAATTAGTCTGTTCTTCATCGTTTGGGGGGGGTTATATGGCTGTGTTGTGAGACATGTATATGTTGAACACTGCATATGTGATTTAACCACGATGAAGGAGAGCCAGCCCCCTGCGGTGCGGAGCCACAGAGCCTGGACCCCCTGCGGAGGACAGGGGACAGAAGACTTCCTGACCACTGAGGCTCGAGAAGAGAGAAGGGGGAGTTATGTAAATAAAAGGCTAATGAATGTGAATAAAGAGATTTTGAGAGAGATGTGTGATTTCCCCCGCGAGGGAAATGGTTTGATGTCAGAATGTTTAAATGAGAGAACTTTGGTGTGTTGACTCTCTTTGTTCGCTGCTCAAGAATGAGAGCAGACAGTGGAATGATTACTTGAATAAACTGGAATGAAAGACAATTCGGTTTCGTTATTCAAGTCTCCCCACACTCCACTAAATTAGATGAAATCTATTTAGCTTGGAGAAATCATCTTCTAATTTATAAAAAAATCTCTTAGGAAAGTTAGAACAAGTTATTATTCCGCATTAACAGAAGAGAACAAGAATAATCACAGGTTTCTTTTCAGCACTGTAGCCAGGCTGACAAAGAACCAGTACTCTGTCAATCCTAGCATTCCCTTAGAGCTTACTAGTCAGGACTTTATGAACTTTTTCAATAATGAAATTTCATCTATCAGAGATAAAATCAGATTCTTCCCACCGTTAACTTAAATACAGTAATGACTACAGCTCCTTCAACTGATATCTGTTTGGATGAGTTTACTTCAGTTGACCTTTTAGAGACAGATAAAATAATTTCCTCATCCAAGCCTTCAACTTGTCTTTTAGACCCTATTCCTACCAGGTTATTTAATAAAGAAGTCTTCCCATTTATTGGTAGCGCTATTCTTCAAATAACGAATTCTTCATTAACTTTAGGTCATGTACCGCAGGCTTTTAAAACTGCTGTAATTAAACCCTTACTCAAAAAGTCAACGCTGGATCCAGGAGTTTTAGCTAATTATGGACCAGTGTCTAATCTGCCTTTCATTTCAAAAATCTTAGAAAGAGTTGTTGCTACGCAATTATCTGACCACTTGCAGGGAAATGGTTTATTTGAAGAGTTTCAGTCTGGGTTTAGAATCCATCATAGTACTGAAACAGCCTTAGTGAAGGTCACTAATGACCTCCTTATCACAGTTGATAATGAACTTGTGTCTGTACTTGTCCTTGTCGATCTCTGTTTTTAAGAATAGGCTTAAAACCTTCTTTTTTGATATAGCTTATAATTAGGGAGGGATCGTGTGCCACTGAACCCTCCCTTAGTTATACTCCTAATAGGTTTAAACAGCTGGGGGACCTCCAACAATGCACTGGGCTTCACTCCTTTCTTCACTCTCAATGAAATATTTTTGCTGGTCATTAACATCTGTTTGTTCTCTCCCATAGATTGAGTCCCCGTCATGCTGTTTGCTCTCTACATGTCTGTTCTTTTCTTCTTCTTCTTCTCTATCCCCTCACCCCCCCAGCCAGTCGCAGCAGATGACTGCCCTTCCCTGAGCCTGGTTCTACTGGGGGTTTCTTCCTGTAAAATGGAGTTTTTCCTCTCCACCGTCGCCAAGTGCTTGCTCACAGGGGATCGCCTGATTGCTGGGGTCTTTCTGCAATTGTGGGGGTTTGCCCTACAGTTGAAAGTGCTATGAGATGACTGTTGTTGTGAAATGGCGCTATATAAATAAAGTTGAATTGAATCAATTAACAGATCATGGACTAGCAGAGACTTGGGAGTTAGGGACCTAATATTTAACAAACTGCATTTAATTTTTAAATTATGAGGAGGAGCAGAGGCCAAGTCATTAAATTTAGAGGCTTCATGTTTAATTTGAGTTTTATCAACTTTTTGTTTAATCACTTTGGGATGCTTATACATTATATTTTTATTTACTTTGTCGGGAACAGACAATGATTCTCTGATGGGGAAGACAGGGGCTAAGTTGAGGGGTGGGGAATGAAGAGGAGCTGCAGAGAGGCATGTAAGACTGCGACTCTGCTTCCTTGTCCCAACTCTGAGTTGTCAGTGTTTTGGAAATTTGGATAAAAATGATGCCAGATTGTTAGATAAATGAGACGCACCAACCAAAGTCGGATGGATGCCGTCTCGTCTAATAAGACCAGGTTTTCCCCAAAATGAGTTCCAATTGTCTATGTAGTCCACATTGTTTGCAGGACACCACACAGCCAACGGCTGAAGGATGACATGCTGCTAAACATGTCATCACTGGTCAGATTGAGGAGAGGCCCAGAGAATACTACAGAGGCAGATATTGTTTTGGCAAAGTTACACACCGATTCCACACTAAGTTTTGTGACTTCAGACTGCCGGAGTCAGATGTCGTTTATCCCGGCATGGATAACAATTGTGGAGTATTTACAGTTACTTTTAGCCAGCATTTTCAAATTTGACTCAGTGTCGCCTGCTCTGGCCCCGGGAATGCATTTGACTATGGCCGCTGGAGTCTCTAGGTTCACGTTTCTGACTATAGAGTGACCAATGATCAGAGTTTTTTCCTCAGCGGGTGTGTTGCAGAGCCGGGAAAAGCAATTAGAAACATGAACAGGTTGGTGGTGAACCAGGGGCTTGAAACTGTGCTTCCTTCTCACCGTCACCCACCCATTCTCTCCTGGCTGCTCAGGAGAGGTGGAAGCCGGGGGATGGCTAACAGGCCCATACTTGGGTGCTCCGCTGCAGCTAAGGGGAGTCTGTCATTATTAACTGGCGCTAAACTGGCTTGCAAACAACAACAAAAAACTAAACTTTGCTGATCGTAGGCATTAGAAACTAGTTTTGTTATATGTACACTCCTTTGCATAAGATCATTTTACTGCCCTCTTTTTTTTTTAAATCACACAATGTGTGAAGAACATTTACATGTATTGAGAAGGAAATTTTTACTCCCTTATTTTTTGTAACATGTCAGTGCAGTTGTACTAATTATTTATATATACATGTGTAGTGATTATTGGCATTTTAGCCACTCGTGGGGTGACGGGAGAAGACCTGTTTTTGACGCATTTCCAAAGTAACTTCAAGCATCGCATTTACTTACACATTTAATGTAAAAACATAAATTAACTGTGGTTCATCACATCTTTGGAAAGCTGAGTTCAATTTCTCTAGCCTCTCCCAATCCTGATTACTGCCACACCTGTTCTCAATCAAGAAATCACTTAAATAGGACCTGTCTGACAAAGTGAAGTCGACCAAAAGATCCTCAAAAGCTAGACATCATGCTGCCATCCAAAGAAATTCAGGAACAAATGAGAAACAAAGTAATTAAGATCTATCAGTCTGGAAAATGTTATAAAGCCATTTCTAAAGCTTTGGGACTCCAGCAAACCACCGTGAGAGCTATCATCCTCAAATGGCGAAAGCATGGAACAGTGGTAAACCTTCCCAGGAGTGGCCAGCCAACCAAAATTACCCCAAGAGCACAGCAACGACTCATCCAAGAGGTCACAAAAGACCCCACAACAATATCCAAAGAACAGCAAGCCTCACTTGCCTTAGTTAAGGTCAGTGTTCATGACTTTACCATAAGAAAGAGACTGGGCAGCCCATCACAGTGGTTGCCCATCACAGTGGCTAACGATGCTTCAATTACTATCCCCCCAATTTTAATTGCACTTTAGTAGTCCACACATTTATACACAATTATATCATATAACCGACACACACCCACCATGTTCTGTGCAGGGGGGGGGAGGTGGGGGTCTTCCCCCACCCCTGTTGCCCTGCTCTTGCTGGGGGCGTGGGGGCCTGGTGGGGAGCCTGGGACCTATCATGGTGTAAAATCCCTGGATGCTACTAATATATAGATACAACCAAGGAAGTGACGGGGGGCTGAATATGAGTTTAAGTGTGAGTGAGAGGGTGATGAATGGAGGTGGTGATGGTGGGTCAGTTTTGTGCGGCGCTTTGCATGCCGGGTGGCATCTTGGGGCGCCTGCGGTGGTCTGCTGATTGTTCGCTCAGATGGGCGCCGGGGGGTGGGGGTCTGCTTCTGTGGCCTGCGCCGGTGGCCTCCCTGGTCACTGCCGGGCACTGGTGCATGTTCAGGCTCGCTGCATCTGCTTTGCAGCTGGCTTTTGAAATAAAGGTGAATGAGGAGTGAATTTAAGTGGGTACTGGAGTGAGAGAGAATGGGTCGGTCTGGGTGAGTGAGAGAGGTGTGCATGGGAACATGTGGGTGTGAAGGTATGGGGAGGGGTGTGCCTGCGAGTCGGGAGGGGCTGGATTAAGGGGGGTAGTGCCTCTCGGCAACGTGGGCTCACCTGGGCGAGGGGACTTCTTTGGACGTGGGGGTCCCCAGGGTGTGTGGCCGAGGCGCTGGGGCGGGGCCGCTGTGGGGGTACCTGGGGGGGCTCGCGCCGGGGGGGCGCTTGCTGGTCTCTGTCCTGGGGGGTGGGGTCGCTGGCCTCCTGGTGCCTGGGGCCCGGGGGTGGATGTTGGCCCCGCTGGGGGGGGGGGGGGTTGAGCGGGTCCGGGGGTGTGGGCTCACCGCGCCGGCCACCGGGCGGCCTGCCCTCCCTTGATCGTCCCTCTGGGGGTGGATGCCTGGCTTTCCTGGGGCTTGCTGACCTCGGGGCTGGGGGTTGGTGGTGCTGCCTTGCCTGCTCGGGGTCCTCGGGGGGAGGGCTGCTGCGACCGGCTCTCCGCTCGTATGTTTCCTGACAAACCACTCACATGCACACACTTATTTTGCGCGCGTTCTCATATATAGGCACACAGACATACGTGTACAAGTGTCTCTCCTTTAACAGGTGCAGAAACCAGACTCGTGTTGAGACATCTCCGGTGGAAGAAGCAGTTTGTCTTTTGTTTGTTTTAGTTGTCGTTTTTTTTTTTTTTTTGTCTGTTCCCCTCCCTTTTCTTTCCCCCCTTCACACACTTCCTTTCCCTCTTCCCCATCCTGTTGGGTTTTCCATGGGTAAAACAATTAAAATAAAGTATTAAAAGTTATTATAGGAGGAGTTTACAACAATATACAGTGCAAAGTTAGGCACTGTATAGGCTCCTCTTGGCAAAGTAAATCTGTTTTGGCACAGTAGGGTGACAGATCCCTGTTCTGTTTGCCTAGCTGCCTGACAGGACAAGGGGGAAAAAAAAAAAAAAAGAAAGAGACTGGGCAAAAATGGCCTGCATGGCAGAGTTCCAAGACAAAAGCCACTGCTGAGCAAAAAGAACATGAAGGCTCGTCTCAGTTTTGCCAGAAAACATCTTGATGATCCCCAAGACTTTAGGGAAAATACTGTGTGGACTGACGAGATAAAAGTTGAACTTTTTGGAAGGTGTGTGTCGCATTGCATCTGGCGTAAAAGTAAAAGCATTTCAGAAAGTACAAGCATAACTTAAGGCGAGGTATGGCCAAATTTCCAAAATCCAAATCAAAGGCAAACATAAATAAACCAAACCAAGCCATAACTGTGACAGTAAAAATAAATACTAATAAATAAGAAAAGAATTAAACTAGGACCGAGATATAATCAAACTGAAGATGTATATTCAAAATGTAACAAGAAGAAAATAAAACCAGAATAAAATGAAATGTAACCAGGGTCACTAATAAGGCCCTTTTCCACTAGCACGCTTTAGCGCGACACGGGACGGCCTCAGCACACTTTGTACGCTTTTCCACAAGCCCCAACACGGTTTAAACAGCCGCGATTCTCAGCCCGCTCCAGGGCAGGGTACAGCAGTGCTGAGCTGTGCCGTGTTGTGACGTAACAGACTGGTCGCCGCTGATTGGTCAGGTCGTAACCGGCGCTGATTGGTCAGGTTGTAACCACCCCTCTCCTCCTCCTCATCTACCAAATCTTCACGACCTTCTCAATAAAGTTTTTGAAAAAAAAAAAAAATCTTCACGACCGCCTTTACTCAGCACGCAACCACTGTTGGTGGTTCCTTTTCAGTGTATTGCTGTGCTATTTTCATTTATTCTCTATCAAAAATGGCTTCACGTAATAAGGGTGTTCCATGGACCAATAAGGAGGTGCAGTGTCTGCTCACTGCATTGTCAGACGAACGTATTCAGCGCGAGTTAGACGGAGCCGCCCGGAATGAAAAAATATACCGGGAGGTCTCGACATCGAAGTCCTTTAACGGTGAGTTTTAATTTTTTTTTATTGTGCGTTTTTTCGCAAATATATTCGGTAAGACGCTCAGTTTATTTATGCAATAAAAAAGCTGTTCATTTGTGGATGGATCCTGCGTTATTGCAGCACCTGTGGACTAAAGCTTTTATTTTAATTATTCATGTGAACAATATGCTGAAATAAGCTTATGTAATCTTGTTAAAAACTATTGTCTTTTCTGTATATATTGCACTTTCGTGCTGTATTTTATTGTGTGCATTTTCCTTGTAGAATCATCCCACGCGGTTCCGCCGCGACAGCCCGCACGGAAGTATTCAACCGATGCCTTGCTGAACCCACAGCTGGCAGAGACGGCTTCATTCATCCGAGTCTCGTGACCCAGTTTGGCGAAGCTGGTGTAGAGGCACTCAGTGGTCAGGCGTGATAAAATGTCGATTAATCTTCATGTTGTGTTTGCAAAGTTTTTTTCCTTGTCTATTAATATTTTGTATATAATAAAATGGAATTATTTTTGAAAGTGTGGTTTGTCTGTTATATACACTGATTATTAAAAACAGTATAATTTACATAGAAATTCCATTGCCTAGTCTGATCAAAATTATGCTGATCCTTCCTGTCAGGGTCAACCATGTAAAAGGTAATGTAATTTTTAACTAGCCCAAAAAACAAATCTTTTTGTAAGCTTCTGTTCCTTTTTATTGACAATATCTAAAAAATTAGCCACCAAGTCAAAGTAGGATACAAGTCTAATGTAAATTGAAGGTTCTATCGGCATTCCAAATTCAGAGGTTTACAATACTTTAGAAGGAGTGTAGCATCATCTAAACGGAAAATAATAATACTGTTGTTCCAAACGTTGACCTCAAGGTGAAAAACATGAATTTTTTTAATTCAGTACATCCAAAATGCCCTAGGATGTAAAAAATAATTTGGTGTAGTCCAGTGTGCCACCGTCTCATTATTTAATACGAATAAAAACAAGTTTCAGCTCATTATTTCTAGGTCATTTGGCAGTTAATTCAAAACAAAAGTGACTTTTGTTGTTGCAGCTTAATTATGAGATAAAATTAATTGTGAGATAAAACCACAGAGCGAGCAAGGCAATAATCCTTGGATCCTTTTTTGTCTCATGTAAATAAGGACTCAGTGGGGTGCGTAACGTCATGGGAGTGTGGCCCCGCCTCGCTGAGAATCTGCTGCCACCCCGCTTCTAAAACCTCCTAACACAAACCATCACAGCACAAGCACAACACCGTGCTAATGGAGACAGAAGCATTCCGAGCTGTACTGAAGTGAATCGAGCCGTACCGAGGTGTGCTAATACTCTTCAAGCTTGGGGTAATAACTCAAAACAAATTAGCAGATTAATTTCATCAAAAGACTACAAAAAGAAAATAAAACAAAAGAACAGAACAGAAAAACAGAAAAACAATAGCAAAAACCAACAGACAAATCAAAAACTTTATAATTTTAGGAGAAACTTAACATCTAAAAGACAAGGAGAAAACAAGAACTAAGCATAATCAGAAAAAAAAAAAAACATTGCATCAGAAGGATATCATATAACATGAAAACCAGAAAAACAACCCACCCTGGGGGGGGCAAGGCAGGGAGGGACTGAACCCAACCAAAAACAAAAACAAAAAACACTCATGACACAAGAACCAAAAACGTTGGTGACGGACTCCAAGAATGTAGCTGGACAAGGTGAGGGAGTTCAGGGGATCTCCAAGAGTCCCAGGCAAGCCACCACAGCTGGAGTTGTAGTCCATCGGGTGGCCCTGAGCCAGTGAACCGCGGAACACCATGCACCCGCCCCCCCCGAGGCGGCAATTTGCACCATTGCTTGCCGCGGACCAACAAAGCAAAGGGATACAACCCAGACAGAGAAGAGGGCTGCTCAGTGATGACCTCACGAGGAGGTGGAGCACCCACGGCAACCCAGGACTGTAGCGTAGCACCCACGGCGGCCCTGGGCTGGAGCGACGCACCCACAGCGGCCCCGGGGTGGAGAGATGCACCCACGGTGGCTCTGGACTGGAGCAAGCGGCAGCCCCAAGCAGCGAGATGGCAGGACCCTTGGAGACCAAAAACAGAGAGACAGCAACATCCTTGGGGACCATGGATGGCAGGACAGCGGCACCCTCATGGACCATGGACGGTGGGACAGCAGCACTCTCGGAGACCAAAAACGGTGGGACAGCAGCACCTGCGGTGGCCTTGGATGGAGGCGTTGCACCCACGAAGACCTCTGTGACCCTAGACGGTGGATCGGATAAGGGAACAGGGACACACAAACACACCAGATCAGGGCCACCGGCAGCAGTGGAGCCCAGTGGGGAGGGCTCAGGTGCAGCTGACGGCTCCACCCAGAGGTCTCCACCAAGAGCCAGGCAAGATCTTTCCAACACTGAGACCGTGAAAACAAGAAAGAGCACTTGCCTGAACTCAAGCTCCGCCGCTGTCCAAGACGTACGCTGTGGCAGTCCAGGCAGCAGGCTGGATAGTAAGCAGGACCCCGATGGAGCAGCTGACACTGGTGCACCTCCAGACATGGCAGCTGCAACAGGAGATCCTCTTACCACTGACACCAACTACCATGCTACCAGAACCAGGGGACACTCCTCTGTCGGCTCAAGCTCCGGAGTATAGGTGGCACTCTCCTCCATCCAGAGCATGGCTGCAGGGCTGGGGCTGAACTCTCCATCACTGCAGGCTCTTCCATCATCCGACGGCTCCCTCCCAGGACCGATGGACCATCAGGGGAAATAGGAGGAGAAACAAGAGTAGTAGGTAAGGATAGAACACCAACATCTGACGGTGAGGGCTCAACGAAAGAGGTTGACTGCTGCTGAGCCGCCCCTCCGGAAATAAGGCAAGACAATTTTTTAATAACTGTAGGTGAATGAAAAGGTAATTGCCTTAAATTGCAAGGCTTGGTGGTGGTTGCTGCTGTTAGCTCAAACAACATCCCCCCTGGAGTGGTGGATGTCGTCTGGACAGGGGGCAGAGACGTCGGACCATGGCGAGGTGGATGAGGGTCTGGAGAAACCCCCTTGAGCTGGACATATTCAGGGAGGAGCCAGGGCTTGAACTCCAGCAGCAGTTCTCTCTCCGCTGAAATGACCTGCCTACGCTCCTCTAGCTCCCGATGGAGCGGGCCACTGTTCAGGAGGAGGGGGCAGGACTGCTGCTGGTGGACAATGAGAGGCTGGCAGCTTCCGTGTCCATAGTGGCACTGGCGAGTGGCGAGGGGCTGCAGATGTCTGCACCGGGAGGGAATGAGGCACATGCGCACGCAGCGACCGTCAGCTGGTGAAAAAAGTCTGTCGTCTGTGTCTCTGTTTTTACACACTTTAATGTGCTTAAACAAAATTCTCTGTCGTTTTTGTCCTTGAATGTTTGTGGACTGTATAACTAAGAATCAGAATCAGAATCAGAATCAGAATCAGAATCAGGTTTATTGCCATTGTTCATGTAAGATAAGATAAGATAAGATAAGATAAGCCTTTATTAGTCCCACAACGGGGAAATTCCAGGATTGCAACAGCACAGGGATAGCAACACTCAGAGCAACAATCAGAAGGCAAGAAAAAACAAGCAAGCAAGAGCAGCTAATATACATATGTACATATTACTATAAAATATATATATACACACACACACACACACAGACACACAGTGCAGAGCATTGTAGCTAGATGGAATAAATATGTAAATATATAAACACCCACAGTATGGAGCATTGCAGCTAGGTGGAATAAATATGCAAGTATATAAACACACACAGTGCGGAGCAATGTAGCTAGATGGAATAATATGTAGATATATAAAAACACAGTGCGGAGCATTGTAGCTAGATGGAATAAATATATAGATATATAAATATAAACACACCCAGTGCAGAGCATTGTAGCTAGATGGAATAAATATGTAAATATATAAACACACACAGTGCAGAGCATTGTTGCTAGGTGGGATGAAACAGCATAACCGTCTATTTAGTTATCCTACATGGTATGATTATGTGCCCATACATATTCTCACCCTCCATAGCGACCGGTATGTTCCTAGTTGTATGCCGGAGAGGACCATTGTGTAAGTCTATTGCATCTTTTGCATTCAAAAAAAAAACAAAAAAAAAAACTATTAGTTTGTTACGTCTTTTTGCTATCTCTATCTCTATCTCTATGTAGTACACAAACTAGGAATTTGTCTCGGTACAATGCTGCAACATTAAACATGATAAGATAAGAGAAATAAACTATACATGTAATAAAGTGTAGGATAAGATTAAGTGATACTGGTCAACAGTTAAAATATATATTAGCCAGCAGCAGATACTGTGGAGAACTATATAGTGCAGTCGGTAATGCAGGAAGAAAACAGTGATGATTGACATGAGTCTGGTTGAGCTGCTGTACATGGTGCACGAGAGTCACTTAGTGTTCAGCAGTCTAATGGCAGAGGGGAAGAAGCTGTTCATGTGACGGGAGGTTTTAGTCTGGATGGACCGAAGTCTTCTACCAGAGGGGAGGGGGGGCAAACAGTACATGACCAGGGTGTGAGGGATCGGCTATGATCCGGCCAGCACGCCTCCGGGTCCTGGAGATGTACAGATCCTGGAGAGATGGGAGCTTGCAGCCGATCACCTTCTCAGCAGTGCGCACGACGCGCTGCAGCCTTAGTCTGTCCCTGGCAGTGGCTCCTGCGTACCACACGGTTATGGAGGTGGTGAGGATGGACTCGATGATGGCTGTGTAGAACTGCACTAACATCTTGGTGGGTAGCTTGAGCTTCCTCAGCTGCCGCAGGAAGAACATCCTCTGCTGGGCTTTTTTGATGAGTGAGCTGATGGTCAGCTCCCATTTGAGGTCCCTGGTGATGGTAGTGCCTAGGAAGCGGAAGGAATCAGCAGTGGTGATGGGAGAGCCTGAGAGGGTGAGGGGGGGCAGAGGAGTAGTGACTTTCCTGAAGTCTACAATCATCTCCACTGTCTTCAGAGCGTTCAGCTGCAGGTTGTTATTGCTGCACCAGGACGCCAGCTGGGCCACCTCTCTCCTGTAGGCGGACTCGTCGCCGTTGGAGATGAGCCCGATGAGGGTGGTGTCGTCCGCAAACTTGATCAACTTGACAGACTGGTGGCTGGAGGTGCAGGAGTTGGTGTAAAGGGAGAAGAGTAGGGGGGAAAGTACACAGCCCTGGGGTGATCCGGTGCTGATGCTAGTATAGTCTGAGACAGTCTTTCCCAGCCGCACATGCTGCCTCCGGTCCGTCAGGAAGTCGATGATCCACCTGCAGAGGGAGTCAGGCACGTTGAGCAGGGACAGCTTGTCCCGGAGCAGAGCGGGGCGGATGGTGTTGAATGCGGAGCTGAAGTCCACAAACAGGATCCTGGCGTAGGTTCCCGGGGAGTCCAGGTGCTGCAGGATGGAGTGGAGGGCCAGGTTGACTGCATCGTCTACAGACCTGTTGGCTCGGTAGGCAAACTGCAGCGGGTCCAGGAGAGGGGTGGTGATGGACTTGAGGTGGGACAGGACCAGGCGCTCAAAGGACTTCATGACTACAGAGGTGAGCGCTACAGGTCTGTAGTCATTAAGTCCAGTGATCCGTGGCTTCTTGGGGACAGGGATGATGGTGGAGGATTTGAGGCAGGATGGCACGTGGCATAACTTAAGGGAGGTGTTAAAAATGTCTGTGAATACAGGAGCCAGCTGTTTCGCACAGAGTCTCAGGGTGGAGGGAGACACGCCGTCTGGGCCGGGGGCCTTGCGCGGGTTCAGTCTGGAGAACTGTTTGAGCACATCCTGCTCACTGATGATAAGGGGAGGGGGGGAGGTGGGGGGGGGGTGCCTTAAATGAAGTAGGGAATGTGGAGGCTGTGGAGCTGGAGGGAGGGGGGGAGTTGGACACAGATGACGAGGTGTCAAAACGGGCATAGTGTTGGGACAGTCTCTGACAAAGGGCTTTGTCATCCTGACCTTTAGGAGCCTGAGGCCGATAGTTGGTGATCTGCCTCAGTCCTCTCCACACAGAAGCCGAATCATTAGCAGTGAACTGCTGCTGGAGTCTCTCTGAGTACACAGATTTAGCCCTCTTCAGCTCTCTGTTAAACCGGTATTTAACCTCCCTGTAGCAGTCCCTGTCTCCACTTTTCAGCGCTGCTTCCTTCTCCTTCCTGATCTGTCTGAGCTTAGCTGTGAACCAGGGTTTGTCATTAGAGTAACTCACCCTGGTGCGTGATGGAAGAATGTTCTCTTCACAAAAGTGGATATATGAGTTCACAGTGTCCGTGTACTCATCCAGATCATGCGTGGCTCCTTTAAGCATGCCCCAGTCAGATATTTCCATGCACGTTCCAGCTTCTCCTCAGCATCACTGGTCCGTATCTTCGTAGTGCTCACAACAGGTTTAGTGAGCTTCAATCTCTGTCTGTATGTGGGAATGAGGTGAACCATCACGTGATCAGATAATCCCAGCGCAGCTCGAGGGACAGCGCGATATGCGTCTTTCACTGTGGTGTAACAGTGATCCAGTGTGTTTAATCCTCTGGTGGGGCATTTAATAAACTGTTTGTAGCGGGGGAGATCGTGGCTCAGATTGCACTGATTAAAGTCGCCAGCCACAATAATCAGCGAGTCTGGAAAATCCGCTCTGTGTGTTGAATGTGATCCGCGAGCACGCGCTGAGCTTCGCGCGTGTCCGCGTCGGGAGGGGCGTACACAGCGATCAGTATAAAAGAAGCAAACTCCCGCGGGGAATAAAAAGGCTTGCAGTTGATAACAAGAAATTCCAAGGCAGGAGAACAGTGTTTGGAAATTACCGTTACATCAGAGCACCAGCTACAGTTGATGTAGAAGCAGACACCGCCTCCTGTGGTCTTGCCGGAAAGCTCTGTGTCACGATCAGCACGGAAGAGCTGGAAGCCTGAGCTGGAAGAGCTGGAAGAGCTCCCTGGTTCCATCAATATGGAATTCCTCCTTAATTTTGCACTGCTGCTTCTTTCCCACCGGCTCTTTGTCTCTGAGGTAAGCGCAATCACGATCATGCCGGGGAGAATACAATTTTCCAGAGACATGTTACTGCATTTAAACACGGATAATGCAGCATCTATGATTGAGTCTATGCCGCAACTGCCGGACTTTATTTTAAGAGACTTTCATGGACACAGCGATGAAAAGAGAGACAATAGGAGGAAACGCAGAAAGCATGGAGGCGTGAAATTAAGCCTGAGGAGACGTCAGTTTAACAGCATTCCTCTTCCTTCCATGATTTTGGGGAACATACAATCCCTGAGAAATAAAGTAGATGAAATTCAAGGGAAAGTACGCTACCAGAAGGACTTCAAGAACTGCTGTGTCATGGCTTACACGAAGACGTGGCTTACGGCGCAAGACCCGGATGCGGACCTGTGGATTGACGGCTTTGGAGCCCCACTTCACTCGGATCGGCAGGAAGAGGTAACGGGTAAACGTCAAGGGGGCGGCGTATGTTTATACATTAATAAACAGTACTGCACATCTGTCACGGTCAGAGAGCGCATCTGTACACCCGATGTGGAGCTTCTGTCCGTATCGCTACGCCTCTTTTATCTGCCCCGCGAGTTCCCCCAACTTTTCATCACGACTGTGTACATTCACTCTAGGGCAGACGCTGACTCCACCTCCAGCACCGTCTTTGATGTGGTACAGCGGCTGCAGTCAATTTCCCCAGAGGCTCCAAACTTTATTCTTGGGGATTTTAACCATGTTTCTTTAAAGAAGACACTTAAAAACTTTTATCAGTATGTCTCCTGCCCAACCAGGTGAAAAAAGACATTGGACCTGTGCTATGGATCCATTGAGAGGGCCTATAAATCATTTACCCTTCCTCCTTTAGGATCCTCAGATCACAACTGTGCACATTTGCTACCCACATATAAAACTGCTCTCAGAAGAGGCAAGGTGAAGGCCAGAGACATAGATGTGTGGACAGAGGATTCAGTGCACTGCCTCCAGGAATGCTTTAACTGTACGGACTGGGAGGTTTTCACACTGTCCTGCGGGGATGATTTGGACTCTTTGGTAGACGTCACAGGCTCATACATGGCTTTCTGTAAAAATATGATCATTCCACGTAAACGTGTCAAAATATATCCCAACAACAAGCCATGGGTTACAAAATCAGTTAAATCCTGCTTACAAAGGAAAGCACTTGCCTTTAAACAGGGGTCTGTTTCTGAGCTGCAGGTTGCCACAAAAGAGCTGAAGTCCAAAATTTTAAGAGCAAAACAGAATTATAAATCAGAATTGGAAAGCAAGATGGCAACAAAGAAACTTGGTTCAGCCTGGGCCAGTATGAAAACTATTGCAGGCCTTCAGAGCACAGAGCGCAGTAATCGTGTGTTTTTAGATGGTTTTAATTCAGACACAGAGCTGGCTAATGCTCTTAATTGTTTTTATGGTCATTTTGATTCCTCTGATTTTAGCACAGAAACCCAAGATTTGAAACAGACACTCAAAGACAATCGGCACTTTAATATTGAGGTGCAGGATATTAAAAGGGAGTTTTGTGCTGTAAAAGTGAACAAAAGTCAGGGCCCTGATAATATATGTCAGCAATTGGAAAAGTCCTGTGCATATGAACTGAGTCCTGTATTTCATTACATTTTCAATAAGTCCTTACAGACACAACTGTTATGACCCGAGCGCCGGCCTTGTCCGCGCTCGGGCTACGTATAGCTCGCTGCCGGCTTTGACAGCTGTGGGTTATATTCTGGCTTCACCAGGCTCTTATTGTGAAGGCGCTTGGTGGGGCTTCCGTCTGTCAAAGTCGGTCAGCTGTCTGTCATTACTGCTCGTTAGCGTTTGGCTTTATTAGGCGGGCGCTGACGGCAGTTAGATTGCAGGAGTATCGTCAGACATCGTCTAAACCTCATCAGACATTCATCGTTCTGGTCACGCCAGGTTCGTGTGTATATTCTCATGCTTTTGCTCGTTCATGTCATGTCATGTTTTAGACCGTAAGTGGCTGGGGTTAGCATTACGGTCCCAAGCTCTATGTTCAGTGTATCTTCGTCACAGTCATAGTCTTGTATGTGTGTCTTGTGCCTTGTAAATAAATCACCATCATTGCAAAACTCATCGGTGGAGTCTTGGCATCTTATGGTGATCCGCGAGGGTCATGACAGTATACTCCTGCCACAGACGTCTAAACGGAGACGCCACACCGAGACGCCTTTCTTCCGTGAGTTTTGCCATTGTGTGGAGTTTTCTCTCCTGTAGTTGGACTTGGTAGGGAGATGCCCGCCAGCGAGTGTGATTATTGCCCGGAGTGGCTGGAGGAGATTGACGGCTATCTGGCGGAAGCCGCCCGTCTCATGCCCACTAAAGCGGCTGGTTATCACTTAGACCTCGCCCAGCGGGCCGTGCACTGTTACCATCTTACCTATATTCCGGAAGGGAGAAAGAGGTTATCATGGATTTTTCCACAGCGCACACTGAGAGAGAAGGCGCTCCAGGAAACCCCTCCACCTCCCGCGAGGACAGCGTCCCTGGCGAGAGTGGAGATCCATCGGCTGGAGGGAAAGCCCGGCAGGGGACCTGTGGATCGGAATCCAGTACCTGTCGCCCGCCCAGTCCCAGCGTCATGTGTTCCTGGGCCCCTTGCCATTCCATCGGCCAGTAGGCCCCATAGCCATGCTCCTACCAAGCCCCAATGAGAATCCCGTCCGGATCCAGCTCCGGGTCGTCGGAGGGACCCAGCCTCCCTGTTGGCTGCATCATTCACGTCACGACAGAAGGGAATCCCCGCAGTCGCCGCCCACGGGTCATCTGTTCCAGCTGCACTGTCAGCTCCTCGTGCCCGCGTCGCCCCGACTGCCATGTCCTCCTCTTTGACGTCACCCCCTGCGGCTGGGAGTACTGTGAGTCGTGCTTCGGCAAGGCCTGTCAGCAATCCATCCCAAGCGGCTCCTCCTTGTGACCCCGAGGAGCCTGCCGTTTTCTCCCGGAGGGATAAAAGGAGAACTCCACCCGCTGCAGCAGGCACCATCTTCTCTCCAGGAGACAGGCAAGTGCAAGTTATTTCTTCCCACCATTATTATGATCTGCCTTGTCTGACTCCTGGGGCCGGAGTTCGGGGTTCGCAGCCCCCCGAGCTTCCGCCACCTGCTGTAACTGCTATTCCTAAACCTGCTGTTTCTGTGTCTTCCCCTGCCGAGTGGTCCGTGACGCCAGGTCTACGTCGCGAGAGGAGGAGGGGGCCTGCAGCTGGAAAGCCTGTATCCAGCCCAGCAGCCATGTCGTGGACAGAGGAGGAGAGCAGACTGCGGCCCGGAACCTGTGCCGACGGAGAAGCGTCCCCGGGTTTCCTCGCCGGAACGGTCTGAGTCAGCGGGTCGAGTGTCCCCTGCCCCCACGCCATATGGGTCATCGGCGTGGACATCAGTGCGGGAGGAACCTCAGGCTGCAGACGTTATCTTGCCAGCTGCGGAGCCCGACGCAGCTGAGTTGGAGCCTGCGGACGAGAGTCGCCGCCCTGAACCTGGATCATTGGAGTCCTGGGTGGCAACAGAACCCGAGTGCAGG
Source organism: Pholidichthys leucotaenia (assembly GCA_020510985.1). NCBI lineage: Eukaryota > Metazoa > Chordata > Actinopteri > Cichliformes > Pholidichthyidae > Pholidichthys > Pholidichthys leucotaenia. The sequence goes on from CM035846.1 coordinate 11,871,503, forward strand.
CAAGTGCTCCCTCTTGTGTCTCTGTCCTCTGTTTCGGAGCATTTGTGCCTGCCTCTCGGGGAGGCGAGTGAGGAGCAGCCGCCTGCTGCGCCCAAACTCGTCTCGCTGGGTTCTGTTGATACCGGTGATACTGATCCCCGTTTTCTTGTTGTGTGTGAGCTTTGTTGCAGTGTCGCTGGCATGGAGCCAGTCGGGGTCACTGATTTGGAGGTTCCAGGTTCAGGGGTGGAGTTCGTCAGCAGAGCTGCACCGACCCAGTCGGGGTCCGTTGTGGAGGCTGCAGTGGCCCAATCGGGGTCCGACGGGGGTGCGCCCGAGACCCAATCGGGGTCCATCACGGGAGCGGCTTTGGCCCAATCGGGGTCCGACATGGGTGCGCCAGAGGCCCAATCGGGGTCCACCGCAGGCGCGGTTCTGGCCCAATCGGGTCCGACGTGGGTGCAGCTGGGACTCAATCGGGGTCCAGCGGAGGTGCAGCGCCGGTGTGGTCCGCGGACAGTGGAGGAGCTGCAGACCCTTTGCCGTCGGACGGAGTACGGGTTCATCTTTGCCTTCTAGTCCCTCTACTGAGTCATCGCCCCTGCGCATCATCGCCAGGGGCCGCGGGGGTCCCTTTTTGCTCGCCCCGGCTCTCCCGAGTTTTGTCTCCACCAGGGAGGCTGCCGCAGGCTGTTTTCCCCCGGTACTGGTGGCTGAGGGACGCGGGTCGGCCGCCTGAGGAACTGCTTCGCCGGTTCGGCGCTTCAGGTCGGCCACCCGACGTGTTATGTGTTTTGCTGGGCGACCTGGTTTGGCCACCAGAGGAGCGGACATGCTGGGATTTGGACTGTGGTGAGCGGCCCGGTCTTGTCCCGCCTCCCATTACCCCCCGTCGGCCGTTGGACGCGGGGAGACCACCTGAACTGTTCCTGTAGCGCCTGGTCTCCGCCGGTCGGCATAAACTGTCGGGGGGGTAGTGGTCATTTTCTGGTGATGATCTGTCCCAGTAATTGTTTTGTTTTTTTTTCTTGTACATCCTGTGTGTTTTTGTAATGGTTATTTGGGTATCTGTGGGTATTTGTGGTTATGTCCTGCAGTTGCCTTATTTTGTTCTGTGTGCAGTTAGGGGTGAGCCAGTAATTGTTCTGTTTTCTGTACATAGTTATTTTGAAAATTCACTTGAGCATTCACACAGGTGAGAAGCCATTTTCTTGTGAAACATGTGGGCAAAGATTTAATTTTCTCTTGCTGTCCTGTGCTGTTTGCTGTATTTGTTATTTGGGCATTTAATCTGATTTGAGTATTTGGTATTTTTTTTGTCATTGTGCTGTGTTTTTTTTTTCTCCCTTGCCTGGTCTTGATTGTGTGCTTATTGTACTGATTCTGGGTTTGGTCTCTCTCTCCCTCCGGACCTGCCCCCAGCCGCCCACCCTGGAGGGGGTGGGGGGGGGAGGGTGGTCTATGGGCGTTCTGGAAGCCCACCCTCGGAGGAAGGGTACTGTTATGACTGTTATGAACGGACAAGGCCGGCGCTCGGGCTACGTATAGCTCGCTGCCGGCTTTGACAGCTGTGGGTTATATTCTGGCTTCACCGAGCTCTTATTGTGAAGGCGCTCGGTGGGGCTTCCGTCTGTCAAAGTCGGTCAGCTGTCTGTCATTACTGCTCGTTAGCGTTCGGCTTTATTAGGCGGGCGCTGACGGCAGTTAGATTGCAGGAGTATTGTCAGACATCATCTAAACCTCATCAGACATTCATCGTTCTGGTCACGCCAGGTTTGTGTGTATATTCTCGTGCTTTTGCTCGTTCATGTCATGTCATGTTTTAGACCGTAAGTGGCTGGGGTTAGCCTTACGGTCCCAAGCTCTATGTTCAGTGTATCTTCGCCACAGTCATAGTCTTGTATGTGCGTCTTGTGTCTTGTAAATATATCACCATCATTGCAAAACTCATCGGTGGACTCTTGGCGTCTTATGGTAATCCGCGAGGGTCACCGCATGACAACAACATGTGCCTAAGATCTGGAAAGATGCCGTGGTTGTTCCCGTTCCAAAATCCAGCTGTCCTAAAACGGTAAACGACTTTAGACCAGTTGCTTTGACTTCAATTTTAATGAAAATTTTTGAAAACTGGTCAGATTTGAGGTCCTAAAGCAGACTGAACATGCATTGGGTCCTTTGCAGTTTGCATATAGGCCTCACAAAGGAGTGAAGGATGCCACTGTCACTCTGTTTAACATGCTTTTTAAACATCTGGATTTTAATGGGACACACGCCAGGCTTTTATTTGTGGACTCTTCCTCCGCCTTTAATACGATCCAACTGTGGAAGATGTGGAAATGACGAGACAGAGTTCATCTCACGAGTCAGGTTTATTCACAACTTCCAACATCATCAAAAGCAGTAAGAGGAAGAAACCCAGACATTCGTCCTTTAAATACCTCAGCACTTCAAAGCACACAGTCATATTGTATTTAATCCCAAGTAACAATACATCTTCCTTCAGATCGTAACACCTCCACCCCCAGCCTCTGGCGGCCAGGAAAATCCCCCCAGGCCGTCTCTCTGCATACCAAAGACTAGACTTTCACATCCTCCTGTTATCTCCTGTTATCACCAGAGAGACTCAAGCCTTTGTTCAATCTAAGATGTGAAGCCTAAAGTGGTATACATATGAAGCATGAAATGATATACATATGTGCACATATATGTGTCCCACATGACCCCCTCCCCAAACGTCTAAGATGGAACAACGGAATAACAGTCTGCATGTCATGATAAACCATTACACATCAGTCCACGTGCTGCTTGGGCCTCAGTCTCCTCCCGTATCTGCTGTAAGCGGGCTTTACCAATTCCGAGGCGCCATCCTGCTGGGGAGCTGCTGCCTGAGGGTGAGAACTGTTAGTCAATCCCTGTGGGTGTTCTGGGGAATGTCCCCTAAGGGGTCTGCCGCGCCGAGGAGCCCTGGCCAACAGCACATCGTCGTCTGCCACCACAAAGGCGGGTTTGAGCCTGTTTATGCCAATCTTTTCTTTCCTGCCCCCCAGATCTAGCAAAAAATGCTTATCTCCTGTTTCCAGCACTCTAAATGGTCCATCATAAGGCGGTTGCAACGGTGGGCGATGGGCATCATGTCTGACAAAAACAAACTACGCGTTTTTTAAGGCCTTAGGCACAAAAACGAGCGGGAAACTGTGGTGAACGGGGCCAGGCAGTGTGCCCGATTCCGTGCCACTCTGCAACCACTGAGCCGGGGAGCATTCTGGCGCAGGATTATCTGGGAGAAATTCCCCGGGCAGCCGAAGAGGCTGCGCAAAACCCAGCTCAGCTGGGGAGGCTTCTAAATCCTCCTTAGGTGCAGAACGCAACCCCAATAAAACCCACGGTAGCCTGTCTACCCAATTTGCATCCGTAAGCGACGCTCTGAGAGCCGCTTTCAATGACCTATGAAAATGTTCACATAACCCATTAGCCTGCGGATTGTACGCGGTTGTGCGGTGGATCGTTACCCCCAGGCTGCGGGCCATTGCTGACCAAAGTTCGGAAACAAATTGAGGACCTCTATCGGACGTAATGTCCGATGGGACTCCAAAGCGCACTACCCATGCTGTTAAAAACGCGCGCGCCACCTCCTCAGCTGTGGTTGACGACAGTGGGACCACTTCCGGCCAGCGCGTGGTGCGGTCTACCATTGTTAGAAGGTGTGTGCATCCCTGTGACGGCGGTAGGGGGCCTACGAGGTCCACGTGAACATGATCGAACCTCTTAGCCGGGATGTAGAATGGCTTCAAGGGAGCTCTCGTGTGTCTGTGTACCTTGGCTCGATGACAAGCCATGCAGGCTGATGCCCACTCTCTAACTTGTTTGCGCAGGCTCGGCCAAACAAATTTCTCTACCACCATTTTGACCGACGCGCGCACTCCCGGGTGCGCCAGAGAATGATTCGAGTCAAAAACGTGGCGGCGCCACGCGGCCGGTACCACAGGACGCGGACGCCCAGTGGAGACATCACAGATTAGGGGGGGCATACCGTCTTGCAGCACCCTGTTCTCCAGCCTTAACCCTGTTGGTCCAGACTGGAGCGCGCGCACCTCCACGTCGCTACCCTGATCCGCAGCCATGGCTGCATAATCTATCCCTACGCAGACTGGGGCCGCCACGGCGCGCGAGAGACAGTCTGCCACTACATTCAGTTTACCCGCCACATGTTGAATATCGATAGTAAACTCTGAGATTGCGGCCAGCTGTCTCTGCTGCCGGCCTGACCACAGTTCTGAAACCTTGGCCATCGCGAATGTCAGTGGCTTGTGGTCAACGAACGTGGTGAAACGGCGTCCCTCCAGCCAGAACTGGAAGTGGCGAATGGCCAAGTGGAGAGCTAACAACTCCCTGACGAATGCACTGTATTTTCGTTCGCTATCGCGCAAAGTCCTGCTGAAAAATGCGAGCGGCTGCCAAGCCCCGGCTACATGCTGCTCCACGACCGCCCCTATGGCCACATCTGACGCGTCAGTAGTGAGGGCTATGCGGGCCGTTGGGTCTGGATGTGCTAATAACGCAGCGTTTTCCAGGGCTGTTTTGACCTCAGAGAATGCTCACTCTCGCTCCGGAGACCATTCGATCTTATTTGTGGGTTTTTGTTTTTTTAGTGCGGCATACAATGGTTGCATGAGCTGTGCTGCGCTGGGGAGGAAATGGTTATAAAAATTCACCATTCCCAAAAACTCCTGTAATGCCTTGACTGTTTGTGGCTGGGGAAAATTTGTTACCGCGCGTACTTTGTCAGGGAGCAGAACCGCTCCTTCTGGGGAGACGCGATGCCCCAAAAAAATCAATCTGCGTCACCCCGAACTGACACTTCGCTGGGTTGATTATTTACCCGTGCTGTCCCAACCGCCGGAAAACTGCCACGAGGTGGTTTTCGTGTTCGTCTTCGGACGCGCTGGCTACCAAGATGTCATCCAGGTAGACGAATACGAAGGGGAGATCGCGCAACACCGCGTCCATCATGCGTTGGAACGTCTGCGCAGCGCCCTTAAGCCCAAACGGCATGCGCAAAAACTCGAATAGGCCAAACGGAGTTATTACCGCTGTTTTGGGTATGTCCTCAGCGCACACTGGGACTTGATGGTAACCGCGTACCAAGTCTATCTTAGAAAAAACGCGCGCCCCCGCCAAATGAACAGGAAAATCTTGGATATGCGGGATTGGGTAGCGGTCGTGCGCTGTGGCGTTGTTCAACCTGCGGAAATTTCCGCAAGGTCGCCACAAGCCATCAGCTTTCGGGACCATGTGAAGCGGGGAAGCCCATGGGCTTTTCGAATGCCTGATGATGCCCAAGTTTTCCAGGTTGGCGAACTCCTCGCGCGCTATGGTCAGTTTAGCTGAATCCAAGCGCCGAGCTTTTGCAAAAACGGGCGGTCCGGTGGTAGTAATAAAATGTTCCACTCCGTGTTTAGCGACAGCTGCTGAAAATGTGGGAACCATGAGTGCTGGGAACTGAGTGAGCAGTGTGTGGAACTTACCGCTTGCCGTTGCGACATTGGCTTGTGCTGTGGGCGGGGTCACTCGGGCTGCACAGGGAATAGAATAAAAGGAAAGTGCATTAACCAGGCACCTGTTAGCAAGATCAACCAACAAACCATGTGAGCACAGAAAATCAGCCCCCAACATATTGAAACTCACTGCAGCTATAACAAAAGTCCACCCAAATGTACGGCCGTGTAGGGACAGAAGCAGGTTCCTCTCACCAAAGGTCTTAATCTCCGAGCCGTTCGCTGCTGATGCCCCGTGACTTCCAGGACCCGCCAGCCGGTCAGCGGAGGTAGGCATGATGAAACTCACTTGGGAGCCTGTGTCCACAAGGAATTACCTCCCCGAACGCGTATCTGTCAAGTAGAGCAGCTTGTTCTCTTCACCGAGGGCCGCAGCTGCTATCGACCCCCGGTCTTGGCATTTCCCGAGCGCTTGAACTGGCACAGTGGTATACATTTGCGTGCCTTCTCTGCAAAGCGGCGATGGTAGAAACAGAGGGTGTCTCCTCCGCGATCCTTGGCTCCCGCCGCCGCCGTTGTCGGTGAGTCTGCTACCGCCGTCTCTGGCCCCTCGCCATCTCCGGCCGTCGCGCCGAACTCCGTCGCTGCCGCGGTGGCCACACGCTGTTTGCTGGCGCCCGTCGCTGCCGCGGTGGCCACGCACTATTTGCTGGCGTTGAGAATCCGGTGCGCCTCCTGGGCCAGCGCGCGGAAGTCCCGCTGGGCCACCAACGGCGAACTGGCCAGGGTCGCTCTCGTGGCTGAAGGTAGGGTTCTCAGGAAAATGTGGGTGAAGATGAAGTCGTCGCCGTCTGAGCCCCTCAAGCTCAGCATGTTCTCCATCAGGTCAATGGGCGTGCCATCTCCCAAGTCGTTCAGAGCCAGGAGCCTCTCCGCTCTCTCCTGGACTGAGAGAGTGAAGCGCTGGATGAGCGCAGCCTTCAACCCACCGTATTTGTCGTCGGCCGGTGGCTGCTCCACAAGGCTCTGCACATGCCGAGCCGTGCGGTTGTCGAGCTTGGCAATCACATGGTAGAACTTCTTGTCATCTACCGTTATCCCCCGGAGGGCGAACTGTGCTTCGACCAAGTGGAACCAGGAGTGCAGGTTGTCTCGCCAAAAGTCCGGTAGCTGGACGGTAGCAGCATATGCTTGGCTGGGAGCTCCTGGCCCGGCTGGCTCGGGGGAATTTCTTTCACTCATGATACGTCTTAGGGTCACCAGTGTGGAAGATGTGGAAATGACGAGACAGAGTTCATCTCACGAGTCAGGTTTATTCACAACTTCCAACATCATCAAAAGCAGTAAGAGGAAGAAACCCAGACATTCGTCCTTTAAATACCTCAGCACTTCAAAGCACACAGTCATATTGTATTTAATCCCAAGTAACAATACATCGTCCTTCAGATCTTAACATCTCCACCCCCAGCCTCTGGCGGCCAGGAAAATCCCCCCAGGCTGTCTCTCTGCATACCAAAGACTAGACTTTCACATCCTCCTGTTATCTCCTGTTATCACCAGAGAGACTCAGCCCTTTGTTCAATCTAAGATGTGAAGCCTAAAGTGGTATACATATGAAGCATGAAATGATATACATATGTGCACATATATTTGTCCCACACAACCTCATATTTTAGTTGAAAGGCTTCTGCAACAATTTGATTTGAGTAATAATCTGGTGGGTTGGATTCTGGATTTCTTAACCAACAGGACACAGAGAGTACGGGTCAATGGTACATTGTCTGACCAAAAGTGCTCTTCTACTGGCTCTCCTCAGGGGTGTGTGTTTTCACCACTACTCTTCATCCTGTACACAAACATGTGTCGGAGCAGACATGACAACAGACACATTATAAAGTATGCTGATGATTCAGTTATTGTCAGTCTCCTCCAGGATGGTGAGAGTGGCCACGGCCCAGTAGTTGATGATTTTGTTCACTGGTGTGAGGATTCCTACCTGCAGCTGAATACGACAAAAACTAAAGATATGATTATTGACTTTAGGAGGAAAACTCCCAGGCACAAAGTCACCGTACTAAAAGGCCAGACCACTGAATGTGTACAATCCTACAAATATCTTGGGACGATTATTGATAGTAATTTAAACTTTGAAGAGATCTGTGAAAGGGTGTGCAAAAAGGGTCAGCAACATTTGCATTGTTTGAGGAAACTTGCACACTTCCAAATTGACCGAACCATAATGACAATGTTTTATCGGGCTTTTATTGAATCTGTTTTATCCTTTTCTTTAGTGTCATGGTTTGGTCAGATGAAACTGAAACAGAGGAAATCCTTGGATCAGGTAGTTAGATGGTCCAGTCGTTTGCTTGGTGAGTCACAGCTGAGCCTGACATCCTTGTACACCAGACAGGTACAGAGGATTGCTACCTCCATTTTAAATGATGACTCCCACCCTTTGCACTGCCACTTTCAGCTTCTTCCCTCAAGACGGAGGTTTGCTGTTCCAAAAAGTAAAACCCAGCGCTACAAAAACAGCTTTGTTCCTGCTGCTGTCAGAGAGTTGAACAAGTTGTAACAATATGTTGCACATAATTTAGTTACCTATTTATTGACTCCATTTTATATTTACTTATTTTTGTAGGATTTTTATTTGGGTTCTAAATCTTTTATTGGGTTCTAGACCTTTGAGTTTTTAACCTCTTTGACTAGTCTTTAACTTTTTAATATGACCCTTCTCTCTTATCTCTGGTTTTTCTCCCATCTCTTTGTCTTTATATCCTGATTGATGGAGCCTTGAGTATTTTTATCATGTTTATAGTCAGCTTCATGTGTGCCTGTGTTTGTGTTTATGTTGAATGTAATTGTGGTTTGTAAATATGGATGTCACCAGACTGCAAAACAAATCTACCTACGGGTACAAATAAAGTAACCTGAACCTGAACCTGAACATTGGAGGGTTTTCGAGCATGAACCACCTTTTTAAGGTCATGTCACAGCATCTAAATCGGATTCAGGTCAGGACTTTGACTAGGCCACTCCAAAGTCTTCATTTTGTTTTTTGTTTTTTGTTTTTTTAAGCCATTCAGAGGTGGACTTGCTGGTTTGTTTTCATTTATTGTCCTGCTGCAGAACCCAAGTGTGCTTCAGCTTGAGGTCACGAGCAGGTGGCCGGACATTCTCCTTCAGGATTTTTTGGTAGACAGCAGAATTCATAGGTTCCATTTACCACAGCAAGTCTTCCAGGTCCTGAAGCACCACACTACCACCACCATATTTTACTGTTGGTATGATGTTCCTTTTCTGAAATGCTGTGTTACTTTTATGCCAGATGTAATGGGACACACACCTTCCAAAAAGTTCAACTTTTGTCTCGTCAGTCTACACAGTATTTTCCCAAAAGTCTTGGGGATCATCAAGATGTTTTCTGGCAAAACTGAGATGAGCCTTTATGCTGTTTTTGCTCAGCAGTGGTTTTTGTCTTGAAACTCTGCCATGCAGGCCATTTTTGCCCAGTCTCTTTCTTATGGTGGAGTCATGAACACTGACCTTAACTGAGGCAAGTGAGGCCTGCAGTTCTTTGGATATTGTTGTGGGGTCTTTTGTGACCTCTTCGATGAGTCATCACTGCACTGTTGGGATAATTTTCATCAGTCGGCCACTCCTGGGAAGGTTTACCACTGTTCCATGTTTTTGCCATTTGTGGATAAAGGCTCTCACTGTGGTTCGCTGGAGTCCCAAAGCTTCAGAAATGGCTAGAAAATTGAAGTCAGCTTTCAAAGATGTGATAAACCACAGTTAATTTATGTTTTAACAGGGGGGCAATCACTTTTTCATGGGCCACTTTTTTACAGGGCCATGTAGGTTTGAATTTTTTTACCCTTAATAATAAACACCTTCATTTTAAAACTGCATTTTGCGTTTACTTGTGTCATCTTTGTCTAATATTTAAATTTGTTTGATCTGAAACACTTTAGTGCAATAAACATACAAAAAAAGAGAAATCGGGAAGGGGGCGAACACTTTTTCACACCACTGTACCTGATCACTCAGGCTGCAAAAATACAAGGGGGGAAATGGGACACAGGGAAAAGGCAGAAACTTACAGCTGTTGGAGTCTCGTGTTTGGCTGCGGTCTTCTGCCATGAATGGCCCTTTCAGGGCCGGAATTGAAGATACCAAGCGCAGCTGCAAGTTATGCACATTTAATCAAAACACAAAAACACACAAACACACAAAGAAACGGGAACAGAGAGGGAGATGTGGTATGAATCATTGGACAAAACTTCATTAAGACCACAGCAAAGACAAAGTCTTCCCCACGGCCTTAAATAACCCACACACAAATGAAAACAGCTGTGGAATCATGAGTGAACGGAATTACCAGATTTGAGGCGGCTGTGACAGCCCGTGAGCAGAACTTGACACCTGGAAATGATGCACGAGCTGTCACAGTGCCTCCTTGGCCGGGAGGTGAAATAAAGACACAAATAAACAACAGAAAAGACTAAGCTATAACAGGAGACTGGCACGGCCCCCAACAGCGCCAAGGATCATGACATTTTCCCCTTAACAATAAACACTTTCATTTAAAAACTGCATTTTGTGTTTACTTGTTATTTTTGTCTAATATTTAAATTTGTTTGACAACCTGAAACATTTAATTGTGACAAACATACAAAAAAATGAGAAATCAGGAAGGGGCAAACACTTTTTCACACCACTGTATGGTGATTAATAGAAAACACCTGTGACAATAGACACCAGGAAAATGGCTCCTACACACTGGCCCCTAATTGTTTAGCAAGAACAATTACAAAACACAAACAGGAATCATTCAGTCCATTTTAAGTCTTTGGCCTTCTTTCATCTCAGCTGACAGTCACCGTTGGGTCATGTCCTTAAATAGCTTCTAGAAGAAGGAAGATCTTGGATATTGGTCGCTCGACAAGTCCAGTCCTGGTCCTCATCTGTACAGAGCACACAAGTCCATTTTTATCTGGATAAACCTGTCACAAACTGGGGCTGGGATTCCTGCCAGATCCAGCTTTGTGGCTCTTTTCTGTGTATTTATTTGTTGATTGTATTTTTGCACTCCTTTTGGTATTATTCTGCCTTTTATTTTCTCCAGTTGTGTTGCAGTTATTTTTACCATGTCCTGTTTTAGTTGCACTGTTTTGGCTCATGTTTATTTCTCATTTTTATTCTGTGGTCTAGTGGCTGTCAGATGACTTCCGGGGTGGTGCCAGTCTGGCCGTCATCTGTCAAGGTGTCAAATCAGTTGCTCCTCCCTCACCTGTCATTACTGTCAGCCACTCACCCTCATTTGACTATCAGCTGTTCCCAATAATTATTTGTTGCTCAGGGGAACCCACACCTGTCTGTACTCATGTTATCATTTTCATTCACTACTTAAGCTCACTTGTTCACTTTGTCCTCGCTGCTCTGTTAATTGTCATCTGTTGTTCCAAACTTCCACAGTTGTGCTCCCCCCAGAGCTTAGCCTCGCTCTGAGCTGCAATCTGTAAGTTTATCATTTGACCTGTGGCGGTTTGGTGTAACCCCCACAACAGACTGGACAGACACAGCGCTCGGCTAGAGCAATTAACAGAACAGTGAAATGTGTATTAATGTCTACAGGCAGCCCCGCTTCTTCTGGCTCACTTCTGTGATGTTAATGTTGCCTTTCATGCATTGTGTTCATGCGTCCTGTCCTTACTGTGACCTAGAGACCGAGATCAATATGTCTCTCAAATGCAAATGTCTCATGCCTGTTCTGTTATCTCTTTGATCATACCAACTGCTGGGGGAATGCTCTTTTATGTATTGTTGTAGTTGGGTATATATACTGCACTGTAACCCATGCTCACTCTCTCACTCTCTCACTTCAACTGCTGCTGGAGACACACACTTTGTGTCTCCTCCTCTGAGAGCCTGAGGATCCCGCTCCGGTCTGCTCACACTTGCATCGGAGCGGGGATCCCGTGAAGGCGGTATGATTTAATAAACTCTGCTTAAAACCTTCACTAACGCTACCTTATTTCATGCCGTTTCACTGGTGACCCCAAGAATGCACACGCTTTGTGCAACGCAACCTTCTGGTCTGGACGGCCACGCTGGCGACCTGACGCTGAAAAAAACACGCTGCCAGCGAACACAGCAGCCTGACGCCAGCGAGCTGCCCTCCCTTCTGCTTCAGGGAGACCTCGACGTGGAGCCAACACAGGCGAGCTGTTCTCCGGACATCACCCACGACCGGGAAAACTGCAGAAAACGTCATGGCGCGACCCTCGCCTGAGATCGGGACATCCACGCTGGACCGGCCGAGGGACACAGAACGTTTTCTCCCTCTCACCGCTACTCCTCCCTCTCAGCGAGCCTACTCATCTACCCGAGCCCGAGGAACAAAGATCGTCTATCTCCCCTCAATGCTCCAACGCACCATGACTAATCTGCAGCCACAGCTCATCATAGATGTTTTTCGGCGCCGACTGCGCCGATCTCCACCAAGTTCCTGACCCTGGTTCTCCTCTCCAGCTGGCCCACCCATCACAGAACCCCGGCGCACGCACCGGGGAGTTACGAGGACGGCGCACCACGCACAGGACACATACGGCTACACTGACCGCCTTCCTTCTGCTGCACACTGGCCCTTCAGGCTTGCTCGTACACCTGAGGCCCGCAGCTGGCTCACTGGATTTTATGGTCTTAGCCACGGCACACAAGGGGAATTCAGCTGTCTGCGGTTCCCAAGGCTTTAGGGTTACGCCTGAACCTAAAATCAACACGCCAGTCCCTCTGCTTTTGTCTTTTCTTTTTTTGTTTTCTTACAGCCGCTCCTGCTTTTCTTCATGGCCACGAGAGGAGTCAGAGACTAATTTTTCTTCTTGCGGACCTCCGCACGTTCAACGGGACAGCCCCTCGACGTCGCGGACCAGCAAGCAATTTTTGCGCGGCTCGGACGATTTCACCGTCCCCGTCTGGCACGTACTACCCCCCCTCCTCCCTCCCCCTCCTCCTGCAGAGAGCTTCTCCTGCTCGCTGCCCAAGCTGAATGATCGAGACCTCGGCCTCCTGCCGAGCCCTCTGGGAGGGAGCGTGTGGCGGTTTGGTGTAACCCCCACAACAGACTGGACAGACACAGCGCTCGGCTAGAGCAATTAACAGAACAGTGAAATGTGTATTAATGTCTACAGGCAGCCCCGCTTCTTCTGGCTCACTTCTGTGATGTTAATGTTGCCTTTCATGCATTGTGTTCATGCGTCCTGTCCTTACTGTGACCTAGAGACCGAGATCAATATGTTTCTCAAATGCAAATGTCTCATGCCTGTTCTGTTATCTCTTTGATCATACCAACTGCTGGGGGAATGCTCTTTTATGTATTGTTGTAGTTGGGTATATACTGTATACTGCACTGTAACCCATGCTCACTCTCTCACTCTCTCACTTCAACTGCTGCTGGAGACACACACTTTGTGTCTCCTCCTCTGAGAGCCTGAGGATCCCGCTCCGGTCTGCTCACACTTGCATCGGAGCGGGGATCCCGTGAAGGCGGTATGATTTAATAAACTCTGCTTAAAACCTTCACTAATGCTACCTTATTTCATGCCGTTTCAGACCTTTTGTTTTTGGCACCTTTGAACTGTTACTTTTCTGTTAATAAAACACACATCACCATTCAGCGTTTGAATTTGTCTCCACCTCTCTGCACCTCGTAGAGGTGCACGTGACAAAACCTTGGTAACTCTTCCCATAATCCAGGAGCCACGTGGAGCAGTAGGCTCCATAACCATCACAACATCTCCTACTGTGAAGCTTTGACGAGGCTTTATCCTCTTTTGCCTTTCCTGCAACATCGGCAAGTATTCTCTGGCCCATCATTTCCAGAAGAGATCGGCCAGGTATTGGACCCGTCTCCGGCATCTTCTGGCATAAAGGTCACTCTCATCAAAGAGTCCAGGTGGCAAAAGTGGTTGTCCTTTGAGCAACGAAATGTGATTTGGAGTGAGACCTTCTAGGTCATTTATGTCATCTGAGACTTTAGTAGTGATGGGCCAGTCATTAAAAGTAGCTTCTGCTTAACACATGAAGATATGTAGACTTTCATCATCCAGTAATTGTTGATGTACAACTGAAAGCAAGACTTTCCTGACCATTCTGATTATCCATTCCCAGACACCTCCATGATGTGAAGCGGCAGGGATGTTAAACATCCAATCAATACCCTTTTTTAGGGGAGTACTGTGGCTTGTTGAGTTGTCAACAACTGTCCAGGCTTCTCTCAACTCTCTCTCTGCACCAACAAAATTTGTGCCATTGTCTGACCTCAGGTAATGTACTTGACCTCTGTGGGACACAAATCTTCTAATGGCATTAATACAGGAGTCAGTTGTCAGAGAATAGGCAATCTCCAGATGAACAGCTCTACATGCCAAGCAGGTAAAAATCACTCCATACCTTTTGATAGTAGAATGCCCTCTTTTGACCTTGATGGATCCAAACTAGCCCACACCAACATTAGTGAAAGGTGGCAAGTCTGGAAGTACTCTCTCCCCTGGCATGTCAGCCATGTTTTGTTCAGTAGGCTGTCCTTGATGATGTCGACAAACCACACACTCAGCGATAACCTTCCTGCAGGCAGAGTCGGCACTCGTAACCCAAAACCTCCTCCGTAGAAATGAAAGCATGTGGTTCCTTCCAACATGCCCAAGTTGTTGATGTATATGTCACAGAATAAGGCTGGACACATGTTGACCTTTGGAGAGTATTGCTGGATGCTTTTGTTCATCAGGTAAGGTAGAGCGACTGAGTCTTCCACCCACTCGCAATAAACCATCTTTCAGAATGGGATCCAGTTTGTAAATAGTGCTGCCTTTCTTTAATCCTAATGCTCCCTTTCCAAGCAGAGAAATCTCCTCCTGGTAAGTGGTCTGCTGACTGAAATGAATGATGGCATTTTCAGCCCTGGAGAGATCCTTAACTGATAGCACCTGATTACCAACAAAAAGCTGGACCTTCCTCATCTCTTGTTCCATTATATCTAGCTGTAGAAATAAGTCAGGAACAGTCAAAAGCAGTGGCAACCTCTTTCCTCTTCCTGCTCAACTCCAAAAGAGAATCTCTGAGCCTCAGAAGCCAAGCAACAGAGATCTTCATTCGAGTCCAGGAAGAGACGTAATTCAGAAGCTTGGTGATTGGATTGTCAAATTCCTTGATGGTAACATTTACAGAGACATCTCTCTTAACCTCTGGATCCTCTACAACAGGGGTGTCCAATCATGTGCCATGGAGGGCCAAGACGATGCAGGCTTTACCTCCAACCAGTGTCTTCAACAGCAGATTCCACTGAATTTCTTCCCACTGATTGTTGATAAGTGAAAACACCTACTGAAGAGACTGGATAGAAGAGAAAACCTGCAGGGTCTTGGCCTTCCATGGCACATGATTGGACACCCCTGCTCAACAGAGATGGATTGCAGCTCAAATGGTGTAAGCCAATCCTTCTGTGGCTTTCGAAGGAAGTCTGGTCCTGAAATCCATCTGCTACAAGCCAAGATACCATCCACAGTCAGACCTCTAGAGGCTTCATCAGCAGGATTGTGCTGTGAGCTGACGTACCTCCACTGAGCAACATCTGTAACTTCTTTTATAGAGGCCACTCTGTTAGCAACAAAGGCATAAAATCATCTGCTCTCATTATTGATCTACTTTAGTACAATCTGGCTGTCAATCCAAAAGCATGATGTTTCCAACTTAAGTGATAACTCTTTCCTCAAGAGTTTATCAACCTTGACAGCTAGCACAGCAGCAGTGAGTTCCAGACGTGGAATAGTTTGTTTAATCAGAATCAGAATCAGAATCAGCTTTATTGGCCAAGTATGCACAACACATACAAGGAATTTGACTTTGGCTAAAAACTTGCTCTCATTGTTCAGGTGGAGGATTTAAATAAGGATTCAATGACAACAGAGTATGTACAGTAAATTACTGTCTGTCCACGTTTCTATAAAAGGATGCAAATATATACAGGAATATATGCAGTTATTTACTCAGACTAACCACACTTTGCAGAAATATATGAAAAAATATACAGTCACACAGTATTTCAATGTGAACTCAGATTCAGTGATATAATGTGAATGAAGTAAAAAGCAGTGTGAGAGTTATGTGCAATGTAATAATGGATGAAAAGTCATGAGTACAGCAACAGGTAGGACTAGGTGAATGTTAGGAGTTCATCAGAGTGATGGCTTGAGGAAAGAAACTGTTCCTGTGACGGGTGGTTCTGACCTTCAGTGATCTGTAACGACGACCAGAAGATAGAAGTTCAAACAGTTTGTGGCCGGGGTGTGATGGGTCAGCACAGATGTTTCCCACCTGTTTCCTGGTTATGGACCGATATAAGTTCTCAATGGAGGGTAGGTCGGTACCAATGATCCTCTCCGCAGACTTAATGATCCGCTGCAGTCTGGTCTTGTCCTGTTTAGTGGCAGATCCAAACCAGACAGTGATGGAAAAGCAGAGGACAGATTGGATGATGGCGGTGTAGAAGACAACCAGCAGCTCCTGAGGCAAATCAAACTTCTTGAGCTGACGCAGAAAAAACAACCTCTGCTGGGCCTTTTTCCGGACAGTGTCTATATGGGAGGACCACTTCAGGTTCCGGGAGATTGTAGTACCCAGAAACTTGAAGGAGTCCACAGTGGACACTGTGCTGTTGAGGATGGTGAGTGGGGGGAATGAAGGGGGGTGTCACCTGAAATCCACAGTCATCTCCACCGTTTTGGCTGGGTTAAGTTCAAGATGGTTCTGGCTGCACCAGAGGATCAGCTGCTCCACCTCCTGCCTGTATGCAGACTCATCATCATCCCGGATCAAACCGATGACTGTGGTGTCGTCCGCAAACTTCAGGAGCTTCACCGAAGGGTCCTCTGAGGTGCAGTCGTTGGAGTAGAGGGAGAAGAGCAGTGGGGAAAGGACACATCCTTGGGGGGCGCCAGTACTAATTTTTCAGGAGCTGGATGTAAATCTCCCTAGCTTCACCTGTTGCCACCTGTCAGTCAGAAAGCTGGAGATCCACTGGCAGGTGGAGGGGGGCACCTTGAGCTGGAGGAGTTTCTGATGAAGAATGCCTGGGATGATGGTGTTGAACGCTGAGCTGAAGTCGACAAACAGGATCCTGGCGTACGTCCCTGGGGAGTCGAGGTGTTGCAGAATGTAGTGTAGTCCCATATTCACTGCATCATCCACTGACCTGTTTGACCGGTAGGCAAACGGGGTGACTCTGGCTTTACCCAAAATAAAAGCAAGATACACTCTCCTTTCATGGCCTTCCAGTCTCAGATAAGATGCTGTGCCATAGCCACAGTTACTAGCATCAGCAAAATGAAGTAGCTGAGCTTTTACAACTCCTCCAAAGTTCTTGGGCTTGATGCAACGGTCAATCTCTACATGCTGCACCTTCTCCAAATCCTGCAGCCACTCAATCCATTGCTGCAAGTAAGTCTGGGGTATAGGATCATCCCAAGAGATTTTAAGATGGCACAATTCTTGCAGCATCAACTTTGGCAGCAAGGTGAATGGACAAAGGAAACCAAGTGGGTCGTAGAAAGAACTCATGACTGACAGAATCCCACATCTTGTATGCGGACCCTTTTCCACTGTTGGTTTGAAAATGAATTTGTCACTTTCTGCACATCAATGCAAACCCAGCGCTGATTCAACTGGTAAGTTGTCTTTTTCCAGATGGAGCTGTCTCATTGTAGTAGACCTGAGAGACTCTGGTATGAACAACAAGACAGTACAACTGTTACTGGTCCACCTTGATAGGCAAAATCCTCCTTTTAAGCAAAGGTTGGTAAGATCTGCAACCATTTGGACAGCTTCTTTTTCTGTGGCCAAAGACTTCAAACAATCACCCCCATAAAAATTATTGTGGATAGTCTGAATCACTTCTGCTTTAAAAGCAGTCTTATCGGTTGCAGTTCTCTTCAATGTGTAGTTAGCAGAGGTTGGAGATGAAATTGCTTCAAAGATGTGAACTTTCATCCTGTGTTCTCCTGGAACTCTTGAAGTGTCACCCAATGGCCCCTAAAGAAATCGTAGAAAATCTACATGCCTTTTGGACACCTTTATCTGGTGGAGCATGGCTTTGATGTCTTTCATCAGGATGACATTCTCCTGCCTGAATCTCATTAAGACACCAAAGATGGAGTTTGTGAGATCAGGTCCTTCAAGTTTAGAGCTCAGAGTTGTGCCGTTAAAACCTGCTCCACAATCAAACACCACCCTTGAAGCTTTCTTCTTAGGATGGTGAACACCATGGTGAGGAAGATACCACACCTTTCCCTCCTCACACACTAGCTCATTTGATGGCACTATTTCAGTATAACCACTGTCCACCATCTCAGTCAGAAATGTGGTGTAGTCCTTTTAGATCCTATTCCTGTCAAACTTTCTTTTGAGACTCTGCAGAGGTTCTGCAATACACCTGTTGTTCGGCAAGGTTACGTCATCCAGCTTGAAGGGCAAGTCCATACAATAATGACCTTCTTGTATACAAATGGACTTTTCCACTACATCCATAAACCTCAAGTCCTCTTGTGACATTTCCTGCCTTTCCTCCAATGCTTTCTCATTGAAGTCTTGGTTATACTGAGAGATCAACAGCTCCTCTATCTTGGTGATGGATATCCTATTAGCATAACTGGTTGAATAGCTTCTCTGGCAACCAAGATTGCTCCTTAAAGGACCATTGATGACCCACCCCAATAGGGTCTTCATGGCAAATGGTCCATCCTCCTTGGTGTTTATGATCTCCCAAGGTTCCATGAGCTTTGGTGCATTTGCTCCAATCAAAAGTTCTACTTTAGTGTCCAAACTTGGGATCCTGATGTGTTTGAGATAACCCAGTTTTCAACATCTCACCGAGTAGGTATGTTATGCATGGAAACAGGAATAGTATCTTGTGTGTAAGTCTCTGGAAGATCAAAAAACTGGTTATCAACCAATTTTGAAACTTCCAGATCTGTCAGGATTTGACTTTCAACCATCTTTTCTTGCCCCATAGTGCACAACAAGATGGAGCCCTGTAAATTCAACCTTTTCATCATGGTCTGGGTGCAAAATGTTGCAGTACTTCCAGGATCTAAGAAGGCATAGATAGGTCTTGATCACCTTATAAGAGTTCCTTGATTTGAGCTGTACTAGGACAATAGAGAACCCTCATGATCTCCGGCCCCAATACAACCACATGCCTGAAGAGAGACTAGAGCACTAGTGCTTGGGGCTTCCTGATGTTCAATTCCTTTATCTTTAGGATTCAAGAATTCAAAGGCTTTATTATCATGTGCAGAGTTAAGAAATGCTACATTTCCTGAGCAATGAAATTCTTACTTTGCTCTCCAAATGAATGCCAAGTTAAAAGGTACAGAACAACAATTCTAATAGGTCATGACACACTAATACAGTAACTCAATCCTAATATTAATGGATGATAAAACACACACACCAACACACAGTTAGACAGTAGAGGAAAGAAATTGAAAAGTCACTGGATGACTAAAGTGATAGTGGTACATTGATATCAGAGATGATGTGAACCAAAGATGGCATGAACCTATGTACAGGGTGCAAATGAACATTGTACATCCTGATGTTAACCTGAGATGGCATAGACTTATGTACAGTGTGCAAATGAGCATTGTGCAACAAGCAGTGTATAATTACAAATTATTTGATAAGTAGTAGCAGAGATGATATGGACATCAGACAGGTGATACTATATCTACTGTACAGGTGAGCAGTGTGCAAATTTAGCAGCCGGTGTGTGAATTCCTATATGCAAAGCTGTGTTACAGAGTTTTGGGAGTTGTTATCTGGTCACGAGTCTGATGGCAGTGGGAAAGAAGGAGTTTTTCACTCTGGTTGTCCTGCATTTCACACTTTTGTACCTCCGGCCTGAGGGTAGAGGTGTGAACAGTCTGTGTTGGTGGTGGGTGGGGTCCCGGAGGATGGTGTCAGCTCTCTTTTGGACTCTGCAGTGGTAGATGCTCTGCAGAGAGGGGAGTGGAGTCCTGATGATCTTCTCTGCTATCTTCACCACTCTGCAGGCGTTTGTGCTCCAGGGCAGTGGTGCTGCTGTACCATGCAGTGATGCAGTTAGTCGGGATGCACTCGATGATGCAGCTGTAGAAATTGTTGTGGATCCTGGAAGACATGCCAAACTTCTTCAGCCTCCTCAGAAAGTACAGTCGCTGGTGAGCTCTCTTAATCAGCTCTGTGGTGTTGTGTGTCCACTTAAGGTCCTCGCTGATGTGGATGCCCAGGTATTTAAAGCTGCTCACCCTCTCTACCTCAAGCTTCTGGATGAACAGTGGCCGATGGGGTCTCCTCCTCCCTTTCCTCATGTCCACTATCATCTCCTTTGTCTTGTCCTTGTTGAGGGTGAGGTTGTTGTCCTCACACCATGACACCAGGTTGTCCACCTCCCTCCTGTAGGATGCTTCATCATCACCAGTGATGCGTGCTATCACTGCTGTGTCATCCACAAACTTTAGGATGATATTGTCCTTGTGGGAGGCAACACAGTCATGGGTGAAGAGGCTGTAGAGGATGGGGCTGAGAACACAACCCCGTGGGACACCCGTGTTTGTGATAATGGTGGCTGAGGTCCTGTTACCCATCCTGACAGACTGGGGCCTGCCAGTTAGAAAGTCCAGTAGCCAGTCACAGAGGGTGGGGTGCAGGCCAAGCGAAGACAGTTTGTCAGTGAGTTTGTGGAGGATGACCATGTTGAAGGCAGAACTGTAGTCGACAGAGAGCATCCTAATGTAGGAGTCTTTATCTTCCAGGTGGGAGAGAGAATAATGGAGTGCTGCAGCGATAGCATCTGAGGTGGACCTATTGGGTCAGTAGGCATACTGCAGGGGGGCAAGGGTGCCCGGTATGCTGTCCTGAATGAGGGGCAGCACCACTCTCTCGAAGCACTTCATGATGATTGGAGTGAGTGCTACCAGTCTGTAATCATTCAGACAGGTTGGCGGGCTCCTTTTGGGGAGGGGAATGATGGTTGTCGTTTTGAAGCAGAAGGGGGCTATGTTCTGGCTGAGTATGGATGCTGGATGTGTAAAATAGTTGGATGTTTCAAACTGCATTTATCGCATGTCAAGCGACTCCTGCAGTCTTTGCTCATGTGACCAATTTTCAGACAGGCAAAACAGATTCCTCCTCTCTTCAGGAATTCAGTCTTCTTCTTCTGAGAAATGCTGTTGAACTTTGTACACTTGAGCAGTAGATGTGACTATTCACAGTACAGACAAACTTGTGATGAAAGTTCTTTAGATGGAATAGTCTGTTTCAGTGTTTGACTCACAGTAGTCCTAGATGTAGTTGTGTAATTTGGGTCTCCAACAGTTGCAACAAAGCTCGTTCTTCTGTTAGTTCTAGGGAATGAGATTTTGATCTTAGTACCAGGTTTTACTATGGTGCTTGACTTTGGATCAGAGATATCACCAAAGAGTGGATGTGACAAGATCTTGACTTGGTGTTCCAAGAAGTTAACCAAATCTGGGAAACTAGCTCTGTAACCTCGTCGTTCCTGAATCTCACAAGCTGTGGACCACCATCTTTCCCTCAGCTTGTAAGGCCACTTCATTACCATTTGCATCATATTTGATGGAGTATTCATCTCCTCCATATACTGTATTTCTGCCATAGCATTACAGCATCCTCTCAGGAAAACTGTAAGTTCCTGTAATGATTGACCATCTTCAGATTTAATGACAGGCCATCCAAAGTTCATGTAAGCTGTCGCCACCTTATGCTCATTTCCAAAGTGTTTCATCAGAAGTTCTCTTGCCATTTGACATCCTTGCTGTGGTGTTATATGGAAACAGCTTCTCACCAACTCCCTGGAGCACCCCCTGTATCGTTCGAGAAAATACAAGCAGTCCTGGTAGCTGCTGGTTTTCTCTTCCACAGTGTTAAATGATATGAACTGCAATGGATCTCCATCAAATATGGTTATTTCTCTTTGTGGTAAATTGGATAACATCTGTTGTTGCACCAGCATGGTTGTGATTTCATTTTGTTTTTCCATAATTTTACAAACTGACTCCTGGTTGACTGATTTGAGTTCTGGATAAACATGATAAGTGTGGAGACATTGTTCTTTTTTTTCTCCTTTGCAGTGACAGATTCAAAGTTTGTAGTTATTAAAGTTGATGATTGGTTTTGAAACTGAGGCTTATGAACATTTGTGTGGTCAGAATGTGATCCTAAATACTTTTTTTAGGTGATTGGTCAACATAGGGCTGATGTTGGTCCTTTATTTTTGGCCTCACATCCTGGGCATATGTGATAGGTGGCGCTATTGCTTCCTGTTCAGCGGTTGAGGACATCTCCCCTCAGGCAGAAGACTTCGGTCCATTCAGACTAAAACCTCCCGCTACATGAACAGCTTCTTCCCCTCTGCCATCAGACTGCTGAACACGTGACTTATTAGACTCTCATGCACTACGTACAGCAGCTCAACCGGACTCATGACAATTATCACTGTTTTCTTTTTGCACTACCAACTGCACAATGTGGAACTCCACAATATCTGCTGCTTGTTAATATATTTAAAAATTGCATAGATTAGTATTACTTATTCATATTCTACCTTTTATTGCATGCATAGTTTTTTATTTTTATCTTTAGTGCTACTCCATGTTTAATGTTGCAGCATTGCACCGAGACAAATTCCTAGTCTGTGTACTACATGAACAATGGCAATATAAATCTCATTCTGATTCTGATTCTGATTCTGATTCTCTGGTACAAACTCTTGAACCTGCAAGTTAAACTTGTGAGTTTGCTCCTTTAAACCTTTGGTTATGTAGGAATTCATGCCATCAGAACCAACATTTCCAATGTCACGATCTTCAAGCACAGAAAGCCTTATTGCTGCAATAGCAAGTTGTGTCTCAAGCTCCAGCTGCTCTTTTTTCCTCCGCAGTGACTGTTCTTGAGTCTCCAACTCATGTTTTTTGTGTAGAGCAGCAGCTTGCTCCAACAAAGCTGCTCTCTCTGCCTTTGCTTTTAACCATGCTGATAAGATGCTAGATGCAGATGTACTGCAATGACTTCTCCTGCTTGACCTTTTACTTAATATATTTGACACACTGTCCTCAGGATGAACATCATCTTGGCACACAGAATTAACTTTGGCAACCTCATCACAATCAGCACAAACATGATCATTTTCAAGCTCATTGCTTTTACTTGCAATCTCATTTTGTGTTAACCAGGTGGAAATTTCCTCAGTAAACAGTATTGCCAACAACTATGAATTCAAACCATGCTTCCTGCTTTCTCTGCTCCTCTTCAGGTGAAGGAAGCTCAGTTAGCATTGTATTGTGTACTTCAGCAGTTTCACACAACTTTTTAAAGTGCTGATGACACATTTTTGACTTCCTCTAATTTTTCAACACATAATACAATATGACGAAATAGGTTGGTCTGTGCAGTTCTAAGTCAAACAAGCTTTTTTTCACGCGAATATCCAACGTTTTCATGAGCGCCACGTCACCCATTACGTCAGTGGCTGGAAAACCTCCCGGCCATGTTGTAACGTCAGCGACAGAACACAGCGCTTGGCTGCCCTTTGTACACACAGGATGGAAGCGGTTGAAAACACTGACGATGGTTCCAGCACATGTAGTCTGGAATTGGTTTGTGTTGTCCAATCTTCAGACGATTATAGTTCCGAAGAATGGGATGACAATGAAGAATCTGGGGGCATCAAACCGTATAGGTTTGAGCCGTGCCAAGTGGGCATTGCATCTAGCGAGTCAGACTCAGTGACAGTCAGCTGTTCATGTTTTGTGTGCATCATCTGCTGTGTTGTCAGCCAGCCAATATTGTCAACACTATCACGACGTGTTAGCCACTCCATACAGCCATGGTTCTGTTGCGCCCCTTGTAGCGATGTCGGCTCTGGGGCGCAACTATGGTCAACACGTTTCCTCTCCATGTTCGCTGGGCGATGTCAGCCCCGAACGCCTACTGTTTGTGTTTCTATGTGTTTTTGTAAGTCTTCACCTTTTGGGATCAGTCTTTACAGTATGTTCAATACATGTGCTGTGGTGAATCCTATGCGTAAATCCTCGTGTAAATCCTTGTTATTTATGCATAAATCCTCCCTCTCCGTGCGCTCTTATGCAGGACATGAAGAGGGAGCATGAAATAACGAGGATTTACTGTACATGCAGGGTTCACCACAGCACATTTAATATAGAACGACAGACAACTCCCAAAAAGGTGAAGACATACAAAATACACAAACACACTTACTGATGGTGTTCGGGGGCCGGCATCGCCCAGAGAACGAATGAGAGGAGACGTGTTAGCCACAGGTGCGCTCCAGAGTCAACATCGCTTCAAGGATGCATGAGAACCACAAACATGGAGTGACTAACATCGTGAGAGTGCTGAAAATACTGGCAGACTTAACAGCACAGATGACAATACTATTGACCAGCAGTGCGTTACTGGCAAACGGCCGCTAATATGTACACACACTGCTGGTGATGGTGTGATGAGAAGCACCTGGGCGAGGACCAGGAAACATGAACAGCGGGAGTTTGAATCAGCTGGTGATAATGAGAGAGGGGACGTAGTCCGACCAGTGAGATGTCAGCATGGGATCACAGAAAGTAGGTCAAAGCTGCATGTAAATCCATTAATCCTTCCCCTCCTCGTGCGCTCCTCCTGCCTAAAAGCGCAGGAGGAGGCTTATGACAGTTGGAGCTGAAGCATGTGATGTGGTCTTTCATGGCCTACTGTTTATCTGAGCCTGCGACACAACGCAAAGGCATAGCTGTAAAATTAAAACAAGAAACCAGAGAAACTGTGAGCTACAAAGCTGTTGTCATTCTAGTTAACAACACCGGGGTTTGTTCTGTCAAATATTATATTGATCATAGACAATGACTTTTGGGTTTACATAACATGCTAAAAAATGTTAAAAATGTGTCATCAGCACTTTAAAGGCATTTAATTCTTCTTGCACTGCACAGAAATTTGTATTTGAAGACAAGAGAGGTGATTTTAGGTTTTAACTTACTTGCTTGTTTAAAATAATAATTTCTTTCCCTTTGAAGGTTTTCAATAACCATTAAAATTCCTTTTGAAGTTAGTTTTCTTTGACTTCACTTTGCACGTTAGTAGGACCAGTTTCACTCACTTTCAACTGATATATACTGAATGCTTTCACAGGAAAACAACTTTATGATGGATGCTTTGGAACAGCAGGTGAACTCCAAACATATCCAGACCAAATAATCCTATGAAGCAACAAATGTTCCTTTTCACTCAAAAATCCAACACAGTTGCCGGCCCTTGAATGCACCACAACTCTCTGCTGGACAGCAGCTGTCGCACAGCTTCAAACCACCTTCAACCAGAACAGTTCAGCTTACATAGCTGTGTGTCTGTCAGTACCTCGTTTGAAGATGTCTGGTGTTACATATGGAAAAGGCTGGTAATAGTAAGATGGCGGCCGAGTTGGACGTGGGTTGGACTGGGGTGGCTAACTGCCGGTTTCCGGTAGTGACGCTACTCGGGGTATAAAGGGAGTGGGTGGAAGAGGCTCTGCCTCTTTCATCGTGGGAGCCACCTGGCATGCAGGCGAGTGCCGTAAGCCTTTCTTGTATATAGTTTATCCTGTAATAAAGCCCTGTTCACCGAGTTACCTTTTTCTCGTTATTCCTATAATTATGGACACAACATTTGACAACGAGGTAAAAGCGGTAATGGAGCATTCCATTGCCAGCTTTTGGCCATTTTTGGAGGCCCCGGGCGAGTCGCCCATGCCGTGGCTTCGTTGGTTTGCTGCCTTTACTAATTATCTCGTTGTCTTAAACCTGGGCGAGATGGAGAAGCTCCGAGCGAGAGCTGTGTTGGTCCATAATTTGGGAATGGAAGGGCAGAGGATTCTTGAGAACCTTGGAGGTGCTGACAGTTTTGATGAGGTTGTGAAGCTAATGGCGCGGTACTTTAGAGCGCCGGAAAACGTCACTGTGAAGCGCATTCAGTTTCAACAGCACCGCCAGCGGTCAGGAGAGCCAGTGAGAAGATTTTTGGCGGACCTCCATGAGCTGGTGAGGGAATGCAGGTTTGGGGCCCTGGAGGACGAGATGATTCAGGACCAGCTGGCAGAGCACATTCACTGCCCAGCGGCCCAGTCCAGGTTGTTGACACACCCAGGGGAGTTGACGTTAGCTGAAGCTGTCGAGCTTGCACAACAGTTCAAGGCAGCAGAGACCATCGCGAGAGGCCTTACTGAAGGGGCTTCTCTGGACAAGAATGAGTCTCGCGCTGAGGCACTGATCATGGACTCTTGTGATGGCGAATGCGGAGAGGATGATTTTGCCTCCATGGTCAGGATAAGGTCTGCCCCAGGTACGTCAAAGTGTTATGGTTGTGGGTCCACTGACCGCCGCTATAAGTCCAGGGGGTGCCTGGCGAAAGGAAAGCGTTGTGGCAAGTGCGGTGTTTTGAACCATTTTGCCAGGGTGTGCGACAACTTCATACAGTATGCAGGAGCCATAGGAGTGAACCAGGTGCTGCGCAGAAGACTCTGACAGTGGTGCATACCGTCTCCCCAGAGACGACAGGGAGGATCGGCTGCACCATCATGCTAGATGGCATCGAGGTTCCACTTTTGGTGGATACTGGAGCGGTTATTTCCGTCCTGAACCTGACGACCATGGAGAGACTGTTTCCCCACCGGCAGATTAGGAGACAATATGGAGAGTATTATGGTTATGGACGGAACAGGTTGGCTATTTTGGGCTATGTGGAGATGGAGGCCCGGTATAAGGACAGTGTGGCACCCAGAGTTCGCATCAGTGTTTCAGCATCCGGGGTTAACATTATGGGGTGTAACCTATTTTACAGTCTTGGGTTCTCTGTTGCTAACGTGTCGGGTGAAGAATGGTCTGGATGTAGACTTTGGGGCCGGCCTGTTCCAGTCATGGAGGGTGCTGAGGTGTGGGATTCGGACTGGCTGGACATAGTTTCAGAGGGAGAGCACATTCCGCGCCACGCGGAGCCGTCTCGGGCTGGACCCGATGCCGTCATGCTGGCTGCCCTGGACGAGGGTGCCAGATGGCACGCCGGGACCCCCGATGAGGCTCGTGAGGATGAGGCGCCTACGCCGGAAGAAAAAGGGGCTAGACCGCGGAGCGTGGTCATAAAGCACTTCCAGCGACGGCCTGCCAAGAAGAAACCGAAATGAGCCTGCGAGCCGGAGCGATTGTGACGGAGGCCTGTCGCAGGAATGGTGATCCGGATAAAAGGAAGAGGGCTCCCTCAATGACCAAGGTTGAGGCTTGAGTACGACGGGATCACAGTCCACGCGAGCAGCGGGACAACCAGAGGCGGTTCCAGTTGGAGCCCGACTGGATGGAGGCACACCGGCGTAGGTCCATTTACATCTGGAGAAACCTGAGGGATCTGCGGCTGCCAGTGGCGGAGAGGAGACGGCCCAGCAGGAGTCCTGAAGTGAAGAGATGGAGACGCCTGGAGAGGGATCCATCCATGGACTGAGGGTTTTTGTTTTGTGTGTCTGTTGTGTTTACCCTAGTCCTGTATATGTAGTTTTACTGTTTGGTGCCCCGGTAAATTTACTTAAAAAAAAAAAAAAGAGATAAGAGAAAGTACAGAAGGCATGTTGGGTTGTGAACCTCAGTTGTGTGTTTACATGATAAATTTTAATAACCAGGATGGTGGTGTGCCTGAATTAGTACTGTTGATTTAGTGTGTTAATGTTTAATTGGAGTTTATATGATAAATTTTACAGCCAGAGGGGTGGTGGTTCGGTAATTAGTTACAGTTATGGTAAATTTGAGCCTACCATGGTTGTTTGAGTAATTTTAATTGAATGCCCAACGTGGTTTTATTATGAATGCCCATTGTGGGGTGGGTGTTGGGGTGGGGGCCGCCAGTAGTGGGTATATTGTGGTTTTGTGTGTAATATCTGTGTGGTGTTGTTCACGGGATTATTTTGAGTTAGAAACACGGCTTTGTTTTGTTTTATTGAAGTGGTCTTTCTTTAGCGGCAGAATAAACCGCTCAGCCGTGTAGGGGGCGCTGGCAGTCTACCCGGCCCCCCAGCCTTAGTTGTGTGAATGGATAGGAGTTTATTTATTTTTGTACATATGTTTTTCCTCTTTTAGAGCATGAGTCAGGAGACAAATTAGGGTGGGTTGTTTGTGTGCCTGATTTTTTTTAAAGGGGGGGAGGATGTTACATATGGAAAAGGGTGGTAATAGTAAGATGGTGGCTGGGTTGGACCGGGGTGACTAACTGCCGGTTTGCGGTAGTGACGCCACTCGGGGTATAAAGGAAGTGGGCGGAAGAGGCTCTGCCTCTTTCATCGTGGGAGCCACCTGGCATGCAGGCGAGTGCCGTAAGCCTTTCTTGTATATACAGTAGTTTATCCTGTAATAAAGCCCTGTTCACCGAATTACCTTTTTCTCGTTATTCCTATAATTATGGACACAACATCTGGTACCTGTCCTCCTGTCAGAACGATGATGGTGTTGATTTTGACGTCCTGTAACAGGTGATAATGGCTGCGCCGCATCGGAAGTGTGCGCCAAACTTTTCAGGTAAGAGTGAATGGAGTGCTGTTTTCCACTTTGTGACAGAGTGAAGCTTTCACCTTCTGTTGTCTTGGTCCTTATGTTCCATGGATGTTCGCCAATTTACTTTCTCCTTACGAAATCAAGGTTTTTATTTTGATGTAGTGACTTCTGGCATTTAGCCACTCATGGGGTGAAGGGAGGAGACCTGTTTTTGACATGCTTCCAAATAACTCCAAGCATCACATTTACATTTGGGTGATGTTCCCATTTATTCAGTGCTCCAAACTTGTCTTACAACAATAATCTCTAACGTGCAAGCAAACATATAAGCAAGCGAGTGGTAAAAACCATGTCATTACCCCATCACCCACAGCTGATTACACACCAGAGTCACCTGTGCCATTTAAAGTCTACCTGGTGCGCTCTCACCACACCCACCTATGGTGATTAATAGACAACACCTGTGACAACGGACACCAGGAAAATGGCTCCTATAACATGTATATTAAAGGGCCTATATCATGCAATTTTAAGCCTTTCAGAGTAAACTATATGCATGTATGTGATAGTATATTACCTTTGGTACACTGGAGAATGAATTTCTTATGAAATATGAGTTATTTTCGCGAGCCCGGAAGTAAGATGCCTCCATCTCTGAGGCTCTACCTCTCCTTCTTGTGGCTGCCGCCCATTTCATGATGTAACCCCTGAGCCGGCTGCTGCAGCGTGTCGCTGGGTTCCGCCCACAAAAACAAGGAAGGCTGAACAAACTCCTAAATCTCTCACAGCCAAAGACACATTTACGCCACTTAGAAGACATTGTCTTACGTAAAAAAGCAAACAGTTGTTGTCACTGAGCAGATTAGGTGCGAGAGGAACTACTTCTTCACAGCGTCAATGCTAAAGTGAAAGAGTTTTGCCGATCACCGCTCCGTTAGCTGTGCGGAGAAAGTGGGTGTGTGCGTTAGCCTGGGGGCGGTGCTGGCAGCACAGGCACTTCCTGGAGTGGGCGGCTCACCCACGTTTACGTATGAACGTGGGGACCCAATCATTATCAGGGACAGGGCGGAGCAGCAGCTCAGAGAGCAGGGTTGAGGAGGAATACTCAGAGACGCGTGAATGGAGCAAAATACCACGTTGGGGGGTGTTTTTGGTGAGGAATTAACATTATAACATGCATAAAAGCTCAAAACAGTCGATTTTGCATGATATAGGCCCTTTAAATACCTGATAAGTTTGTAATCGCCAAACATTCAACATCAACATGTTTTATCATGGGTTTTTCATCAGGTGTTTGGGCATACTTGTGACGATGCACTCAAACTTATGAAGCAGTGTCACTCCTTTGTGTCCATTTGGATCAGGTGCTACTTGTGTGTTGCCAGCAAGATATCAGAATGTAGTGTATCCAGTAACATACCAGTGGTGTTGGGGTTTAACACCATTGTTGTGAAGTGCGGTGTAGTGGCGGCCACTTCCTGCTCCTCCACTGCACCGCCCTATAAATAGCAGAGGGCAGCCATTACACACTCTCTTCGACCGGTGCGCTCTGCCTCGTGTCTGCTGTGCGTCCGTTGTGGTTCAACACTTAATGAAACTGAGTTCGTTCAGTCACCTGGCCTCATCCTTTCAAAGGTATTTTACCATACATAACATTTGGTGATCGAGGATTAACTAATGGAGGCGTGTATCACACCACTTCGCCCCTTTCTCGAGCTCCCAGGCGAGCTGCCTGTGCCCTGGCCGAGATGGTTTGAGGCCTTTCAAACGTACATCACCGCGCTCGACCTGGGTAAGCTTGATAAGTTAAGAGCACATGCGCTTCTTGTTCACAACCTTGGGATTGAGGGCCAGCATGTCCTGCACTCACTCGGGGCTTCAGGCTTGTTTGAGGACATCGTCGAGCTGCTAGCAAGCCACTTCCATGCCCTGGCTAGTGTGACTGTCAGGAGGATTCGCTTTCAGCAGCCACACCAACGTGTGGGTGAGCCTATACTCCAGTTTGTCACCAACTTGTGGCAGTTAGCTAGCAAGTGTCGTTTGGGGCCGCTGGAGGATGAATTGGTTCATGACCAGCTTGAGGAGCACACAAGCAGCGCTGCTATAAGGGCTAGGCTACTCACAGTGTTGAGTGACCTAATGTTAGCCAGGGCTGTCGAGCTAGCTCTCCAATTGGAGGCTGCAGACAAGCTAGCTTTGGAGCTAAATTGGCGCCAGTCACAACGGCCATCAGAGCCTCCCGATGCAGCATTAGTAC
Organism: Pholidichthys leucotaenia; assembly: GCA_020510985.1. Lineage (NCBI taxonomy): Eukaryota > Metazoa > Chordata > Actinopteri > Cichliformes > Pholidichthyidae > Pholidichthys > Pholidichthys leucotaenia. The sequence continues at coordinate 11,901,865 of CM035846.1, forward strand.
CGGACTAGGATAGCGAGGATAGCTTGGATGACGACAGTACGGAAACCAATGCTGCCAGCCGTAGGTCTGCCTTGGGGAAAACCACTTTGCAAGAGTTGTAGGTCCATGAAACACCAAAATAAGGATAAGGACTGCCCAGCTAGAGGAAAGCATTGTAGCAGATGTGGACGCTTGAACCATTATGCTAGAGTGTGCTGTGTATCTGAGCCGGAGAGCCCACAGAAGAATTCACTCCACCCACCCCCAACAACCATCCATACAGTGTCCCCCAGTACTAACGGGTTCACTTTCGGCACAGTGGAGCTGGATGGAGTGGAGATACCGCTGCTGCTACATGGAGCCGGAGGGGTCGATGCTGAATTGGGCCACATTGAAGAAGTTTTTCCCCTACCACAGGATAAAAAGTAACCCAGCGTTGCTTTATGGTTATGGAGGTGGCAGGCTGTGCACGGTTGCGACTTTGGAGTTAATAGTTCGGTGTAAGTCTGCGATGATGGTTGACTTCACGTTCCACATGACGGCCCAAGGCGACAACATCATGGGCTGTGATTTGTTCTATGGACTGGGTTTTGCCATTAAAGACGGCGCCGGGAGAGAATGGTCGGATTGTGGCCAGTGGAACCCTCCGGTTCCAGTGGTCGATGATGACGTTGTGTGGGACGAAAAACTAACAGACACCACGAAAGTCAAGCAGTACCAGTCTCACTCAGGTTCGGCGCAGGAGGGTCTCAGTGCCAGCGCTCGGGAAATGGTAGAGGGGTGTAACGAGCATGATGGCGAGGCGCCTGCATTGGCGAGTGATGCCGATGTGCTAGCCCCAGATTCCTTCGGAGCTTGGCTGCAGAGGGATGGAGGATCTGCAGTTACGATGGTGACCACTACGACGGCTTCAGAAGAGGACGGGGCCAGACCGACTGGCATAGAGAAACCGTGTGCCAAGCAGCACCATGTCAGGACGAGCAGAGCCCCTCTTAGGGTTATGGACTTGGTCCAGGTTCAAGGACAGCAACGTCCACAGCGCAGATGGGCCAGACGACAGCCTACGGAACATTGGGAGTGTGTGCGCATAGTAGCTAAACTGGGTGCAGCATACAGTACTTCCAGCTGTCTGATGGCTCAGCGAGGCACGCCAATCAGCTTTGGCGTGTCTGAGAGGAGGCTTCTGGTGCCAGGGCTGGACGAGAGCAGGAGTTGGTGGTGAAGAGGAGAGGTGCTTTCATCCAGAAGATTGACCATTGTCCTTGGGGCCTAATGCTTCCAGGGCTGCCCTGAGCCCCCCATGCCAGTTCTACTCTTCCTGCCCAAGGGACAGTGCTGTTAATTCTGTTTAATAGTTCTGATGTTCATATGTTTATGTATGAGGTAAAATGTTATTGTTTTGTGTGTTTTTATTAGTTTAGGAACATGGCAATGATTTTAGTTTATTAATGGACTTTGCATTATTCTAGCAGGTGGCAGAATTATCCACCTTGCCGTGTGGGCAGGACGGTAGTCCACCCATCCGCCCTATTTTAGGTTCTGTTGTGTGAATGTGTTAGGCCATTTAGAGACATTAGTTTTCGTTTTGTTAGTGTGTGATTCGGGTCCCAAATTGGGGTGGGTTTTAATTGAATGAGTGGTTTTGGACTTTCTGGGGGGGGGGGGGGGGTGTTGGGGTTTAACACCATTATTGTGAAGTGCAGTGCAGTGTAGTGGCGGCCACTTCCTTTTCCGTTACAGCACTGCCCTATAAATAGCAGAGGGCAGCCATTACACACTCCCTTTGACCGGTGCCCTCTGCCTGGTGTCTGCTGTGTGTCCGTTGTGGTTCAACACTTAATAAAGATGAGTTTGTCCAGTCACCTGGCCTCATCCTTTCAAAGGTATTTTACCATACATAACAATACCCATGGCATCGTTTATGTCAATTCTGGTCCAGTGGTTACAGACCGCAACCCCTCTGCTTTCCTCAGTTCTCTGCAGTGCCCAAACCTACATTGGTTTTATAGGATTTGTTTCTCCAGTTCTATAGTTTGGATATTTGCCATATTAGAGGTTAAGACAATGTAGTGGCAGATGCATTGTCTAGAACCCCCTGCCAATAAGTTTTTGTATTTGTTTTTTTTTCCTTCTTGACTTCATGTATTCTTCTCAGGCCACTCACCCGACTCCGTCACACCCAATGTGACGGTTGCCATCTCCCGTTTGGAGCTGGGATGGGCATCTGTATGTCATTATTCTTTCAGGTGTTCAGCTGATCGAGGAGTGGCTGATTGGCAGAAGGTGCTAATGAGCGGCTCCATAAAAGAGTAGCTGTCATGCCAGCTGGCAGGGCTGTCATCTGCGGGCGTTTGAGGCTGATCTCCTCTCCAGCACACCGAACCTTTTTGGACTCTCTTGTTGTTTTAGTTTATTGCACACTTTTTGCACTTTTTGTGAATAAGCACATTTCACTTTTAAGTTAACTCTCGTGCATTCTCTTTATTTGTTATGGCCTAGAGCAGGTCATAACGGCAGGATTGTACGTTTAGTCCCAAACCTAATCCCATACACTGCTTCTGAACAGGTGGTGTAAAAACCAAATTTTGTTGATGTATAAACATTCTTGGACTCTCACTGCTAACTGTATATGTGCACACATGTTCCCATTTAATGTAATATCTATATTAACATACTATAAGCCCCCATCAGTGAAACATGTCCCAGTTTTATGAATGTCAAATTAAAGCTTTCAACTCTTGAATACTATTCTTTATAAAGCGCCCCAGCTCCATTTCCCCATCACTGTCGGTCACTCTGTAATAATTTGGTGTCACTTCCTTTAAATGGTCCGGCATGGCAGCTCCTCGTCTCTCACATTAATGCTGCGCTCTTTCATTACAGCCAAATGGCACTTTGTGAAATTAAAAAAGTTCATTTCCATCAGACTGGTTTAATTTTAGGAGCAGCTCCTTCAGGTAATCTGTTAATGGGTTTAAATTATACATGAGCCAATATATATCTGTCTGACAGTAACTGTAACCTTCTCAAATAATGACAATCATACGAACACATACAGTTACAGTTAATGAATATACAGTCCCCCCGAGTATAATGCCCCGAGTAGCTTTGCCAAGTTTTGGTGTGAAATTGATTTCAACAGATTCCCAATTATTATAGGATTTACATAGGAAGCGAGGCGATGATCAGCGAGCAGCAGTATGGTTTCACACCGAATAAAGAATACTGCAGATGCAATGTTTGAAAGTGTGGATCATCCAGCTCGTGGGTCGTTGCCGCCACAGGAGACGTGGCCGAACCACGGCAGTCTGTGCTTCTGATCTTGCTCTTCAATGGTCGGCTGCTGTTGGCATCACTCAGATGGTTTCATTGGTAATATGATCATGGAGGGAAACTACGGATCTGACGGAAAACTTTGAGTGTGTTCAGGTCCCCTTTGAGAATGATTGTGGTCTTGGAGCAATGTTGGGCTTCTTCCAGACGCACCATTGGAGGGATGCGAATGTTGAAGCTGCGGACCTGATTCTGCTGTGGTCTCTGCCTCCTTCTTTTCAGTTACCAGTAAACCAAGATATGTGAACTCTCCAACTTCTTTGTTCTGAATGCCCTTGAGGTAGACTGTTGCGATAAACCATAAACCATCTGTTGTGAGAACTTTGATCTTGTCCACGCTGATCTTTAGACCATAAGGCTGAGCAAAAACGGGCGATGTCCTACAGAATATCTGTAGCTGATATGGTTTGTTATTGACTGTCCCAAAAGCAGACATAAGACAGATGCAGTTCAGGGACAAAAGGTGAAGTTGATGGCTGCCCTGGCATCAGGGACTTAATGGTTAGACAAGGCTGGTAGGTGCATTTACTTTGTGGGAGCTGAGAATCCAGGTCCACCAAGACAATTTCCACTCCACCAAGTTACTAGATTATCCTGGAATTGATGAGAGAGAGGAGATGGTTAGAAGTTGAAAAAGTAACTTATGCTGATCCCACGTAGGAGGAGGGCACGAGAGCTTCAGGTGTGTATGAGTGGAGAGCTGGAGCAGAACTGAAGCCATGGAGGTCTGACACTCCCGTGAAGAGGAGCAGTCCAGGAGAGCCTTTTAAAGGCTGCCTAACAACCTGCAGATGGAGCAATTAGTGCAGGTGAATCTGATTGGAGCAATCAGAGGTGGAACAAAATGTGCATTGTCATTGGTGAAAATTACGCTGTCATCAGTGAACTTGAGATCTACCATGAACTGGTTGATATCAAATTGCACCGAAAACAAACATGGGCCAAGCAAGTTGAGGATGATTTAAAATGTCGGCACCTCGACCTCAATCAAGCTAAGGGCGTCATGAACTGTAAAGCATGGTAGAGCATGCAAAAAAACCCACAAATTTATGAGGAAAAAGATTAAATTTACAATTTAAAAAGTAGTAAATAAATGAGAAGTTACAGCAAAAAAGTCAAATCTATGAGAATAAAGATGCAAACTTATGAGAAAAAGTTGCAGATTTGCAAAAAAAAGTTGCAAATTTATAAGGAAAAAAAATTGCAAAAAGAAAGATGCAAATTTGCAAGAAAAGGCCAATATTTTGAGTGGGAAAATATGCAAATTTACAATAAAAAAAGTTGTAAATTTACAACAAATATTTGTTAATTTACAAGAAAAAAATACCAAATTTATGACGAAAAATTAAATTTTCCAATGAAAAAAGTAGTAAATTAATGAGAAGGTGCAGAAAAAAGTCAAATTTATGAGAAAAAAAAATGCAAAATTATGAGAAAAAAGTTACAGATTTGCAAAAAAAAAACGTTGTAAATTTATAAGAAAAAAATTGCAAATAAGAAGATGCAAACTTGCGAGAAAAAGCTGCTATTTTGAGAGGGAAAATATGCAAATTTGCAATAAAAAAAGTTGCAAATTTACAACAAACATTTGTTAATTTACAAGAAAAAAAATACCAAATTAATGAGGAAAAAGATTAAATTTTACAGTGAAAAAGGTAGTAAATTAATGAGAAGTTAGACCAAAAAAGTCACAAATTTATGAGAAAAAGTTGCAAAATTATGAGAAAAAAACTACAAATTTACAATAAAGGAGTTGCAACTGTATGATCCCCTGATTGGGGTTTGCAGGCCAGACTCTGTCTTTCAGGTGATCAGCTGATGACTGATTAACGACACATGAATGGCTGGTGAAATAAAAGGCGAGCTGTCAGAATGAGCTGAGAGGGCTGTCATCTGCGGCCATTCGTGGCTGCTCTTCTCTCACCGGAGCTTTTTTGTTGCTTTAGTTTATTGCACTTTTTGGCACTTGTGTAAATAAACACTTTTTCACTCTACATAAACTCTTGTGCACCTTCTTTGTTCGTTATGGTCTAGTGTCGGGCCACAACAAATTGGGGGCTTGTCTGGGATTTGACACCTGCACCACTTCCTTAAGGGGGCAGGTGTTACGGATCCCTCCTCCATAAGAAGTTTGTCACCCCACTACTGGCTCAGTGCCAATAGAGGAATTCCTCTTTGGCTCAGTGGTAAGAGTGGGAGGATTCAGATCATGGTGTCATGGGTTCAATCAGTCAATCAAAGCTTTATTTATATAGCATTTTTCATACAAAAAAGTTGGAACACAAAGTGCTTCACACTTTGAAATAAAACACAATTAAACCCCTAGACACATACACACAAACTTGCATCTGTGTGAGACTTGTGGCTGGGCACCAAGGACCCAGGTATGGAAGCACCATCACTAGGTAGCCATAACCAGCAGGGAAAGTGCCGAGTCCACAGCTACAGGCACACCACCCCTGAGACTGCTGAAGTCCAATCCCAGGGGTCGACACTGCAGGCGTAGCACCACAGTGTACGATCCCCTCAGCCGGGTAGACCAGGGCAATCACAGGCCAGCACCCTGCAGCCAGAAAACAGGCACAATTCCCTGTGGGACGGCTCCCTATGAGGAAACGCCGGAGCTTGGACAGGGGGATAAAAAAATAAAACAATCACTGATAAATATTAATAAGATAATTGGATGGTAAAAAAAAAGACTAGACAGTGAAGATAACAAAAAGAATAAAACAACACTTAAATACAACTAAACAGACATAAATTCAGCTGTATCAATAATTAATAGTAAAATAAATAATTGTGATCCAAACAACATAAAGTAGATTTAAAATTATGACAATTAAAATAGGAAACTAATCAAAAGCAAGGTTAAAATAGTAGGTCTTAAGCCTTCTTTTAAAAACATTCTCGGCAGCCCTGATGTTCTTCGGCAGGCTGTTCCACAGATGTGGGCCTTAGTTACTAAAAGCAGCCTTACCGCGGGTGCGTGCTCTGACTGAGGTCCTCTGGCCAGTGCCAGAGGACCTCAGGGACCGTGGAAGCTTGTATGTTAAAAGCAGTTTTGATAAATAAGAAGGTGTGCAGTCATTCATAACACAGCAAAAGAGTCTTAAAATTGACTCTGAAGGACACATGTGTTATGAAGTGGTTAATGACAGGGAGCGGCGTGATGTCACAGCCGGCTGGTAATGTTATCACGCCAGCCTATATAAGAGGAGAGCAGCCATCTTAGCGCCTCAACAGGAGACAACAGGAGACGGCTGGCTCAACAGGAGACAACGTACCTGTATCGTACTGTATATATAACTTCATGGAATAAAGTTTGTGTTCCAAGTCAACACCACTCTCTGTGAGTCTCTCCGGTTTCCAGACATAACATTTGGTGACAAGAGTAAAACCATGGAAGTGTGCTTGAGGCCACCACGATCGTTTTTGGAGAACCCAGGTGAGCCGTTCGTCCCATGGCACCGCTGGTTTGACATGTTTGAAATTTATGTCGATGTGGTTGGTCTGAGTGACGCTGACGATGAGAAGCTGAAGAGAGTACTTGTTCTCTGTCTAGGTGAAGAAGGGCGGTGCATGCTCTGTACCCTGGACCAAGCGGACTCATTTGGCACCTGTGTGAGCCTAATAGAAAAATATTACAACAGCACGACCAGCATTATGGCCCGAAGATTCATTTTCTTCTGCCGCAAACGGCATGTAGATGAGTCAACTCAACGTTATGCTACAGAGCTCCGAGTCTTAGTGAGCATGTGCACCTTCGGGCCCTTAGAAGATGAGCTACTCCGTGACAAGCAAACCGAAGAGCACAGCACAAAGAATGAACACAGTGCAAAAGGAAAATACAGCATGGAGAGTGACCACAGCACAGGGGGTGAACACAACACAGAGAACGAGCACAATACAGAGTGGGATCAGCGACCGGACTTGCTTCCGTTCCTCACCCAGTGTGAGCTTCAAAGAGCCGCTGCAGAGCTGCAGGAGAGGGAGCCTGCGTCTATCGGGAACAACAACAACGAGGGTACAGCCATCCCGTGTGCACAGGAGGAACGCTGCCCAGAGAGGGGACAGTGACCGGACTCGCCTTCGATCCTCGCCAGTTATTAAATATTTTTGCTGGTCATTAACATCGGTTTGTTTTCTCCTATAGATTGAGTCCCCGTTGTGCTGTTTGCTCTCTACATGTCTGTTCTTCTCATCTTCTCTATCCCCTCACCCCCCATCCAGTTGCAGCAGATGACTGCCCCTCCCTGAGCCTGGTTCTGCTGGAGGTTTCTTCCTGTTAAAAGGGAGTTTTTCCTCTCCACCGTCACCAAGCACTTGCTCACAGGGGATCGCCTGATTGCTGGGGGCAGTTGTGGGGGTTTCCCCTACAGTTGAAAGTGCTATGAAATAACTGTTGTTATAAATAAAGTTGAATTGAATTGACTTGAATTGTATGAGCTTCAGACAGCCACCATGGAGCCGCAGGAGAGAGTTTGTGGAGAAAGGGGTCCCCAGTGACCAAAGACGGCCCGGCGTGCATCCCATTATCGACAACAGCAACACATCACCCCGACCTCAACCAGCACCAGGTGAAAGAGAGAAGGAACCAGACTGCTTCCGAATCCACACACAGCACCAGCCTGCGAAGGCCGCCACTGAGCCGTTGGATGAAGCGTCCGCGACTGAGCAGAACGCAATAGAACCGCCGAACGTCTTCTGAATCCACAACTGGCATCAGCCTCCAGGAGCAGCCGCTGAGACTCAGGATGAAGAGTCCATGACCCAGTAGGATGTAGCAGAACCACCACAGCCTGATGGATGCCCCGCAGCAAACATGGGTGCCCCACCATCATAACCACAACGCCGAATGCAGGCGTACAGAGCACCACTCAGTGATAAACAGTGTTGGTCAAGTTACTTGGAAATAGTAATTAGTTACTGATGCGGCTTTAGAAGTGGAAGAAACACAATGGACATGATTTTCTGCTTGAAACAGGTTCAAGAAAAGTGTATCGAACAAAACATGCCACTTTATGTAGTCTTCATAGACTTCAGTAAAGCCTTCGATACTGTTTCGCGACAAGGACTTTGGCAAGTACTCAAGAAATATGGCTGTACAGAGAAGTTTGTCAGCCTGATTGAGACACTCCATACAGGTATGCAAGCAAACGTGGCAATGAGCGGTTCAGTATCTGTCAGGAATCTCTGAAAACACTTAGAATATGATCGTATATTAGTTCATTACCTCAATAAAGATTCGAGACACAAGAATATTCTTTTCAAAAGCTTTACTTGTACAAGGAGCACGAACCTGAGTACAGGAAGTCAGTGCTGAAGACTGGCTTCAGCGAGCAGGCTTATATGTGAGAGACAGTTGCAATACACAAACGGTTTCAGGTGAATACATCACAGACAGAAAGGGGTGAAACAAGTCTGGCACATTATTAGCAGTGTTGACAGAGTTTGTTAATCCGGAATCAGGTGTATTGACCTTCTTAAAAGAACAAAGGGGGCCCTGCTCCCTTTCTCGCTCCGCAGGGGGCTCTTTGTGTCCTCTTGCTCCACAGGGGGCTTCCTGTACCTTTCCGGCAGAACTGGCTTCCTGCATTCAGTCTTAGTGTTAATCCAGAGGAACACGCTTCTCCGGTACTTTTCCACACTTCTACACTTGTATAAGGCTTAGACATAAAAAATGATAACATATGTGTACATTTTTCTGACAATTCCCTCCTGTTTATCATTTTTATCATTGTTGCAAACATGAGTACAATGTATCTTCTCATGATTTTCTACATTGTCATCATTGAGCATCACTTCCAAATCTAAACAGTAGTTCTGTCACCACAATCACCATCACTTCGTTGTCTCAAGGCAGTATATTGTACAGGAACTTCCCTTTGGAGCATAACAGATTGTAACATGAAAGTGTGTTGAGTAAGAGCTCTACTTATCATGGACCTAATGCAGGGAATGACGCACATGAATAGTACACAAGATAGAATCAATACAACTATTACTGGGGTTAACCATTTCAACAGAACTCGCCACCATTGACCGGAAAGGAACCAAGAGGACAGGTCCCAATTTTGTGGCACATCCTTCAAGCCATTCAAGTGTTATTGCAGTCCTCTCAGCCAATCGATTATGCCTCCTTTCTCTCAGTGAGATCCTCCAAGGCCCAAAATACACCATTCATTCTGCGACTCAAATAGGCCACTCCAAATGAGGGGAATGCTGTCATAGGCTGTCGTCTCCCTCTTGGTTATCAAGTTGGCGTTGGGGGAAGTGATCCATATTATTCCTGCAAACGCACCTGTCACACCAGCGGCAAGTAGCAGTGCCTTCATTTTTACTTCCACCTGAGAGAGTACCCCTCCGGGCCTCTGTCTTCACCAGGTTTGAGACGGCCGTGTCCTTAAAAGGACACGTCCCCCTTTGTAACTGGACTTACTCAGGGAAGCAAGTTAGTTCACTTGCAGGAACTTTTAGTCTCTTCACGTGTGAAAGGTGGATCCAGGATGGTCGTTCAGCGACCCTTACTGAGTCCCAATGCTGCTGGTGATGATTTTTCATGAAGATAAAGTCACCAGGCCGCAGTGGGTTGATCACTTCCTCCTGTGGAGTGGAGAGAGCTTCGACAGAGTCAATGTCTTCCTTGGTGTTCACTAAGAGCCTTATGTTTGTGTGGTATTAGTAATGACAGACCCGTCAGTACATAAAGGCGATGAAAGGCACCGTCCCGTTTTCTTATCTGGGATGGTATTAATTATTAATTTCACTATCTTAAGAGCTTCAGGCCACGTAATGGCCTTACCATGCGTGGTTTTTGCCAGCATTTGTCTGATTGTCTGCATAAATGATCTCTGGTATTCCAAAAGTTGAAAAAAAACTGCAGTTTTGTCAACCTGAGGTTAAATTCCCTGACCATATGCTTATTGCCGACAGGAAAACATTGGAACCAGATAGAATAAAGACCATTCAAAACTTACCTTTGCCACAGACAAAAAAGCAAACTTAATCAGCAAATTTAAAAGAAAGTCATAAATTTACAACAAAAAAGTTGTAGATTTATGATGAAAAAAAGTGTGAATTTATGAGGAGAAAAGTTAAATGTTTACAAGACAAAATAAAATTTATGAGAAAAAAGTTGCAGATTTATGAAAATAAGTAGCAAATTCATGTGAAAAAGTGGCAACTTTACAACAAAAAAGGCACTATTAGGTACCCTGAACTACTACCGCCAGTGGTTGCCAAACCTCTCACGACACGGCTCCACTGTACGCACTACTTCAGGGCCCACAAGGAAATTTGCATGCTAGTATGAGCTGAAAAACATGACTATGCCACCCCACACATACTTAAATGCCAACAAACTTTACTGCACTCCCAATGACAAAATTGTTCTCCCTCCCTCACTGCACCGCTGGATGGCACGATGTGCCAACAGGAGGGATATGATTAAGATAGCTGAAAAACACTTCTTCTGTCCAGGAATTCTAAAAGAAATGAAAAAGTCTGCAGTCAAAATAATGCCCAAGGTGCCATGAGAACTAGACAGAGGAGTTTTCCACTACCAAAAGCACCCTTTTCTAAACCTCTTGGGCTTCTTTTAATAATTTGCCGTATGGACCCTCCTTAGGATCGCGGCATTGATAAGTTGGGGGAAGATTATCTTTTTCATTTAATAATGGTTCGATGCTCGGTTGGTTTTGATATTTATCTATTTTTGTTGTAAGTTTTTCCGTCGACGTCAGACTGTGCATTCATCCACATCCAGTGTGGGTTTAAGGGAATAATCTTTTTCCCCATTTGTTTAAATATTTTTCAGGATCCTTTATCTGATCTTTTTCTTTTAACCGGTTATTGTAATTTTTTACCGTTCGGCGCGCAGTTTCCTCTTTTTTCTTTTGCTTATTTTTCGCTTTATTTGTTTTTCCTGTACAGTTACCCATTTTTTTTTTTTTTGTTAGTCAGGGTCGTTGCTCTTTTGAAGTGCGTTCACTTGTTGTTGGGACTAGATCTTACGCCTTCAGGATATGCTCACTTGTTGATGGGACTAGATCTTACGCAACCTATATAAGGACTCCTGTAATTTCTTACAGGGTCATTACCTGGTATGATCAGATAGGAAAAATATATAGGATGCTGCCTTATATTACCATTACTAGCTAAAGCTTGACCTATCAGTCAATACACAGCACCTTTTACTTTTATTACTCTTTTGAAACCTGACTCTTCGGCCGGAAAAACAACACAATCGGGACTTTAACCCGAACAAAACCCTTTTTTTTTTTTCCTCGTTGCAACTACTCGTCCGCGCGCTTCGTCCGCACGCTTCACTCTCTTATCGCGTTAGTCACTCGTGGTTGGATTTAGGAGGATCTTGTAATGTATTTAGGAGCGCATCCTATTTTATTTTAGTAATAAGTTGGAGCGGCCTATTTCACATTAGTAATATTTTTAGGAGTGCATCCAATTTTTCATATTGGAGCGGCCTATTTTTCATTAGTAATATATTTAGGAGCGCCTCCCATTTACATTAGTAACATATTGGAGAGGCCTATTTTACGTTACTCACTCAAGGCTGGATTTGGGAGGATCTTCTAACATATATAGTATATACTATATCCTTTTTCCTTAATAATACTCTTTTGAAGTGCGTTCACTTGTTGTTGGAGCTAGATCTCACGCCTTCATTTTTTTTTCTTTAATAATAAAAAGACGTCACTTACTTTATGACCCTACTAGTGAGGATGACCATCACTTAGACAGAGTCAGGAGCCAGTCTCCTCCCCGGCGTTCCCTGAAGGCGGGTTTCCAAAACTGACCGTTGGTCAGACCATGCATGGGTTTGAAGACCGGGGAAGGCTTGGTTGTCCTGGCCCGTCTAGGGTATTGGTCATCCAGGTCACAGCACCACGTATGTCAGGAATCTCTGAAAACACTTAGAATATGATCATATATTAGTTCATTACCTCAATAAAGATTCGAGACACAAGAATATTCTTTTCAAAAGCTTTACTTGTACAAGGAGCACGAACCTGAGTACAGGAAGTCAGTGCTGAAGACTGGCTTCAGCGTGCAGGCTTATATGTGAGAGACAGTTGCAATACACAAACGGTTTCAGCTGAATACATTACAGACAGAAAGGGGTGAAACAAGTCTGGCATATTATTAGCAGTGTTGACAGAGTTTGTTAATCCGGAATCAGGTGTATTGATCTTCTTAAAAGAACAAAGGGGGCCCTGCTCCCTTTCTCGCTCCGCAGGGGGCTCTTTGTGTCCTCTTGCTCCACAGGGGGCTTCCTGTACCTTTCCAGCAGAACTGGCTTCCTGCATTCAGTCTTAGTGTTAATCCAGAGGAACACGCTTCTCCGGTACTTTTCCACACTTCTACACTTGTATAAGGCTTAGACATAAAAAATGATAACATATGTGTACATTTTTCTGACAGTATTCAATTCAATTCAATTCAACTTTATTTATATAGCACCATTTCACAACAACAGTCATCTCATAGCACTATCAACTGTAGGGGGAACCCCCACAGTTGCAGAAAGACCCCAGCAATCAGGCGATCCCCTGTGACCAAGCACTTGGCGACGGTGGAGAGGAAAAACTCCCTTTTAACAGGAAGAAACCTCCAGCAGAACCAGGCTCAGGGAGGGGCAGTCATCTGCTGCGACTGGCTGGGGGGTGAGGGGATAGAGAAGATGAAAAGAACAGACATGTAGAGAGCAAACAGCACGATGGGGACTCAATCTATGGGAGAGAACAAACAAATGTTAATGACCAGCAAAAAAAAATATTTCATTGAGAGTGAGGAAAGGAGTGAGGCCCAGTGCATTACTGGAGGTCCCCCAGCTGACTAAACCTATTAGCAGCATAACTATGATCCCTCCCTAATTGTAGGCTATATCAAAAAGGTAGGTTTTAGCCCTATTCTTAAAAACAGAGATCTAAAGACTTTTCAGTAAGCAAAGGGGGGGAAACAAGGGTGTGTGCTGGCACCTACACTCTTCTCGCTATATCTGGCAGCCATGCTTGAGGTGGCCTTCAAAGACACTTCAGGAGTATACATTCAAACAAGGAAAGAAGCAGACTTGTTCAATGTGGCACAGTTTAAAGCCAAGAATAAGACATCGATAAAGGTATTAAGAGAAATGCTCTTTGCCGACGACAGTGCTCTAGTTGCACACAGCGTGGAAGATATGCAATCTTTAGTGGAGAAATTTGCAAGAGCAGCTAGCCAATTCAGCCTCCAAATCAACATCAAGAAGACAGAGTGCCTTTATCAGTCACCAAAGTTCCAAATATCAACATCACTACCAGAAGAGATCAGCATTGGTACAGAGCCACTAGTCAAGTGCAAGACTTTCAAGTACCTAGGGAGTACTGTTTCAGAGAATGCTAGGCTGGAGGATGAACTATCTCTCAGCATGGGAAGAGCGAGTGCTGTGTTTGGAAACTTGAGGGAGAGACTGTGGAACAATTGACATTTGTCTATCCGTGTGAAATGCAAAGTGTACAGAGCGACAGTACTGGCTACTCTATAGTACGGTGCTGAAACTTGGACAGTCTACAGAGTGCAGGTGAAGAAACTCCACGCATACGTGATGAGACACCTTCGAGCCATAATGAACATCTCATGGAAAGACAAGATAACCAACATAGAAGTGTTGAAACGAACTGGTCTACCATCAATGGAGGACATGCTAAAACAGATGAACCTGAGATGGCTCAGACATGTTGAGAGGATGAACCACCAGCGTCTCCCTCGGCAGTTACTCTGCTCACAGTTATTGCGAGGGCAAACAAAATCAGGGTAGACCAAGGCTCAGATTTAAAGACACTGTAAAAAGAAACTTGAAGAAGTTGGATACAGACAGGAGTTCCTGGCAGCGGAAGACTAAGGACAGAGCTGTGTGGAGGAATCTGATCAGACCTAAATGAAACAGTCATTGTCGCCTACGACAGACGATGATGATGATGATGACTGATTACTTCTCCAAGAAAGTAATCCAGTTATTTTACTGATTACTTACACTACCGTTCAAAAGTTTGGGGTCACCCAGACAATTATTTTGTGTTTTCCATGAAAAGTCACACTTATTTACCACCATGAGTTGTAAAATGAATAGAAAATATAGTCAAGACATTGACAAGGTTAGAAATAATGATTTGTATTTGAAATAATAATTTTTTCCTTCAAACTTTGCTTTTGTCAAAGAATCCTCCATTTGCAGCAATTACAGCATTGCAGACCTAACACAATTGCACAAGGGTTTTCTAATCATCCATTAGCCTTCTGACGCAATGACCAAACACATTGTACCATTAGAACACTGGAGTGATAGTTGCTGGAAATGGGCCTCTATACACCTATGTAGATATTGCACCAAAAACCAGACATTTGCAGCTAGAATAGTCATTTACCACATAAGCAATGTATAGAGTGTATTTCTGATTAGTTTAAAGTTATCTTCATTGAAAAAAAGTGCTTTTCTTTCAAAAATAAGGAAATTTCTAAGTGACCCCAAACTTTTGAACGGTAGTGTATTTTCAAAAGTAATTAGGTACTTTATTACTTTACTTTACTTTTCAAAAGCATTATGCACAACCTGAATACGCTATAAAGCAATAGACCTTTCAGCCTAATTCTATTCTTTCTGCATATTCCATCATATAAAATTGAATCAAATGAAAGTGCCTTTTTTAAAACTTGTTTAATTAGTTTCAATCTTTTAACTTCTAGCAAGCATCAAGCAAAAATTAAATTAAATGCAACAGTCTGAGTTGAAGAAAACTGTTGAACATTTAAACCTATTTTCTGCACATTCAACCGTATATTAATAAAATAAAGCAAGTCTGTTAACTTAAATTTCTGCATATTCCAGCATATAAAATAAAAATCTTTATTGTGTGTATACTCCTTCATTCAAATAGATGTAAATAAAATACAGCAATAAAATAATTAAAATCAAAGTCTCTCCTGACTGTATTCCAAATTATTAACATTTACATTGTGGAGTGTGTGAATAAAGAGGCAGGTTTATGGACAGACGATTTATTCCACACTCACACATCTCTCAAGCACAGAAGAGACTGAATGATTACAGCACGATCTCCACTTTTACCCCACTCAGTCTTCACACGTTTACATGGCATTTCTCATCACACAGCATGACATTTACATTACACTGCTTTCAACCCCCTATGTCCCTGATTCCTTCCTGCCATATCCCCAGGAACCCCCTGGGCATTGTTCTCCCATGTTTATTCACTGTCTCTGTCTGAGATGCTACATAACCTGACTCCCCACACCGCCCCCCCAGCATCTTAGATAGAACATCAGTCCACACACTCTTTTGGCTTCAGTCTCCTCCCGTATCTGCTGTAACTGGGGTTTACCACCTCCGTGGCGCTGCTGTGCCGGTGGGGGGCTGCTGGGAGTGTGTCTGAC
Organism: Pholidichthys leucotaenia; assembly: GCA_020510985.1. NCBI lineage: Eukaryota > Metazoa > Chordata > Actinopteri > Cichliformes > Pholidichthyidae > Pholidichthys > Pholidichthys leucotaenia. The sequence continues at coordinate 11,917,627 of CM035846.1, forward strand.
TGCGGGTCGGCCGTGGCGAGGGGGCGGGGAAACTTCGGTCTGTCCGTGTGGCTGCCCTGGTGAATCGTATCCCTGGGGAGCTCTCCGTGGAGGTCTTCCACGCCGAGGGGCCCTAGCCAACAGCACTTGCTCGTCCGCTGCTACAAAGGCGGGTTTGAGTCTGTCTATGCCAATTGTCTCCCGCCAACCCCCCAAGTCTAGCAAAAAATGCTTATCCCCTGTTTCCAGCACTCTGAACGGTCCATCATAGGGTGGGCACAATGGAGGGCGGTGGGCGTCGTGTCTGACGAGCACGAACTCCGCGTTCTTCAAAGTTTTAGGCACGAAAGCACGCGGAAAACAGTGGTGGGCTGGGCCCGGCAGCGTGCCTGTGTTTGCACTACGCTGCAAAAGCTGAGACGGGCAGCTGTCCGGCGCAGGATTATCTGGCAGAAATTCCCCGGGCAGCCGTAGGGGCTGCCAAAAACAAGCTCTGCTTGGGAAGCTTCCAAATCCTCTTTTGGGGCGGAGCGCAACCCCAATAAAACCCACGGCAACCTGTCTACCCAATTTGCATCCGTCAATGAAGCCCTGAGTGCTGCTTTCAGTGATCTATGAAAACGCTCGCATAACCCATTGGCCTGTGGGTTGTACGCGGTTGTGCGATGAATTGCAACACCCAGGCTGCGGGCCATCGCGGACCAGAGGTCGGAAACAAAGTGAGGGCCCCTGTCGGACGTAATGTCCGACGGGACTCCAAAATGCACCACCCATGCTGTTAAAAAAGCGTGTGCCACATCCGCGGATGTGGTTGCCTCCAGCGGGACTGCTTCTGGCCAGCGCGTGGTGCGGTCCACCACTGTCAGGAGGTGCATGCACCCCTGTGATGGCGGGAGGGGGCCCACGAGGTCCACGTGAACATGGTCGAACCTCTTAGCCGGTACCCGAAATGGCTCCAAGGGAGCCTTCGTGTGTCTGTGTACCTTGGCTTGTTGGCATGCCACGCAGGCCGCAGCCCACTCTTTTACTTGTTTGCGTAGGCACTTCTGGGTGCGCGAGAGTGTGAACCGACTCAAATACGCGGCGGCGCCACGCGACCACTGGACGCGGGCGTCCCGTGGAGACATTGCAGATTAGGGGGGCATGCCATCTTGCAGCACCCTGCTCTCCAGCCTTAACCCTATTGGTCCAGACTGGAGCGCGCGCACATCTGCATCGCTAATCTGCTCCCCGGCCATGGCTGCGTAATCTATCCCCATGTAGACCGGGGCCACCACGGAATGCGAGAGGCAGTCCGCCACCACATTCAGTTTGCCCGACACATGCTGAATATCGGTAGTAAACTCTGAGAATGTGGCCAGCTGTCTCTGCTGCCGGCCCGACCACGGTTCTGAAACCTTGGCCATCGCGAACGTTAGTGGCTTGTGGTCCACAAACGCGGTGAAGCTGCGCCCTTCCAGCCAGAACTGGAAGTGGCGTATGGCCAGGTGGAGAGCCAGAAACTCTCTGTCGAACGCCCTGTATTTATGTTCACTGTCGCGCAAAGTTCTGCTGAAAAAGGCGAGCGGCTGCCAAGCCCCAGCGACGCTGCTCCACGACAGCCCCTATGGCCACGTCTGAAGTGTTGGTGGTGAGCGCTATCCGGGCCACCGGGTCTTGACGCGCCAGCAGTGCAGCATTTGCCAGGGCTGCTTTAACCTCCGAGAACGCCCGCTCTCGCTCCAGGGTCCATTCGACCCCATCCGTGGATTTCTGTCTCTTGAGCGCGGCGTACAATGGTTGCATGAGCCACGCCGCACGGGGAAGGAAACGGTTATAAAAGTTCACCATCCCCAAAAATTCTTGTAGCGCCCTAACCGTCTGAGGCCGGGGAAAATCCGCCACGGCGCACATTTTGTCGGGCAACGGGAGAGACGCGGTGCCCCAAAAAATCAATCTCCGTCACGCCGAACTGGCATTTCGCTGGGTTGATTATTAACCCTTGCTCCTCCAACCTCCAGAAAACCATCCTGAGGTGGGTTACGTGTTCGTCTTCGGACGCACTGGCTACCAGGATATCGTCCAGGTAGACGAACACGAACGGGAGATCGCGCAGCACTGCATCCATCATGCGCTGGAACGTCTGTGCCGCTCCTGTTAACCCGAATGGCATGCGCAGGAACTCGAATAAGCCGAACGGAGTTATTATCGCTGTTTTGGGTACGTCCTCCACGCACACCGGGACCTAGTGGTAACCACGGACCAGGTCTATTTTGGAAAAAAATGCGTGCTCCGGCGAGGTGAACAGAAAAATCCTGTATGTGGGGAATCGGGTAGCGGTCGTGTGCTGTGGCGTTGTTCAACCTGCGGAAATCACCGCACGGTCGCCACGACCCCTCAGCCTTAGGGACCATGTGTAGCGGGGACGCCCATGGGCTGTTCGATCACCAGATGATGCCCAACCTTTCCAGGTTGGCGAACTCCTCGCGCGCTATGGCCAGTTTAGCTGCATCCAAGCGCCGAGGTCTAGTAAAAACGGGCGGCCCGGTGGTGGTGATAAAGTGCTCCACCCCGTGTTTAGCGATGGCCGCTGAAAACGTCGGGACCATGAGTGCTGGGAACTGAGTGAGCAGTGCGTGGAACTTACCGCCTGGAGCTGTGACGTTGGCTTGTGCTATTGGCCGGGTCCCTCGAGCTATACAGGGGAGAGAATCAAAAGACAGTGCATTAACCAGGCGCCTGTTAGCAACATCCACAAGTAAACCATGTGCACACAGAAAATCAGCTCCCAGGATCGGGCAACACAGTGCTGCTATGACAAAAGTCCACTCGTACGAGCGGCCATGTAGAGATAAGACCAGTGTTCTCTCACCGAACGTTTTAATCTCCGAGCCGTTTACTGCCACAAGTCCGGGGCCACTAGATCCTGCCAGCCGGTCAGCGTAGGACGGCAGGATGACTCTCTTCTGGGCTCCGGTGTCGATGAGGAAGCGTCTCCCTGAGCGCGAGTCCGTCACGTAGAGCAGCTTGTTCTCTCCACCGGCGGTCGCAGCTGCTACCGACTGCCGGCCTTGGCGTTTCCTAAACGCTTGAACTGGCGCGGTGGCGCACATCTGCGCGCGTTCTCTCCGAAGTGGCGGTGGTAGAAGCAGAGCATGTCTCTCTGGCGCCCCTTGGCCCCCGCTGCCGCTACCGTCGGTGGCTCCTCGCCTCCTCTGGTCGTCTACGCTGGTCTCCGCCGCCGCCGCGTTGATTGTAATCGCCCTGGTGGTGAGAATGATCCGGTCTGCCTCCTGGGCTAGCGCATGGTAGTCATGCGCAGCCAGCAACGGCGAATTGGCCAGAACCACTCTCGTCTCTGTTGGAAGGTTCCGGAGGAAAAGGTGGGCAAACAGAAAGTGCCCATCGTCCATGCCCATTAACGCCAGCATCTTCTCCATCAGGTCGACGGCTGAACTATCTCCTAACTCGGTCCGCCCCAGGAGCCTCTCCGCTCTCTCACATTCCGAGAGCGTGTAGCGCCGGGTCAGCGCAGCATTGAGCGCCTCGTATTTGTTGCGGGCTGAAGGCTGATTGAGCAGGCTCGCTACCTGCTGGGCTGTGCGAGCGTCCAGCGCTGCTACCACATGGTAGAACTTGGTGTCGTCTGCCGTTACTCCCCGGAGGGCGAATTGGGCCTCGGTGTGGTGGAACCAAGAGCACGGGTTGTGCTGCCAAAAGTCCGGTAGCTTGACTGAAACCGCACACGCATTGCTGGGGGTTCCAGTCCAGGCTGTCTGTGGGATGGCTGCTGCGTCGCTGGGGCTTCCCGACCAGGCCGGCTCCGGGGTTCTTGCCTCATGTTCCATAATTCGTCTGGGGTCACCAGTGTGGATTGTGTGAATAAAGAGGCAGGTTTATGGACAGATGATTTATTCCACACTCACACATCTCTCAAGCACAGAAGAGACTGAATGATTACAGCACGATCTCCACTTTTACCCCACTCAGTCTTCACACGTTTACATAGCATTTCTCATCACACAGCATGACATTTACATTACACTGCTTTCAACCCCCTATGTCCCTGACTCCTTCCTGCTATATCCCCAGCAACCCCCTGGGCATTGTTCTCCCATGTTTATTCACTGTCTCTGTCTGAGATGCTACATAACCTGACTCCCCACAACATCTTTCAACAGTTGGTAAAGTGCAGAGGAGTAATAATGAGTTTACCAAAACAAAAAATGTTGTTGCATGCCACATTTAGGCTGTTAGTCTAGTCTCATTTTATGGCTACCCTGACAAGGCCCTATTTTTTTTTTGTTTTCTTTTGGAGTGAAACAGTGGTTATATCGCATCAGCAGAAGCTTCTCAAATCTCCTATCAGACAGTCTGTTCCTTTTCGGGGAAAGCACCAAGCCACCTAAACTGAACAGCCGTTCCACTGGTGCACTGGATGGAGTTGGAGTGTTGTATTTCATGTACTGTACATCTTTTTGAGGTATGGGAACTGATTCAGAACCTCAAGCTCATACCCAGACCTTAAATAGTCAGTTACTTCTTTTTCTGCTGAGAAGCTTTCTGTGGGCTGGTTCTCAAAATCAAAAAAGTCCATTTCAGCTGGGCTGGTACCAGTTGGGACACATTAGCACTGTCAGCTGCAGGAGCAGCTTTACGACACTCTGTTGTCAGAAGCTCCTTCACATGCTCTCTCCTACGCTCATCTGTCAGCCATCGAAGTTTGAACTTGGGACAAGTGACCACTGCAAGAAGTCCTTCTTGGCTATCCAGTACAGCATCAAAACGAATTTTGATGGCCTGTAAAATACAATATGATATAACTAAGGATATATTTATTTTTGCTATATAATCGGCTATTTTAATTATTTTGTGGGCTTTACTGACCTGAACCAGCTCATGCGCTATCAGTATTGTCTATCCATCCATCCATCCATCCATCCATCTTCTACCGCTTTTCCGGAGGTCCGGGTCGCGGAGGCAGCAGTTCAAGCAGAGAAGCCCAGACTTCCCTCTCCCCAGCCACCTGCTCCAGCTCTTCAGAGGGGATACCAAGGCGTTCCCAGACCAGCTGGGAGACATAGTCTCTCCACCGAGTCCTGGGTCTGCCCCGGGGTCTCCTCCCAGTGGGACGTGCCTGAAACACCTCAAGTGGGAGGCGTCCAGGAGGCATCCTTATCAGATGCCCATACCACCTCAACTGACTCCTTTCAATGTGGAGAAGCAGCGGTTCTACTCTGAGCCTCTCCCGGATGACTGAGCTCCTCACCCTATCTCTGAGGGTGAGTCCAGCAATCCTACGGAGAAAGCTCATTTCAGCCGCTTGTATCCGCGATCTCGTTCTTTCGGTCATTACCCAAAGCTTGTGACCATAGGTGAGAGTAGGAACGTAGATTGACTGATAAATCGACAGCTTTGTCTTAGAACTAAGCTCCCTCTTCACCACAACAGACCGGTACAACGTCCGCATCACTGCAGATGCTGCTCCAATCCGTCTGTCGATCTCTCGCTCCATTCTCCCCTCACTCGTGAACAAGACCCCAAGATACTTAAACTCCTCCACTTGGGGCAGGAGCCTGTCCCCAACCCAGAGAGGACAATCCACCTTTTTCCGGCTGAGGACCATGGACTCGGACTTGGAGGTGCTGATTCTCATCCCAGCCGCTTCACACTCAGCGGCAAACCGTCCCAGCAAGACCTGTAGGTCATTGCTGGATGAAGCCAACAGGACAACATCATCTGCAAACAACAGAGATGAGATCCTGTGGTCACCAAGCATGACACCCTCCATTCCCTGGCTGCGCCTAGAAATCCTATCCATAAAAATTATGAACAGGATCAGTGACAAAGGGCAGCCCTGGCGGAGTCCAACTCTCACTGGGAATGACTCCGACCGAGTGTTGGCAATACGAACCAAACTCTCACAACGGTCATACAGAGACCGAATAGCTCGTAACAACAAGCCCGATACCCCATACTCCCGAAGCACCCCCCACAAAAATCCACGAGGGACGCGGTCAAATGCCTTCTCCAAGTCCACAAAACACATGTAAACTGGTTGGGCAAACTCCCACGAACCCTGGAGAATTCTCGAGAGGGTAAAGAGCTGGTCCGATGTGCCACGGCCAGGACGAAAACCACATTGCTCCTCCTGAATCCGAGGTTCGACCAACGGCCGGACTCTCCTCTCCAGTACCTTGGCATAGACCTTCCCAGGGAGGCTGAGGAGTGTGATCCCTCTAAAGTTGGAGCACACCCTCCGGTCCCCTTTTTTAAAGAGAGGAACCACCACCCCGGTTTGCCATGCCAAAGGCACTGCCCCCGACCTCCACGCAATGTTGCAGAGGCGTGTCAACCATGACAACCCAACAACATCCAGGGCCTTGAGGTACTCGGGGCGAATCTCGTCCACCCCTGGGGCCCGGCCACCAAGGAGATTTTTAACCACCTTGGCGACCTCAGCCCCTGTGATAGGCGAGTCATCCCCCTCGTCCCCAAACCCTGCTTCCTCTGTGGAAGGCATATCAGTGGGATTGAGGAGATCCTCGAAGTATTCCTTCCACCGCCCGACGATGTCCCCAGTCGAAGTCAACAGTATCCCATCCGCACCATACACAGTGTGGACGGGGAGCTGCTTTCCCCTCCTGAGCCGCCGGACAGTTTGCCAGAATCTCTTTGAGGCCGACCGAAAGTCTTGTTCCATGGCCTCACCAAACTCCTCCCATACCCGGGTTTTTGCTTCAGCAACCACCCGAACTGCACTCCGCTTGGCCTGCCGGTACACCTCAGCTGCTTCGGGAGTCCCACAAGCCAACCAAGCTTGATAGGACTCCTTCTTCAGCTTAATGGCCCCCCTCACCACTGGTGTCCACCACTTGGTTCGGGGGTTGCCACCACGAGATGCACCGACCACCTTGCGGCCGCAGCTCTGGGCAGCCGCTTCAACAACAGAGGTGGAGAACATGGCCCATTCAGACTCCATGTCTCCAGACTCCCTCGGAATGTGGTTGAAGTTCTTCCGGAGGTGGGAGTTGAAGACCTCCCGGACAGGGGCCTCAGCCAGACGCTCCCAGCACACCCTCACTATACGTTTGGGTCTACCAGGTCTGAATGGCTTCCTCCCCTGCCATCGGATCCAACTCACCACCAGGTGGTGATCAGTTGACAGCTCTGCACCTCTCTTTACTCGGGTGTCCAAGACATACGGTCGCAGGTCTGATGACACGATAACAAAATCGATCATCGACCTGCGACCTAGGGTGTCCTGGTGCCAGGTGCACATATGGACACCCTTATGCTTGAACATGGTGTTCGTTATGGACAGACTGTGGTTAGCACAGAAGTCCAATAACTGAACACCACTCGGGTTCAGATCGGGCAGGCCGTTCCTCCCAATCACCCCCCTCCAGGTTTCACTGTCGTTGCCCACGTGCGCATTGAAGTCCCCCAGTAGGACAATGGAGTCTCCAAGAGGAGCACCCTCCAGCACCCCAGTCACAGACTCCAAAAAGGGTGGGTACTCTGAAACATCATTTGGTGCATAGGCACAAATGATGGTCAGGACCCGTTTCCCAACCCGAAGGCGCAGGGAAGCAACCCTTTCGTCCACCGGGGAAAACTCCAATATAGAGGCAGCAAGGTGGGGCGATACAAGAATACCCACCCCTGCTCGTCGCCTCTCGCCCGGGGCAACTCCAGAAAAGGCCAAGCTCCAGCCCCTCTCCAGGAGACTGGTTCAATATCAGTATTGTATGAGATTTAATTTTGGTTGAGGCTGTTTTGACCTCTTTATTTCAATCTTCTGTTGTCGTTAGATTAATATTCATGATTAATGATGATCAGTATCCCTGATATTGAACAGGGGATGAATAACTGATCTTTTATTATATTCTATCATTTTAATAATTGTACTCACTGCTTAAAACAAATGAAGTGTACCATCTGCCCACCATGAATGGTATAATAAATTCAACAAATCCACCAAAATCAGTTATCAAATAATAATCTTGCCTTTACAATGACATCTGAAAGGGTGGCTGTCATTCTAGAGAGGTAGAATGACTTTCTCTGCGGCAGATTGACACCGCTTTTGGTCGGTATTGTGACGTAGGCGAAGTTCACACAAGAAGAGGAACAGATGGTTGTGACGAGCGGGCTTTATTCACACACACACCCTGAGCACAGACAGGAGGGGAGGTCATTCTCCCAGACCTCCGTTTCAATCATGGTTATCCAACACATGATACATCTTGCCCTGCTGGGTCATTATAACACAGTTATAATGACACAGCAGTATAATAACTCAGTAATAACATTTAAACAAACACACAAAATTACGTCCACTGTTGCAAAGCATGCTGGGGAAATCCCTGCTCCCCCCCAATACAGCCCCGACGTTACACTGCCCCCCACCCCGGACTGGTTTCTGTCCCCAGAAAAATTAAAGTCCAATTCAAATGTCCAATACGAACTCGTCCAGGTGTCGGGGCAGCCTTCAATGCCGACAGCCAGCACGTACAGGCCCCCTAGCGTCCATCTGAGTCTCGGTCGGAGTATCTGGTCGGGATGAAAGCTCTGGTTCGACCACTAGCGGGGCGGATGGCTGATACGGGGCGAGACGGTCACGGTGGAGCACCATGACCTAGTCCCTTATTTTTAGCCTCACCCTGTACACCACATTTGACAGTCTCTGCGGAACCATGCATGGTCCCGACCAGTGGCTCGCCAACTTCGGTGATTGTCCTCTTTTTCTCTCAGGGCAGAAAACCCAGACTCGATCTCCCGGTGCAAAGTCCCTCTCCCTGGCAGCGGGAGTCATACGCTCGCTTCCGCCGACCCTCCCGCTGCTGCCAGGGCCTCCCGAGCCAGTTCATGTACTGTGTGGAGACGTTCTTTTAAACAAAACAAATAATCCAACCCGGGTTTTCCCTCCACCTCCGGCTTGGGGGGGGGGGGCGAATATCAAATCCACCGGTGTGCGCAGCTCGCGTCCAAACATGAGCGCTGCAGGGGTGCACCGAGTAGATTCCTGAGCATCCGTCCGGTACGCCCACAAAACAAAAGGCAGGTGCAGGTCCCAGTCTCACTGTCGCTGGTCCACTAGGATAGTGAGCTGGGTGGTGAGGGTCCGGCTGAATCGTTCGACCAAGTCGTCGCTCTGTGGATGCAGCAGGGTGGTCCAGGTCTTCCGGACGCCCAGCCGCTTGCAGACCTCTCCGAAAACCTCCACCTCGAAGTTCCGACCCTGATCGCTGTGCAGCTCCTCCGGTGCGCCAAACCGACAGAGCATTTCGTCCACCGGCTTTGATGCCGTCGTAGCGGCGCTCTGGTCCGGGACCGCGTATGCCTCTGGCCACTTAGTGAAATAATCCATCGCGACCAGCACGTAGCGGTTCCCCCGGTCCGTGGTTGGGAAAGGGCCCAGGATGTCCACTCCTACCCGCTCCATCAGTGCTCCCACCCGGTACTGCTGCAGGGGAGCATGGGATCGCTGAGTTGGCCCTTTCTGAGCTGTGCACGTGTCGCAGCAGTGAACGTGGAGCTCCATGTCTTGATGACAACCGGGCCAGTAGAACCGGGCTCGAAGGCGCTGCAGCGTCTTTGTCACCCCGAAGTGGCCCACTCCTACCACCCCATGAACCAGCTGGAGTGCGTTGGGCCGGAGTCGACGATGAACCAACAGCTGCGAGACGTGCCGCTGCCCAGCTGGAGTCTGCCACTGTCGATACGCCACGCCCTCGTGGCAGCGGAGGTTGGCCCACTGGGAGTGTAGGGCCTTAATCTCTGGGTCCAGCGCTGACACAACCTCCCAGGTGGGTCGCTGTCCTGCGTCCAGCCACTGCCGAACCCGAGAAATGACCGGGTCTCTGTTCTGCTCGCACTGCAGCTTCTGCGTGCCAAGGACCTCTGTGACATCATCACTGGGGGAGGCTGCCTGATCACCCAAGGAGGGGCTGCGTGTCGCTGCTTTAGTTCTGCTCGCAGCGGTCCGGAGAGCAGCAGCCCATGGGACGGCTTGGTCTCGATCTTCAGCCCGTTTGCAGTGACGACACTCCTCTGTCGCACGGGGGTGCCGAGACAGCGCGTCAGCGTTGGCATGGAGGCGGCCTGCCCGATGCACAATCTGGAAATTATAATCCTGCAGTGCCTCCAGCCATCTCGCCAACTGTCCATCCGGTTCTTTGAAGTTCAATAACCAGGTCAGGGAAGCGTGGTCCATCCTAAGCTGGAACCTCCCCCCGTACACATATGGGCGGAAATGACGCAATCCTTGAATGACAGCCAACAGCTCTCTGCGAGTCACACAGTAATTCCTCTCGGCTCTGCTGAGAGTGCGGCTGAAGTAAGCGACTGCCTGCTCTCCCTGCTCTCCCTCCTGAGATAGCACCGCCCCGATGCCCTGGTTGTTGGCGTCCGTGTCCACGATGAAAGGGCGGTTCGTGTCAGAATACTGCAGGATGGGGGCTCTGATGAGCGTTGCGCAAAGCTGGGAGAAAGCAGCAGCACAGCTGTCACTCCACTGAAACGTGCGTCCTTTCTGCGTCAGCTGATGCAGCGGGCTGGCGATGGTGGCGAAGTTTTTCACAAATCTCCTATAATAGGAGGCCAGTCCGAGAAAACTCCTCAGTTCTCACATGTTCCGCGGCACTGGCCAGTCTCTAACCGCCGCCACTTTTTCTGGGTCGGTGGTGACTCCTGCTGCGCTGACGACGTGGCCCAGAAAGGTGGTCTCCCGCCGGAATAGGTGGCATTTTCTAGGGTGTAACCGTAGCCCCGCCTGTCGGATGGCATCCAGTATTTCTCGGAGATTTGACAGGGCGCTGTCAAAATCAGCTGCATGCACCAGTAGGTCGTCCAGGTAAACAACGCAGCGACTCCGGGGCACGTGAGCCAGCACTCGCTCCATCAAGCGTTCAAAGGTGGCCGGAGCGTTGCAGAGTCCAAACAGCATCACTTTAAACTGGTACAGCCCTGCCCGATGGAGAAGGCTGTTTTTTGGCGGGCCTCAGGTGACAGCTCTACCTGCCAATAGCCGCTGCGTAGATGCAGCGGGCTGAACCAGCTGGAGCCGGTGATGTGGTCCAGCGCATCATCGATGCGGGGCAGGGGGTAGGAATCCTTCCGGGTGACGTCATTCAGGCGCCGGTAACCCACACAGAACCGCCACCACCCGTCCTTCTTCTTGACCAGCACCACCGGCGCTGCCCATTGGCTGCTGGAGGGCTCAATGATGTCTGCCTCCAGCATTTCTCGCACTTTTTGTTCTGCTGCTACCCGATTGAAAAGGGCAGCTGGCGTGGGTGGAGTTGAATCGGCCTGGTCTCACCGGTGTCAGTCTCGTGCTGAACCAAGCTGGTCCGGCTGCATTCCTCATCCTTCGCGGCGAAGGCACCCATATAACAGTCCAACAGCTCCCGCAGCTGGCGTCTCTGTTCCGGGTCCAGCCCACTGCAGCTCCGCTGAAATAATTCCTCGACCGCCTGCTGCATCTCTGCTGACACGTTGACCCCTCCCCTTGCTGTCCTTGTGTGTGCTCGTGCTTTCTCTGCCCACGCTGGTGGCGTCATCGTGTCCGGTCCTCGCGGTGGCCCGCCTGGTCCAGTCCACCCTGGCAGTCCCTCGATCGCGCAGGCCTCCGTGTTCCTTCTCTGGGTTCTGCTGTGGAGCGTGATGGTCCGGTTTCCCAGCTGGAGGGATGGTCTGGCGGTGTCGATCTTGGCGTTCCATGCTGTGAGCAGGTCTAGTCCAGTAATACAGGGGTCTTGGATGTCAGCCAGCCAGAACGTCTGTTTTATGTTCTGACCGGCCACCCCTACCACTAGAACTCTCTGCCCCCCCAGTCTGGCGCGCTCACCGGTAGCTGTGGTGATGCAGTGCTCGGTGGGTTCCGACCCCCGTGGGGTCGTCTCGTTCGTGCCCGGCAGCACACCGGGTCGGACCAAGGAGATTGTAGAGCCGGTGTCAATCAGGGCCCGAATCGACGTCTTCTCCAGGCTGCACTGTAGATGCATCCCTGGCGAGTGTCCAGTTTGGCCCACGCATGGTGACAGCTCATCAGTTTATCGTGGGGTGGGTGCAGGGCAGTACTGTGTGATGTGTCCTGGCTCTCCGCAGCGGGAGCACCCTTCCACGCGCTGCCGCGGCTGTCTTCTCCGTGGACCCGCTGCCGTGGTCTGCCGCAACTTCTCCTCCTCTCCCTCACTCTCAGCCGTGGCCTGAAAGGTTCTTTGTCTTGGTGTCGACGCTTTGATTGTGCGATTCATCAGCGGCTCCACCTGCTCTGCTTCTGCCACCGCAGTATCCCAGTCACTCGCGGCATGGATCCGTATGTGGCTCTGGAGCTGGGCCGGGCGGAGACCTTGGATGAAGTTCCGAAGGGCGAGCTTCTCTACCACCTCCGGTGCGAAATCTGGGTAGCTGTGCCATGTTAGCAGCCATATGTCCGCAGCATAGGCTCCTAGGCTTTCCTGGCTGCTTCGACGGCGGTGGATCAGCTGTTCCTGGGCGTGCTCAGCGTCCGCCGTTCTTCCAAATCGTCTCCGGAGCGCTCCTTGTAGCGCTGGCCAGCTGCAACGCTCCTCAGGCCGGAGATCAGAGAGCGTGCAGAGAGCCCTCCCTTCCAAGGCCAGTGCGACTTGCACGGTGGTCTCCTCTGGTGACCAGCCATTTAGTGCGGCGGCCAGCTCGACCTGGACCAGGTAGTCATCCAACGAGGTTTTGCCGTTGAATCGGGGAATCTTGGCCCACTGCCGGACGGATGGAACGGTCACCTCCTGATCGATTGCCACTCCTGATCGTCGTGGAATCGCCAGCCCGTCCTACCCTGAAAAGGGCGGGAAGTGGGGCTGGTTTGCTCTGCTCCGCTCACTCTGCCTTGAAAGAGGCAGAGGGTGGGATGCGCTGGCCCCGTTGGGTCCGCCACTTCATTCGTCCCTGCGAGCGGCTCCAGGGGGTGGTGTCTCGGCCCCGTCGTCCATCGCCAGCTGTGCAATGAGTCGCTCCAGCTGCTGGATCTCCATTATGATCCTGGCTTCCATCTGTTCCATCCCCACTCCTGACACCAGTGTGACGTAGGCGAAGTTCACACAAGAAGAGGAACAGATGGTTGTGACGAACAGGCTTTATTCACACACACACACCCTGAGCACAGATAGGAGGGGAGGTCATTCTCCCAGACCTCCGTTTCAATTATGGTTATCCAACACATGATGCATCTTGCCCTACTCCTGCCTATAAAACACTGCTGTGTCATTATAACACAGTTATAATGACACAGCAGTATAATAACTCAGTAATAACATTTAAACAAACACACAAAATAATGTCCACTGTTGCAAAGCATGCTGGGGAAATCTCTCCTCCCCCAATACAGCCCCAACGTTACAGTATTTTTTCTACGATGCGTCGGAATGATTCAGAGTCTACAGTGGAAATGGGCAATATCAACAATATCGCCAGCGACGAGCTTCTTCAGTTCAGTGACACTAAGTCCTGTCGCTTTTAAGTCTATTTTCACCTGTTTAGCAGGAGAGGGGCCCTCGGAGGTTCGCCTGGTGGAATTGGATGTGGTAGCCGCAGCGGGCATGTCAGTGGGGGGATCCGGGGGGTTCTCAGTGAGTTTCACATTCCTGTGCCGGCTTGCTAGGTGCTTGTTCAGATTTGAGGTGGAATTTTTTGCTGTAGATAAAAGTTTTCTTCTCACGCAGAGTGTACAGCAGACGCTAATGTTTTTGTCACCTTTTACCGAGTCAAACTCAAAGTAATGTCGGTACTTCCAAGCATTAAACGCTGCATGGCCCTGCTCTCCCCCGCGCTCCATGTTGTCACTTGTTGATCACTTCACGTGTCTGTTGTTTACCACTGACGTCACGTCGCTCATACGTCACTGTCACGAGACAGTCTCACAAAACAACATCACGGTTTAGTAACGCAGTAACGCAGCCTGCTTGCGGGAAAGTAACAGTAATCTAACTACTGTTTTTGCAATTATAATCCCTTACTTTACTCGTTACTTGAAAAAGTAATCGGATTACAGTAACGTGTTACTTCTAACGCGTTACTGCCCATCAATGGTGATAAACGGTTCGGCTTTGTGGAACCAAGCAACCAGGCTCACAGTCGACTGTAACATTGCCACCACCACGACACATATGACGATTGCGACACAGCTAAGGCCAGCCGCCGTTCAGACGGCGGATGGATTGAGATGGCAGGCCAGCTGTCCGCGGAAGGTGAGAGCAGCTGCCACAGATCGGGACAGTGTTGGAGCCGACTCAGCCGGTGTGGGACCCAGGCTAGGACAGTATTGACGAGCGTGTCGCGGCTCCAGCAGGATGGCGCCCGGGCCTGCTGAAAATGGCACCTCCAGGGGCGTGTCCACCAGGGGCCCACTACAAAGCCCCTCCAGCAGAACTGCCTTCCACATGGAAGAGTGTGAGAAAAAAGGAGTGGTTAGCTAGGGGTGCGGCTCCCAGCCAAAGAGTCGTAGAATAACCCACTCAGCCATGCTGGGCTACGCAGTGGTCCACCCGCTAGCCCTAGCTAGGGTTCTTAATGTTTGCTGTACCAAATTGGGGAGGGTTAAAATTTGGCCAAATGTTCTGTTTTTCCAAGGTGGGGTGAAAGTAGAGAAGGGGTTAACAGGAAGTAGTGTGATGATGCAGCTGGCTGGTGACGTCATCACGCCCAAAAGCATATAAGGAGACAGTCGCCATCTTAGGGTCTGTTTTCCCAGTTTACTCTATACAGCTACAGAACTGTATTGTATGTTAAATAGCTTGTTGTAATAAAGTTCGTGTTCCAAAGTAGCACCACTCTCTGCTCTCGCATAACAACGGGGAGCCAAAGCAGTGACTTTAAAACCGGCGTGATGTGAGCCAAATCCTCACAAATTCTGGCCTGGGATACTAGGTGTCCGTCTACCTTGCCTGTGGGTGAAAATGACTATAAGTCGCCTCGCCTTGACGAGAGGGTGGAAACGGACTTGAGATCCCAGGTTAAATAAGCAAGTCTGGCTTTGGTCTAGTTGGGCCGTAACGGCAAGAAAAAAGTTACAATCTGCTGCAATATAGAAAAAATTATATTGCACATTTATTTATTTATTTATTTGCTATATCACCCAGCTCTAAGTGAAAGGAAGCGTTTACCAGATGGTAGCCAGACCTGCTACAACGCATGGTTTGGAGACGGTGGCGCTGACAAAGAGGCTGGAGGTGGAGGTGGCAGAGTTGAAGATGCACAGTCACTATGCTAACTCCATAGCAGGCTAGCAGCCGTAGTAGCCACTCCAGACCCCCAAATAGAAGCAGAAAAGCAGTGAAAATGTGAACTCCCTTTAAAATGCAGTGAAATACTGAAGTGAGGTGGATGGCGGCCTGGAGGCTGACTGTCCCTCTGCTTCAGTACAGTTTGTGTCACAATATGTACATTAAAAAAACACCGCTGAGGTCCATGGAGTTGTTGTCTCCGTACGTGTATCATCAGATCTCTCTCTACCCCCCCCCCCCCGACACACACACACACACACCACGCCCAGCTCTGAACATGTAACCATCTCACAAATGTCTGGTGACAAACATCCAAACAGGTCCACACTGACAGCCGAAGAGCCAGATGCTGCCACATTCGCCACATTCCCCCCCCCCCCCCAGAGACCCCCACCCCCACCCCGACGGGGGGCTATCCACCCATCGTGAAGATCTTTCCACAAAGCCTCACCTCCGCCTGACTCCACCGCTCTGCTTCTGATCCTCCCCCCACATCAGCCCGCCTTTGAAAAAGTGACAGACGGCTGCGGCGAGGAGCCGCTCACAGTCGGAGAGCTAAATGACACGGGGAGGTGGGGGGCTTTGAAGTCCCACGCGGAGACGTGAGCGAGTGCCATCTTCAAAGGAGCGAGGGGAGAAACGAATCCATCCGTCTGCCTGACAAGAGGGGACAAAAAGAGAGCTTCACGCTACAGTCCCCCACTTGTCCTCGTCCTGGTCTCTGGTTGGACCTCCTCTGAGATAAATTCCTGCAGGCCGGAGCCACATGCACCACCTGCAGGGCTGCTCCAACATCTTTGAGGGCCCTGGGCAAAATTGTATTGGGGGGGATTAACAGTGAAGATGCAAGAATAAGTAGTGAAGGGAGAAAACGGTAAAACATAAATTTAGCTCATGGTCTAGAAGAACAGAAAAAAAAATGTAACAATTTTGTAGAATAAAAATTGATCTGGCATCTAAATGACTTTGAGATTTATAAGACAAAAAAAATTATGAGAAACATTTGGGAAATTTACAAGAATATAGTTGCAAACTTACGATAAAAAGTTGCTAATTTATCAGAAAAAAGTTGTAATCGTAAGAGAAAAAAAAAAACAAAGAAAACTTAGAAGGAAAAATATAGCAAATTTACCAAAAAAGTTGTAATTTTACAAAATTTTTTTTATCAAATTTATGAGAAAAAAAAGCAGCAAATTTATTACCAAAAAAAAATCACAATCTTAAAAGAAAAAAGCTGGAGCGAAACTAGCAGAAAAAATCTAGCAAATTTACTGTTACACCCTGGAACATGAGTGGTTTTTATGGCCCTGGTGTGTGTGTGTGTGTGTGTGTGTGTGTGTGTGCATGTGTGTGTGTGCATGTGTGTGCGCACGCGTGCGTGTGTGCGTGTGTGTGTGTGTTGTGCTCTTCCCTTCCTCTCCAGGCATCTCTGAATTCAGCAAGCATGGCATCAGCAGTCACACAGGTGTGCTGGTTTGCCAATTAGTCTGGAGGTTCTAAATCCTGGAGGGGAGCTGAGGAGGCTGCTGCTCCTCTTTTAATAAATAATAATAATAATAACAATAATAATGCATCAGATTTGTATAGCGCTTTTCATAAACACTCAAAGATGCTTTACAATGGATACATTATTCATTCACACCACAGGCACTGATACTGGTAAGCTACTACTGCAGCCACAGCTGCCCTGGGGCAGACTGATAGAAACATGGCTGCACTGTTCCATGTTTTTGCCATTTGTGGATAATGGCTCTCACTGTGGTTTGCTGGAGTCCCAAAGCTTCAGAAATGGCTTTATAACCTTTTCCAGACTGATAGATCTCAATTACTTTGTTTCTCCTTTGTTCCTGAATTTCTTTGGATCGCATCATGATGTCTAGCTTTTGAGGATCTTTTGGTCTACTTCACTTTGTCAGGCTGGTCCTATTTAAGTGATTTCTTGATTGAGAACAGGTGTGGCAGTAATCAGGCCTGGGTGTGGCTAGAGAAATTGAACTCAGCTTTCCAAAGATGTGATAAACCACAGTTAATTTATATTTTAATGGGGGGCAATCACTTTTTCACACAGGGCCATGTAGGTTTGGATTTTTTTTACCCTTAATAATAAACACCTTCTTTTAAAAACTGCATTTTGTGTTTAGTTGTGTTATCTTTGTCCAATATTTAAATTTGTTTGATGATCTGAAACATTTAAGTGTGGCAAACATACAAAAAAATGAGAAATTAGGAAGGGGGCAAACACTTTTTCACACCACTGTACATTCATGGAGACCATCTCCTCATTATTTTAGAATGGGCAAGTGTTCAAATCCTTTAAAATTGGGAGAAGTATATCCCCCTCCCAATAAAATTTAAAAAAAAAAACAGCTGCAAATTTAGGAGAAAAAGGCTATAAGTTTATGAGAAAATTTTGCAAATTTACAAGAAAAAAGTTGAAAACTTACCAGAAAAAAAGTTGTAAATTTACCAGAAGAAATATTAAATTTATGAGGGAAAATAATTAAATTTTATGATTTAAAAAAGTACCAAATTAATAGGAAATTACAGCAAAAGTCACTTTGACCGCGTCCCTCATGGTTTTTTGTAGGGGGTGCTATGGGAGTATGGGGTATCGGGCTTGTTACTACGAGCTTTTCTGTCTCTCTCTACGACCGTTGTGAGAGTTTGGTTCGTATTGCCAACACTCAGTCGGAGTCATCCCCAGTGAGAGTTGGACTCCGCCAGGGCTGCCCTTTGTCACCGATCCTGTTCATAATTTTTATGGACAGGATTTCTAGGTGCAGCCAGGGAATGGAGGGCGTCATGCTTGGTGACCACAGGATCTCATCTCTGCTGTTTGCAGATGATGTTGTCCTGTTGGCTTCATCCAGCAATGACCTACAGGTCTTAATGGGATGGTTTGCCACTGAGTGTGAAGCGGCTGGGATGAGAATCAGCACCTCCAAGTCCGAGTCCATGGTCCTCAGCCGGAAAAAGGTGGATCGTTCTCTCTGGGTTGGAGACAGCCTCCTGCTCCAAGTGGAGGAGTTTAAGTATCTCAGGATCTTATTCGTCTTATTCATGAGTGAAGTGAGAATGGAGCGAGAGATTGACAGACGGATCAGAGCAGCATCTGCAGTGATGCAGAAGTTGTACTGGTCTGTTGTGGTGAAGAGGGAGCTGAGCTCTAAGGCAAAGCTGTCGATTTACCAGTCAATCTACAGTCCTACCCTCACCTATGGTCATGAGCTTTGGGTAATGACCGAAAGAATGAGATCACAGATACAAGCGGCTGAAATGAGCTTTCTTCGTAGGATTGCTGGACTCACCCTCAGAGATAGGGTGAGGAGCTCAATCATCTGGGAGAAGCTCAGAGTAGAACCGCTGCTCCTCCACATTGAAAGGAGCCAGTTGAGGTGGTATGGGCAACTGATTAGGATGCCTCCTGGACGCCTCCCACTTGAGGTGTTTCAGGCATGTCCCACTGGGAGGAGACCCCGGGGCAGACCCAGGACTTACTGGAGAGCCTATGTCTCCCAGCTGGTCTGGGAACACCTTGGTATCCTCTCTGAAGAGCTGGAGCAGGTGGCTGGGGAGAGGGAAGTCTGGGCTTCTCTGCTTGAACTGCTGCCTCCACGACCCGGACCTCCGGAAAAGTGGTAGAAGATGGATGGATGGTCACAAATTTGTGAGAAAAATGTCTAATTTTTGAGAAAAAAGTTGAAAATATTCAATAAAAAAGTTAAACATTTTTGAGTGGAAAATCGCATATTTATGACAAATGTAGCAAAATTATGAGAACGAGTTGCAAATTGATGACAAAAAGTTGCAAATTGGCAAGAAAAAAGCAGCAAAATCTTGAAAAAAGTGAAAAATTTATGAAAACTAATTGAAAGTTTTTGAGAAAAAGTTGCAAATTTATTAGAAAAGTAGCAATATTATGAGGGAAAAAATGCAAATGTAGACAGATAGATGTACTTTATTGATTTACAAGCAAAAAGTACCAAATTTATGACAAAAGAGTCACAAAAGAAAAGGAAAATATTCCATTGCATTTATGCTCATCATTGATGGTTCAAATACATTTTGCTGAGTTCTGTAACATGATATAGAAAGGTTTTAAAGACATTTAGGGGACAATTCTGTCTTTTTTCCTGGTTAAAGGGGACACATCCCCCTTGTCCCCCTTTCATTTCCACCTATGACAATAATGTATTTGCATTTCAGGTTTGGTCTTGAATTTAGCTAAACCTAATCATATGCTGAGGCTCTCTGTGGCGTCATGATGAGGGAGGAGGACAGACGTTTCAACCGGTGAAACGGACAGGAGTCAGATGAAGTCTCTGATTTACTGCTCCTGACTTCCTGTGACAGACTGCGGAGGAGGAATTAAAGACATCAATCAGCATCTGTTGGCAGAGGGTTTAATTCTGCTCCGTATGTCCTCGGTCTGACGTCCCCGTCGATATGCTTCCCTGTGAAGTTATTGCCCTGCAGGAGCACCCCAGCCTCAGTGTCGCCGTGCAGGAGCCAAACAACCCAGTGACACGCAGAACATGTCTGAGGTGTGACGATGTAACTCTTATCAAGCTCTGCCCATGAGTTCACTGTTGTCAGTCATCCATTTTTAGTTAATCTTTCTCTTTTTTATCTGTAGACTTGATTCATTTCATATGAGTCAGGGTTGAAAACTGTAACAACAAAATAGCACAGTAAAGAAGCTGACATCAGAGAATGTTTGCTATTAATGCCTCCATACAGATTCAGACTTGGAAACATTAGTCATACAAGCATTCCTTTTCATCATCATACTGACATGTTAGCATACTTAAAGAGCCCCATTATTCTCTTTTTCCACATGTTTGCACAGCTCCCAGAGGTGTTAATGAACACGAGCACTCTGACACTAGTGCAGCATCCCCTGCCTCTGTTTTCTTTGAAGATCAGTTTTCAACATTTCCATATAATTATTAGGGCAGAACCGAATTATGATAAGTCTATCATCCATGAATACACAACAAAAATAGTTGTATACAACCCATAGTTGTTGGTCAGGTTCACAAGATGAACCTGTGTAGCAAGTTTGGCGGCCCTAGCTTTACTTGCTTTATGGTAATAGTTAATGTAGCATTTACCATAGCGTAACTGCAATGTTGACTTTGACCTTTGACCCCTTGACCACGAACCCATAGTTAGGTGAGGGTGTAAGTTGCCCAAGATATGTATTAGATACAACTACTGTATCGATTTGAAAAGCCGACATCATTTCTTTCAGTAGTTATTGTGTTTAGTATCACAAGCTGGGGCTGGGATTTCTTTTATCTTTTGGTGTTACATTGGGGTGTCTGGATTCCACCCCTTGGGGGGGAGGCTCTGTCACAAGCTGGGGCTGGGATTTCTGCCTGACCCAGTCTCGTGGCTTTCTCAGTGTATTTATTTGTCTATTATATTATCCTGCTCCTTTTAGTATTATTCTGTTTTTTATTTTCTCCTTTTGTGTTGCAGTTATTTTGACCATGTCCTGTTAGTGTTGTAATTCTTTTGGATCATGTTTATTTCTCATTGTTATTCTGTGGGCTGGCAGCTGTCAAATGATTTCTGGGGTTGTGCCCAGCATAGGCGGCATCTGTCAAGCTGCCAGATCAGCTGCTCCTTCCTCACCTCTCATTACTGTCAGCTAATTCCAATTGTGCCTCTTTTGCCTGCTCATGCCAGCCCAGACTAATGCTCAATTGTATGTGCTGATTTTCCCTCCGGAGCTTCCCTGCTCCGAGGCACATGCTGTAAGTTTTTTTCTTCATTTGTCATCTGGTATTTTGGGCACATTTTGACTGTTATGTTTCTTTGTCTAATAAATGCACGAACACCATCCAGCACTTGGGCTGTCTCTCTCTGCGCCTCGTAGAGGCACATATGATGGAACAAAGCGGCCATTAAAAGCCCAGCTGTGGTGTCAGCGTGCATTTTTCACCTTTTTGTGTTTTGTCCACTAACCTGTCTTGGAGCTCGCCATGTCCGACCTGAATGACATAGAGTGGCGGGCGGTGAGCTTTCTGGAGGGGGGTTTTGTCACTGATGCAGGCCTCCCGTCTTCTTGACAAGGTCCAAAAGACTCAGGATGGCGCTGCGCTAGTGATGAAGGCATTTCCTCATCTGTGGAATCACCCGTAGGCCATTAACATCCTCTCCTCCATATATTCCCAACCATGCACTAGTGAGGAGCTGAGGGAAGAAGTTCTGATGCTTGTGTCGGCCCCAGAGAGGAGCAAGTGCTCACACTGACAGAAGCCCAGCCCCTCTCCTCCACTACAGTGTCATTCTGCCCTGGACCACCGGAAGAAAGCTTCCACTTTCTCGCCAGCATCCCCTCTCTCACCGAGGCAGGAGACTCCCGAAGCAGCCTCTCTTTTTCCTCTCTCTCCAGCTGTTCTGCCAGCCAATTCTCCCACTGCATTTTTTTCTCCCTCCTCCTTGGTGACTCCTCCCGCTGCGCTGGAACTGGCCGCCTCCCTCTCGGTTCCATCCATCTCCGTGACTCCAGGGGTGGCTCCTCCACATTCCAAAGAGGGGCCCAAGCTCACCAGAGCCATGGAGAGGAATGACTCCCCACACATGACAACAGAAAACATCAAGGTCCGGGAAAACAGGCAAGTATTATTTCATTTCACTTCAATTTATGAT
Source organism: Pholidichthys leucotaenia (assembly GCA_020510985.1). Lineage (NCBI taxonomy): Eukaryota > Metazoa > Chordata > Actinopteri > Cichliformes > Pholidichthyidae > Pholidichthys > Pholidichthys leucotaenia. The sequence continues at coordinate 11,939,511 of CM035846.1, forward strand.
GAAATGTCTTGCCTGATTCCCAGTAGGGAGACTCAGGGAAAGCAGTCCCCTGAGCTCTCCCCACCTGCTGCTGTCATGCATTGCCCACCTATCCTCTCTGTGTCTCCTCTGTTTTCTCCTGAGTGTCCGCCGGCCCCAGAATCAAACCACTGGATGATGGAGAAGCTTGTGGCCCTGGAAGATCCTATTCCAGTGCCAGCACAGAGCCGTATCCCAGCTGCCTCGCCAGACAAGCCACCAGCGGGGTCCCCTTCATCTGGGAGTGTCAAGACTGTTATGACCACCATGCCTGCTGCGGGGGACACCACAGCAGTGTCAAATAAGGAGCTGGCTTTCCAGAGGGCCGAGCCCGAGGTGACCCCGCCTGGATCGTCGGAGTCCTGGATGGCGGTGGAGCTCGAGCTCAGGCAAGTGCTCTCCTTTGTCTTCCTTTTGTCTGTGTTACAGCAATCTTGTCTGGCTCTTGGTGAGGAGAGCCAGGTGCAGCCACCCACTGCGCCTGAGCTCATCTTGCTGGGCTCTGCCGCTGCTGGTGACCCTGAACCCCCTTTTCTCTGTCTGTCTGAGCTTTCTCCCAGGGTCACCAGGGATGCACCAACAAAGCCAGAGGTCTCCAGGGGTCCAGGCTCGCTTCAGGAGGTGATCGTGGGTGCAGCTCCAACCCAAGCTGGGTCCTCTGTGGACGCAGCTTCCCCTCTGCCCGAGGCCATCGTGTGGGTCCCTCCTCAGGTTGAGCCTCCATGGGTGCTGCATTCCAGCCGGGGACCAGCATGGGTGCTGCGCCCCAGCATCAGCCCACTCCAGTTTGGGTCTGCCATGGGCACTGTGGCCCAGCCCGGCGCCCACTGAGGGTGCAACGTTGACCCAACCGGGGCCCATCGAGGGTGTAACGTCCCAGCTGGGGCCCACCACAGGTGCTGCAGAGCTCTGGCCCAGAGCCACTGTGGGTGCTGCAGAGCTCCAGCCCGGCACCACCACGGATGCTGCAGAGCTCCAGCCCAGAGCCACTACGGGTGCTGCAGTGCTCCAGCCTGGAGCCACCGCAGGTGCAACGTTACCTGAACCCGGGACCACTGAGGGCGTCGTGGTTCCCTCTCCTTCCCTGCCAGACGCTGTCATGGTTCCCTCTCCTTTGCTGCCAGATGACGTCGGGGATCCCCCTCCTTGGCTCTCCTCTCCAGTTGTGGGTCTCCCTGTGGGGGAGCCACCTCCTGGGCCGCCTCTCCTGAGCCGGTGGCTGAAGAACTCTGGTCGGCCGCCCGATAGACTGTGCCGTTGGGTTGGGTGGCCAATTTTCCCTGGCAGGCCACCTGACTCATTCTACCTGGTCGTCCGGCTGGTCTGGGACTTCGGCAGGCCACCAGACTGGGTGAACCATGCCATCCACTGGGCCTGGGACTCTGGGTGGCCTCCCAAGCCTTCTAGCTTCTGGACTTGGGGGGGTCTAACTCTGTGTTTTTTTCTGGTGTGGGTCCTGGGCAGGCTTTTTCTTGCCCTCCTAGCCTGTTTTCCCTACCACCCACCCTGAGTGGGTTATTGTGTGCTCTGCCGGGGGTGGGGGGGGGGGACAGGTTTATTCTTTTATCTTTTGGTGTTACTTTGGGGTGTCTGGAATCCACCTCTTGGGGGGGGGGGGGGCTCTGTCACAAGTTGTGGCTGGGATTTCTGCCTGACCCAGTCTCGTGGCTTTCTCAGTGTATTTATTTGTCTATTATTGTGCTCCTTTTAGTATTATTCTGCTTTTTATTTTCTCCAGTTGTGTTGCAGTTATTTTGACCATGTCCTGTTAGTGTTGTAATTCTTTTGGATCATGCTTATTTCTCATTGCTCTTCTGTGGGCTGGCAGCTGTTAGATGACTTCTGGAGTTGTGCCCAGCATGGGCATCATCTGTCAAGCTGCCAGATCAGCTGCTCCTTCCTCACCTCTCATTACTGTCAGGTGATTCCAATTGTGCTTCTTTTGCCTGCTCACTTGAGCCCACACCAGTGCTTATTAATGTCATTAGTTTCACCTGTGTTTAAGCTCTGCCATTTCTTTGTCTCTTGCCGCTTCATTGGATGTACCTCCTGCATTCCCCTCTTAAACTACAATCGTATGTGCTGATTTTCCCTCCAGAGCTTCCCCGCTCCAAGGCACATGTTGTAAGTTTTTTCCTCGTTTGTCATCTGGTATTTTGGGCACATTTTGACTGTTATGTTTCTTTGTCTAATAAATGCACGAACACCATCCAGCGCTTGGGCTGTCTCTCTCTGCGCCTCATAGAGGTGCATATGACAATTTAGAAGATTTAGGGAAACTCTGACCTCAAGGTCATCCCATGAGAGTGAAATTGCAATATGTGCATCATCAGAGTATATCAAACCATGGTACCAAGTTTCATAACAACTGGAACAAAACTGTAGGAGTTGATTTCACAGAAGTGGGACAGATGGACAGACGTCCTCATAACATAATCCCCCTTCGACCCCTTTGGTCTTCAACCGGCGGGGGATAAAAACTGAGGACATGATTTGGTCAAAACATCTCAGGATTTAATTACTAGAGTACCATTATACACACAGAGAAACAGTGTTCCTCAAAACAAAATGTCTTTACAACGTTTTGTTTCAAATACTAATGAGCCCCAGTTCATCCAACCATTCCTCTTCTGTCGTTTCTCTTAAATTTTTGTTTTGATGATAGTGACGCTGTCTTTGAGGCCAATGTTAGCCATTAACTTCAGTTATCAGACTAAGTGACATACGAGAAAATATTTTAGCATTTAAATGTCCAAAAAAAAGCCTTATCAGGCACAGGGTTGTGTTATTTGAATTGTTTAATAGAATATGACCAGTGTTGGGAGTAATGCAAAGTACAGTAGTAACACGTCACTGTAATGCCACTACTTTTGCAGTAATATGCTGTGTAATGAAATTACTGTTTAAAAATTCAGTAATGCATTACAGTTACTGAAATTTGATCAGATGCGTTACTCGTTACTCATTTTATTAACCCCTTGCACTCTGGTCAATTTCCCTAAAAACGCCAAAAAATAACATACCCAAAGTAAATCAAAAGCTGTTCTTCAACCCTTTGCAGCATCTTCATGGGGTTGGTCTCTTTTAAAAGAAAACACTTTGACGTTTTTGGCAAAACAGTCATAATCTCTCTAAGTGCTCCGGCCACTGAGTAACAGTCATCTAAACATACTGAACTTGAAGAAAATAAAGTTTGCCTGGGTGTTTTTTTGGATACAAATGCTTGCAAATAACACACAGCTTCAGATCCGGGCTGGAAAATGCAACAGAAATGTAGAACCAAGTGTTATCCAGCTGAGGTCAAAATTTTGTAACAATACCACAAAAAATGAATATATTACACAGCTTTTTTCTTAGGTTGTTCCCAGGCGTTTTTGAACTGTGCCAAATTGTGCCGAATGGCACAGTTTGGAAAAACGTCTGCAACTTTTGAATGATTCAATATAGAAGCTTCATCTTGGGCTCTAATGAAAGGTGAAGGGCTGTGTGTGTGTGGGGGGGGGGTTGTTTATTCATTCATGAATGAATGAATGAACAAACAAGCCCCCACACACAAAGAAGCATGCCACGTAAAAAATGTGTGGCCTTTTTTTTTACAAGAAAAAATAACCTACAGTGCACTAAAAATTATACTAGAATATTTGTAATGTAGAAGATAACAACTCCCACCCCCCACCCCCCGCTACAGAGGACGGACATCGCCCGTCGCTACATGACGGAAAGTGGTGACGGTGCGCCGTGGTCTAATATGCACAGTTGGACTAAAATATCTGCAATATATCTGCAATCCGCTACAGAACAGTAGCGGGGGGGGGGGGCGTTCACGGTCCGGACGCGGCGCACGAACCGTGTCCAGTCTGTGCGCCGCGGTACACGTTCTGTGCGCCGCGGTCTACTACGCACAGTTGGACTAAAATATCTGCAATATATCTGCAATCCGCTACAGAAGAGTAGCGGGGCGGGGGCGTTCACAACATGACGGGGGGGCCGTTCGCAATTTACCGATCGGTCAAAAGTCATTTGGATTACAATTTTCAGGGATAAAGAATAATTTAGCTTATAACACTTACCTGTCCACAACAGCAGCGTAGCTGGCGAACTTCTCTTCCTCTTTGTCAGACGAACATGAAGCTGGTCCGCTTGTTATGGACTCGTGGTTCTGGTCACGCGACCCGGTCAAGTCATAATTCCATTATTGCGGTTTTGCGCTTCCATGATTGCGGTTTTGGCGAACGATTTTTCAAAACAAATAAAAACAGTAGTAAGAAAAAAAGACTGGCGAACGCCTGTGTGTCACCCAGCGGCTTACACAAAACAGCTTTCGAACTTCTGTGCTTCAATTGGCTGGCTGTATTCGCAGCCGTTGGTAGGCAGGTCCTTCTTGCTAGGTTTTCAGTCATTGGTTCTTCAAGGTTTCAGAAACCCAATTCAAGGCTCTTATTAGTCGAATGAGAGGTCAATCACATCTAAACCAATCAAAGCACTCCTTTGGCTTTCTGTTCGCGGCTGTGTCTGTAGTGGAAGAACGGAAATGCAGCTTTTTTTTTCTTCAGTGCACCCTAGGACGCACAGTGTGCGTACTAGGGCGCCCTCGTGCGCTCTAGGATGCAAAGACGTGCCCGCCCGCGGTACACCGAAGTGCAACAGGTTAATATGGATAGATATTTTTAGTGCAAATAAATGATTATACAAACTGACCCTACCGTAGCTGAGACGAGCCGTCAGTTGACGTGACCTGTTGCAGAAAGCTGAGTCTTCACTACTGAGCAGAGGAAAAGATGAAGCTAGGAGCACTGGGACGGCAGTGGCTCAGGAGGTAGAGCAGGTCGTCCAATAACCTGATGGTTGGCGATTTGAATCTCACTCTCCCCAGATATCCTGCCGTTGTGTCCCTGGGCAAGACACTTTACCCACCTTGCCTCCTGTGTCCATAACACAGGGTATGAATGTGTATAAATGTTTGGTGGTGGCCGGAGAGGCCATTGGCGCGGATTGGCAGCCATGTTTCCGTCAGCCTGCCCCAGGGCAGCTGTGTCTACAGTAGTAGTTTGCCACTACTGTTGTCTGTCTGGAGTGAATGAATAATGTATCTACTTGTAAAGCGTCTTTGAGTGTCTATGATAAAGCACTATATAAATCTGATACATTATTATTATTATTATTATTATTATTATTACTTTGTTTATGTGGCAATAGACAGATTATTTTTCTTTTGTTGTGGTTAAGGACAAAAGCATATTGGTGGGTTGCAAACAAAGTGCCGGTTGAGACCTACTGCAATCTTCAGAAGTGCTTGAAAACAGCAACAAAGCTCCGACAATGCTAGTGCTAAGTAACGGCTAGCTATGCTAACAACACCGTATTAGTGGATCTACACTATCTGAACAGCCATGGGTGGCAGTAAATACTCGTCTCAACAGCCACAGCTGGATTTCAAGCACAGGTATGCATCTGGACAGTTTTTGACCCAGCAAGAATTAAACCGACTGATTGCCAGATACCTCGTTACAGACTGAAGACGTGATATACGTAAACAGTGACTTTCCATCAGACAGCTGAGACTGTGATCCACTGACGTTAAAACACATTTACTTGCTACCGGGATAATAAGGAGTATTCAAAAATGGAATTTGATATCCAAAAGGAATTTGAGAGACTGGATCACATCTCTGTCACAGCAGACATTTGGCCTGCGGATAATGGAGATGTTCCTTGGATCACTGCACATCAGATTAAATCCATATCATAAGCTGATTTTCTTCACATTTTTCCCACAATAAGAGCTCTCAAGGCAGGATAAAGCAGACTGAAGATGTTCTAAAAGCTCTGTCTGAAACAGTCTGTTTTCAGCCTGACATTAATAAGTCCGTAATGTAATCCATTAATTAAATTATTTTGCTATGTGTGCAAGATGATCTAAGTATGCATTTAAAAGTTACATGAATGTTACTTTTCCAAGTAGCTAGTTACTTTAATCATGCAGTAATTGGTAAAGTAACTCAGTTACTTTTGAAACGAAGTAACTAGTAACTGTTTCGCTGATTTAACGAAATTGTAGCACTTTCCTAAAATAAGTCTGCCCCCGTATCACCGTCTCACACTCCACAGAGGTAGTGGGTGATAACTGTGCCAGGTGCTTTCTACTGAACACCACGAATGACTGCACGTTTCTGCCAACGTCTTAGCATGTTCCAGCCAAGATGAACTGGGAAACAGCAACACGACTGCCCATTTGGGTTGAAATGGGTCTGAAATGGTGTGAGGAATGTGGGTGTGATTTTGAGCTGCTATGAGGCCAAGAACATGAGAAGCAAAACGTAGAAATTCCTGTAAGGTTTTGGATTTGACCCTTATAGGTTACTGTTTTTCAGGATTGTGCACAGTAGGTGATTTGAAAGGTTCGATGGGGGGGGTGATGCCATGTTAGCAAAATGACCTCAAATCACCCACCTTGTTAACTTGCCATCCCCCTATCCCCATTCATAGGTATAAACTGGGGGGGGGGGGGGGGGAGACAGAGCTTTTCAAACATTTGCAAATTTTTCCTTATAAATTTGTGATTTTTCTCTTGTAAATTTTAAACTTTTTTTCTTGTTGATTTGCAATATTTTTCTCATAGGTTTGCAACTTTTTTCTTACATTTGCAACTCCTTTCTTGTAGATTTGTAACCCTTTTTCCAGTAAATTGTATACATTTTTCTTGTAAATTTGCAACTTTTTTTTCACAAATTTGAAACTTTTTTCTCATTGATTTGCAACATCTCAAATTTGTAACTTTTTTCCAATAAATTTGCAATTTTTTTTTCTCATAGATTTGCTTCTCAAAAATCATAATTTTTTGAAAAAAGTTGCAAATCTACATGAAAAAAGTTGAAAATTTCTTAGAAAAAAAATGCAAATTTACAAGAAATTTTTTTTTGCAGTTTTATGAGAAAAAGTTGCAAATTTATGAGCCAAAAAGTTGAAAATTTTTGAAAAAGTTTTTTTTTTTTTCAGAAAAAAGGTGCAAATCTACAAGAAAAACAAGTGAGAATTTCCAGGAAAAAATTGCGAATTTACAAAAAAAAAAAAATAAATAAAATTGCGGGGCAAATTTACGAGAGAAAAAATCAGAAAATGTCCCTCCCTTGACACCTATGGGGATGAAGGCTGGGTGATTTTGTCTCGCAAACAAGGGGGATAACATTCCTCCTCAAATCACCGCTAGATAGCAAGCTAAGCTAGGTGCTCTATGAGCTTGGAGGCTCAGTGGGAGACTTCCTGTTCTCCTCTGAGGGTGTACCAGACTTTCCAGGAGGCAGGTTTGTATCAGGTCTGTTACCGTAAGTAATGACATGGTTCCCTCACAGAAAATAACAGTCTATGTATGATTTTATATGATTCCTGCAAATTCTCTCAGTGTTATAATTTTCTTTGTAATTTTGTTGGAGGTACAGAATTTGCTCCCTTGCCTGTTATAAAGGCAGTAGTTTTTCTTAAAGTGACACAAAAAAGTGCTAAAAATTGATTTTTTTTTGTCTTGTTAGCATGTCTGTAACATGTTTTTTATGACTTACAAGACATATCAAGAGCAAAATTGCTTGATTGTCTCATATCTGTTTTTTTCTGTAAAATTTCACTTAAGCCCTGCCCCCTGCAAAAAGGTGAGCTGAGACAGAGTATTTTTGGTGACATAATTATTCGTGGTACTGCACGTGGATAGTGTTGAGCTATTCAGGACTCTGGCCTAACTGAACTTATCCTCCAGGCCAGTTAGCATTTTTTAATAAACTGCTGTGAAAACTTTACCCAAATTAACCTTTTGAGTGTGAGATTTTGCGTGCCCCTAGTGGCAGAGCGCAGCGCTGCGCCTGTCATCTCACTCTGACATGATCTTCTCCATTAAGGATTTGTACTGATTTGTACTGATCTGCCAGTTTCAGAAGGTGGCAGACATCTGTTGGAGGACACAATGGATGACACGTAATACACCAAAGAAGAAGAACTCATTTCCTTTTCCTGTTTTTAGTATTTTAGCCTAGAAAGCTAATATGGCTGCCGTCCGTCATCATGCACTGTCACTTAGTCGGCTTTGTATGCGGAAAATAGCCTCGGGATACAAGCAAAATTTATGTGGGATAATCATAAGACTTTGTAGATGTGGTAGAGAGTGTAAATGACCGACAGAACGCAAACTAACGACCACAATGGGTGAAAATGCAGTGACCACGGCAGCGAGTGAGTCCCCTTAGCCGCTGGTAAGTGAGGAATTTCTGTGTTTTTTTAATATGTACTGATTTCTTGTTCATATACTTTGAAGATAAGATGACGAGGTACCTCTGTACAAAAAAAACGGTGTCAAAAGACTGAACCATTCTTTGTATAAATACGTCCAAAGTCCAGTTTTGACTGAGTTATGGACTTTAAAGAGGTGCCGCGACATTATGCAAATTAGATGCATAAATTTATTCCTATCTGAAACTTTGGATCATGTTTTACATCTTTCTAATTGACAGTAAGCCATCATCTCTTATCACTTTCAAGTTATAGCCTCGGAAATCTGAACTATTTTATTGACAAAAAATATTTACCACTCTTGACCACTAGGGGTTATATGTCGCAATTCAGCGACAGACACACTCAAAAGAGTTGGTTTTACCATTAAACTGCTTTTAAGGACCGATGCAGTTTCAATCATTGTTGTGGGCCACCGTGCATGTAACTGGGCATGTCCTTCAACTGGTAAGTCTTTTTTTATCACAGGATTTATTCTGACAATGTAGTGCCAGTTACTATTAACCTTGTTTTATATGGTTGGGCCCAGTAACTACCAATTCTGGCGTTTGGGTGTGGGGGGGGGGAGATTTTGACATGAAACTGTAAGACAATAAAAGGTTTTTTTGTAGAAAAAAGTGCATAAAATACCACTTTAGACTATGTAGATCTGCTTTTATAGGGTATTTATATCCCCCGGAGTGCATCTTGAATATCTATGATATTTTGTGTGGCAGTCTCTGTATGTATTAGTGTCTGGGAGTGGGGGGAAAAAAGCAGATTCCCACAAATCCTCAAGTCAATTTCATACATTTTATTACTGTTGCACCATTTATACAAGTACATATAATTTTGAATGCATCAATTTCAATATTTTGTTTGCGCTTGATTGAACGTGGTGTGGAAGTAGCAGTGGTGAGACATGGAATGAAAATACCAACTGTAGTTGCCATGAATGCAGATTGAAAAGTTATTATTTTTTTCCACTTGACCAAAAAGACAGGACTACAGGTTCACCCAACCACAGACATGCAATTTTACTGAGTCAAGAGAGGAAGAAGAAGTGAGCCGGGCGACCCACAGCGCTCCCTCCAGTGTTTGTTTCTGCTACGGTTTGACAAGTGCTGGGAAGGAAGAAAACGCTGGGTGTCACGGGCACGTAAAATCTGGCAGATGGATGGTCGACATGACTAAAATATATATACATATACCAACATGTATGCAAAGGTGGAAAGAAGAAAGTGCATCTAACTAAGCACCCAAGTATGGCCTTGGGCTACTTTGCCTATTTGGTGAAACGGAGAACACTTGTTTCAATACAGAAGAAGTCAGCGAAAGATATTTCGATTTCTAATCTTTTGCTATACTTCTCTTTCTTTGCTTCTATCTCCTATCTTCCGTCGTGGCTCCAGTCATTCTTCGTTCTTTGTTTCAGCTCGTACGTTCCCTGCTACTAGCTTCTTTGCCTGATGCCTTTCCCGTTACTTTTTAGCTAGCTCCTAGTAGCTACTGTACCTCTTTTTCCTGCTAGCTTCTTTTGTTTTGTTTTTAAAAACAAGTTTTTAATTCTTACTAGCATACTATTTCGCTGACTGGCTTTCTTTCTTGCTTGATTCTATTCTTTCCGTTCTGCTAGCTAGCTAGCTTTCTTTATTTCTTACTTGCTCTTTCTTTCATTCTTGCTAGCTTTCTTGCCTTCATACTTTCTTACTCGGTTAATCTTTCCATTTGTAGCTTGCTTCTTTTGGTAGTTTGTATTCCTTTCCTTGTTCATTATTTTTCTTCTTTAACAGCTTGTCCTTTCCTTGCTACATTTTTGAAGGGTCTTATTCACCAGTGTTGCCAACTCCTCAGTAAGAAAAGTAGCTATGGGCTGTCCTAAAAGTCGCTAGAAGTTGCTAAGTGATGTCATCGCCTAATTTGCATAATTGGTCATTTGCATGTAATTGTAATTGATGCTGTAGGAGAGAAGAATAATGTCGTGGGAGAGACAAAAAAACACCTCAAATATGTTTAGAACTACAAATTAATTTTCTTCTGTTGATTCTTGGTTTGTCTGTTTTAATTTTGCCATTTAAGCAGGCCATCACTTTTCAAAATAACTTCATGACTTTAATGCTTTGTCTAGACCCACATTACATAAATCAATTTTGTCCTGCATTGTTAAATGTTGGAATATCAAATTTAAGCAAAAGACTGTTATGTGGGGTGGAATTGCTAGCTCTACGTCCAACCCTCCTCCTCTATCCAGGCTTGGGACAGTACAGGCAGTAATTTTTTAATGTATTCTCTTTGTTTAATGTACTGGTGCATTACCCGTAAAACACAAGTATTCTCATGTGAAAACAGGTATCCCAATCAGGCTTTCCAGGCCTAAATGTAGGCTGTGTTTGAAAGTGGAACACAAAGAGGTGCAGCCATTATGTCGGCAGTCACACATTAGACTTTGACAAATATAAAAGAGACTAAATGGCACTGAGATTTATTTGATTGTGTGAATATTAATTACAGATTACCTAATTACTGAAAATGAATGGGACATCCAGTATTAGCGACTTTTTCAGATCCCTTATTTATTTGTTTGTCAGATCACTTATTTGTCTGATCTTTTATCACTTATTCATAATAGTGTATCTTGCACTTTGGGGAATGGCAGTTGTTCAGTCACCATTATAATCATTTTAGTTTATATCACTGTTCAGTGATGGAGTTCAGTGGAATAGTGAATTTCTTCTGTGTATCATCAATAAACTCATGCTTTACTGTAACAGGACACATTTACAAATATTTGAGATCCATTGTAGTGCATCAGTTTATATTTTAGCAATATTTTGTTATTAAAAGCTTTTTTTAAAAAACTGTAATCAACCAAATTAACTACAAAACACCCAACATCAATAAAGTACATCTATCTATTATTATACACAGCAGAAAGACCTGCTTGACTTCAATCCTTCTATCAGTGTTGCCCATTTGTCAGTAAATATTTAACCAAAAATAGTTTATTTCATTATTTGGGCGTTTTTGTGTCCTGCGTTTGGTTGTTAAGTCATTCCGGCCATTCCGCTCCACAATCATGGTGGTATTTTTATAAAATTTTTACTCGCACGGGAGGGGGGACTCGCAGTCCTGCAAAGTACAGTGGTACCACATGGGTGAAGCAGAAGCAGGGACTTCCATCTACTACTGACTGAGCAGGCTGGGCGTGCCTCCCCGCGAAGGACTGTGGTCCATCCAGTTGGGCTGCTGCTTCTCCTAGCATGTTCTGTGTTGATACACCCGTATTCTTTGTCAAACCCGGTCCCCGCTAATGCTCTGCCCAGTCTGCTCGTGCACCTGGTGTTCTTCACATATGGTGAATTATCCTTTAGACCTATGCAATAAGCATTAAATCTTCAGTATTATCTTTTTTCTAGTCAAATTTGTCATTTTTCACTTCCTTGTTTTGTCCAGGGAACACTGTGGTGACTAACAGGTTGTGATGCTGCGTATTATCTAATCAGCATGGTCATGATGCCGTATATTTAATCCAATCAGTATGGTCATGATGCCGCATATCATCAAATCAGCATGGCCTTGATGCCGCATATTATCCAGTCAGCATAGCCGTGATGCCACATATTATCCAATCAGCACGGAGTCAATCTGAAACCCCGCCCACACTTCCTGAAGCCAGGGTATGAAGAGACAGAGCGGTGGCTAAACTTTTATTGATAAAAATTATATATTTTGACTGAACAACTCCATACTTGGGGATGTACACCCTTGTAACCTCAGCAAAGCATGGATAAAATCTTAAGTCAGTCTGATGAACGGTTCAAGAGATATGTGTGGAACAGACACACAGATAAACACACAAACACACACATAGACAGAGATATGCTGCATTTATAGATAAATGCCCATGTATCATCTCCAATAAACGGCTTCCTGTAAAACAGGGTGGGATTAGCGGGGGGGGGGGGGTGCATGCACAATTCATTTGCAGTCTGGACACGAGTGGTGTGGGTCTCCTCTCTGACTGCAGCTACCTGCTGCACGAGGCTACTGTGAGACTGACCCTCTGTGAGTGCCTTGGGATGGGGAGAGGCTCACGGTAGCACCCGCTGCTTGTTGAGGACAGTAACTGCAGACTAACAGCAATAGTGCTTTCACGTCAGTCTCCAAAACACCAGAAAAAGTCACTAGATTTGTTGCTAGGCACTTTTGACAAAAAGAGTAACCAAGAGGAGTTGAAAAGTCACGAGATTTAGCGAGAAAGTCGCCGAGTTGGCAACACTGTTATTCACTAGCTAACTTCTTGCTAGGTGTGCTAGCTTTCTTTTTATTAGCAATTTCTTTCTTGATAACAAGCTAGCTTTCTTTCGCTGATAATTTCTCTCTCTCTTCCTGTGTAGCTATTTACTCTGTTAGCTATCTTTCTTTCAGGCACATAAGCTTGCTAGGTGCTTTTTTCTTTCTTATTTACAAGCTAGCCAGATCACAATTTCTTTCTTGATAGCTAGCTCTCACCTTTGCTAGCTTCTTTCTTTCTCATTCTTGTTTTTTTTTTTTTTTTCCTTGTTGGTAGTCATGTTTCTTTCTTGCTAACTCACTTTCTTTCCATCCTTACAGCTTTCTGACCTTACTGGTTTATTCTTGTTCTTAGTAGCTTTCTTTTGGTTCCTTCAAAAAATATATGACTTATGCTGTAATGGAAAATTATAGTATTTTAGTTATTTTTTTCCTCAGCTGGCATACTTTTTAGAAAAGAGCTGCTTATTTACATTATGCTAAAAATGCAGGCAGCACGATGAGGAGCTGAACGCTGTATGCTGGATGATTTTGTTGCTGGTAGCTGAAGTACACCGAGTCGTCATCATTGTGTTCTAGTAGCACACATGCTGAGCAATGACCGATGAACGACGACAGACTCTTAACATCTCAGTTAATACTGCTGGTCTTGAAGTATCAAATGACATCGTCAAAATATCAGAAAATGGTTATGAAAATAAGGGCTTGGGAACAAAGTTATCGATTACGTGACACATTAGCCCACTGCAGAAATAAAAACAGGTGAGCAGAATCTCTTTGGTGGTCACAGCCACGGATATTGCTACTTTCAGCTGAATACATATTCTAGTACTCCTTCACCACTGCATAGATGCTAGTATATGTGATGTATATTTCTGAAAAGGAAAAAGGAAAATACATAAATGATGAAAATGACAAAAAAAAATCAGAGTCTCTATTGAACAATGACAGCATGGTCTATGATTGACATCCAAACATAGATCATAGTCAGTGTCTCTGATCATTAGCGGAAATTCCCTCTCTTGTTCTTCAGTGTTGTCGGACCGCCACTGCTTCAAAATCCAGTTAAACCGACCTGGGTCAAATAGACGCTGAAAAGGATGCCAAAGCAATTCTTGAAATAGTGATACGAAAACCCGAAATATATCTTAAATAGATCCATAAACTGTGAGTTTCGATTTTAGAAGAGAGCCACCATTGACCATATAAAAAGATAAGACTGTTGAATTCTTTTTGAGTGCTTGTTTATTCTATTGTTGTCAGAAAAACACAACTTATCTCAGTGCAACTGAATCGTTTTTCCCAATGTCATAAACTTCTCCTTGTTGGTATAATAAAGTCTTAAAAAATCTCTTAAGATGTGACTATACCATCTATTTCACCCAGGTCAGCAGTGGATATGTCTGTTAAAACAAAAATGTATATCATTATTCATTGTGATTTTAATAGGAGGTTTTATATCTAGGAAGAGATTTTACTGCAATGTTCTGTGAACATTGTGAAGATCTTTTCAGTGACGCTTTGCAGATTTTATAGGTGTTATAAACATTTAAAAAAACCTTAGTTTTCTCATAACACGAAGGGTTTCAGTACAAAATGTAGAAGCTTATCTGAAAAATCCTACAGATAGTTAATGTCTAAGAACATATTTTTTGTTCTACAAAGCTCATCTTTTTCCAGATCTTTACAATGTCCCAAGAACACCTGAAGATTACCATTTCTGTAATCCAGAAATCCAAGGTTAGGATGGGTTCCCAAAGATAACACGCACGCACAAGCATAACTCCACAGCACCGAAATATCTAGAGGTACCGGGGCCAGAGCCGAGAACACAGTACTCCAAAGAGGAGAATGACTGGAAGGTGGAGAGCTGAAGAACAAATGTTCTTAACCCATCTCCCAATTTCTTTTATCGAAACTCTCAAAATTTAGCCTTCCATGCCACACAGAGTGCAAGTGAATAATTAGCCGTTTTCCATTGCAGCTTCCCATCAAGAGGTCTAACTTAAGTTTTTGACCCCGAAAATCCATTTTCAGTGACTATTTTAGCTCTAACTTGACAGAAGGAACTCCCAGAAAGTACCGTTTGTGGTCAAGACCAGTCCGAGGCCAGAGTGTAGAAAGACTTAAGACTGTAGGCTGTGTGTCCACCAAATGCGTTTTTTGTCGCCTGACTGCCCTGAGCACTTTTTTTTCAGCGTTTCTGCGCGGCGCTCTGGGGGAAAAAAAAAAAGAGCCTGTGCTCTGTATCCCAGCAACAGCTTGTCACTCTCAGCTCAGCACTTCCGCTTTTCCTATTGTCAGACTTTCTACTGATTTTTTTAATAGCAGTCTCTAAATAACAATGGACAGGAAACGTGTTTTAGCAGCTCTGGATGTGAAATATGATGACACGGAAAGCAGGAGTCTGAGTACAGACTAGTGCCAGCGTCCTATGTCCCGCCTACGACACAGCAGTTCTGATTGGCTGCTTAAGGTCTGACATTGACGAGTTCAGCTGCAGTCTGAAAAGTTGAACTTTTTTCAGCTCTGAGCGCCCTGAGCACTGCAACAAAAAACAGCCACCGCCAAGAGTGTTTCTGCGCCAAGGGCGCTCAGCGCTGTAAACGCTGGACTACATAGAGAATGAATGGAAAATAGTCGCCCAGAGCAGAAAAAAACGTGTTGGCTCAAGACGTAGGTCTTCATCTTGTCTGGGCTTGTCTTGGTCAGACTCTGATTACAGTCCGGTCTTGATGAGGTCTTGACCACAACACTGCTAGACCAAATAAAAAAACAACAGCAAGACTGCAACTGCCGAAAAAACAACATCTTGCAAACGGTCACTGACTGCATCGCTTCCACCATCCTTATGGTGGAAGTAGAAGTGATCCTTATCTCTTCATTAAACAGTTCTTAACCTCCATGGCAACTAGGGCTGCAGAATATATAGAAATGTTGTCTTTATCGCAATATCATTATTAAATCACCCTTTATCGTCATTCAACTGTACAACCAATCATGTACAGTAGAACGAAATTGTGTTTTACCTATCTACTGTGTTAATCACACACACCCCAAGTGTAGAATCAGAGGGCTGCTGCCATGCAAGGCGCCGCCACAAATTTCCCTCCTCCATTCCATTATTGCTGAGCACCAAGCTGGACGGCAGTAAGTTCCACTTTAATATGGTCTTCGGCATGACCCGGCCGGGATTTGATCCCCTGCCTCCCGGGTGTGGGGCGGACGCTCTTCCAACTGAGCCACCACTCCGGTCGCAATATGTGTACGGCAAAAGACGGATCGTGCAGCCCTAATGGCAACACAACGAGACAACAGGCCCCCCAAAGAAACCCCAACAGCACACATGCTTCTGGCCAACTTCGGCAAGATTGCATCGGGATGCCAACGTCTAGCCAATGTCTTGCCAATGTGCAAACAACCTCTAAGATATATTCCCTATGCAAACTTGGTACATCGGGCTGATGTTGGCCGATAATTCTACGGAAAAGGCTCCAGCACTTTGCGGTGGGATAACGGCTCATTCAGGCAGACCCTCTGTGGGCTGAAATGGGTTGTTAGGTGGTAGGAGAGAGAGAGACAGAAAAAGAGAGAGAGAGAGAAAGACGGATGACGGATGTGGAACAGCGAGGCAGATGACGGACATGGACTCGTATCAAAGTTCAAATACTACAGCAGAAAAAAATAGAATAAAACAACAACAGCAATAATAGTAGCGGCAATAATCATCTCGCAGCTGTAGGGGAACTTCCCCTGGGTGGTTGTTCCAGTCCTCGTAATTCAACAAATCACCATCATTATCATCATCATCATCATTACAATTATTATTATTGTTGTCATCGTCATAATATGGGTGGGCTAGTAAATTTCATTTTTCTTTAATCTTCATCGCTGTTGAGTTAGGTCATTTATTTCTTCGTTTTTCTGAAAAGAAGCTGTCCATTAATCTTGAACTGCTACGGTTTGATCCTTGCTCAGTGCCTCTGTGGCGTTGGCCTCCTTGGCAGGAGGTTCGGCGGCTGGTGTTGAACTAGGTGCGGCGGTGGCAGCCTCCTTTGGCGGTGCGGGGGCCACCGCCTCTGTGGGCTTGGAGTCGGAGGAGGAAGTGGCTGCTGGTGCCGCGGGGGCCTCAGTCTTTTTGGCCTCGTCTTTGCTCTCGACGGCGGGTGCCACTGCCTTAGTCTCGGGCTCCTTCGTGGCAGGGACGGATTCTTTGGCCGGGGCGGCGGCAGCTGCCGGCTTTTCCTCAGCCTTGGCAGGCTCCGCACTCTTGGGCGCCTCTTTTTTCGGCTCGGTGTTTGTGGCTGGTTTCTCAGGCTCCTTTGCTGCTGGAGCTGCATTCTTTTCTTCCTCCTTAGGCGCTGCAGCATCAGCCGCAGGCGCCTCCTTCGCCACTGTGTCGTTAGCTACCTCCTTGGTGTCGGTGGCAGCTGGGGCCCCATCCTTGTCTTTCAGCGCTTCACTCTCCTCAGCAGAGGCCCCCTCTGCTTTTGCATCCTTGTCTTTGGTCTTGTCATCGTTTACGTTGTATCCCTTCTTCTTTTTGCTAAGCTTGCCTCCCATCTTAGATCACTGGCCTCTGTAAGAGAGAAGAAGAAAAAGGAATTTAAGTATTTTTTTAGAACACTGTCTACTGAAGTGAGAATTATAGGAAAAATGTGTTCTTCACTTGTACACGTCACAGCCTCAGCTGCTCTGGCAATGAAAGTCAGACTGGCCACACACAGAAGGCTCGTCAGATTTTAACCAATTTTTTAAAATGTGGGAGACCACAGACACAATGACAGTTTAACATTATAGAGAGCCAAAGTCCCACCAGCTCTACTGCTGTTGTGGATTTGAACTTTACCAACTAGAAAAGCACTCAGAGAGCGCATACCTCTGCCACGGCTCCTTCCGTCTCTCATAGACCACCTCCAGAATGTAATGGGTTTGTGTGTAGGCCTAGAGCCACACGTGGTGAAAATTGCATCAAAGTCTGTCCATTAGTGTTGGAGTATTGTTGTAACACACTGTGAGAAGATAAGAGCCTTGGCTGAGGTAAGCATTCTCAGATCATCACCAAAATCCAATCATCTGTCCCCCGTGCCATTACACACCTATCCTGAAAATTGCATCAAAATCTGTTAATAACTTTTTGAGTTATGTTGGTAACAGACAAACCAATCAACAAACCAGCCAACGCCACTGAAAACATTAGCTCCTCCCTTGGCGGAGGTAATAAATCTCCCCTTTAGCTGGCGGATTAATAAAACTGCTATAGTCCAAAGATGCTTTTTTGGGTATTTATTTACATTTTGTACAAGAGGGAAAAGTCACACAGCACTACACACAGACAGAGCCACGGGAAGATTCAGAGTCTCAGAGCAGAGTTTAATATAGATAAAAACAGATATGTATTGTCTTGAGAATGCTGAGTCAGCAGTATTCAGAGCCTAGCTGTCTCCTGGAACTGACCTTGATAGGCTAGAGCCACAGAATCACAGGAAGAAAACATTATATACTTTGTTCAGGAATATATCAGAAGCAAAGTACAATATTAAATAAAGAAATCTTTTACGATTCCCTCCTTTAAGTGCAAAAGCGCTTATATTAAATAATCATATTGTACAGCCCCAATGCCAATGTTTTATGGCTTGCTTCCACATATGAGGGTGAAAGCCATGGTTTATATTTCATTGATGGCTATGCTGGCAGGGAAAAAAAAAATCTCTCATAGCTTTGAATCTGGACAACTGGACTAGCAAACTGTAATTTCCCAGTTTGGGATCAATAAAGTCCATCCATCTAGCTAGCTAGCTAGCTAGCTTATGTTATCTTATTGACGTCCATTATCCCAACCCAACAACTCCATGCTTCGGCAAGCCCTTATTAATTATTCACCAAAAATGGCTTCACAGTCTTAAAGGAAGAGCATTCATAAAAGTAAAAACCTCATTAGTTTAGATTAAGTATTGGAATTACTCACAAAAAAAAATGTGAAATTGAAATAAAAATCAATGGAAATGATAAAAGGGAAAAATCACAACAATTTAGTTACAGTATATTACCACATTATGTGGCCTACCTTCAGAAAAAAAATCTGTATTGGAATAAATGGCCGGAGAGGAATTAGTTTTCCATCCGGATGGAATTTTGCCACGAGTGCATTTAAGGACAAGGAGCTTTAAAGGAGCTTTTTAACCTCCTCTTCCACAGCTCTGCTTGCACCGGGGATGCAAGATCATAAATATGCACAAACTTCATCCGAACTTCTCTTTTAAACCGAGAAAGAGTCAGTCATTCATCTCGGCCTGAGGTCCATCAGTCTCCTCTGCTGAATGCAAAACTGTTGTGTTTTAACACAAAACGACTGTTGGGATACAAAAGAACTGCTGCAGCGACAGCTCAGGCTGGTCCCGCTGTGGTCCAGTAGTCAAATTAAAAAAAAAGAAGATGATCCGCTGAATCGTAAACCTCCGCACTGTTTTTTTCTCTGTGCAGTGAAAACTCGAGGTCTTTGTTAGTGTAATTCATAGCATAATTTAGTTGGGATGGAAAAACATGGATGTTGAAGTAGACGGGGTGGGACTCAGGCTCTCGATACTCCACTAAATCCACACACTAATACAGTCTTCAGCTTCCACAAGTCTTTTTCTCTGTCACTGCAAAACAGAACGACGGCCAACTGACCAACAGTCCCCCATGTTTGTTTATATTCTGTTGTCATGTTCGATCACAGGAGATTCGGTGAGATCTCGTGTCGGTTGGCATCAGCTGTGTGAGATCACAGGTGTGTGGTCTCACTGAATCATTTATGGGTGCCAGTGGGAGGCGAGGACGTAACATCTATGAGAGTGTTTTCACACCTGCGTCCGTTTGGTTTAATTTGTATCATTTTCACCCTGCTTTGGTTCCCTTTCAGACAGGGAAAAATTCATGTGGACCAAGATGCGTCGCATCAGATCACACAAGAATCACATGAGGAGGTTCCCTCGTCTTATTGGTCACGTGACGGGAACAAGAAAAGCAAACAAGGGAAGATGCTTACACAAAAAGTCACAAATTTATAAGAAAAAATGCAAAAATTTATAAGAAAAAAATGACAAATTTACAGAACAAAATTAGTAAGAAAGTATGGGGGGAAAAGTCACAAATTTACTACAAAAAAGTCATCTATGAGAAAAAAAGTGACAATTTAGGAGAAAAAGTTGCAAATTTACAAGAAGAAAAAATGTAAACTTGGAAAAAGTTACAAACTTACAAGAAAAATGTAGCAAATTTACAAGAAAATTTCACAAATTTATGAGGGAAAATTTAAAAAAATTGCAAATTAATAAAAAAGTAGCAAATGTGTCAGTAAATAAATCAAAAATTTATTAGAAAAAAGTCCCAAATTTATGAGAAAAAGTTGTAAGTTTACAGTAAAAAAAAAAAAAAAGTGTTTTCATTTTTGAGAAAGTTCCAAATTTACAAGAAAAATGTTGCAAATTCAGAGGAAAAAGTCCCAAATTTACAAGAAAATAGCAAATTTACAATGAAAAAGTAACAAATTTATGAGAAAGCTCCAAAATTACAAAAAAAGTTAGCAAATCTGCACAAAAAAGTCAGTTTTACACAAAAAAAACTAACAAATTCATGAGGAAAAAAGTGGCAAATTTACAGTAAAAAAGCTGAAAATTTTTTGAGAAGTTTCAAATTTTGAAGAAAAATTTATCAAATTAGGGGAAAAGTGACAAATTCACAAGAAAATAGCAAATTTATGAGGAAATCGGTTGAGAACGGGTGAACAGGTACGACAGCCCGGTGTGAAGGCTGGCGGGGCCCACGGGGGCGTGCCGGCCGGGACCAGGTCTCTGGTGCCGGTTCAGTTCGGTGCGATTTCTCACCAGAGTCCACCAGACCATTCAGACGGAGACCGCCTCTGTCCCTGGGTGTCTCGGCGCGGTTCTTCTGGTGCACACTTGAGTGCGATTACCGTGTTCTCGCCAGACGAAATGAGCCGTACTGAGAAAACAAAGCTGAGATTTAAAGCACCCTAAGATGGCGTTCGCCCCCCACACGCACACACACACCTGCAGACTCCTGGCTCTGGTTTGATTTTATTTTTCCTCTCCACAGATCTCACCATCTGCTCCTTCCCAGGGGATTCCAGAGCCACGGCAGATTAGGTTGATCAGGAGCAAAAGGAACGACAATTTCCTGCTTCAGCTCTAACACTTGTACTTTGATGCTTGAAGCTCAGAAATCCAACAGAAAAAAAAACTGTATGAAATATAATAATATAGAATATGCTCAGAGAGTGAATACCTCCACCAAGGCTTGAACTCAGGATCAGGTTTTTAATTTGGATCCACCCCATATTCTAACCACTGACAAATATGAGATGAAAACAGCTAATTCATGATAAAATCCTACAACATAGTAATTCACAAATTCAAGCTCACAAAAAAACAGCAAATTTATAATAGTCTCAAATATTGAATAAAAAGCAAACTCATGATTTAAATAAAAAGTGGAAAAAAGTCAAAAATTTATGAAAAAATTACAATCTTATTTTTTTTTAAATTGTTGCAAAAGTAAAACTAAAAAAAGTCACAAATTTATGAAAAAATTACAAACTTTTTAGAACAGTTAATTTAAAAAAATTACAAGAATTACAAACCAGAACGTCATAAAAAAAATCCTCTAATACTTATTTTAAAAGGGGGAGAAAATTGTTATAAATTTACAAAAAAATTTGCAAATTTAAAAATTAAAAAATTGGGAATTTATGAGAAAATAGCTGCAAATGTACATGAAATTTAAGAAAGAAAGAAAGTTTAAGAAATTTATAAATTTATAATTTAATTTTAATTTATTTTATTTCGATAAATTTAAAAAGCCACAAATTCAAAAGAACATCATCAAATATTAACCAGAAAAAGTAGCAAATCTGTGACAAAAAAAAATGCAAATTTACAAAAAAGTTGCAGATCAACAAGAAAAAGTTGCAAAACTAAAAAAAATACTCAAAGATTTACAAGAAAAAAAAATCAGATTCAAGAGAAAATAGACAAAAAAAAAATTGTACGAAAACCTCAATAAATGTGGAAGGAAAAAGAGTGAGACACTTGAGATGAAATTGTGCAGATTAATGAGGAAGAACCGTCCAGAGACGGAAGGCGGCGCGTGAACGCGCCGCTCAGAAGTGCTCGTCACCTGGTCACCGCCGACAGAATGCCTCCTCTGTCCACGCCAGCCGTCCACAGCCAGCACGGCCGCTCCTGCCGCAGCGTTATACGGCACACAAAGGAGGTCTGAGCGGCCCGTACCAGTGACTCACCGCCGTCATCATCATCATCATCATCATTATCATCTGCTACGGACAAAGAGCGCTTAGCCACGGCTACGGTTTCTCTCTGCTGGGCGTGTGGTTTCAGTGTTTGAAGAGCTGGGGCAGGGCCGAGAAAACCTGGAGGAAATACACCCACCCAGCCCCGGGAACAAAAGACTCCATTTGAACCTGAGAGCAGAGGGAGACGGCTAACGGGGACTCGGTGTCGTTAGACACACCCTACTGTGATGTTTTTTCCACATGTTGACACCCTCTCCCACGGGACTTCATATAAAAACGCCTCAGGGTTTAATTGTCGCAGCAGCATTTTACACACAGCCGGAGGAGCACTCGGCACAATGACTGTTTTATGGTGGCTTCAGTAGGCGATTTATTATTTTTCAGCAAGGGGGATAGAGGGCATTCACAAAGTTAGCATGAGGTACAAATGTATGAATGTGAATTACGTACAAATTTACAAAAATAAAGCTGCAAAAATTTGATTAAAAAAATGCCAATTTAAAAATTCAAACACTTCATATAAATTTAATTATATAAAATTAAAATTTAACCAGTATCCAGATGAGCTTTGCAAATTTTTGAGGAAAAAGTTGAAAATTTACAAGAAAAAAGTTGCAAGTCTATGAGAAAAAAGTTGAAGATTTACAGGGAAAAAGCTGCAAATCTACATGAAAAAAGTTGCA
Source organism: Pholidichthys leucotaenia (assembly GCA_020510985.1). Lineage (NCBI taxonomy): Eukaryota > Metazoa > Chordata > Actinopteri > Cichliformes > Pholidichthyidae > Pholidichthys > Pholidichthys leucotaenia. The sequence continues at coordinate 11,962,074 of CM035846.1, forward strand.
AATCTATGAGAAAAACGTGGCAGATTTACAAGGAAAAATTGTAAAATTATGAGGAAACAATAGCAAATTTATGAGAAAAAAGTTGCATATTTACATGGAAAAAGTTGCAAATCTACAAGAAAAAAGTTGCAAATCTATGAGAAAAAAAGTTGCAGATTTACAGGGGAAAATTGCAGAATTATGAGGAAACGGTAGCAAATGTATGAGGAAAAAAGTGGCAGATTTAAAGGGAAAAAGTTGCAAATTTATGAGAAAAAGTTGCATATTTACATGGAAAAAGTTGCAGATCTACAAGAAAAAAGTTGCAAATCTATGAGAAAAAAAGTTGCAGATTTACAGGGGAAAATTGCAGAATTATGAGGAAACAGTAGCAAATGTATAAGGAAAAAAGTGGCAGATTTAAAGGGAAAAAGTTGCAAATTTATGAGAAAAAGTTGCTAATATATGAAAAGTTGCACATTTACAGGAAAAAAGTTGCAAATCTAAGAGAAAAAAGTTGCACGTTTACAGGGGAAAGGTTGCAAATTTATGAGGAAAAAGTTGCAAATCTACAAGAAAAAAGCTGCAAATCTATGTGACTAAAGTTGCAATTTTAGAGGAAAAAAGTTGAAAATTTACAAGAGAATAACCACAAATTTATTTGAAAAAAGTTGCATATTTACGAGAAAAAGTTGCAAACCTGCAATAAAAAAGTTGCAAATTTATAAGAAAAAAGATTCAACTCTATGAGAAAAAAGTTGCAATTTTAGATGAAAAAAAAAGTTGAAAATTTACAAGAGAATAATCACAAATTTATGACAAAAAAGTTGCAAATTTATGAGGAAAAAATTTGCAGTTAATTATTAAATTATTTTATAATGGGTCCATCCCCCTTCACATCACCTACTGGATATATTTAAATTTTAATGGGTCCCAGTTTTGTAAGAAAAAAGAGAAACTTGATACAAAAATGATTTCAAATAAACAAGAAAAAAGTTTGAAAAATCTCTGAAGAAAAAGTCTCAAATTTATAACAAAGTACCAAATTTACACAAAAAAATATTACAGAATTTCTAAGGAAAAAAGCAAATTGACAGAGGAGACAGAGAAAATTGTTTGGAAAACATTTAGAAAAAACAAGAAAAATAGGAATAAAATCCACTTAGAAAAAAACATTACAAATGTATAAAAAGAGTTGTTGAGAATAAATTATGAAAAAATATAAAACAAAAAAAAAATGTATGAGATAATGTAATGTTTTAGGAGAAGAAAAATAGATTTACAAAAACATTTCTGACTCTTCCAGTGATGCCTGCCTTTGCTCTTCGCTGGTGTCACAGCGAGTCCTATGAACTTTGATGATGTCATAGCAAGTCCTCTGATCGTGAGCGATGCAGTCCAAGGACGGATAATTTTTTCACACATGAGGAGTCGTTTATACATCGGAACATCATAGGACATCATGCAGACATCATAGGAACATCCTAGACGGTCCTATGGACTTTGGTCGTGACACACACACTGACACACACACAGAGATTTCTTGAATTTATAGCGTGAAGACAAATTTAAGTTGACAGAAAAATTATTCTTAATGAACAAGAAAAAAATGTAAGATTAGTAAGAAAAAGTGTACAATTTCTGAAAAATCACTATAAATTCAAGAAATCTCTGTCAGTGTGTGGGTCCGTCTGTGTGTCACGGCCAAAGATCATGGGACCACCGCCTATGATGTTCCTATGATCTCTGCATGATGTCCTACGATGTTCCTATGTAACGATCATAGGACTCGCTATGACATCAGCAAAGATCAAAGGCAGGCATCACTGAACGAGTGCTGATATGCTTGCTTACACCTGCTTTCTACGGGCATGCAGAAATATTTGCTTATACTTGGTTTCTACGGGTATGCAGTAGTATTACAAATTTAAGAAAAAAAGACTTGCAGATATTACATCTAGCATGAAAATTTATGAGAGAAAAGTTTGTGACACAGGATGACAGCGTCTGAGTGGAGGGACGTCACCGTTCAGACACTCATGACCAGTGTTGGACAAGTTACTAAAAATAGTAACTAGTTACAGTTACTAGTTACTTCTTTTCAAAAGTAACTGAGTTACTTTTGAGTTACTGCATGGTTAAAGTAACTAGTTACTTGGAAAAGTAACTTTCACGTTACTTTTAAATGCATACTTAAATCATCTTTCACACACAGAAAGATCAAGGGCCCCTTGTTCTCATCAGAAAAAAGAAGAAAAAGAAAACTGGTGAGAAAAAAAAAGTTTCATCTTATAGAGAAAAAATGTCTCAGATTTACATAAACTATTGCAATCAGTTGAAAGTCAGAAATTTACTAGAAATAAGGCTGTGAATTCACAGAGAAACTGTTGGACCCCCTGGTGGACCGTTTTTTGGCCCACAAGCCATATGTTTGACACCCCTGGACCAGCCCATTAAAAATGCAAATTTAGAGGATTTACTTCCATGAAATAGTTGCAGATCACAACAGCATGTAAAGGAATGAGATAAAATAAAACAAAGCACAGATAAATGAAAGTTCACCTTAGAAAAAGCTGTTCTTGATTGTAACAAATCAGTCACTTTTTCTTTGTGCAGTAAGAAAACTTGCACAATTACTTAAACAGCTCAGCTGACCCATTTACACAACTGCAAACATTAAATGCGAGCTTTAAGCCTTGAAAACAGATGTTTTATTGGCCAGCTTCTTGACAAGAGGTTTGCTGTTTACATATTGAATTTGTAAGTCATTCCACAGAGCACTGGTATATTGAAAAGAAGTCCTCCCAAAAGATTTAACAGTTGGGATTTGGAAGGACGTGGTGCCTGATCTTGTGTTGATATGATAATGATTATGTATCCAATCTAAAGCTGAGTAAAGATAATTTGGAGCTGAACTATGAGCAATATTAAAGACCTGATTTAATTTTAATTTGTTTGACATGAAACTCAACAGGTAACATATCCAGCATCTCAAATTCATGAGCTCCTATGTGTGTTCTGGTTGGTACATTTCACAGAAACTGCATAATTTTATTTTTAGAACATTGACTGGACATCCTGGCAGATAAGCACATCTGTCGCAATGTCTGTGGTGGACTTTTGCCAGTCGATGCATCGTGACATGCACTACACAAAGAGCAGAGATAAACAAACCTATCATCTGGTCAGTCACTGCAACAGATACTGGAATCAGTTTGTCTTGGCCTGTCCTTGCCACTGATAATACCTCTATCTGCCAAGAATGTGTCGCTAGTCCAGCAAAAGCTAGTGGTACTCAAATACTTTGCAAGCAGTTTCATGAAATGGTCAGTCAGAAAGCAACTCATACCGGCTCGGACGTTGCCCGGGTTAACAAAGTCAGGAGTTCCTGGCAGCGGAAGGTGAAGGACAGAGCTGTGTAGAGGAATCTGATCAGACTTACAGTAAATGATACTTACTGTGGAATGGAATGTAAAACTTAAGCTTTATCTTCCAAGAAGGAGTGTAACACTGGTAATGACAATAGGTCTGATCTTTATTATATTATGCTCATTTACTATATGACGCCACACTCTTCTGTAATATACAGTTATATAGTTATATAGTTAATAGTTATGAGCCTGGTCACTAAGAAGAAGGGAGGAAAAAAAACTGGAAAAAAGGAAACCAACAAGAAATGGTCAATTAACCGTGATTCTGATTTAAGGTCACATGGCCCGCCCCGGTAAACCGTTCTCCACATCCGTCCACAACGTGAAAACAGCACAAGACTGTTTTCACTCAAAAAATCACTCGAAAATCTGACTTTTTTCATAAAGTTGCAATTTTTTCTTGTAAATATGAAACCTTTTTCCTGTAAATTTTCAACTTTCTCATAATTTTGCCAATATTTTCTCATAAATTTTAAAAAAAAATTCCTATAAATTTTCATCTTTTTCCTCATAGATCTATGACACTTCTTTATCAAAAATTTGTGACATTTTTTCATAAATTTGTAACTTTTCTCTGTGAAATTTCATCACTTTTCCTGAGAAATTTGCAACATTTTATCATAAATTTTAAAAATTCCTATAAATTTTCAATTTTTTCCTCAGATTTTCATCTGTTTCAAAAATTTGTGATATTTCTCATAAATCAACTTTTTCTTGTAAATTTTCATGATTTTTCCAGGTAAATTTGCAACTTTGTCCTCATACATTTGTCATTTTTTCTTGTAAATTTGCAACTTTTCACAGTAAACTTTCAATTTTTTTTCTCATAGATTTGTAACTTTTTTCATAAATTTGCATTTTGTCTAGTACATTTGAAACATTTTTTTCCTGTAAATTTGCAACTTTTTTCTCAGATTTAGAACTTTTAGTAAAATTGAAACTTTTATCCCTGTAAATTTGTATCCCTTGTAAATTTGCAATTTTTTTTCTCATAGATTTGCAACTTTTTTTTCATAAATTAGCATTTTTTTTCGAGCAAATTCCTGTAAATTTGCAATTTTTTTCCCTTATAGATTTGCAAAGGTTTTTTTTTTTTTTATAAATTTGAAACTTTTTTCCTGTATTGGCAACTTTTTTCTCATAAATTTGCATTTTTTTTAGTTAATTTGAAACTTTTTTCCCTGTAAATTTACAACTTTTTCCTCATAAAGTTGACATTTTTCTCATAAATCTGCAACTTCTCATAAATTTGTGACTTTTTTCATAAATTTGCAACTTTTTATGTAAATTTGATTTTTTTTTTTTTCAAGGAAATTAAAAACTTTTCCCTGCAAGTTTGCAACTTTTTTATAAAAATTTGTGACATTTTCTTATAAATTAGCAACTTTTTTCTTGCAAATTTGCCATTTTTTCCTGTAAAATTTCAACTCTTTTCTTCATAAATATGCAAATTCTTTCTCAAAAATTATGACTTTTTTTCCTGTAAATTTTTATCTGTTTTCTCATAAATCTGTAACCTTTCTGGATGCTGGTTGAATTTTTATTCTGTGTAATTAGATTATAATAGGTGACTAACTTTTAAACTGATATCTTTTAAAATTGTACCTTCTTGCAAATTTGAACCTATTTTACATTTATATTAGGGATGAAAGTTATTGATTAATTCATTAATCATTAGTTGATTCACCTTATTGATCGATTAATGATTAATTGATGCGCAACACTTTTCCTGAGAATCTGAATTTCCCTCAGTACAATGTGGTCTATCTTTAACATATAAAAGTTATTTACTGTTTTTGATATACTGAATAAAACATGAACATCCTATTCCTCAATGATTTATTGTACCATTTGCATTTTTTTTTACTACAGACAATGGCAGTTTTTGTACTTTAATACATTTTGTACTGTATAGTGTGTACTGTGTGCTGGTACATCTCAGTAAATTACAAATGTCATGATTTTTTATTTATTTTAAAATCTATTACCAATATCATAAAATGTATCTTTTTTTAGTTACTATATTACAAAAAAAACCTTTCACATTGTAATTTACTGAGATGCACTGGTAGACTGTTTAAAACAGGGAAATAAACTGAGCTGCTTCATCTGTTGCATGTGAAACATCACAGTACCCCGGCAATCCAGGCAAACCCAGAACCATCTGGGCTCCCTCTGCTGTCTGTTACCTCAGTGGCAACTTCAGTCCGGTCTGCTCTCCCGTCTTGCGGCAAGTTGAAGGCAGCGGAGATGGGTTTTGGCGCTTTGCTCCGGTCCGTTTCTCCGCCCTGTTGATTTGAAGCAGGCGGGTAGACACTGGAATTTGTTGTGGCTTTCCGACGTAATCCAGAAGGGCGAGTTTTTTTCGCTCTGCACAGCACAGGCGCTCTGGGGACAGCGTCTTCTTCTTCTTTTTCGGTTGAAAGGTGGCAGTGGGTGACTGCGTGTGCCCCCACTTGGATAGCAACGCCACTACATTTCATAGAATACGCTCCCTTTGGAAAGGACTGCTGAGTTATCAATTAACTGACAACAAACTGTTGTACAATATGAAAATCAAGCGCCCATCCCACATCCCGTGGCACCGTCTGGTTAACTGCCACTTTTACTCTTATCTCCCTCATTTAATTATTGAAATAATTCCTTGACAACACTGCCATGAGGATTTAGGATCAAGACAGTCAATCCTCTCAGACACCGCGTCATTGTCACCGTTGTAAGAGGCTAATCTTCATGGCGGCGTTAATCCCTGATCTCCATCACTGTGAAATTGCTGCACATTCCTCCTCTGACCACAGCTCAGCTGGGTTTTCACCATTTCACGGCGGCGGCGGCACCACCTCCAACTACAAACACTGCATCACACAGGTCTGTCAGGGGTCAGAAATCTGTAGTATGGTGAGGAGTGGCGGATTCATTCTTTTTATTGTGGGGGATGGGGGGTATTCACCAATTTAGCATGAAGTATACACACTTATTAGGTACAAATTTGCAAGAATAAAGATGGAAAAATATGACAAAAGATGTCAGTTTAAAAAATTTAAAAAGTCACAAATTGCAATTTAATTACATATAATAAAAATTTAACCAGCATCCACATGAATGCTGCAAAATTACAAAAAGAATTGCAAATTTATGAGAAATAAGTTGCAAATTTACAAGAAAAAAATGTACATTTATGAGTAAAACTTGGCAAATTTATGAGAGTTTTTCAGAAAAAAGTAGTGAATGCATGAGAAAAAAGTTGTAAGTTTATGCAAGAAAAAAAATGCACATTCAAGGGAAAAAAGTTGCCAATTGAGGACAAAAAAGTTGCCAATTCATGAGGAAAAAGTGAACAAATTTATGAGAAAAAGTAGCAACTTTTTCAGAAAAAATGCAAATTTATAGGAAAAACGTTCATGCTTACAGGAAAAACCTTTCAGATTTAAGAGAAAAAAGATGCTAATTTTTCAGAAAAAGTTGCAAATTTACAAGAATAAAAAAACAGCAAATTTATGAGAAATAAGTTGGTAATTTACAAGGAAAAATGTAAAGCTATAAGAAAAATTTAGTAAATTATGAGGAAAAAAGTAGCAAATTCTTCATAAAAATAGCAAATTTATGAGGAAAAATCTTTAAATTTATGAGTAAAATTTAGTAAATTTATGAGGGAAAAAAAAATTGCAAATTTATGAAAAAGAAGTTCCAATTTTCTATGATTTTTAAAAAAAGATTTCTGCTTAGTCATTTTATTCAGTTATGTAATATGATATCGGAAGGTTTCCAGTGATACTGGGTGGGGGCAATTATCTCTTTTTTCCAGGTGTGTGTGTGTGGGGGGGGGTCGTCCCCCTTTGCTCTACTCCTATCAGCAATGCTAACAATGGGGATGATTTGGGGTCACTTTGCCAACAAGTGGGATGGCATCCCCCCTCATCCCCGTTCAAATCACCGACTGATGGCGGGAGATGCTGAAAAGGTTGCCTGTAAGATGGGGGGAAATGGGCAGCTGTGGCAGGACGGCTCTGCGGCCGCTGCAGCAGTTTTACCACCAGTGTCATCATTGTGGCTTCAAATGTTGATGCGGCGGGTTCCCAGCGGACCGCCGCAGGGCTCCCTCCAGCCAAGCCCACGCCTCCAACCCAGCAGCAATAACATGCAAGAAGTGATTTTACAGGGTGGTGGTGGGGATGCCACCCCCCCTATTAGCAAAATGACTAAAAATCATCCGCCTTGTTAGCCTGCCACCCCCCTCCCTATTCAGAGGTGGAAATCAAGGGGGCGTTGCCCCTGCTAGCCTGCAAAAAAGACTAATTATCCCTCCAACATCATCCTAGACCTTTTGGATCAGCTTACAGAACTGGATAAAAGGACTTTAAACATCCAATTCTAAGCAAAAATGAAAAAAAATCCTGTAAATGTTCAAGTATTTTCCCCTGTAAATTTACAAGTTTTTTCTTATATATTTGTGATGTTTTTCCTCACAAATTTGCTTAACTGTGTATTTTTTTTCCTGTAAATTTTCAACTTTCCCCCCTATAAATTTGCAGCGTTGTTGTGTTGTAATTTTTTTGCAACTTCTTGAAATAATTAATTTGCAACTTTTTTCCCGTAATTTTTCCAACTTTTTTTTTCATAAACTTGCAACTTTTTTCTCAGAAATTTACAGCTTTTTTTCCTGCAATTTGTCAAATTTGCAGCTTTTTTTCCTGAAATTTTTCAAATAAAAAAATAATAAATTTGCAACTTTTCCTGTAATTTGTGAACTTCTTACTTATAAAATTGAGACTTTTTTCCCTCAAAAATGTGTATTTTCTGTTGTAAATTTTCAGCATTTTCCCCCATAAATCTACAACCTTTTTTCATAAATTTGCAGCAATTTGCACCTTTTTAACGGTGTTTTTTTTTTTCTTAAAAATGTGCAACTTTTTTCCTGTAAATTTTCAACTTATCTGGAGATAAATGTTTACAATGGTGATATATTAATTTTTAAATTGGCATAATTAATTTTTGCACCTTTATTCTTGCAAATTCTTAGCTAATTTACATTTATAGCTCATGCTAAACAGGCGAATACCCCCCCCCCCCCCAATCCCCTTGCTAACAAATGGCCTGCAGTATACATGTGCATCATACACATGGAATCAGAAGGCGTCAAAGCAGCCACCCAGCCCTTCACGGGACCAGACAGGTCAGCTAGACGCTGGCATGTACTCCTCTGCCACACTTGCCGATGTTGGCCCGACGTACGTGTGCTGGTGGTTTATGCATCTTAGTAACATTCCAGTGCATTCTCCTCCACCCGTGTGGTGATTTTCTCTTTCTTCTTCTTCTTCTTCCACGTTCAGCAGCTGCTTCACAGCCTGTGCAGCTGCTGAGCTGATGAAGACCAGAGTCTGATCACAGAAAAAAGCTTTTATACGTGATTAATCTGAGATCAGACTGGCGGGGAAAAAAAGGTGTGGAAGAGTTTTAAGATGAGCAGTTTGTCACATCCTCAAACACGCTGACTTTCTGTCTCTGCAATAATCCGAAAAAGGCCCCCTCATCCCAATGGCACATTTGGTATCTTTTAACAAGGAGGTGGGTAGTCACCAATTTACATGAGGTGCACACGGATACATGTGAGTTAGGGACAAATTTGCAAGAATAAAGGTGCAAAGATATGATAAGAGATGAGAAATTATAAATGTAAAAAAAGCTGCAAACTACAGTTTAATTACACAGAATAAACATTTCACCAGCATCCAGGTGAGCGCTGCAAACTTATGAGAACGAAGATTAAAATTTACAAGGAAAAAGTCACAAATTTTTGAGGAAAAAACTGCAAATCTACAAGAAAAATGTTGGAAAATTTACAGTAAAAAAATTGCAAATTTAAAAGAAAAAAGTTGAACATTTATGAGGAAAAAAGAAAATTTACAGGAAAAAAGTCAAAAAAAAATTTGAGAAAAAGGTTGCAGATTTTTGTGAAAAAATGTGAAAATTTACAGGAAAAAAACAGCAAATTTTTGAGAAAAAAAAGTTGAAAATTTACAGTAAAAAACTGCAAATATACAAGGAAAAAGTTGCAAATTTATGAGAAAAAAAGGGGAAATTTTACAGGGACAAAAACTACAAATTTATGAGAAAACAAATTAAAATTTACAAGAAAAAAAGTCAAATTTTTTAGGAAAAATTGCAAATCTACAAGAAAAAAAGTTGAAAATTTACAGTAAAAATTGCAAATTTATAAGAAAAAAGTTGCACATTTATGAGAAAAAAGAAATTTTACAGGAAAAAATTGCAAATTTAAAAGAAAAATGTTGAAAATTTATGAGGAAAAAAGAAAATTTACAGGAAAAAAATTAAAAAAAATTTGAGAAAAATGTTGCAGATTTTTGTGGAAAAATGTGAAAATTTACAGGAAAAAAATAGCAAATTTTTGAGAAAAAAGTTACTACAAATTTATGAGAAAAAAGATTACAATTTGCAAGAAAAAAGTCAAAAATTTGAGGAAAAAATTGCAAATCTACGAGAAAAAAGTTGAAAACTTACAGTAAAAAACTGAAAATTTATATGAAAAAAGTTGCACATTTATGAGAAAGAAATTTTACAGGAAAAATTCCAAATTTAAAAGAAAAAATGTTGAAAATTTATGAGGAAAAAAGAAAATTTATAGGAAAAAAGTCAAAAAATTTTGAGAAAAATGTTACAGATTTTTGTGGAAAAATGTGAAAATTTACAAGAAAAAAAATTGCAAATCTATGAGAAAAAAGTTGAAAATTTACAGTAAAAAACTGAAAATATACAAGAAAAAAGTTGCACATTTATGAGTAAAAAAGAGATTTTACAGGAAAAAATTGCCAATTTTTGAGAAAAACAAAAATTTACAGGAAAAAAGTCAAAAAAATTATGGGAAAAAACCTCACAAACTTTTGTGGAAAAAGTTACAAATTTATGAGCGAAAGCTCAACATTCAGAGGAAAAAAGCGGAAAACTTTTGAGGAAACAGTTGAAAATGTGTGCCGTTTTTTTGGCAGTTCTGCTCCGAACGCGTCATCCTGATGCAGCCATTTGCAGGATCTGCTTCACAAAGACGGAACAGAGCTCAGTGAAGAAGCCCCGCCCTCCACACAGCAACAACGCAACACCCACCCACAGCTGTCATTTCCACAGCAAAAAGGTCATATTCAGGTCAACCCTCAACATTTTGGGGGGAGAATTAAAATAACCTTTAACTTTATTTCTCATAAATTTGCTGCCTTTTTCGTGTTAATTTGCAACTTTTTTCTTGTTAATTTCCATGTTAAAAATCTTTTTTCCCACATTTTTTGATAGATTTTTTTTATTTCACAGGGAGACAGTTTAGCGTCCTTAGCCCGCAGGGTGCAGACCCCGGTCCTCCAACCCTCTACAGTGCTGCTAACGCGACCCTCTCGGACTATAAAACCCTCTGTCTCTTTCTAAGTTAGCGCGTCCTCCTGTCCCTCTGATCCGGCAGATGGAGGTCTCCAGGAGGCCCCCGGGGTGCCCCGGTAAATCCCCGTCAGTGCAGCAGGCCGGCAGGTTCTACGGCCCTGCTGGCCAAGTCGACATGTCAAAGGTTAAAGCTGTCGCCGCTCCACTCGCCGTTCTACTGATGATGTGCCTCAGTGTCTACTGGGAAATGAGCTCAACCGCACAGAGCAGCAGGAGCAGCGATGGTGGTGCGCTTCTATGAACAGGAACAGGATTTTTTACCTTCATACAAAACAAGTGAAAATATTCACAGCAGAGGTGTCAGATTTGATTTTAATGGGGGCCAACAAGAGGACAGAATAAACTCTGAGCATTCACACAACATAAACTAGATAACCAGTCGGCCCGTCATCCACGAATACACAACAAAGTACACAACCACAGTTGCAGGTCAGGATCCCGAGGTGAACCTGTGGAGCAAGTGTGGTGACCCGAGAGAGCTTTACACGTTCTACAGTAAGAGATCATAGGGAGGGTCAACCTGGACCTCTGACCTTTGGACCCCAAACCTGCAGTCAGAGGTGACGGTCTCAGAGTGAACCCGTGCACCAGGTTTGGTGACTCGAGTTGTCTTTGTTGTTGAGATACAGTTTGTGGGTCGTATCACAAGGACGTGGTCGGTCAGTCAGTTGTCAGTGATGCAGAACGCGTTCATGGGCGCTTCAGAGTTCATTTCCTTATCACAACAGCGCAGAAATTAATTTCCCGCTGGACACAAAGTCAAAAAGGCTTGTCCCAATGCTGTTAATTATTCAGAGGTGTGTTTGGGGCTTCATGTGAAATGAACCAATTGCTGCCTTTGCTCTCATTGCCTTTGATAAACAGCAGCACCAGATCAAAGCCGTGATGCTAACACGAAAGGGGCTTAAGTGGGAGGACAATTCCATTTTTTTTAATGATTTTTCAGTATATACACAGCTTTTGTAGAAATAACTTACATATGACCTTCCAAGTGTATCATATACAGAAGAAATAAATAAAATAAACCCACAACATACAAAGAAACTCATATATAGGAACAAAACACTCTTCCATACCCCGTGACGTCCGTTCTTATGATCTAATTGCAGTGATCAATAAAGCGCGAGATCCAGAGGAGGGTATTTACGCATTCGCCTCAGTCCTCTACGATGTGGCCAGTATGTGAGCCTTGGATACTCGTCAAGTATCTCCCCCATTTCAAAAAAATAAATCTCAACTTTGTCTAAAAGTCCGTATGAGAGACTTTCCAATGCGGCTCGCCTGCCCAAGTGATTATGCCAAGCGTTGCTAGAGGGAGCAGATGAGGCCTTCCATTCTGAAATAATAAGCCTGCGTCCCAGCGTGAGTGCGGTTTGTACCCATTCTTCAACACGAGGTGGGTAGTCTTCAGTAGGCGGTGGGTCTTCTAATATAAAGAGCCTCTTTGAGAAAGGTACTTCCTGGTTTATAATGGGTATCATATTATTGTGGCTATGGGTCCAAAAATGTATTTCGGAGCAATCCCACAACATGTGAACCAATGTACCCTCCCCACTGTGGCATCTCCAGTAAGCTGGAGTCTGTATTAATTTGACTTTATGTAACTTAGATGGGGTCCAATACACCCTGTTTACAATCTTAAATTGAATAAGTCTGGTTTTCAATTCTCTGGACATTTTTTTCTGTGATTGCACAAAATCCTAGTCCATTCTGTTTATGTAAAGGACACCTTGAGATCTGTTTCCCATGCTAATTTAAGAGCAAAGGAGCCTTTGTCCCGGTGTTTCCATAACAACAGGAAGTAATGTGAGGCTTCATGTCCCTTACCAAATTACTTTTAATATCTGTGTAAGAAAATAAACCGTAGGTGGAGAAACTGTAGGAGATCTAAAGGTGGTATGAAGCAGATGCCTAAGCTGCAGGTACTTCCAAAACTGGTCCTGAGGTATCTGAAACTGGACCTTGAGATCAGTGAAGGACTTCAGCGTACCCATATGAAAAAGGTCCCCAAGAACTACAATTCCTCTATCAATCCATGACCTCCAAAGAAACGGTGAGTTTCCTATGGAAAGTTTAGCATTCAGCCAGACAGAGGCTGCAGTGTGAAGGTGCGGGTCAAATTTAAAAATGTATGCCATCCTTTTCCAAACCCACTGCATATGGGAGAGAACTGGATGGGTTTTTATCTCGGACTGGAGTTTAATGGAAATAAAGTGCATGGAAGGGCTCTCTCTGGTGGGGGTGTCCAGTGTAATAAATGTCTTAAGCTAAACGCGTAAAGAGAGAGGGACAATTCCGTTTTGCACTGAGGACAACACGGGCTCATTCACAAAGTGAAAATGCATTTAAAAGGAAGGAGTTGACTTCCGGTTATGGCTGCCACGTAGGACGGACGTGTCTCGCTCTGCTCTGCTCCTGGAGAAAAAAAATCGGCAAATAACTCTCTCATTTGGGACAGAACGTATCCCAGCATTTGGGCGAGGATATGTCGGCGAAGCCTAAGGCTGGAAAAACCAGGAAAAGGAAAAAGCGAGCCGCCGAAACAGTCCAAATTAACGGACTTTCAGGTCTGTGACGCAGCAAACAAAACTCCATATATGGCGGAGGAGGCTGGCAACGGTGCGATGTCTGCGGGGGGAGGCGCAGATGCGCTGATGGCTGCCATGAGTTCAATGAGAGCGGACTTTTCCTCTAGATTTGATGGGATTATGACAGCGTTGGAAGGAATAAGAAAGGAATTGGGTGACTGTGTAGAACGAACGGCGCAGATGGAGCTCCGTCTCGCTAGTGCTGAAGATGACGTCACCCGTCTTCAATTAAAGGTGCGCACTTTGGAAAAAAAAAATAAATCTCTGGAAGATAATATTTTGGATTTGGAATCTCGGTCGAGACAGAATAATTTGAGGCTGGTGGGTCTTCCAGAGGAATCAGAAGGTCGGGACGTATGTTCCTTTCTGGAAAAGTGGATTCCGGAGGTGCTGGGCAGCGAGGAGTTGCAATCAGCAGTGGTTCTGGAAAAAGCACATCGTATTGGCCCACGGAGAGATAAGGGACCGCCGAGGACCTTAATTATGAAGTTTCTTAGCAACAGAGACAGGATGAAGATCTTCAACGCTGCACGTGCTAAAGGAGAGATTAAACACCAGGACCAGCAGGTGCGGTGTCTACCCAGATTTGGCCACAGGAATCCAGCAATTGAGGAAGCAGTTTGATCCCGTACGTAAGGAGCTGCGCAACCTTGGGATTCGTCATGGTGTAATCTATCCTGCGAGACTGCTGACCACGTATGAGGGCAGAACCCACATCTTCAAGACCCCAGAGGAGGCGCAGGAGTTCATCAAGAAGATCAAAGAAGAAGAAGAGACTGGTGGGAGCTAAGCATGAACAAAATATAAGGTAGAATAATTAAGCATTTGCACAGGCATCTGACTGACTTGAAGTAAATAGTAAGTTTACAAAATATAGATTGTATTATATATTAAAAAAACAAAACAAAAACAAAACAAACAAAAAAAAAAAACTATGATGTACAAAGTTGTTAAAAATTTTGGAGTTAAGTTGGAAAACTACAGAGGAGAGTTAATGTTACGTCATTAAAAGCAGTAGAGTTAGGGTGATTGGGAGGATGAAGAAGGAGTGGCTTAGGCTGTTCCCCGTGGGTGTGGAACGGTCGATGGCTATATCGGGAGACAGAATTTTTCTTTTGATTTTGGGGGGTTTGCCACAAGTGTGGGAAGGGGAAATTTGTTTGTGTGTAGTTTGTAGGATGAATGTTCAACCACTCATGTTTTTGCTTCTCTGTATGAGCATGTTTACACTGCAAGGTAATCCCAAACTCTCTATTGATCATGGACCAAAGTGTTAATCTTAATTTAACTTCATGGAATTGCAGAGGTCTACAAAATTTAAAAAAACTTAAACAAGTTATGAATAAAATAAAGGACATGGGTTCAAGAATTGTGTTTTTACAAGAAACTCATCTGATAGAGGAGGATGTTAAAAGAATTAGGAGTAGATGGCAGGGAAGTGTATTCACCTCTTCATTTTCATCCCGAGCCAGGGGAGTTATGACTCTCATACATAAATCAGTTCCTTTTCAAGTGAAAAATGTAATTGGAGACAAATTTGGAAGATATGTAATCATTCAAGGTTCTTTGCTATTAGAAAATATAAATCTTGTGAACTTATATGGTCCCAATATAGATGATCAGAAGTTCTTTGCTAATTTATTTCTCATCTTATCATCACTTACAGGGCAACATATAATAGCAGGGGATTTTAATTGTACATTGAATCCAGGTGTGGATAGATCAACAGGACTGGATTGTACGCACATTGGATGTAGGATGACTATTAATCATTTTATGAAAGAATTGAGATTGTTAGATATATGGAGAGAAATGAAACCACAAGTTAAAGCCTATTCTTGTTATTCCAGTACCTACAAGACATTCTCATGTATTGATTATTTTTTGATTTCCACAGAATTAAGGTCCAAGATTCAAAACTGCTTTTATGATAACATCGTGATCTCTGATCATGCACCCTGTTGTCTAATATATGTAGATAAAAAATTGACAAAGGAATCAGGTAGATGGCAATTTCAGCATAAATGGCTTCAGGATGAGGAATTTGTCAAGTATATAGAAAAACAGATAGACGAGTTCTTTGACATCAATACTACACAAACATCTACACAAACATCAGCATGTGTAAAGTGGGAGGCTTTCAAAGCTTTTATTAGGGGACATATTATTAGTTATACAGGATCAAATCTAAGAAGACTCGAGAGGAGAGAGCTAAATTGGAACATAAAATAAAAAGTCTTCAGGAAAAAGTGTATGCAGGAAGTGACCCAAGGTTGGAGAATGAATTACTGATTTTGAGAGCTGAATACGACAAAAAATCAGCAAATAGAGCTGCCTCGAGTCTTCTAAGATTGAAACAATCTTTTTATGAACAAGGTGAAAAATCAGGAAAATTATTAGCATGGCAGATTAAACAATTAGAAATTAAAACACCAATTACCAGTATTATAAGTAATGGACAGGTAGTTATAGATCCTTT
The DNA here is from genome assembly GCA_020510985.1 of Pholidichthys leucotaenia. Taxonomy (NCBI): domain Eukaryota; kingdom Metazoa; phylum Chordata; class Actinopteri; order Cichliformes; family Pholidichthyidae; genus Pholidichthys; species Pholidichthys leucotaenia. The sequence continues at coordinate 11,977,994 of CM035846.1, forward strand.
AGAAATTAATAGAGCCTTTAGAGATTACTATGAAAAATTATATGATACCAAAAATGAACCTGATTTAACAAAACTAAATGGGTTTTTGAACGAACTATCTATACCGTGTATTCCAAATGAAAACAGGGAGATATTGGAGTCTAAAATTAGTCAAGAAGAAGTTGGGCTAGCCATTGATAATATGAAATCAGGAAAAAGTGCAGGACCAGATGGTCTTCCAGTTGACCTTTATAAAAAATTTAAGAATAAATTAATAAACCTTTTTTGGAAATGGTTTTAGAAGCATTTCAAAATAATAATTTACCATCATACATAAATAATGCCTTAATTATACTGCTGCCAAAACCAGGTAAGCCCTCTAATAAATGTGAAAATATGAGACCAATAAGCCTATTAAACGCCGACCTTAAGATAATCTGTAAAATTTTAGCAAGACGAATACAAGAAATTTTACCAAATATTATTAATCGAGATCAGAATGGCTTTATAAAGGGTAGACAAGGCTTCCATAATGTAAGAAGACTATTTAATATTATTATTTTAATAAAGAAGCACCGGATACAGCTCTCCTATCATTGGATGCCGAAAAGGCCTTTGATAGAGTTGCATGGCCCTTTCTTTTTGAAGTCCTACAAAGGTTTGGACTTGGAAATAATTTCATAAAATGGGTTCAAATAATATACAATAATGCTACAGCAGAAATCCTAACAAATAACAATATTTCAAAACCAATAAAAATCAATAGAGGATGTCGACAAGGCTGTCCACTTTCACCTTTACTGTTTACTATGGCAATTGAACCTTTAGTGATAGCGATACGTTTACATTCACAATTATATGGAATTAAAGTTGGACCAACAGAACATAAAATCTCCCTGTACGCCGATGATATAATTTTGTTTATGTCGAATCTAAAAAAATCAATTCCAACCTTGTTGAATTTAATAAAGAATTTTGGGGAAATATCAGGATATAAAATAAATAAAACTAAATCTTCAATATTAATGCTAAATGAGACCCAGAGAAATTACCCAGCCCCTGAGGTAAATCAATTCAATGTTGTAAATCAGTTTAAATATTTAGGAATCCATATTATGCCTAAGCTAGAATCAGTCGCCAGTGTCAACTATGAAGCCTTAATGTCAGATATCAGTGAGTTAACTCAGAGATGGATGTCACTACCAATGTCGATGATCGGGAGAATCAATATACTTAAAAGTAATATTTTACCTAAAATACTTTATTTCAATACATTCCCTTATCACCACCTTTAGATCTATTCTCAAGAATAAAAAAAAAGTTAGTGGAATTTATATGGAACAACAGGAGGGTTAGATTACATTTGTCTTTATTATATTTACCATTTGATCGTGGAGGTCTGAAATGTCCAAATTTTATGTTGTATTATTGGTCGGCACAACTGAGGTCTATGACATATTATTTTTCATCAAATGATCTCCCTCACTGGACTGAAATGGAATCATACAATTTACCTTTACCTCTTCCCATATTCATATACTCAGATTCGGCAAAAAAATTACAAAAACAAGTTAAAAATCCATTTGTAAAGCATATGATCAAAATATGGTGTGAAGCTAAAAACTATTTAAAAGAACCACAGTTATTGTCACAATTTAGTCCAATATGGGGTAATCAATATTTTAAACCAGGGAGAGCGGACGCTGTATTTAAAGTATGGAATTTAAAAGGGATACAAAAGATTCAGGATTTATATTTGCCATGTGCAGACAACATAATGTCTTTTGAAGAGCTGAGGATCAAATTTAATCTCAATAGAACACATTTTTTTAAATATCTTCAACTTAGAAACTTTATTCGATCAAATCAAAATAAAGCTCTCACTCGACCTATTTATTCATCCTTGGAAAAAATGATGATGAAAGATAGTAAAAGAAAGGGTATTATTTCAGAGTTTTATAACTCATTGACACTATCTTCAAGTGAAAATTCACTGAAAGATTAAACTACTGGAAAGAAGATCTGCAAATTGAAATTTCAGAGGAACAATGGGAATTGGCTTGTACAGAAGCTCAAACCAAATCAATAAATGCACGCCTTAAATTGATACATTTCAAATGGTTAATGCGGATGTATGTTACACCGGAGGAGTTAAATAGATATAACAAAAATATACCAGATACATGCACAAAATGCATGGAAAGTAAAGGAACCCTATTTCATTGTTTATGGGAATGTAGATTAATAAGAATGTTTTGGGAAGAGGTGAGGGTAACAATTGAAAAAATAATCTCAAAACAAATCATATTGAATCCTAAACTGTTTTTGTTGGGTCTGTACCCAGAAAAGCATAATTTTAATAAAAGTGAAAGAACATTCATAGACCTCAGTTTGCTTAATGCCAAAAAATGTATTGCACTATTATGGAAAAAGACTCATAGACCAGATGTGACTCAGTGGTTAAGACAGATGTTAACAAACCTTCCATTAGAAAGAATAACATATATACTGAAATCAAAGGAAATTGTGTTTGAGAATATATGGAGACCTTTTATTGATTATGTAAAAAATTTAAACATAACTCTTGAAGAAGAAGGTGAATGATGTGTGTGGACCTTGTAAATTCCAAACTGGTGAACATAATATGTATACTTATGTATTGGATTGTCTAGACTAAACAGAGGAGCATTGTTGAAGACTTGATTTTGTTGGTGGTTGTTGGTGTTTTTAGTGCATTTTTTTTTTTGTAGTACTTTAGTGTTAGTGTTTGATTGTTTGTATCATGTTTGTTAAAAAAAAAAAAAGGTTCAATAAAGATATTGTGGAAAAAAAAAAAAGGAAGGAGTTTTTCGACTCCACAGCCTTGCTTGCCCATGGATAAAAGCTGGTGGCTACAATCATCATGCAATGAAAGACTGCCATGATCATGCCAGTCTTTCTCTTTGTCCATGAGGTTGACAGAGTTTCCTTCAGTTATATTATCGTCAACCCGATCTCACAAAATAAAATGTATTATTATTCATCAGAGCTTCTCTTTTAAACCAAGAAAGATGAGCCACGCGTCTCAGCCAGAGTTCTATTAATCTGCTCTGGTGAATGCAAAATTGTAGATTTAATTCAAAACTACTGTCAGGATATTTTTATTTTGAATCATTCTTTTAAAAGAATGACAGTGAATGAGGTTAAAATTGTAAAAACTGGCATCATCAGTAGATAATGAATATTGGGTTTGTGCACTCATACCTGGGTTGTGGTGACAGCTGTTTTCCTGGTAGGCAACCGATCAAGCTGTGGTCCTGTAGAGAACTAAATCATAAACCCACGTAACGTTTCTGTTCCTCTATGTAGTGAAAAACCCTGTTGTGTCTTCAAATAGTCTGTATTTAAATGGCCTCATTTAACAGAAAATGAGGACAACAGTGTGTTTCTTTCATCAAACGGGACATGCCAACACAAATGGACACAAGACATGATGATGCGATATGACAGCTCAACACATGACAGATTAGTGGACAAAACGTTTTAACAGAAGAGGTCTGTAGTTTAAGATGTTCAGACGGACAGTAGCCTAACAGCCTTCGCCACATGCACCTCATCCACAGCAGAACCCACACACACTCCCTGTTCATTCATTCCCCTAAAACATCATACATTAATGCCTAATCTATACTCTCCAACGGTAAGTCTGCAATTAAAATGAGAGTGTGGATGGAATAAAAATTTTTTTTAGTGTGTGATCATATTATAAATAAAATGACGGGTGATTATATTATGACTGTTACAACTCTCTCCATTAAAATAAAAAATCCAGCGTATGCGGTTTCCTCATGAGCTCTGGAGCTGTGCAATTTCAAAACACACCACTGAAATATCATTAAACAATGCGCTTCTGACGACAGACCTCCTTTTTCCTGACCAAAAGCGGATTTGCGTAACATGCACCACAATAGTGATGCGCCTGAGATTGCGTGCCGCCACACCTCTATGAAATGAGCCTCCACCTCTCAGCGCAAAGTGGATGCACTGTCTACTGGTAATTAGATGGTGTGACACAAAGCGTAAAAGACAGTCAGTGTGCTGACAAAAACAAAAAATACCCCACTGGTGTACGGCAGAAAGTCTGATGGAAAAGACCACTGCGACCGTCAAAATAGGGCCCAAAAAGTCATTTTGATTTTGACCTTTGACCTTGCGATCCCAAATCCATACACTTCAGGGTCACAGACTGAACTTGTCTACCAGATTTGGTTCCCCTAACTTTACTCGTTGTACAGTAATAAGGCATTAGGAATATTAACTTTAACCCTTGACCTTTTGACCCCAAACCCATAGTTAGGTGAGGGTGTAAGCCATCCAAGATGTGTCTTAGATACAGCTACTGTATCAATTTGAAAAGCCTACATCATTTCTTTCAGTAGTTACTGTGTTAAGATTTAGTGAAAATCTGACCTCAAGGTCAGCTGATGAGAATGAAATTGCAATATGCGCATCATCAGCATATATCAAACCATGAAAAACAATCGGAACAAAACTGTAGGAGGAGTTGATCTCACAAAAGTGGGACAGACAGACGGACGGATGGACGGACGGTCTGACCCATAACATAATCCCCCTTCTTTGCCAAAGAGCACCTACTGGATATAACTGAATCAAGCCAGTTTTCTTGTGTAACATTAATGTTTTTCTATAAACAAGAAAGTGTATTGCCATGAAGCCATTCTCTGATGACTCAGTTATGATTGTGAACCAGATGTTGCTCTGTACATTCATGCATGTCTGTCTGGTTGTTTTGTTTCTGTACAAACTCGACTCTGAGGAGATGAATGTGTTTTTTTAGGACATGGGCAGAGATAGAGTCGCACCCTGAGGCCAAAAAAACAGCAGCTCTCCCTCCTGTGTCACACTGACCTCCATTTTTAAAAGCGCTCAGTGTTATTGGACCAAAAACGATGTACAGCCTAAACACAGTCACGCCTCTGCTGCAGTCTGCCTGTTTGGATGAACATTTAATACATGTTATCTGCAGCTAGAAGGGACTTAAAGTTCATAGTTTAGAACCTTTTTAAAGGCCACTTGATGAAATTTAAGGTGTCACATTTGCTAATTATGTCCCATATTTTTCCTATTAATTTTACTTTTGTAAATTTGCAGATTTTTCAATCACATTTGCAACTTTTTACTCTTAAATTGGCATGCTTCAATTTTGAAAATTTGTGAGAAAAAAAGCTGCAAATTTAGAAGAAAAAAAAGCTACAAGTGCATTTGAAATAAGCTGAAAATTTATAGGAAAAAAATCACAAATTTAAAAGAAAAAAATCACAAAATTATGAGAAAAAGATGAAAATTTACAGGAAAAGTTGCAAATTTATGAGAAAGACTAACATTTACAGGAAAAATCTGCAAAATTTACAAGAAAAATGTATGAGAATTTATGAGAAATTTACAGAAAAAACACAAATTTGTGAGAAAATGTGAAAATTTGCAGGAAAAAAGTTGCAAATTTATGAGAAAAAAAATCAAATTTTTGAGGAAAAAGATGCAAATCTACAAGAAACAATGGCAAATTTATGAGAAAAACGTCAACATTTTTTGAAGAAAAAAATAGATTTATGAGAAAAAAACAAATTTTTGAGGAAAAAGTTGCAAATCTATGAGAAAAAAGCTTAAAGGGGTCACTGACTGCAGTTTTTTCACATTTTAACAGCTCACTCATGTCTAAATGAAGTATTTATGACATATTTTTTTCACCTTTTCTTTAATTTTTTAATTATTGAAGCAAATTTGTTTTTTTTTTTCTTGGCTTTCTTGAAATGCTCTGTTTTAAAGCTTGTTCAAGATTCAAGATTTTTATTTGTCAATACTACTATACATACAGGACATACAGGAGAATTGAAATGGCGTTACTCTCTCTCTTCAGTGTTGTGCACAATATAAAAAACAAAAGGGATAAAGCTGGAAAAACAACAACAGCAGTCCATGTACAGTAATGTTACCTGTAGTGCAAATAGCAACAAAAGATAGACCCAGACATCATCACATAGTGCAAATAAAGATAAACGATAAAACCCAGCAATCCTATATACAGAAAAAAGTAGAGCAGTAATATTCGTAGTTGCAAGTTCGATGTGGTAGTGTCAGTGCAGACAGTAACAGATAGGACTGCACATGATCAATATTGCAATAACAGGCAGCAGCAGGTATGGCATTTGTGCAAATGGTTGCAGTAAAGTGCAGAGACATACAGCAGATGTATTACTGTTGGTGTGCCAGTCTTTCTGTGTCAGCAGCTGAGGTGGTTATTGTGCGGGTGAGTGCGTTACAGTCCAGGGTGGTGGTGGGGGGTGGGAGTGGACAGAGTTCAGGGTCCTGATGGCCTGATGAACAAAGCTGTTCAGCAGTCTTGTGGAGTGGGCCCGGGGGCTCCGGTACCTTTTCCCTGAGGGCAGAGGGCTGAAGAGGTAGTGTGAGGGGTGGGGGTGTCGCCTGTGATGTTGATGGCTCTGCAGGCTCTGCGGGTGAGGTAGATGTCCAAGAATGAGGGCAGAGGGGCACCGATGATCTTGCTGGCTGCTTTCACTGTGCGTTGTAGAGTCTTCCGGCAGAAGGTGGTACAGCTTCCATACCACACCATGATGCAGCTGGTGAGGATGCTCTAAATGGTGCCCTGGTAGAATGAGCACATGATGGGGGGTGAAATTTGTGCTCTCCTCAGTTTGTGGAGGAAATGGAGACTTCTTGGCCAGTGATGTGGTGTTGTTGGACCAGGAGAGGTCCTCAGAGACCTGAGATCACTTTAAGAAACATCCTTCAGCTGTTCAACTTCACCCTCCCTCTTATGTCAGTTAGCCATTAGCTGAGTAGCTTCTAGCCTCCTTCTGGCTTGGATGAGCAGTGTTGGTTCACTGATCTGCAGTTGTTTGTGCATCTCGTATCACCCTGGCCCACCCCCACCAATCCCGCCAAGACGCTACAACAAATCACCAGCACTGTGCGCTGGGTGACCCACCAATCACCACAAGCCAAGACCACTGGCCAAGCCACATGATTTCAAAGGGCAATGTCTCACTCCACGGTAGTCCGCTCCTCTCCCACGGCCAGCCGGAGGATGGCCCGTCATGAAGCGTCTCCCCCACGAGAGTAGAGTGGAGGATGGTGGGGGAGCTGGCCGTGAGAGCCAGCAGCTCCAGGCAGCAGGCCCGCATCGCGGCAACTGCCTGCGCCTCGACCTGGGGCTGCTGCCTGGAGCTGCTGGCTCTTAGCTCTCCGTGACTGGCATGCCGGTGACCCGCCACGGAACCACGGCAAAATCACCGGGAAATGGGCCAAAGTGATGCGAGGCACATTGTGGACCGCAGACCGGTGAACCAGGTGGTAACAGGGATGGTTATTAGGGTGACTAAGATCTAAAGAAAATAACAATATAACCCACGCTTGGCTCGAGCTTCCTGTTACCAGTGTTAGCTTGGGGGCTAATACCTCAGTAGATAATAGGCTACCTTTAGCACCTGTTCCATCTACATGATAGACGGCTCGGTGGGCCAATAATAGAACAGTGGGCTGGTCTCAAGGATGGCGGTGGGTTGGCTTTTTCTAAATGTGGCGTATAAGAATTCCACAGAAAAGACAAAAATATTTCTGGGAGAGAAAAACGAGATAAAGGCTGTGTTTTTTAAGAGAACTGTCTGTTTTGAAAATTTCTGGATAAATTAGGTCACCAGTAGAGTCATTTCAGACAGTTAAAGGGACTATTCATTGAGAATCCTAAAATAAGCACATTATACCTCTACCGAAAGCTGAGAACATAATAAAAATGAATACAGTACTTTTGTAGCCTTCATTTTGTCTAGAAAGAAAAGAAATTGAATTTTTTCATTGAATCTGTGCACCCATGTCGAGACTCTGACTTCCGTATTTGCCGACTGAATATGGTGACGTCACCGACTGAACAAACTAAAAACTCAATGGCTTCAGGGGATCCAACCCACACTCTTGATCATGCATCTAACTTGTAGAAATAAAGGAATTTTGCAGCCCACAGACCTTGTGAAGACTTTGATCGCTCGGTCACTCAGTGGCGAGATCACTATTTTCACTGCTAGCATGCCAGTTGTAAGGAGAGGGTGAAGATATGAAGCAAAAATGATGATCCAGACTTGTCTAAAAATCATCCTCATCAATAAAACACATAAAGAACAAGGTCTAACCTTGCTAAAAAAAAAACAATTTGGTATTAAAATAAGAAACACTCCAGTTTCTCTAAAATCTGATGAATAATTTCGGCTGAGTTGGCGATAAATATTATATCATTTCGCGTAAACATACCAAATTCAGCCTAATTAACTCTTTGAGTGTGAGAATTTTCGTGCCCCTAGTGGCAGAGCGTGGCACTGTGCCTATCTTCTCACCCTGACATGATTGCCTGCCTTGGGAATTTGTACTGATTTGCCAGTTTCAAAAGGTAAGCAGACATCCGTTGGAGGACTCAGTGGATGACACATAATATACCAAAGAGGAACTCCTCATTTCCTTTCCTGTTTTAGCGTTTAGCCCAGAAAGCTAACATGTCCGCGATCGTCACCGTCACTTTTCCGGCTTTGTACGCCGAAAATAGCCACGAGATTAGGGATGGGCATTCGGTGAAATTTTCTTCACCGATCGTCGGGAGAATTAATGATTAATAATCAGTTAATCATTAACATTTTTAGGTACGTAACAAGGCAGGTAGACTACGTTAGAACATCAGGTATCAGCACGGAGAGCCGCACAACTCAAATCCACCTCTCTCTCTCAAATCCCTCTCTCTCTGTTCGCTGTTTTCGTGTTGGCTCGCTCGGGAATCTCGCAAGCTGATTGGCCGAGACGTTTCACCCCGCAAGCTAATTGGCCGAGACGTTTTACCCAGCTTCTGTCCCTGCCGAGCGGCCACCCAACAAACGAAGACCGCATTCATTGCTCTATCGCTCGTGTTACTTAGTCTAGCCGCGCGGAACTTTTTGCTGTTCTCTTGTGCCATTTTGTGCGAAATAGTCTTCCCGTCGAGCCACTACGCCGCCTCCTGCAGCTTCTCTCGACGATCCTGCGCCTCTAGCACCTGAGGAGCAGTAAAGCTCTCATTAACCTGTGCAGTAAATCATTTTCATCTTGAGTTACGTATCTTGTTATAAGAATAAAAGAGTTCTAAAAACATATTTATGTACACTTTATTTACATCTACGTATGTATGTACACTTACACACACACACACACACACACACACACACGTGTGTGTGTGTGTGTCTTCTACCGAATCTTCATGACCTTCTCAATAAAGTTTCTGAAAAAAAAAAGAATCTTCACGACCGCCATTACTCAGCGCGCAGCCACTGTTGGCGGTTTCTTCGCGTAATAAGGGTGTTCCATGGACCCTGTCGATGAGGTATATTTGTATGCTGCATTGCAGTGATTGCAGTACACCTGGTCATTTTTTAAACTGAAATGGTCCCACGCAACACTTCGCCGTAACCGCTTCATGATTTGGCGATTGCCCTACGGAAGCTTGCATGTATCAACTGAGGCACGCCAGGGTACGGCGATGGTGTAATGTTGCCCCCTGGTGCCCAAATTTTGCCATTGCATTGTTTGAGGACGGCCGTGCGCTAGGCCTAATAACCTCGGATTGTTTAAAAAAAAAACCGGTTTGTCGACGAAAATGAACTTCCTCGGTGAAATTCTTAATGATCAATTATCGGTTAATCGGTAAATTATGCCCATCCCTACACGAGATACAGTGAAATTTATGTGGGATAATCATAAGACTTTGTACATGTGGTACAGACTTTAAATTACCGACAGAATGCAAAATATGGACCATGATGTGTGAAAACGCAGACCACGCCAGCCAGCCATTCACCCAGCCAGCCAGCCCCCCTTTGTCAACAGTAAGAGACTTATTTCATTTTTTTTAAATGTATTGATTTCTTGTTCATATACTTTGAAGATGATGAGGTTCCTCTGTAAAAAAAAAAAAAAAAAACGGTGTCAAAAGACTGAACCATTCTTTGTATAAATACGTCCAAAGTCCAGTTTTGACTGAGTTATGGAATTTAAAGAGGTGTTGCAACATTATGCAAATTAGACACATAAATTTATTCCTATCTGAAATTTTGGATCATATTTTACATCTTTCTAATTGACAGTAATCCATTATCTCTTGCAACTTTCAAGTTATAGCCTTGGAAATCTTAACTATTTTATTGACAAAAAATATTTATCACTCTTGACCATTAGGGGTAATGTCGCAGTTCGGCAATATACACACTCAGAGGGTTAAAATTCAGTAAGTTTCCCCTTTAAAACCTACAAACACACAATTTTTCAGTCAATGACCCCTTTAAAATTTACAGGAAAAAAATCACAAATTTACAAGGAAAATTTACAAGGAAAAACTAGCAAATTTATGGAGAAAAAAACTTGCAAATTTATGAGGAGAAGTTGCCAATTTTTGAGGAAAAAGTCGCAAATTTATGAGAAAAAAAGTTGAAAATTTACAGGGAAAACGTTGCAAATTCACACAAAGAAATATGCAAATTTATGAGACAAAAAAAAATCACAGATTTTTAAGAAAAAATTATAAATGTACAAGAAAAAATGTGAAAATTTACAGGAAAAAAATTGCAAATTTAGAAGAAGAAAATTGCAAATTGATAAGAAAAATGTCACAAATTTTTGAGAAAAAAGCTGCAGATTTAAAAGCTTTACTTAACTAATGTTAACAGGGACATTTTTCCCTCAAATATGCCTCACAGCCCCAAGCAGATTCATAATTTAAAGATAAAATTAGACAATCCATCCTGATGGGGTTTTTTTTCCATTTAAAGAACATTTAGTCCAGTATCTGTACACTCATGAAGCATTTTAACATGAGTAAAATAATAAAGTAAGGAGACATTAAAGGCCATGGCGTTTCCTCCTGCCGCCGTCCAGCTGGCTGATTCACCAAACTGCAGCAGGAGGCTGAAAACTGGAGCAGAAAATCTGGCCCAAACACACACATAATAATAAAAAAACACTGCAAAGGACGCTGGGAGAGCGCTGTCAGAAGAACTGCGTTTAAATGGCTGAGGCGGCACTTTTGATTCCATGAAGCGGGTTTAAGAGGGCAGACTTGCACCGTTCACATCATTCCTCTTTAAATTCCAGTCATCCCTCTACAAATCCATTTAACCCAAATTTAAGAGAAAAAATGTTGCAGATTTATGATGAAAAAAGTAGAAAATTTATGAAAAAAAAATTAAAAATCTGATAGCAGAAAAACTTCACAAATTTACAAGAAAAAAAGTGGAAAGTTGAGGAGAAAAGTTGAATGAGAAAAAGATGCAAATTTGCAACGAAAAGCAAGTCGTGGAAACAGGGAAAAATGTGAAAACTTGTGAGAAGAAAGTTACAATTTTACAAGAAAAAAATCACAAATCTGAGGAAAAAATAAAATCAACATGAAAATAAATTATCAAAGTTACACATTTTTGAGAAAAAAAAATCACAAATTTAGAAGGAAAACTTCGCAAATTTACAAAAAAGTGACAAATTTACAAGAATAAAACTACAAGTGCATTTGAAATAAGTTGCAAAGTTATGAGAAAAAAGTTTCAAATTTACAAGAGTTAAAAATTGACAAGAAGAGTTGCGAGTTTATGAGAAAAAGATGTAAATTTACAAGAAAAAAATCAAATTTATAGGAAAAAACATGCAAGTTTAAGATAAAAAAAAGGCATAAATTGCACAAAAAAGTTGCAAATTTTCAAGGAAAAACAAGTCACAAATTTACCAGGAAAAGTTTAAAAAATTGTGAGAAAAAAGCTGCAAATTTAAAAGAAAAAAGTGCATTTTAAATAAGTTGCAAATTTATGAGAAAAGTTTCAAATTTACAAGAAAAAAGTCAGAAATTTATGAGAAAAAAATTGAAAATTTATGAGAAAAAATATTACAAATTTGTGAGAAAAAAGTTTTAATTTAAGAGAAAAATGTTGCAATTTTACAAGAAAAAAAAAATCAGATTTATGAGAAAAAAGTTAATTTACTAGAAAAAAATTGAAATTTACAAAATGATAGTTGCACAGGGTTTCCTCTGGTAACACTTCTGTGTGGCGGCCCGCTGCACCAAGGAAGTTTGCCGCCGCGCCTAAAATATATTAATTTAAGAAAAATTAATTATGAAAGAAATGCTCCGCAAGTGCGCACACAAGCAACATGCGTGACTGTCATCCGCGCGGAAGCGCCCCGCCCACCCGATGCCCACGTGGCCATTTCTGCAGGCAGAGCGTGTCTCTGTAGCGCTGCTGTCCAAGAGAAACATGAGCTTATTAAAGTACTTTAAATGCAGAAAAAAGTAGAAGAGAGTGGAGGCATTTATGGTGGTTTTAACCCACTAGTAACTGGAACAACAATGAGGAGTCGCTTAGCTAACAGATCCGGTCAGGCTTCATTGCAGGGAAAGGCAAGAGTGACTGAAGAATCCATCCATCCATCCATCCATCTTCTTCCACTTAATCCTTTTCGGGTCGCGGGGGGGGCTCTCGCCCTAAGATGCTGGGATAGGCTCCAGCACCCCCGCGACCCGTGACTGACGAATCGCTGAGGATTTACTTCACCAGCTACTGCAATATTAACTAAAAATTTATGTTCATAATTATGTACCTGGCAAGTTAAGATGACCGAAATTTACAAAGTCAATGAGTTTAATCCGTCAGCAGCCTTCAGACAAACTAAACGTGCCAACATTTGGATTTCAAAGTAAAGGAGGTTTTTCCTGCTGTCTGGTTGGTGAGATTTCTAAAAAACTATAAATATATAGAAATATTAGAACAGAAATAACTGCATATTTGGTCGTTTAAGTTAATTTATTTCTTTAAATATAATTTTAATAATTATATTTCTTTGAATTCAGAGTTATTGTTCTGTTCTGGCTCTACAAAATTATGGTCAAAAGTTTAAATTATATGAGGAAAAATTTTAAAAAAAACTGCCACATTCTGTTTCACATTTATTAAAAAAACAGTAATTTTATAATGATCTGCCTTTGTCCATCAGACAGGCCTCTTCACTGTCCAGTTTTAAAACTCCTCTTAAAACCCATTTTTATTCTCTGTCTTTTGACCCAGTTTGAGACACTGATTTTATTTGTTCTTATTGTCTCTGTTGGATGACTATTGTTTTGTTTGTGCTATTTTGTACTTTAGTTGTATTTCATTGATTTATATTTATTTATCATTGATGTACAGCACTTTGTGTCAACTATCGTTTTTAAAGAGCTTTATAAATAAAGTTGGATGGGATTAAAAAAAGATAAACATTAACCATAAAAAATCCACATTTACAATAGTCTCAAATGTACAAGAGAAGTCATAATTTTACAAGAGAAAATTACAAATTTGAGGGAAATGGTTGCAAATTTAGATAAATTGACAGAGAAAAGTAGAAAACTATAAATTTTGGATAAAAACCTCAAACCTTCAAAAGTGAAGTCATTACTCAAGTTTTTAAGTGGGTGCTCTTTGTACCCTTAACTCAACTAGAAATTTTTGGTTGTCTACTTTTAATTAATAATTTCAAAGCGCTGCTTTTACATGAGTAGAATTTCTGGCTACTATACCCATCTCTGATCATATAATTTAAGTATGCATGAGTAAATTCCTATTATGAATGTTTTTTCCCTTCCCTTTCCTATTCTTTGTCAATGGAAAAAAGAAACACTGCAATAAAAATACAAAAAAAAAAACCCAAAAAACCATTTTGGTTATTTATGTAAACTATGAAAAAAAAATCCTGCAGGACAAAACAAGACACTTGGTATTTTCTAGCCTGTTTGTATACCACCATAGACAGAGAGAGAACCTGAATTAGACAGGGCTCAGTGAGGAAAGATGAGACAGAAGAGAGGAGCCAAGGAGTGGAAAGTGTTCAGGCAGAGGGTCCAGGAGAGGTGAGAGCAGAGGAAGGAGAGAAGGATGACACCAGTAAAAAGACCAAACACAGGACATCTGGGTGGGACCCCAACTGGCCCAATATTCCAACATTCAAGCCTTGGTAGTACAATACTCCAAATGGTAAGTTCCATTATGCAATATTACTGTGCAAAAAAAATAAAATAAAAAGAAATAGTGTAAAATTAACATTTCCGGTTACAAATGTGTCATGTGTCCCCCCCTCCACCCACCCAGAAAAATATGTTGCCACCGTGCCAAGGTCTTTAAGCCAGAGGAAACACTGGTTGCACATTTTTGAGAAAAATAAATCACAAATTTAGAAGGAAAAGTTTGCAAATGTACAAGAAAAAAGTCAGAAATGTTACAGAAAAAAGTTTGAAATGTTCAACAAAAAAGTAGCAAAGTTACGACAAAAACATCACAAATTTAGGAGAAAAGCCGAAGGTAATTCTAGTTCTCTCCCCTCACTTGCAGCTCGGCCGCACCCTAGTGGCTGAAGAGGGACGTTGCATTTGCGTATTCTGCTTTATAGCCAGAAACGGCTGCGGAGCCAGTGTCAGCTCTGCAGCGGCGGGGGTCACATGAGTGTCTGAGAGGATTTCACTGAGTGAAATGCCACCGAGTCCACAGAGATAAACGTAATCCATTTCACTTCCCCGTTTGGCTTTGTCTGCCAACGAGTCAATTTTTGCATTCAGTCTTAAAATGTCTCAGTTTTATTTAAAAAGAAAGAAGCCCATCTGTGGGGCTTTCATCACTGCCGAGCTCGTCCTCTGACTCATAAGCAGCAGCCATGGCGGCGGCTCCGCGGTCCCGCTGCTCCGATCAATAACCATTTACACACCCACAGTTTTCTCAAGCTCCATCAATTTGAGGATTGATCGTCTATAAAAACCGTCCAAAGTCTGTGTCTGTGTGTGTGTGTGTGTGTGCGCGTGCGCGCGAGTGTGTTGATTCGAGTTCAGCCTGAGGTCAGAATTAGCAGGATTTAGCGAGTGAATAACCCAGTTTTCTCCATTTGCAACTTTTTTCTCTGAAAATCTGCAACTGTTGCTCAAATATGTTCAAGATTGTTTTCCTGCTAGATTTGACTTTTTTTTTTTCAAAAATTTTTTGCCCTGTAAATTTGCACTTTTTTTCCCTCATGTATTTGCAGCCTTTTTCCTATAAAGTTTAAACTTTTGTCTCCAAAATTTTCAACTTTTTTCTTATGAATTTACAACTTTTTTCTCCAAAATTTAACTTTTTTTCATGTAAATTTGCATCTTTTTTCTCAAAAATTGTCAACTTTTTTTTTTTTAAGAGATTTTCAACTTTTTTCCCTGTAAATTTGCAACTTTTTTCCTAAAAAATTTGAACTTTTTTCTCAAAAATGTTCATCTTTTTCTTGTAAATTTGCAACTTTTTTGTAAACTTGCATATTTTCTCTCAAATTTTCATCTTTTTTCTTGTGAATTTGCAACTTTTTTCTAAAAAATTGGAACTTCTCTCGAAAATGTTCAACTTTTTTTGTTATAAATTTGCAAAAAAAATCTCAAATAAGCAACTTTTTTCCCTCATAAATTTGAAACTTTTTTCCTAAAAATTTGGAACTTTTTCCTCAAAAATGTTCAACTTTTTTTTTTGTAAATTTGCAACTTTTTTGCAAATTTGCATATTTTCACTCAAATTTTCAACTTTTTTCCTGTAAATTTGCAACTTTTTTCCTAAAAATTTTGAATATTTTTCTTGAAAATGTTCAACTTTCTTTCCTGTAAATTTTTAACGGTTTCTCAAAAATTTGCAACCTTTTTCTTGTAAATTTGTACATTTTTCCTTTGTAAATTTGTAACTTTTTTTGGAGTAAATTTGCAATGTTTTTTTTCTGGAAAATTTGCATCATTTCTTTCCTCATAAATTTGCAACCTTTTTCCTAAAAAGTTGAACCTTTTTTCTCCATAATTTTCAACTTTTTCTTGTAAATTTGCAAAGAATATTTCTCAAAAAATGCAACTTTTTTCTTGAAAATTTACTTTTTTCTTATAAATTTGCAACTTTTTTCTTCATAAATTTGCAACTTTTTCCAAAAAAATTTGAAACTTGTTTCTCAAAAATGTTCAACTTTTTTCTTGTAAATCTGCAGCTTTTCCCAATAAAATTGTGATTTTTATGTCTAGTAAACCTTCAACTTTTTTCCTGTAAATTTGAAACTTTTTTCAAAAATTTGCAACTTTTTTCTCTAAACTTACAATTTTTTCTCATAGATTGGAAACTTTTTCTCCAAAATTTGCAAACTTTTCTCATATATTTCCATTTTTTTCCTGTTAAATTTGCACATTTTTCCTATAAAATTGCAACTTTTTTCTCAATGTTTTTTTTCCAGGGTTTCAATTCTTCCACACTATCTGACCATAACTGTAAATGGAGCAAATACAGAAAATGTAACAGAGTTTAAGTATTTGGGCGTCACATTAAATCCCATGCTCAGCTTTAAAAAGCACAAAAAACAGATGAGCCACACTCTGAAAAATAACCTTGCAAACTTTCTTTGCATCAGAAACTCACTTACTCTAAAAGGATCAAAACCTTTCTGAATGCCATGATTTTGACACATTTCTCCTACTGCATCTCATGCTGGTCACAAGCCAACAGTACGACTCTGAAATCCTTGGAATCCCTGTATAAACAATCTATCAAAATTCTGGATAAGAAGACACAACAGTATCACCATTGTGGTATACTTGCCAAACACAAGATGTTAAGCTTTGAAAATATGATCATGTATGCAAATATACAGTTGGTCTTTAAAATTATCGATGGTTCTGCACCCCCACCCCTTAAGACTTTTGTGTACCTGACTTTGAACAAAATACCAGAATAACAAGGATGTCCTCTAGAGGGCATTAATACATCCCTCTATGTAGAACTGCTTTTGGACAATCAGCCTTCTCATACAAAGCTATAAGGGAATGGAACAAGCTCCCCACTGCTTTGAAGATCAGATCAAATTACAGAGACTTTTCCACAGAGACTAAAAAATGGATTTTAAGTAATCAAGCCTGCCAGCGTTGACTCTGTCCCTTAAACAGGATTTAAAATTGTACTCTTAAATTGTTTTTATGTGCCGTTTCTCTTATTTTTTTTACCTTTTAAACTTACTCCCTGCTTGTTTCAGAGACAACAGAGTCTGAAACCCGACCTGAATTGTGTTCTATATGTGCAGTTTTTATTTTTAAATCTTCCTGCCTGCCTCAGGGACTACAGATGGAAATTAGTGAGAATGCTATAATCTGGTAGAGAGCATCTTTACTCTGTGTTTAATGTTTTTTTTTCTGTACATGGCACTGACAATTAAACCAATAAACTAGCTAACTAACTAGCTAGCTAACTAATTCCTCGTTACAACCCCACCCCCAAACACAATCTTTCACAGGGCCCCGAAAAGCTAGGAACGGTCCTGGTCACAGTAAAGGATTACCGCAATATGAGCTGTAACAGCAGGGATAAAGTCAGGTTTTAAAACATTCATACCTTTTATTTCTGCTCTTTACTATCAACCTTATCTGGGTCTTGTGTGGGCCAAAACGGAACAAGCTGAACTCTTGACTCTGAAGAAACAAACCCTCAGAGAGCAGAAGGTTAAACCCTGCACATAAATGCATTCTCCAGCTACTGAGGAACAGGAACGCTGTTAGATAATTTATCAGTCCTGGAGGGAAAGAGGAAATTCTTCTCTTAAATGTGCAATTTTTGTCTCACAGAGATTTACCAGACTCCACACACAGAAGGAAATCAAGACATTTAGAATCATAAATAAAGTACTGAACACATTAGAAAAAGCAGTACACCGGTGTATGGCGAGGGAAGCAATCAGCTGGGGCCTCACGTATAAACAGTGTGCACGCACAGAAACACAGTGTACGCTGATTTTCACGCACACAGTGGGATGTATAAAAACAAACATGATGTGAGAATCTGCAGGCTGAGCCGCAAACTTTTCACCTGCCGTGAGAAGTTGTGGGCTCTCCGCAAAGTATTTAAAGTGGCGCGTGAGCACGCAGCAGCCTCCCTTCTCTCTTTGGGTTTTGTGCCACTTAGTGTTGTTTAAATTATGCCTAAGTGTATATTCATGGGTTTAACGCCCGTATATGATGTTATGCACAAGCTACAGTCGCCACAGCCTTCTGGAGATAAGGAATATGTCCAAACATTACACCCTGGACCAGAGTGTTAGAGAGGAACTCCGTAGCCTAGGACTTCTCCACCAGACCGCCACACCCCCGGCCTCGACTGCTGTGTCCCATCCCAAATAGAGACGCCAAAGACGGTGTGAGCGAAGACCAGCATTGGGAGTAACGCGTTACTGTAACGCCACTACTTTTGCAGTAATGTGCTGTGTAACGAAATTACTGTTTAAAAATTCAGCAATGCGTTTCAGTTACTGAAGTTTGATCAGATGCATTACTCGTTTTATTAATATGGATAGATATTTTAGCACAAATAGACGATCATACAAGTTGCAGTTGCTAGACACCCTCCTCATCAGCTGCCAAATGGGGATGAATACACAGTTTCGGTGGCTATTGGCAGGACTGCCATCCCCAGCGTCACCATCGGCCTCAAGCCACTGGAGGTTCTCATGCCAAAGGCAAGCAAATAAATAAGCAAATAAACATAAACTGACCCTACCATACAGTGGGGCAAAAAAGTATTTAGTCAGCCACCAATTGTACAAGTTCTCCCACTTAAAAGATGAGAGAGGTCTCCAATTTTCATCATAGGTATACCTCAAGTATGAGAGACAAAATGAGAAAAAAAAAATCCAGAAAATCACACTGAAGGATTTTTAATGAATTAATTGGTAAATTCCTTGGTAAAATAAGTATTTGGTCACCTACAAACAAGCAAGATTTCTGGCTCTCACAGACCTGTAACTTCTTCTTTAAGAGGCTCCTCTGTCCTCCACTCGTTACCTGTATTAATGGCACCTGTTTGAACTCGTTATCAGTATAAAAGACACCTGTCCACAACCTCAAACAGTCAGACTCCAAACTCCACTATGGCCAAGACCAAAGAGCTGTCAAAGGACACCAGAAACAAAATTGTACACCTGCACCAGGCTGGGAAGACTGAATCTGCAATAGGTAAGCAGCTTGGTGTGAAGAAATCAATTGTGGGAGCAATTATTAGAAAATGGAAGACATACAAGACCACTGATAACCTCCCTCAATCTGGGGCTCCACGCAAGATCTCACCCCGTGAGGTCAAAATGATCACGAGAACGGTGAGCAAAAATCCCAGAACCACACGGGGGGACCTAGTGAATGACCTGCAGAGAACTGGGACCAAAGTAGCAAAGGCTAAATCAGTAACACACTACGCCGCCAGGGACTCAAATCCTGCAGTGCCAGACGTGCCCCCCTGCTTAAGCCAGTACATGTCCAGGCCCGTCTGAAGTTTGCTAGAGAGCATTTGGATGATCCAGAAGAGGATTGGGAGAATGTCATATGGTCAGATGAAACCAAAAGAGAACTTTTTGGTAAAAACTCAACTTGTCGTGTTTGGAGGAGAAAGAACACCATACCTACTGTGAAGCATGGGGGTGGAAACATCATACTTTGGGGCTGTTTTTCTGCAAAGGGACCAGGACGACTGATCCGTGTAAAGGAAAGAATGAATGGGGCCATGTATCGTGAGATTTTGAGTGAAAACCTCTTTCCATCAGCAAGGGCATTGAAGATGAAACGTGGCTGGGTCTTTCAGCATGACAATGATCCCAAACACACCGCCCGGGCACGAAGGAGTGGTTTCGTAAGAAGCATTTCAAGGTCCTGGAGTGGCCTAGCCAGTCTCCAGATCTCAACCCCACAGAAAATCTTTGGAGGGAGTTGAAAGTCCATGTTGCCCAGCGACAGCCCCAAAACATCACTGCTCTAGAAGAGATCTGCATGGAGGAATGGGCCAAAATACCAGCAACAGTGTGTGAAAACCTTGTGAAGACTTACAGAAAACGTTTGATCTCTGTCATTGCCAACAAAGGGTATATAACAAAGTACTGAGATGAACTTTTGTTATTGACCAAATACTTATTTTACCGAGGAATTTACCAATTAATTCATTAAAAATCCTTCAATGTGATTTTCTGGATTTTTTTTTTTTCTTATTTTGTCTCTCATAGTTGAGGTATACCTATGCTGAAAATTGGAGACCTCTCTCATCTTTTAAGTGGGAGAACTTGCACAATTGGTGGCTGACTAAATACTTTTTTTCCCCACTGTAACTGACGCAGCCGTCACACAGTCTGCTCCATGGGTCCGTTTCCTGTTCTGCCCCAGTTCACATCACAACTCAATGAGGAGAAATGCCGTGGCAGTGGCGACTTCTCATATCAAGCCCTGATCACCTGGTGCCCGAGCGGTAAGTAGCCCCTAACAGCTCCTACCTCTGTAGTTAAACATGAGTATTTTTTGAGCAAGAAGCTTGCATTTAATGTCCACATTAAATGCATTTAAAGTTTTCTTACACACAGAGAAAAAGTGACTGATTTGTTGCAGTAAGCGGTGAACTTTCATTTATCTGTGCTTTCTGTTTTATTTTATCTTATTAATCTACGTACATGCTGTTGTGATCTGCAACTATTTCATGGAAGTAAATCCTCTAAATATGCATTTTTAATGGGCTGGTACAGGGGTGTCAAACATATGGCTCGTGGGCCAAAAACGGCCCACCAGGGGGTCCGAAATTTTCTCTGTGAATTCACAGCTTTATTTCTAGTAAATTTCTGACTTTCTATTGATTACAATAGTTTGTGTAAATATGAGACTGTGGTGATAAAGTGCTCCACCCCGTGTTTAGTGATGGCCGCCGAAAACGTCGGAACCGTGAGTGCTGGAATCTTCCAACAGTGGTGAGAGCGGTTCTGGCCAATTCGCCGTTGCTGGCCGCACGTGACTACCGTGCGCTAGCCCAGGAGGCAGACCGGATCATCATCACCACCAGGGCGATCACAGTCAATGCGGCAGCGGCAGAGCCTAGTGAGACGACCAGAGGAGGCGAGGAGCCACCGACGGTAGCAGCAGCGGGGGCCAAGGAGCGCCAGAGAGACACGCTCTGTTTCTACCACCGCCGCTTCAGAGAGAACACACGCAGATGTGCGCCACCGTGCCAATTCAAGCGCTCGGGAAAATGCCGAGGCCGGCGGTCGGTAGCAGCTGCGACCCTCGGTGAAGAGAATAAGCACAAGCCAGCGTCACAGCTACAGGCGGTAAGTTCCACACTGGTGACCCCGACGTGATCGAGGGCGAACTGGGCCTCGGTGTGGTGGAACCAAGAGCGCGGGTTGTGCTGCCAGAAATCCGGTAGCTTGACTGAAACTGCACACGCGTGGCTGGGGGCTCCAGTCCGGGCTGTCTGTGGGATGGCTACCGCCTCGCTGGAGCTTCCTGACCGGGCCGGCTCCGGGGTTCTTGCCTCGTGTTCCATATCACGTCGGGGTCACTAGTGTGGAGGTTCCGGAGGAAGAGATGTTGTTAACAGGCGCCTGGTTAATGCACTGTCCTTTGACTCTCTCCCCTGTATAGCTCGAGTGACCCGGCCAACAGCACAAGCCAACGTCACAGCTACAGGCGGTAAGTTCCACACTGGTGACCCAAGACGTATTATGGAACACGAAGCAAGAACCCCGGAGCCGGCCCGGTCAGGAAGCTCCAGCGAGGCGGCAGCCATCCCACAGACAGCCCAGACTGGAGCCCCCAGCCACGCGTGTGCGGTTTCAGTCAAGCTACCGGATTTCTGGCAGCACAACCCACGCTCTTGGCTCCACCACACCGAGGTCCAGGTCGCCCTCCGGGGAGTAATGGCAGACGACACCAGATTCTACCATGTGGTCGCAGTGCTGGACGCCCGCACAGCTCAGCAGGTAGCGAGCCTGCTCGATCAGCCTCCAGCCAGCAAACAAATACGAGGCGCTCAAGGCTGCGCTCACCTGGCGCTACACGCTCTCGGACTGTGAGAGAGCGGAGAGGCTCCTGACGCGGGCCGAGTTAGGAGATGGTTCGGCCGTAGACCTGATTGAGAAGATGCTGGCATTAATGGGCACGGACGACGGGCACTTTTTGCTTGCCCACCTCTTCCTCCGGAACCTCCACAAGATATTTTTTCTCAAAGATGAGACTTTTTTCTCCTCAGTTTTCTGTTTCTTTTTTTTTTCCTGATGAGAACAAAGGGCCCTTGATCTTGCTGTGTGTGCAAGATGATTTAAGTATGCATTTAAAAGTAACGTGAAAGTTACTTTTCCAAGTAACTAGCTACTTTAATCATGCAGTAACTCAAAAGTAACTCAGTTACTTTTGAAAAGAAGTAACTAGTAACTGTAACTAGTTACTGTTTTTTAGTAATTTGCCCAACACTGGTGAAGACGAAAGAGAGATAAACGTGGACGTATCCGATCGAAGCTAGCCACTAGCCCACACAGACTCCTGATTCCTTCCCTCATTCTGGCCAACATACACTCACTAGACAACAAAATAGACCACATACAGCTCCTGAGAACTACGCAACATGATGCGTGGAACTGCTGTGTTTTTATCTTTATGGAAACATGCCTAAATGACAATATCTCAAACTCTGCTATTCAGTTAGCAGGGCTAGCATGCCTCTGTGCTGATCGGGTATTCATGGCAGGAGGGAAGACCTGCGGAGGAGGCATGTGTTGTTACATCAGTGACGCTTGGTGCCGAGATGTTGCTGTTGTACATAAACACTGTTCTCCATTGGTAGAGTTTATGACCATCAAGTGCTGACCCATCTAGTACTTGGAGAGATAATTTACTTCTGTCCTGCTAGTTGCTGTGTATGTTCCG
The DNA here is from genome assembly GCA_020510985.1 of Pholidichthys leucotaenia. NCBI lineage: Eukaryota > Metazoa > Chordata > Actinopteri > Cichliformes > Pholidichthyidae > Pholidichthys > Pholidichthys leucotaenia. The sequence continues at coordinate 12,000,774 of CM035846.1, forward strand.
CCCACCGCCATCGGCGAGTGGAGTAAAGCACTAAATGAACTCTATCAGGCCATCAGTGAGACACAAACAGCACATCCAGACGGATTCCTCATCACAGCAGGAGACTTCAACCATGCAGATTTAAAGGCCTTCCTACCAAAACTACACCAACATGTGGACTTTTCAACAAGAGGAGACAGCTTGCTGGACCTGATGTACACAACCCACAAGAAAGCAAACAGAGCCCCCCCCTCCCCCACCTGGGTCTCTCTGATGACATCACCATCTTACTAAGGCCTGCATACAGACCCAGAGTGAGAGCCATCAGACCAACAAAAAAGCAGGTACATGTGTGGCCAGAGAGGGCCTCAGATGCTCTGAAAGACTGCTTTAGCAGTACAGACTGGGACACTTTCAAGCATGCAGCCACTCACAATGGACACACAAACCGGGAGGAGTACACTGAGGTTGTTGTAGCATACACAGCTAAATTCATTGATGATGTAACTCACTGCAAAACCATCACTGTTCGTGCTAACCAAAAGCCATGGATGACAGCAGAGGTCCATAGTCTCCTGAGGGCTCGGGACGCAGCCTTCAGGGCCGGCAACACTGCAGGACTAACAACAGCTAGGGCCAACCTGTCTAGTGGCATCAAGGAGGCAAAACAACAGTACAGCAAGAAAAGATCCGGACACTTCAGCAACACCAGAGATGCACGTTCTCTCTGGGGTGGCATACAGACCCTCACCAACTACAAACCTCCACCTCAGACCTGTGCGAGTGACATCACACTTAGAGGACTTCTTTGGCTGCTTTGAAGCACAAAACAGCACATCAACAGAGAAGACCACCCCTCCGCCAGATGAGCAGCCCATGAGTCTGGATCCAGCTAAGGTGAAGAGGACCCTCTCCAGGATCAACCCACGCAAGGCAGCTGGCCCAGACAACATTCCAGGTTGTGCTCTGAAGGACTGTGCGGGAGAGGTCAAGAATGTCCTGGCTGACATCTTCAACACCTCCCTGACTCAAGCTGTTGTCCCGACATGCTTCAAAACTGCTACCATAATACATACCAGCAAACTCAGAAGGGGAGAAAAAGGTGACAAACTAAACCCCTGTAGGGGGGTCTAGGGGCATCCCCCCCCCCAAAAAAAATGTTGTGATTTTAACATGTGAATTAAGCATTCTGATGTACTCTGAGAAGAAAATAAAGGGGGAAGACAACACTTGCGTCAGATAACTATTGATCATAATATTCTACTTGATAGATTAGAACACTATGTTGGACTTAATGGAACTTCGTTGCAGTGGTTTAGATCTTATTTATCTGATAGGTTCCAGTTTGTTCATGTAAATGATGAGTTTTCTCTCAGCTCAAAGCTTAGTCATGGAGTTCCACAGGGATCTGTGCTTGGCCCTACTCTTTTTAGTTTATATATGCTTCCGTTAGGCAACATTATTAGAAAGCACTGTATACATTTTCACTGTTATGCTGATGACACACAATTATACCTGTCAATGAAGCCAGATGATACTAATCAATTAGCCAAGTTAGAAGCCTGTCTTAAGGAAATCAAAGTTTGGATGACTTGTAATTTCCTGCTATTAAATTCAGATAAGACTGAAGTCATTCTTGTTGGTCCAAAAAACCTTAGAAATTCCTTTCCAAATCAAACTTTCAGTTTGGATACAGTTACTCTTTCTCTTAATAGCTCTGTGAGGAACCTTGGAGTTATTTTTGATCAGGATTTGTCCTTCAATTCACATATTAAATTTGTTTCTAAGACTGCCTTCTATCATTTGCGTAATATTGCCAAGATTAGGAGCATCTTGTCTCAGAGTGATGCTGAGAAGCTGATCCACGCTTTTGTTAGCTCGAGATTAGATTATTGTAATTCTTTATTATCAGGCTGTCCTAAAACATCTTTAAAAAGTCTTCAGCTGATCCAAAATGCTGCAGCAAGAGTTTTAACAGGTACTAGAAAGAGAGATCATATCTCTCCGGTTCTGGCCTCCCTTCATTGGCTTCCCATAGAGTTTAGAATTAAGTTTAAAATCCTTCTTCTTACTTACAAAGCTCTAAACAATCAGGCTCCTTTTTATTTAAAAGATCTGATACTACCGTATCATCCTAACAGAGCACTACGCTCCCAAAATGCAGGTTTACTTGTAATACCTAGAATCTCCAAAAGTACAATGGGAGGCAGAGCCTTCAGTTATCAAGCTCCTCTCCTGTGGAATCAGCTGCCAATCTGGATTCGGGAGTCAGACTCGATCTCTGTTTTTTAAGAATAGGGCTAAAACCTACCTTTTTGATATAGCCTACAATTAGGGAGGGATCATGTGTTTCTGAACCCTCCCTTAGTTATGCTGCTAATAGGTTTAGTCAGCCGGGGGACCTCCAGTAATGCACTGGGCCTCACTCCTTTTCTCACTCTCTTTGAAATATTTTTTTTTTTGCTGGTCATTAACATTTGTTTGTTCTCTCCCATAGATTGAGTCCCCATCGTGCTGTTTGCTCTCTACATGTCTGTTCTTTTCTTCTTCTCTGTCCCCTCACCCCCCAGCCAGTCGCAGCAGATGACTGCCCCTCCCTGAGCCTGGTTCTGCTGGAGGTTTCTTCCTGTTAAAAGGGAGTTTTTCCTCTCCACCGTCGCCAAGTGCTTGCTCACAGGGGATCGCCTGATTGCTGGGGTCTTTCTGCAACTGCGGGGGTCCTCCCTTCAGTTGATAGTGCTATGAGATGACTGTTGTTGTGAAATGGCGCTATACAAATAAAGTTGAATTGAATTGAATAACAAAGCACATTTATCAGCAGTTTTTAAGACACTTAATACTTAATTTTTTTTCAAACTTTCAATGCTACACATTAATGTAGCAGTAAAATTAATCTATAAATATCCTATAAAATAATGAAACACCATTTTGCACAATGACCAAAACACATGACACCCAAAGGAGCAAAAAAACCATAATACTGTAGTAATTAACTCACGCATACTTAACTTGCATGATCAGAGGTGCGTATAGTAGCCAGAAATTGTACTCACGTAAAAGCAGTGCTGTCTTTTGAAATTAATAATTAAGAGTAGACACCCAAAAATTACTAGCTCAGTAGAGTACTAAAGCACCTACTTTAAAAAAAATGCTGGAGTAATGACTTAGTCTTGAAGGTCTGAGGTTTTTCTCCTAAATTTATAAGCATTTTTTACTTCCACCGTTTTTCTCTGTAAATTTGTTTTTACCTAAAATTGTAACTATTTTCCTCAAATTTGTAGTTTTCTTTTATAAAATTCTGACTCTTCTTGTACATTTGAGACTTTATTATCATTAATTTGTGGATTATTTTATGGCTAATTTTTGTCTATTTTTATAATGAAATTACTGTTTTTCTAATAAATCCTAAACAGTTTATAGTAATTTTTTTTTATTTTTTTCTCAAAATTGAAACTTTTGATCATAATTTTGCAGAGCCAGAAGAGAACAATACATTCAACTCTGATTTCAAAGAAATATATACAAGTATTAATAAAATCATATTTAATGAAATAAAATGACTTTATATTTCTATATATTCACAATTTTTAAAACACTCTTCACCAACCAGACAACAGGAAAAACCTCCCGTATTTTGAAATCTAAATGTTGGCAGGTTTCGTTTGTCTGAAGGCTGGAGGATGTTAACGGATTTAAGCCACTGCCTTCTTGAATTTGGGTCATTATTCCGGCGCCACACGAGTCGGCTGCCTTTTGCAACAGCGGCTCAATTCTGAGTCTTTTTATCTTCCTTCTTCTTTCTGATCCGGTGATAACTTTCTGATCCGGCACACCTTTCACTCTATATATATCACGGACACACAGATCGCCCCAAAGGTCTCTCGAGTCGGCGGACGGAGCCTCTGTTTACAGCAGGAGACGATACAGCAGGGAAGAGCTAGCTAGCACTCAACCGCCACCCAGTGCTAACGGAGAAACTCGACATACCGGGAGAACTGAAGCGAAAACGACGCGGGTGCCGGGCTGGAGTTTAGGCGGCGTGGAAGAAATATAAGACAGAATAATAAAGAGCGATGGCAAGAACCAAGCAGACCGCCCGTAAATCTACTGGAGGAAAAGCCCCCCAGGAAGCAGCTGGCCACCAAGGCTGCTCAGAAAAGCGCTCCGGCCACCGGCGGAGTGAAGAAGCCTCACCGTTACAGGCCCGGTACCGTGGCTCTGAGAGAGATCCGTCGCTACCAGAAATCCACGGAGCTGCTCATCCGTAAGCTGTCCTTCCAGCGCCTGGTGAGGGAGATCGCTCAGGACTTCAAGACCGACCTGCGCTTCCAGAGCTCCGCCGTCATGGCTCTGCAGGAGGCCAGTGAGGCCTACCTGGTGGGTCTCTTCGAGGACACCAACCTGTGCGCCATCCACGCCAAGAGGGTCACCATCATGCCCAAAGACATCCAGCTGGCCTACCGCATCCGCGGAGAGAGAGCTTAGACTTTCTGCTGCACATCCACCAACCACAATGCTCCGCACTGTGTGTCTATATATATATATATATATATATATATATATATATACAGTATATATATATTAATATGTACATATGTATACTAGCTGCTCTTGTTTTTTCTTGCCTTCTGATTGTTGCTCTGAGTGTTGCTATCCCTGTGCTGTTGCAATCCTGGAATTTCCCCATTGTGGGACTAATAAAGGCTTATCTTATACATTAAAATGAACATAAATTACTTAATATTGTAGTGGTTGATGAAGAGACTACAGTCACAGCACAGCGACAGAGTGGAAATGAATCTGCCAAATCAGATTAATTTTGAAGCTACTGCAGACTAACGTGTATGTCACAATTACAAAAATATCGGAACATCTGAGAGCAAGAAGAAAAAGAGCACTTTTTTACTCACTCCTGCACGGAGTCTGCAGGGCTCTGACCGTCTGTCGGAGACAACGGTTCCCAGTTCCCCTCACATTAACGGGCACTTCTGCTACTCTTTGTGTCCGTGAAAGCTTCCTCCAAAAAAACACTTAACACACACTACACTTAATTCTAAACTCCAGCGGCAAAAGATGGGTAAGACGGAAGATGACGCCATTATCTTGATTGTGATTGGGCAAATGACGACACGTTGCGTGATGCATTCAAGCAAAGATGTTTTATTTTCAAGAAGATGATTGCCCCCCGTTGCTTCTGAAAGCCCGTCTCCGGAAAACTGCCAGCCGGCAGCTGCCCCCCCCCCCCCCCCAAAAAAAACCTCTCTGGATCTACATGAGTCATGTGAGTGACATATTTGGGATTCATTTTGGCAATTTTTGCCAAAAAACAACTAGTTTGCAGGTATGATAATACCAGTCCCAAAAAAGTGTGTCCCATCCAGCTACAACAATTACCGGCCCGCAGCATTGACCTCCAACATAATGAAGTGTTTCGAGCAGCTGGTCATGCAGAACATCAAGCCCACCCTCTCTCCCACGACCCATCTCAGTTTGCATACAGGTCAAACAGATCCACAGAAGACGCTGCTCTCCATCCAGCCCTCACCCACCTGGATTCAAAGAATTCCTACGTGCGAATGCTGTTCTTGGACTTCAGTTGAGCATTCAACACAATCATCCCCCAGCGCCTAATACAAAAACACAGACACTTGGGACTCAAAACTTCTCTCTGTAACTGGGTGGTGGACTTTCTCACAGGGAGGCCACAGAATGTGGGCAGCAACACCTCCAAGACCACCACACTGAGCACAGGGCCCAAAACAGTGCATGCTCAGCCCACTGCTCTTCACCCTGATGACCCATGACTGTGTACCAGCCTACAGCACCAACCACATCATCAAGTTTGCAGATGACACAACGATGGTGGACCTCATCACCAACAATGAAGAGGCCAACTATAGAAATGAGATGAGCAAACTGGTCCAGTGGTGTAAAGACAATAATCTCATCATGGGAAAAACCAAGTAGATTGTGGTCGACTTCAGAAGAGGACACACACAGCACCCCCCTCTGATCATTGATGAGGCAGCTGTAGAGAGGGTGAGCAGCACCAAGTTCCTGGGGGTGCACATCTCTGAGGACCTCTCTTGATCCAACAACTTCACATTACTAGCCAAGAAGGCTCAAACTTGCCTCTATTTCCTCTTCAAACTGAGGAGCACACGAGTCCCACCCATCCTCACCAGCTGCGTCACGGTGTGGTAGGGAAGCTGTACCACCTCCTGCCGAAAGACTCTACAATACACAGTGAAAGCAGCCAGCAAGATCATTGGTTTTTAGACAATTAAGAAGTTAAATTAAATAATGTCCCACAAAAATTTGAACATACCAGGACACCTGTGAAAAATACTGGCCTAAATTGCAGCATTAACAGATTTAGCTTTTTCTTAAAAGGATGGAATTATTTTCTGGCTGAAGTGGACACAACAAGAAACTTCATGCCGGAGCTCAGTTACCTTCAGCATGTGTTTAAACCTGATGTTCTTAACAACCTCACCCCAAGGACCTGAACAGCTACATACCAGTGGCCCTCACATCACACCTAATGAAGAGCCTGGAGAGGCTGCTCTTCACCCAACTCCGCCCCCTGGTGGGACCAGCGATGGAACTACTTCAGTTTGCCTCCCAGCATGGCATTGGGGTGGAGGATGCAGTGATCTTCCTCCTACATCGCTCCCTGTTCCACCTGGAGAAGCCTGGGAGCACTGTGAGGATCATGTTCTTTGCTTTCTCTAGTGCTTTCAACACCATCCAATCAGTAATCCTGAGGGACAAGCTGCTGTGCACAGGGGTGGACCAGCACCTGCCATCATGGATCCTGAACTACTCAGGACTGTGTGTCTGACACCACCATCTGCAGTACAGGGGGCCCTCAGAAGACAGTTCGGGCTCCCTTCCTGTTCACCCTCTACACTGCTGACTTTTCACACAACACAACACACTGCCATCTACAGAAGTTCTCTGATGACTCTGCAATCGTTGGCCTCATCTCTAATGGGGATGATGCAGAGTACAGAGGACTTATCCAGGAATTTGTGGACTGGTGCCTATGGAACTGCCTCCAGATCAGTGCGAGGAAAACTAAGGAACTGGTGGACTGCTGCAGGCAAAGGCAACCCCCCATAGCACCAGTAAACATCCAGGGAACAGACATTGAGATGGTGACATCTTACAAATACCTGGGTGTTCACCTGAACAATAAACTGGACTGGTCACACAACACCAACATGCTCTACAAGAAGGGACAGCACAGGCTGTTCCTCCTGAGGAGACTCAGGTCTTTTGGAGTGCAAGGGGCACTCCTGAAGACCTATGATTCTGTGGTGGCATCAGCCATCACATTTGGAGTGGTCTGCTGGGGCAGCGGCATCACGGCAACCATCAGAAAGAGACTGAACAGACTGATCAAAAAAGCTAGCTCTGTTCTGGGGTGACACCTCAACCCAGTGGAGAAGATAGGAGAGAGGAGGATGGTGGTTAAGCTGTCATTTCTGTTGGAGTCCAAGTCCCACCCCATGCAGGACACGCTGAACGCACTGAGGAGCTCATTTAGCGGTAGGCTGTGCTATCCATTGTCCCCTCCAACACACAACTAGGACAACAACAATCATTACTGAGGGTGGCAACAACACTGTGATTCAAATGTGAAATATACTGTCTGGGTACATATTCATATTCTGCAGGGTAATTTAACCCTTTGAGTGTGAGAATTTGCATGCCCCTAGTGGCAGAGCGGGACACTGTCTGTCTTCTCACTCTGACATGATCGCCTGCATTGGGGATTTATACTGATTTGTACTGATCTGCCAGTTTCAAAAGGTGGCAGGCATCCATTGGAGGACTCAGTGGATGACACGTAATACGCCAAAGGAGAAGAACTCCTCATTTCCTTTTCTTGTTTTTAGCATTTTAGTCCAGAAAGCTAATATGGCCACGATCGGTCACCGTCACTTTTTCAGCTTAGTACGCAAAAAATAGCCGTGGGATACAAGCAAAATTTTTGTGGGATAATCATAAGACTTTGTAGATGTGGTAGAGACTTTAAATTACCAACAGAATGCAAAATATGGACCATGATGGGTGAAAACGCAGCGACCACGCCAGCCAGCCAGCCCCCCTTTGTCAACAGTAAGAGACTTATTTCTGTTTTTTTTTTTAAATGTACCAATTTCTTGTTCATATACTTTGAAGACAAGATGATGAGGTACCCCTGTACAAAAAACATGTCAAAAGACTGAACCATTCTTTGTGTAAATGCGTCCAAAGTCCAGTTTTGACTGAGTTATGGAATTTAAAGCGGTGCTGCGACATTATGCAAATTAGATGCATAAATTTATTCCTATCTGAAACTTTGGATCATATTTTACATCTTTCTAATTGACAGTAAGCCATTATGTCTTACCACTTTCAAGTTATAGCCTTGGAAATCTGAACTATTTTATTGACAAAAAATATTTACCACTCTTGACCACTAGGGGTTATATCACAATTCGGCGACAGTCACACTCAAAGAGTTAACAAACTGTAATGCTGTTTATTCCATCTAGCTGCTATGCTCCTACACTGCGTATACATATATATCTGCGTACATATGCATATTCATCTACTGCTTTGGCTAACCAGTTCTTATTATCTTATTAACTATTGCTCTAAGTGCTGCTATCCCTTCCAACGAAGGGTTCCGACGAAGTAGAGGCTACGATGTTGACAACTATGAGGCACTGACAAGCGAGCAAACGGAAAGACAGTCTTAAATAAGGCAGGCAATCAAACACGGCAAGTGCCATCAGGTGTGGATCACATGAGTGGACAGGAGGAGAGAGGGATTACATAATACAGATCAGCTGTGAGCCATGAGAAGGGAGAAAACGGGACTGACAGCTTGACAGGAGCACCGCCCACTACCAGAGCAAAACCCGGAAGAGCCCCTGACAGCTGCAGCCCCGGAGAGAGAGGGGGGGAGAGAGAGAGAGAGAGAGAGAGAACACAGGATCAAAAGGGTGCTGGCAACAATACAAATTGCCACTCAGTAAGGCAAAAATTACAATAAGGGCAAATAATAAACTGAAGGATAAATACAGATAATACCAATTATATAAAAAACAAAACTGTGATAAACGTAAACAGGGGAATGAGGAGAACTAAGAAATAATACAAACCAACCAAGGATAAAATGACAGGAACCTAGGAACCCAGAAATACAACAAATATACAAATATGGAGAAAGACAATGAGGCTGAGCACGGTGGAACCCCCTGTGCTCAGTTCATGACAGATGAATAATAACTAACTTTCCTCAGATATAACCTGAATCATTCATGGTCCAAAACCAGTTGACTCAACGCACACAGATCCATCTCTCCTGGGAGGACTTCTGTTCAGCAAAATGCCCTCTAATCGAGCCCCAGCCCCATACGTGCTGAGGCAACGAAAAGCCCTTGACTACAGACTACTTGGAGGCAGCTGGATTACGGATCCCTGCAGGTGAACCCCGGTAGCTGCGGCGGTGACATTTGCAGCTGTATCGGAGTGAAGAGATGTTTCCATAATCTAAAATATCTCTGTTTGGAGATTATAATCGGGAAATAAAAGGCTTCTTCCTGGCTGTCGTGCGTAATTTGGATTCTGACACAGATTTGGTTTGTAATTAGTATAAATTCAGCTGTAAGACTGGAGTGGCATTCAGTGGTGTTTATTTACTTTATTGGCTTATTTTACTCAGTAACATCACATCTGTCTATGCGGATTACCAAGGGCTTTCTTTAACAGCATTTTTTACGTGTGTCGGCACCCCCCGCCCCCCAGTCACACTGTCATTGAGTAGTGATCCATCTTTCGTATAACTTTAATGCAAGACGTTTTATTCTATTTTATTTCAGTCAGAGCCGGCTGCATTAACTGGGGTGTGGGCACAAGCTGTTGCTTCTGCCTACACCCTTTCTGTCTGAAATATGTTGTCTTTTTCTCTTTCCTTTTCTCTTTTGTCTTGTTATGATCCAATAGAAATAAAAAAAAAAAAAATGAATGAATTAACTGTCATTGTAACACGGTCCACTCAGTAAACTTAGGTTTATTGTTGATTCTGGAGGGTCAGAACAAAATAAAATATTTTTTCTGACCTCCACCTCCGTTATCAACACCTCAGCGTCACACTCCGTTAAGTTATTATTTTTTAATGTTGTACTTTCCCACAGGACTGATGATCATAGTTTGACAGAAGAGTGACAGAAGGGGCGTTTTTCTTCATTTACAGTCATTAGTGGGAGGAACCGAGGCGGAGTAAAGAGAGCGTGCACGTGCGCTGGTTTTTAAAGTGAGGTGGGATGTATAAAGAAAAGGAGCGGAGAATCAGGCGTCCGCACAGGTTTATACATCTGAAAGCTTCTGTGCACACGTACTTTTCAAATTTTGTGAGTATGCCATCTTTCAGTATGAAAGCTGTGCAATACTTTATACATGAGGCCCCTGGGATCTATAAGTCGCTAGAAAGAAGTTCTACCTCCTATCAGCCCAGTAGGTACATCTCATGATGGGTAAAAGCCAAGAGCTCTCCCCAAAGCCATCACAAGTCCGTTGTTGCAAAATGCATTGATGGATTCAGTTTCAGACATACATCAAAACTTCAGAATCTCACATTTATAGGAAAAAAGTTGCAAATTTTTGAGAAAAAAGTTGGAGATTTACAAGAAAAAAGATGAAAATTTACAGGAAAAAAGTTGTAGATTTACAAGAAAAAAGTTGAAAATTTATAGGAAAAAAATCTGCAAATTTTGACAGAAAGGTTGCAAAATTACAGGGGAAAAAGTTGTAGATTTACAAGAAAAAGTTGCAAATTTAAAGTAAATACATTTTAGTGACTGTGCTCAATACTTTTTTCCAGTGTCATTCCACTTTCTCACACACAACTTAGATGTTTTGCTTTCTCACATCAGTTTTTAGCTTTTCTTGTAAATGTCCTTTATTGACTTCATATGGAGCCACAGGTCGCAGATCCCATCGTGGATCCGTAGGTGATCTTGAAGCTCCGCCCTCTTTATCACTCGTCAGGAATGTGTGGACTGTTTAAAGTTCTGCAGCAGGGGCAACAGTCCACTCTTGGTCCCTGAGGGCCTCAGTAGTTTTACAGGCTGCTAAATCATTAGAGTGCCATTTAATGAGCTCTGATGTTTGGACAGGGCGGGAGGAGAAATTGATACATGCCTCTGACAAAGGAGTCCCCATTATGGGAGCACTGTTAATATGTTGACTTAATATGTGACATTAAACACAGATGAGTTCACCCAAGGGTAAAAAGAGTTCAGAGTCCATGTTCCGTTCCCTGGATTATGAAGGAGAAAGCATCAGTTTATGAAAAAAGTCGTGTTTATGGGGAAAAGTTATCTGTTCGGGGGGGATGATACTTTTAAGAGAAAAGAGTCAAATTTAAGAGAATAAAACTCAAATTCAGAGGAAAAAAGTAATAAATGTAAATTTATACATTTAGGAGAAACCGTGAATTTTAAGAGAAAAATGACAAATTTAAAGGAAAAGGTAGATTTAAAAGGAAAAAAGTCATAAATTTAGAAGAAAAAAATTTAATAAATTTAAGAGAAAAAGTCATAAATTTAGAAGAAAAATAAAATCAGGAGAAAAAAGTGATGTATTTAAGTGAAAAAATAATAAATTTAGAAGGAAAAATTGGGAGAAAAAGTGATAAATTTAAGAGAAAAAGTCAAATTTAGAAGAAAAAAATTAGGAGAAAAAGTGATCATTTTAAGGAGCAAAAACTAATCTAAGAGAAAGAAGTCACATACTGTATTTATGAAGACAAAGTGTGAATAAATGACAAAATATTTCTTAATTTAAAAAAAAAAAATCACAAATTAAATGAGATGAAAATTTGACATTTTGACAGGTGTGAATTACTTCCATTTTGGAAACTGCCTTTTTGAGTAATTTTGAGGGGAAAATCTTCATGGAACCATAACACAGATGTTAGAAACAAGAGTGTTAAAATGAAGGTAAAGCCACGGACTTGTAAGTAATGTTAACATAGTCAAGACCGAGTCAAGAGCAGATACGGGGGGGGGGGGGGGGGGGGGGGGGGGGGGGGCTGAAAAGTTCACCATGGTCAAATCTGACCAAACGTGGTTTATTTTTCAGCATAGTCTCCCCTTCGATCCACACACTTCTTCCATCGGTGTTGCAGCGCTTGGGTCCCCGCGGCTGAAAAATAAACCACATTTGGTCAAATCTGACCACTATGAACTTTTCAGCCTCCCCTCGTATACCATAGATTATATAGCATAAGGTATAAACATATAAACGTGAATTACGGACAAATGTTCAAGAATAAAGTTGCAAAAATATGATAAAAGATGCCAATTTAAAAATTCAAAAACTTGCAAATTACAACTTAATTACATAGAATAAAAATTTAACCAGCATGCAAATTTTTGAGGGAAAATGTTGAAAATTTACAGGGGAAATCTGTGAGAAAAAAATTGCAATTTTACAAAAAAAGTTGAAAATTTTAGGAAAAAAGTTGAAGACTTACAAGACAATAACCATAAATTTATTAGAAAAAAGCTGCAAATTTATAGAAAAAAAAGGTGCAAACCTACTAGCAAAAACTGCAGATTTACAGAGAAAAACTTCCAAATTTATGAGAAAAAAAGTTACAATTTGACAGGAAAAAAGATAAAAGTTCAGGAAAAAAGTTGAAAATTTAGAAGAAAATAATCACAAATTCATGAAAAAAAGTTATTAATTACTGCAGTACCACGGTGACGAGAATTTACCTAACCTGCTAACTAGCACACATGCTAATTTTTTCCCTGTGAATTTACAACTTCTTTTCTCATAAATTTGCAACCTGTTTATAAAAAATCTGCAATTTTTTTCTTTTAAATTTTCAACTTTTTTCTCATAAATTCACAGCTTTTTTCCTGTAACTTTTCATCTTTCTCTCAGGAATTTGCCACTTTTTCTCACAAAATATGCAACTTTTTCTCAGAAATTGGCAACTTTTTTCGCAAAAATTTGCAACTTTATTCCTGTAATTTTTCATCTTTTTCTCAGAAATATGCCACTATTTTCTCATAAAACAAACATTTTTCTCAAAAATTTGCATTTTTTCCTGTGAATTTACAACTTTTTTCTCAAAAATTTGCATTTTTTACTCAAAAATTTGCTACTTTTTTCTTGCAGATTTGCAACTTTTTTCTCATAATTTACTTTTTTTCAGTAATTTTTCATCTTTCTCTCAGAAATTTGCCACTTTATTCTTACAAAATGTACAACTTTTTCTCAGAAATCGGCAACTTTTTTCTCAAAAATTTGCAACTTTTTTCCTGTAATTTTTCATCTTTTTCTCAGAAATATGCCACTATTTTCTCATAAAACAAACATTTTTCTCAAAAATTTGCATTTTTTCCCTGTGAATTTACAACTTTTTTTCTCAAAAATTTGCATTTTTTTACTCAAAAATTTGCTACTTTTTTCTTGCAGATTTGCAACTTTTTCTCATAATTTACTTTTTTTTAGTAATTTTTCATCTCTCAGAAATTTGCCACTTTATTCTTACAAAATGTGCAACTTCTTCTCAGAAAATTGAAGTTTTTTTTCTCAAAAATTTACAACTTGTTTTCTCATAAATTTGCAACTTTTTTCTGTAATTTTTCATCTTTTCCTCAGAAATATGCCACTATTTTCTCATTAAACTGAAACTTTTTCTCAAAATTTGCATTTTTTACTCAAAAATTTGCTACTTTTTTCTTGCAGATTTGCAACTTTTTTCCAGTAATTTTTCATCTTTCTCTCAGAAGTTTGCCACTTTATTCTTACAAAATTTGCAACTTTTTTCCTGTAATTTTTCATCTTTTTCTCAGAAATATGCCACTATTTTCTCATAAAACTGAAACATTTTTCTCAAAAATTTGCATTTTTTCCCTGTGAATTTACAACTTTTTTTCTCAAAAATTTGCATTTTTTTACTCAAAAATTTGCTACTTTTTTCATGCAGATTTGCAACTTTTTTCTCATAATTTACTTTTTCAGTAATTTTTCATCTTTCTCAGAAATTTGCCACTTTATTCTTACAAAAAATGTGCAACTTTTTCTCAGAAATTTGCAGCTTTTTTCTCAAAAATTTACAACTTCTTTTCTCATAAATTTGCAATTTTTTTCTGTAATTTTTCATCTTTTTCTCAGAAATATGCCACCATTTCCTCATAAAATTGACAGTTTTTTTTCAAAAATTTATATTTTTTCCTTGCAAATTTAAAACTTTTTTCTCAAAAATTTGAAACTTTTTTTCTTGCAGATTTGCAGCTTTTGTCTTATAACTTCAAAACTTTCTCCCTGTAATTTTTCATCTTTCTCTCAGGAATTTGCCACTTTATTCTCACAAAATCCGGAACTTCTTTTCTTATAAATTTGCAACTTTTTTCTGTAATGATTCACCTTTTTCTCAGAAATGTGCCACTATTTTATCATAAAACTGAAACTTTCTCAAAAATTTAATTTCTTTTCCCTGTTAATTTCCAACTTTTTTCTTAAAATTCTGCATTTTTTTTCCTGAAAAATTTGCAACCTTTTTTTTTGCAGATTTGCAACTTTTTTCACATAAACAACTTTTTCCTGTAAATTTTCAATTTATTTCCTCAATATCTGCAGTGTTCCTCTGGATGCTAACTTTTATTGTGTGTAATTAAACTGCAATTTGCAACTTTTTAATTTTTAAATTGTCACCTTTTGTCATATTTTTGCACATTTATCCTTGCCAATTTTTACCTAATTTATATTTGTACATATGTACCTCATGCTAAATTTGTAATTACCCCCCATCACCCTTAATAAAAAAAATAAATCACCCACTGGTTGTAGTCGTAGCTTGTGTGGGAGAGGAGAACTCCTGTGCAGGAGGACATTGGGCTGACCATATAATGTCCAAAAAAATCTTACATAATGTGCTAAAATAAAGGGCAATCCCCCAAAAAGCAGAATAGGGGCTTTTTAGTAAAATGGAGACAAATGGCATCAATCAGCATAAACGTACTAACCAGTCATACTGTTTAGCACAATTTCATGCCAACATCACGTCCTAAACTCTGCTCACTGCTCTATCACTCTGCCGCTTTTTTCTTTTTCTTTTTTTTTTTTTGCATGTGCATGTATGTAAAAACACAGCATTACGATTCATCCCTCGGAGCTCCGGGTTTCAGACCTGCGGCCAGGTTCGCCTACGCCGTCATGACTCTATATTAGCTGCATTAGTCCCCCGATGGACGTTAGAACACGCTCACAGCCTCTCAGTTCTTCTACAGCCGCTGTAACCTTCCACTCTGTTGATGTAGTCTGATTTAATTTAATCAAATCAAGGGACACTGTTTGGCATGCGTTCATTTCCCGGGTGGCTCTGATGGGGGGAAAAAAAAAAAAAAAAAAAGCTGCTGACGCCAAGAACCATAAACATCATAAATATGGGGTGTACACAGGAAAATAAAACTAATCGGATTCCGAGAAATGGAGAAGACAGGACTGAGTTTTAAACAGTGGAAGCATAAACAACTGAGATGTTTCTGCTACTGATTCGGATTAAACTGGTTATAAGCAGTCGGCAATTTGTTATTTTTTAAAAAGGGGGATGGAAGAAATTCACCAACTTAGCATGAAGTGCAAATGTAGAAATGCAAAACAAGTACAAATTTGCAAGAATAAAGGTGCAAAGATAATAATGCATCAGATTTATATAGCGCTTTTCATGGACACAGATGCTTTACAATGGATACATTATTCATTCACTCCACAGACACTGATAGTAGTAAGCTACCTCTGTAGCCACAGCTGCACTGGGGCAGACTGACAGAAACGTGGCTGCCAATCCGCCTCTCTGACCACACCCGAACACTCATACACATTCATACTCAGGGTCATGGAGGCAAGGCGGGTAAGTGTCTTGTCGAGGGACACAACGGCAGGATGGCTGGGGAGAGCGGGACTCGAACCACCAACCCTCCGGCTATTGGACGACGCGCTCTACCTCCTGAGCCACTGCCACCCCAATTTAAAAGCTAAAAAATGTGGCAAGTTACAATTTACTTACACAGAATAAAAATCTAACCAGCATCCAGATGAGCATTACGGATTTATGAGGAAAAAAGTTGCAAATTTATTAGAACAAAAGTTGAAAATTTATAGGAAACAAGTTGAAAATTTAAAAGAAAAAAACTGCAAGTTTACAAGAAAAAAATTGCACATTTGAGGAAAAAATTTGTATATTTATGAAAAAAAAGTTGAAAATTAACATGAAAAAAGTTAAAAATTTACTGGAAAAAGTTGCAAAATTACAAGAAAAAAAATGCAGATTTATGAGGAAAGCGCTACAAATTTTTGAGAAAAAATTCATAGATTTATGAGAAAAATTGCATACAGTGTGTATAAGAAAAAAGTTGAAAATTTACAGGAAAAAAGTTGAAATTTTACAGGAAAAAGTTGCAAGTTTACAAGAAAAGATATTTGCCGATTTATGAGGAAAAAGTTACAAATTTTTGAGAAAAACGTCAGATTTATGAGCAAAAATTGTATATTTATGAGGAAAAACTTGCATAGAAACAAAAGTTGAAAAGTTACAAGAAAAAAGTTGAACATTTACAGGAAAAAAGTTGCAAATTTATGAGAAAATTTTAAAAAGGAGCTCTGCATGTACATTGGTGTGAAAAAGTGTTTGCCCCCTTCCTGATTTCTCATTTTTTTGTTTGTTCGTCACACTTAAATGTTTCAGATCATCAAACAAATTTAAATGTTAGACAAAGATAACACAAGTAAACACAAAATGCAGTTTTTAAATAAAAGTGTCTATTATTAAGGGAAAAAAAATCCAAACCTACATGGCCCTGTGTGAAAAAGTGATTGCCCCCTAAACCTAATAACTGGTTGAGCCACCCTTAGCAGCAACAACTGCAATCAAGCGTCTTTTACAGCGCTGTGCGGGAATTCTGGCCCACTCCTCTTGTTGTAATTAAGCCACATTGGAGGGTTTTTGAGCATGAAACACCTTTTTAAGTTCATGCCACAGCATCTCAGTCGGATTCAGGTCAGGACATTGACTAGGTCACTCCAAAGTCTTCATTTTGTTTTTCTTAAGCCATTCAGAGGTGGACTTACTGGTGTGTTTTGGATCATTGTCCTGATGCAGAACCCAAGTGTGCTTCAGCTTGAGGTCACGAACAGATGGCCGGAATTTCTCCTTCAGGATTTTCTGGTAGCAGCAGAATTCATGGGTTCAGTTTACCACAGCAAGTCTTCCAGGTCCTGAAGCAGCAAAACAGCCCCACACCATCACACTACCACCACCATATTTTACTGCTGGTGTATGATGTTCCTTTTCTGAAATGCTGTGTTACTTCTACGCCAGATGTAATGGGACACACACCTTCCAAAAAGTTCAACTTTTGTCTCGTCAGTCCACAGAGTATTTTCCCAAAAGTCTTAGTCTTGGGGATCATCAAGATGTTTTCTGGCAAAACTGAGATGAGCTTTTATGTTCTTTTTGCTCAGCAGTGGTTTTTGTCTTGGAACTCTGCCATTCAGGCCATTTTTGCCCAGTCTCTTTCTTATGGTGGAGTCATGAACACTGACCTTCACTGAAGCAAGTGAAGCCTGCAGTTCTTTGGATGTTGTTGTGGGGTCTTTTGTGACCTCTTGGATGAGTCATCGCTGCGCTCTTGGGGTAATTTTGGTCGGCCGGCCACCCCTGAGGAGGTACACCACTGTTCCATATAACATAGTGAACTGTGCCTTTGGGGTTTCCGTAGCCGGGTCTGGGCGGAGCCGTGTGATTTCAGGCTGGCTACAGCTGTGCATATAAATATGTGAGTTTCTTTTGATAATAAAAGAGAATGTTCCTTCCAGCTCTCCTCCAGTTTGCTGTTATTTTAGGACATAACATTCCATGTTTTCGCCATTTGTGAATAATGTCTCTCTCCCTGTGGTTAGCTGGAGTCCCAAAGTTTTAGAAATGACTTTATAATCTTTTCCAGACTGATAGATCTCAATTATTTTGTTTCTCATTTGTTCTGTATTTCTCTGGATCGCAGCATGATGTCTAGCTTTTGAAGACCTTTTGGTCTACTTCACTTTGTCAGGCAGGTCCTATTTAAGTGATTTCTTGATTGAGAACAGGTGTGGCAGTAATCAGGCATGGGTGTGGCTAGAGAAATTGAACTCAGCTTTCCGAAGATGTGATAAACCACAGTTAATTTATGTTTTAACAGTGTGTGTGTGTGTCTGTGGGGGGGGGTGTCACTTTTTCACACAGGGCCATTTTTACCCTTAATAATAAACACCTTCATTTAAAAACTGCATTTTGTGCTTACTTGTGTTATCTTTGTCTAATATTTAAATTAGTTTGATGATCTCAAACTTAAGTGTGACAAACATACAAAAAATGAGAAATCAGGAAGGGGGCAAACACTCTTTCACACCACTGTATTTGACATACAGCATATATGAGGGGGGGCTGAAAAGTTCATAGTGGTCAAATTTGACCAAATTTGATTTATTTTTCAACCACAGGGATCCAAGTGCTGCAACACCGATGGAAGAAGTGTGTGGACTGAAGGGGAGACTATGCTGAAAAATAAACCACGTTTGGCCAAATTTGACCACGATGAAGTTTTCAGCATATGAACTTTTCAGCCCCCCTCCCTCCCGTACTGTATATATATATATATATAGTATTTATAAGCTTTTCTTGCTGTATAACAGCTTTAATACTTTATTAAAGTTGTCTTACTTATGCTGGACCTGACGGGGAGAATGGGGGAGAGAGATGAGGGGATATGAAGTGGTCAGAGTTGGGGGGTGGGAATGGAGAGAGAGAAAGAAAAACAGAAAGAGAGAAACTACAAAAAACAATTGCTGTTTCTGATGTCATATTGCTAATGTTAGCTGGCTAGCTCCTAGCTCCAGTAGCTAACACAGAATGAGCTAAATAAAGTGAAATCATCTGAAAGAATGAAATAAAGCATCACTGGTGGACAGGGGTGTGTGGTTTCAGTGGTCGATAGGATATGACTGGTCCCTGGAGCATAAAAGCACACAACGTACCTGCTAGCGGTCCCAGTAACAGCATAATAAACAATAGTAAAATAAGCTCAAATAAAGTCTAAGACAAACATATGGTCAAGTGTTGGTAGATGAAGAAGGGTATCTAGTGAGGGTAGAGAGAATATATATAAGAAATAATGACTTCTGGGCATTCTATCAAAGTGTTTTCCTGTAGGAAAAAATCCACAAACAAATCATGTTTTAGTGTATTGGTGGATTTATGCACTCTCTATTAGCCTTCTATCGTGCCCATTTATTTGCAGGATTACGCAAAAACTACCGATCTGGTTTCAATTATACTCTGCTATGGGCTCCTGAGGTGAAAAGGTGACGGTCAGAGGTCCTCAATGTCACCGCCTACGACGGAGCGCAAGGCTGCCACCGATACGTGCACACACACGCACACCCACAGATAAACACACACGGCTCACACACTTAATGTTTATTACTGAGCGCTGAAGACGTTGTGTCTGAGAAATACTTGAACTCTGACCGGCTAACAGCCACACATGTGCATCCGTGGAGCCGAAGGCTGCTGTAGGGAAAACAAGAAGGGGCTCCTCCTCGCTAAAATGTAAACTTAGTTAAACAGCCACATTTAAAGGGACGGCGTGCCACGGGGATTCAGTTTAGACTCTGATAATAACAGGACCATGGAGAGGTTTGGTCAGACAGAAGATCATGTTGTGTCTCCACATACAGAAACACAGATATACTGTAGACTACATCTTTCCTCATATGAGTGAGTTCATAAAGTCGTTTCCCTGGCCTGCTAAAGTACAATTCTGATTTCAATCTGTATTCTGAGCTGACGCCACCAGGGGGAGCCTGTTTACAGCCTATAACTCTCCATGACCTCCTTCTATACATCCATGAATCTTCTCTGTG
Source organism: Pholidichthys leucotaenia (assembly GCA_020510985.1). Lineage (NCBI taxonomy): Eukaryota > Metazoa > Chordata > Actinopteri > Cichliformes > Pholidichthyidae > Pholidichthys > Pholidichthys leucotaenia. The sequence goes on from CM035846.1 coordinate 12,020,730, forward strand.
GCCTTCCTCTTCTTCTCCTGCCGGGCAGCTGCATATCTCCACTGTCCCTCTTCTGCACATGTCCAAACCATCTCAGCCTTGACTCTCTTACTTTGTCTCCAAACTGCTCAACATGAGCTGTCCCTCTGATATATTCATTTCTAATCTTGTCCCTCCTAGTCACTCCCAATGAAAATCTTAGCATCTTCAACTCTTCCACCTCCAGCACCATCTCCTATCTTCTTGTCAGCACCACCGTCTCCAAATCATACATCATAGCAGGTCTCACTATTGTCTTGTAAATCTTCCCTTTCACTCTTGCTGCTACCTGTCTGTCACAAATCACCTTTAACACTCGTCTCCACCCACTCCACCCTGCCTGCACTCTCTTCTTCACCTCTCTTGTACATTTTCCTCGCTTTGGATTGTTGACCCCAGGTATTTAAACTCATCTACCTTCACTACCTCCACTCCTTCCATCTTCACCGTTACACCTGCCTCCATCTCATTCACACTTATGTATTCTGTCTTGCTTCTACTGATTTTCATTCCTCTTCTCTCCAGAGCATACCGCCACCTCTCCAGGTTCTCTTCCACCTGCTCCCTACTCTCACTACAGATCACAACGTAGTCTGCAAACATCATGGTCCATGGAGACTCCTGCCTGACCTCATCTGTCAATCTGTTCATCACCATGGCAAACAAGAAGGGGCTCAGAGCTGATCCCTGATGTAACCCCACCCCCACCTTGAATCCATCTGTCACTCCTACAGCACACCTCACTACCATTTCACTGTCCTCATACATGTCCTGCACAACCTTCACATACTTCATGTATATTGGTGCAGCAGTGGCTCAGGAGGTAGAGTGGGTCGTCCAATAACCGGAGGGTCGGCAGACTAAGTAACATGCTAACAAAAGCCGCCCAAAAAGCCCAAATAAAGTGTTATCAGAGACACGGATGTGTGGTTTGAGTGGCTGATAGCATAGGACCAGTCCCTGGGGGTGTAATAAGCACAAAAACAATCCTGGATCAGTGAATGCTAACTCTGTTAATGGCAGCTAACCACTGCTAATTGAGGAGGAGTTTGGCCCAGAGGATATTAGCAATGTCTATGAAGGAAATGTAACAGTGTTTTTATCTAATCCTTCTCTATTACTTTATTGCGCAGTATCCTGGTGGAGCGCCCACAATTTTGTTGTACTGTACAACTGTACAATGACAATAAAGCCTTTTCTATTCTATAAATTTATTTCTCCTGTAAATTTGCAACTATTTTCCCATAAATTGGCAACTTCTTGTGTCATTTTAATCCTACAGTTGCAACTTCTTTTCTCATAAATTTGTGATTTTTCTATTGTAAATTTGCAACCTGTTTCTCAAAAATTTTACACTTTTTTTTTCCAAAACAGCCACAGATTTGAGAAAAATTTGTATATTTATGAGAAAAAAAGTTGCAGATTTATGCAAAAACAGTTGAACATTTACAGGAAAAAGTTTCAAATTTATGAGAAAAGTTTAAACTTCATCTCATCTTCTCTTTGTTTCCAAGTGGTTTTAATCCCCGTCAGAAGATCCTCTGTCTGCTCCACCTGGTAAATGTCTCGACTCGACTAACAAATCTGCACCACCTGCTACATGTCAGCTTTTAGCTGGCGACCTGTAAAACCCAGAGTCAGAGCGAGGACGGTTTATTCTGCCGGTGCCATGACAGACTGTAGAGGTCAGAACTGAAGCATCTTCACAATAAAACCTTAATGTGTTCATAAAAGGGAGAAAAAAAAATCAACTTCAGTCATTCAAACCGGCAGAAGTTCATTTTAAATTCTTTTATGAAGTTTTCCAGAGATTGAGGCGGCGGGGGGGGGGGGGGGGTTATAATGCTGAATTTGAAGGAGATCTTAAGTATTATGAGATGTTTTTCATGTGACTGTGTAAAACTTTTACTGAAGGTCAGAAGAGAATCGTTCTAGTGAACCGCTGTGACTGGCAGAGCAAAGAATTTTTAAAAAATGGCTGAAAGATAAAGTTGGACTGAGGAGAAATGGATTTTTGACAGAAGACTTTAAAGAGAAGTACCCCAGCAGCACACATACAGTGTCTCACAAAAGTGAGTACACCCCTCACGTTTTTGTAAATATTTTATTATAACTTTTCATGGGACAACACTGAAGATATGACACTTTGACACAATGTAAAGTAGTCAGCGTACAGCTTGTTTAACAGTGTAAATTTGCTGTCCCCTCAAAATAACTCAACACACAGCTATTAATGTCTAAACCGCTGGCAACAAAAGTGAGTACACCCCTAAGGGAAAAAATGTTCAAATTGTGCCCAATTAGCCAATTTCCCTCCCCGGTGTCATGCGACTCGTTAGTGTTACAAGGTCTCAGGTGTGAATGGGGAGCAGGTATGTTGAATTTGGTGTTATCGCTCTCACACTCTCTCATACTGGTCACTGGAAGCTCAACATGGCATCTCATGACAAAGAACTCTCTGAGGATCTGAAAAAAAGAATCGTTGCTCTACATAAAGATGGCCTAGGCTATAAGAAGATTGCCAACACCCTGAAACTGAGCTGCAGCACGGTGGCCAAGACCATACAGCGGTTTAACAGGACAGGTTCCCACAGAACAGGCCTCGCCATGATTGACCAAAGAAGTTGAGTGCACATGCTCAGCGTCACATCCAGAGGTTGTCTTTTGAAAATAGACGTATGAGTGCTGCCAGCATTGCTGCAGAGGTTGAAGGGGTGGGGGGGTCAGTCTGTCAGTGCTCCCCTTTTAAAGATGATAAGCCCCTTTTAAAGATGATGCACAAGAAAGCCAGCAAACAGTTTGCTGAAGACAAGCAGACTAAGGACATGGATTACTGGAACCATGTCCCGTGGTCTGATGAGACCAACATAAACTTATTTGGTTCAAATGGTGTCAAGCGTGTGTGGCAGCAACCAGGTGAGGAGAACAAAGACAAGTGTGTCTTGCCTACAGTCAAGCATGGTGGTGGAAATGTCATGGTTTGGGGCTGCATGAGTGCTGCCGGCACTGGGGAGCTACAGTTCATTGAGAGAACCCTGAATTCCAACATGTACTGTGACATACTGAAGCAGAGTATGATCCCCTCCCTTTGGAAACTGGGCCGTAGGGCAGTATTCCAACATGATAACGACCCCAAACACACCTCCAAGACGACCACTGTCTTGCTAAAGAAACTGAGGGTAAAGGTAATGGACTGGCCAAGCAAGTCTCCAGACCTAAACCCTATTGAGCATCTGTGGGGCATCCTCAAATGGAAGGTGGAGTAGCACAAGGTCTCTAACATCCACCAGCTCTGTGATGTCGTCATAGAGGAGTGGAAGAGGATTCCAGTGGCAACCTGTGAAGCTCTAGTGAACTCCATGCCCAAGAGAGTTAAGGCAGTGCTGGAAAATAATGATAGCCACTCAAAATATTGACACTATGGGCACAATTTGGACATTTTCACTTAGGGGTGTACTCACTTTTGTTGCCAGTGGTTTAGACATTAATGGCTGTGTGTTGAGTTATTTTGAGGGGACAGCAAATTTACACTGTTATACAAGCTGTACACTGACTACATTGTATCAAAGTGTCATATCTTCAGTGTTGTCCCATGAAAAGATATAATAAAATATTTACAAAAATGTGAGGGGTGTACTCACTTTTGTGAGATACTGTACGTCTGGCAGTCGTAAGCAAGTTTACACTGGGAATACATCTTATAGAGGTCATCTGCACATTGGCTAGATGTTGGCTAGCCAATGTAAACTTGGTACGTCGGGCCTATGTTGGAGCGATGTGTGTGTGCTGTTGGGGAAGGTTAACAAGATGCTCAGCAACACGATGGGTTTACTCTTCTGATCCGACATCTACATTTGAGGCTTTTCTCTACAAATTGCCATGCTTTTTTCTCATAAATTTACAACTTTTTACTTGTTTAAATTTGCAAGTTTGTTTCTCATAAATTTGAGAAATGTTCTCCTCAGTGTGACTTTTGAATATTTGTTTACTTTTTTCTCAATCTGTTCTTATAAATCAGCTTTTTCCCCCCTTTATGTCTGTGCCTTTACATCATGTGAATTTGCCACTATTTACTCTTTACTTTTTTTGTTAAAGCCACACCTGAAAGTCCACACCAATGTCCAGACCAAGGTTCACATGTAAAGAATAAAACATCATTGAGAAGAGGGCATTTAAGCAACATTATGAGAGAGGGAGTGCTGGTGCACAGTTGGAGACTGTACTGCTATTATACAACTGTTCGATATATACAATTTATATACAGTGGATATAAAAAGTCTACACACCCCTGTTCAAATGTCAGTTTTTTGTGATGTAAATAAATGAGACCAAGATAAATCATTTCAAAACTTTTTCCACCATTAATGTGACCTATAACCTGTACAACCCAATTGACAAACAAACTGAAATCTTTTAAGGGGAAAAATAAAAAATAAAAAACTTACAATCCACCTTATTCCTGGGGGTGCTGCTGTAGGAATGATTATGGGTGGAGCTTCCGGTTTCAGCTGACCAAGTGTTAAATCAATCAGTCAGAGAGGAGTAGCAGGGGCATTTAAAATAATGTTTTTAAAAGTTTTTCAAATTAATTTTAATGTATAGTCCACATATGTGTTTTGCACTCAAGTGGCAGCTAATTTCAGCTCTTCTAGTTTTTTTTTTATTTTTGTCATATTTTTTTACATCACAGAAACCTGGCATTTGAGCAGTGGTGTGTAAACTTTTTATATCCACTGCAGTAGCTGACAGCAATGCATGACAAAACATGATTTTCTTGTTTGTTTTAACCGGTTGCTTTGCTCCACCGAGAAAAAGTTACAAATTTATGAGATAAAAGATGCAAATCTATGAGAAAAAAAGAGAAAAATATAGTTACAGGAAAAAAGGCAAGACATCAGAAAAAAGCTGCAAATTTACAAGAAAAAAGTTGTAAATTTATGAGATAAAAGATGCACATTTACTTGGAAAATGTCGCTTTTTTAATTGCATATTTCAACCTTTTTGTCATAAATTCAGGACATTTTCCTTATAAATGCTGATTTTTTTGCCTCAAAGTTTTGACTTTTTTTCATAAATTTGTGGAGTAATTCATATAATTTTGTAACATTCCTTGTAAATGTGTGCCTTCTTTTTAAATCTGTTTTTCCCTAAATGTACAATCTTTTTTCATATGTTTGAGTCTTTTTTGTAAATTTGTGTTACTGCTTAGGGGTAAAAGAGACTCACTTTGCTCTGGAGCTGCAGGTTGCAAAACCTCTGATCTAAGTGACTGTAATTATATTTAAAGTTATGATTAATACAGCAATAAATTAATGAATAAATAATAAAAGAAGAGGGCAAACAAAGGCAGAGCAAAGCTGGAAGGTGACAATATCAACACTTCATAACGGGTGCTGAAAAGGTCGAGATAGGAGGTGTAAAATGTCAAATAAAATCAGGAATTATAAAGATGAACCCTGACCGTGTGAGTCTGTGTTTGCTGGACACTTCTTTATCCACTGATGTGCAAACTGAAAGATTTAAACATACGAGGCTTCGTTAACATTCCCTCTGCCCTCAGTTTGCTCTGTGGACTTGCTGTTTGATTTTAATTGACTCTGATTGTTTATTCTGGACTCTGGTCAGGGACAGACTAAGGCTGCAGCGCGTCGTGCGCACTGCTGAGAAGGTGATCGGCTGCAAGCTCCCATCTCTCCAGGATCTGTACATCTCCAGGACCCGGAGGCGTGCTGGCCGGATCATAGCCGATCCCTCACACCCTGGTCACGTACTGTTTGCCCCCCTCCCCTCTGGTAGAAGACTTCGGTCCATCCAGACTAAAACCTCCCGTCACATGAACAGCTTCTTCCCCTCTGCCATTAGACTGCTGAACACTAAGTGACTCTCGTGCACCATGTACAGCAGCTCAACCAGACTCATGTCAATCATCACTGTTTTCTTCCTGCATTACCGACTGCACTATATAGTTCTCCACAGTATATGCTGCTGGCTAATATATATTTTAACTGTTGACCAGTATCACTTAATCTTATCCTACACTTTATTACATGTATAGTTTATTTCTCTTATCTTATCATGTTTAATGTTGCAGCATTGTACCGAGACAAATTCCTAGTTTGTGTACTACATGAACAATGGCAATAAACCTGATTCTGATTCTGATTCTGATTCTGATTCTGGTCAGCACTTTTTCTTAATTCGGGAATAAAAATGAACTTATGAACCTTCAATTGAAAGTTTTGGGTTTAAAGAGAACATCTAAAAGGCCTCCCAATTCCTCTAAAGATGAGGCTGAGACTCTGTTAGAGAAATTACAGTTTTAATACAGGGAAAGGGTTGAAAATGTAATTCCCGTCATTCTGGCCTATTTTTTAATGTTTCTTGGTATGGGATGGGTACCGGAACCATTAGTGATGGCTAGCTTGATGATGCAAATCAGCCTGACCAGAATTCCACGGCTCTATATTGTAAATTATACAACAGTTAATTCCAACCGAGCAATTTGATGGGACAATAGGGATTCCAGGAGTTACTAAAATAACTCTTCATCAGAAGAGGAGGAGGAGAAGGGAAAAAGCCAGGCTATTTCCACGGAAGCCTCCAGGTGTGGAAAGATTTCATCAGCTGACCTAGACAATCTGGAGAAAAGCAAAAACGAGGATAACACAATAAAACCACAATACTTTTGTGGTGATGTACTCTTTGTTTCATCTGAAAATGCCAAGAAAGCGAGCGAAGTGTGCCGAAGAAATCGCTAGCATGCTAACTACTAGCCATCGGCTAGCTACCAGTGTAATGGTCACATTTTGATCTCGGGTCTTCTGCAGTACCGACTCAACAGGTATATGTTTTACAAACAATGACTTTTTCACTTGACAATATTTAATTTGCTTACATGTGTGTGAAATGACAATAGACGTCTTCCTGCTGATTGAAATGTTTAGCAACAGTTACTGGCTACATTTAGAAGGGACTATTTTTTCTCAGCTGCACAAAATAACTGGTTAAACAAAGAAATCACAATATTTTGTCTAGTATTGCTGTCATTTAATAAACTGTGCTTGCTGGAACTGTTGTATAAAAGCAATATTACACTTGAGGTTGTTACGGTATCATGAATATAGTAACTGCGGGTGTGATATATCTAAATTTGATGTATCACACCTGTAGTTACTATATCCATTGGTATCATACTCCCTCTCATGCAATATTGCTTAATTGTTGTTACTGTATTAGACCAGCTTGCCCATTAATTCGATTACATATCTCAAGCCATTTTGTCTTATTGTGTGATAGCTGGGTAGATTTGGCTGCTAACGTTAGCTGGAGACCGCTAGCTTTCATCATGACTGCAACTCAGTATCTGTTTTTGTCTATTTTCTATATATTCTATCCATCACTTCCAGAAACCCACTTTCTCAATCGTATCATCTACCAACCCTTGGCAATATACAGTATTTCTTCCATATGATGCTTACTAAAACATGGATGGTACGCAACGTTCCAAACACATTTTGTACATGTTCTGTACTGGACATCTGCCGCCTGCTGTCAGTTCAACGTGCTTTCGTCATGAGCCGCAATCCGCACTTAGTACTTAGCATGTTCCGCACATATACTGCACATGTTCCGTACCTGATGGTTGTAAATAAATGCAATTGCAATTATCAATAAATAAATAAATACATGCAATATTTATTTCACCCCTAGGCCTCCAAGAGTCCACCTCCGTGATATCTGACACCAACAGGAAAGCTGGACTAAAAGACCAAAACCATGCTTATCTGGCAATTCCACAATCAACACCCGTGCCATTTCTTGGAAATGTTAGACACTGTGCACAAAGGAGCGGTCCTAGAGCAAGTGAGCTTTTGTTTGATACCTTGGTTCTACCATCTCTAGCAATGACTCTCTTGACAGAGAGATGAACAGTAGAACTGGTGTAGCGTCCAGTGCATTTAACTCGCTCAACCATCTATGGAACAACAAAGGAGTATCACTTGGCACGAAGATCAAAATTTACAAGTATGGAGTTATTCCCCCTCTTCTATATAGCTGTGCTACTTGGGCCTTGAAACAACGACAGCAGCAGTGCCTTGATGCATTCCATCACTCATGCCTGCGGAGAATCTTAAAGGTTTGGAGGGAAGAACGTGTATCCAACTGTGAAATAAGAAACAGGGCAGGTTGCTGTAGCCCAGCCATTACCATCAGATACTCCCAGATGTTGTACTATGGTCATATAGCGCAAATGCCTAGCAAGAGGTACCCAAGATTCCTGCTAGACTAGATCCCCACTCATGGAAACTGAGGTGTCAGCTGACCTAGGAATGACCTCATCAAGACCTACAAGGATGACTTAGAGGGGTTTCTTGGTCTCACTCCAGCCCAGACCCTACTTCAAGCTCAAGATCGCTCCGGCTAGCACCATCTCTTGAAAGCTGCCAAAAGTTGTGCATTAGATCGTGAGCAGCCAGACCTATCTCAGAATGGGTAAAGACCTAACCAAGTTCAAGTTCAATAATAAATTAAGGAACATACTGTAAAGTCTGTTGGTTGTCAGGTTGCCCGGTTGTGTTCGTTCATTAATCCATTAATCATTAATCCAGGCAGTCAGCCAAAAAACGTGGTTGACACCACACATACACATGCATGGCCACATAAGGTTTTACCAGTAGATCCAGTTTTATTTTTAAAAATCCTTTATAAAAAAAACTGTCTTTGATGCCTATGTTTTTCTAGCATTCTATACATAATGTTCAATATTTATGGAACATGTACGGACCATTAGCTAGCAGGACCGCTATGGAACACATACATGTAAGTAACATTCTATTTTCATGTTAGTAAAACACTTGAGCTAGAAGGACTAGCTAACATTCTATGCAAAACATTCTGTATCTAACATTAGAAATACATGTTCGCAAAGCACTCAAGACTGTTAGTAGAACTGCTAGCTAACAGGACCACTAGCAGGACTGCGAGCATTCAGTAAAGAATGTTCCGTATCTATGGCATTTGGGAATAGCAGTGTACAGAACACATATGGAACATGTACGGAATGTTCTGTACCGTTCATTCTGTCTTTTAACAATCTCCCTTCCATATACATTATTTCAATAATTTTTTAAAACAGATTATTATACTCTGAACCGGACGTCTCCTCGATTAGCAGTGGTTAGCTCCCATTAGCAGATTATTATTTCACTCATACCTTTTTGTCTGATAAAAAGGAAACAGTGAAATAACAATTGGAAAAGAAGACAAAATGAACTTACTCTAATTATCCCGTTAGCAGAGTTAGCCATTCGGTCATTCGGGGTTGTTTCTACACTTATTACACCCCAGGGACCGGTCATATGCTATAGCTTACTCAAACTACATGCCACCGTCTCTGATAATGCTTTATTTTGGCTTTACACTTTTAACATTTAGCCAATATTTACCAATATGTTACATAATCTGATGACTAAAGCTAACGGCTAACGTTAGCCTCAAACATGGCATCGCCATCAAAACATAAATCTCAGAGAAGTGACAAAAGACGAAGTGTGGAGTGAACATTGAAAGCAATATGCTATAAAACAGCCCAGTTTGAGGAGGGCTCCTTCCCCGTGTTTAAATGGCACTGCAGTCATTAAACTGAGGTATTTTGACCAAATCATGTCACACACATTTCATTAGTTCCTCTGCAAGCTGTCATCATGTGGAAAAAGGGGCTCTTTAATGGAAAAGGAGGACTACAGTAAAACAATCTCCTTGATCCACTTATTCATGCAAAACTGCAGGAGATATGTTTTAATTAGTGTCATAATAGACCATTGGCTCATAAAAAAGCGCTTATTTGGAGTTTATTTACCTCGTTATGAAAATTAAACTTATGTGCATGTTCCCAAATGGTCCCTCTAAAAATAGCAGCAGAGTCCTCCGAGGAGTCGCATCCTGTGGGAGCTGACAGCTCCGTGGGAATAGAGAAGTGGAACATTTCCTCCTGCAAACACTTCCATTAGCTGCAATTACTTTAAGTGAAGATTTCCCCAAAAGGAAGAAACAAAAGCCTGGATGGAGTCAGAGGATTGTTTCGAGGGATATTTTACTATTCGAGGCAAAAAAAAAAAAAAAAAATGTTGATTCTACAACCCCAGATGAATGCATGAATAAGCGTTTCTGTTTTTGTTAAGCCAATTATCCATGTTTGCTTCAATTTTCCTTCCGATTCAGTGAACAGTGGTTGTGGCGGTTGTGACTGACAATATGATTTTTTTTGTCCTCAGCTCCTAAAGGATTACTGAGTGTTGTTAAAAAGAAAGGTCACGAAACATAGCGGTAAACAGCTTTTTGAAAATGTAAAATGAGTGAATATTTCCAAAAAAACAATAAAGTTTATCAGCTTGAATGTTAAATGTCTTGTCTTTGTAGTGTATTCAACTGAATATACAGTAGGTTGAAAAGGATTTTAAACCTCTTAAAATTCTGATGTTTCACCGGCAAGACGTTTCAGATTTTCTACTGCCACTCAGTTAAAAAAGAATTTGATTTTCTTTGCATATATTAAATTTAGGGAAATTGGCAGGAATGCTAAGGGTTAAAAGAAAAGTTTCTAATCTACATAAAAAAAGTTGCAAATTTACAAGAAAAAGTTGCAAATTTTTGAGGAAAAAGTTGGAAATTTGCAAGAAGAAGTTGCAAATCTACTGTCAGGGTTTGGGTTGAGTCTCATGTCCTCATTCGTATTTACAGTGGGGTAAAAAAGTATTTAGTCAGCCACCAATTGTGCAAGTTCTCCCACTTAAAAGATGAGAGAGGTCTCCAATTTTCATCATAGGTATACCTCAACTATGAGAGACAAAATGAGGAAAAAAAAAATCCAAAAAATCACATTGAATGATTTTTAATGAATTAATTGGTAAGTTCCTCGGTAAAATAAGTATTTGGTCAATAACAAAAGTTCATCTCAATACTTTGTTATATACTGTTCACTGGCAATGACAGAGGTCAAACATTTTCTGTAAGTCTTCACAAGGTTTTCACACACTGTTGCTGGTATTTTGGCCCATTCCTCCATGCAGATCTCCTCTAGAGCAGTGATGTTTTGGGGCTGTCGCTGGGCAACACAGACTTTCAACTCCCTCCAAAGATTTTCTATGGGGTTGAGATCTGGAGACTGGCTAGGCCACTCCAGGACCTTGAAATGCTTCTTACGAAGCCACTCCTTCGTTGCCCGGGCGGTGTGTTTGGGATCATTGTCATGCTGAAAGCTCCAGCCACGTTTCATCTTCAATGCCCTTGTTGATGGAAGGAGGTTTTCACTCAAAATCTCACGATACATGGCCCCATTTATTCTTTCCTTTACACGGAACAGTCGTCCTGGTCCCTTTGCAGAAAAACAGCCCCAAAGCATGATGTTTCCACCCCCATGCTTCACAGTAGGTATGGTGTTCTTTCTCCTCCAAACACAACAAGTTGAGTTTTTACCAAAAAGTTCTATTTTGGTTTCATCTGACCATATGACATTCTCCCAATCCTCTTCTGGATCATCCAAATGCTCTCTAGCAAACTTCAGACGGGCCTGGACATGTACTGGCTTAAGCAGGCGGACACATCTGGCACTGCAGGATTTGAGTCCCTGGCAGTGTAGTGTGTTACTGAAGTAGCCTTTGTTACTTTGGTCCCAGCTCTCTGCAGGTCATTCACTAGGTTCCCCCGTGTGGTTCTGGGATTTTTGCTAACCATTCTTGTGATCATTTTGACCCCACGGGGTGAGATCTTGCGTGGAGCCCCAGATCGAGGGAGATTATCAGTGGTCTTGTATGTCTTCCATTTTCTAATAATTGCTCCCACAGTTGATTTCTTCACACCAAGCTGCTTACCTATTGCAGATTCAGTCTTCCCAGCCTGGTGCAGGTCTACAATTTTGCTTCTGGTGTCCTTTGACAGCTCTTTGGTCTTGGCCATAGTGGAGTTTGGAGTCTGACTGTTTGAGGTTGTGGACAGGTGTCTTTTATACTGATAACGAGTTCAAACAGGTGCCATTAATACAGGTAACGAGTGGAGGACAGAGGAGCCTCTTAAAGAAGAAGTTACAGGTCTGTGAGAGCCAGAAATCTTGCTTGTTTGTAAGTGACCAAATACTTATTTTACCAAGGAATTTACAAATTCATTCATTAAAAATCCTTCAATGTGATTTTCTGGATTTTTTTTTTTCCTCATTTTGTCTCTCATAGTTGAGGTATACCTATGATGAAAATTGGAGAACTTTCTCATCTTTTAAGTGGGAGAACTTGCACAATTGGTGGCTGACTAAATACTTTTTTGCCCCACTGTATATTTACTTGTCTCCTGAGCAGGGGCCTCAGCCCACGTCCTCGCTTTCAGTTCGCCTTTATTATTCTCTGTGGATTATGGTTATTATTCTGCTTTGTATATTCTTTTCTCTGTTGGGTTTCTCTCTTAATTTAAGTTACATGTATTATTATTATTATTACCTCCGCCAGGAGGTTATGTTTTTGCGGGGGTTTGTCTGTCTGTCTGTTGGTTAGCAAGATAACTCAAAAAGTTTTGGACGGATTTCGATGAAACTTTCAGACGTTGTTGGAAATGGTACAAGGAAGAACTGATTAAATTTTGGGGATGATCTGGATCACTGTCTGGATCCAGGAATTTTTTAAAGGATTCTTTAACATTGTGAGATAGGGCCATTTTCAACATGTGTGCATGTAACTCCGCAAAAAATGGTTAGTACACTTGGAAAAAAAAAATACACGGCAAGGTGCCAATAGGTTCTATAATATACCGAAGACTGATCCGGATAATGATCCGGATCACCGTCTGGAAGAAAAACACCATTACGGGAAATGCGATTTTCGTGAATAACTACTGAACCACTAATCCTATCAATGTCATTCCAATTGCTAGTCATATGTTTTCATGGTCAAGGAATCTGAAAATGTAGACACAATAAATGTAGGATTAATATTTATGATGTAAAACACTGTATGGGGGGAATTGTGGCGCTTGGTGGAGGTCTGCGCTCTCCGAGTGCTTTTCTAGTTATTATTATTATTATTATTATTATTATGTGCCATGGTCTTGTCTCCCCTCTGATCCTCTGTTCATGTCTGTCGTGCGTCTCTTGATGTTATCTGTGCAGCCCCGCCTGTCCTGTTTCTGTGTCTCTGATCATTCCCTGCCATCTCCGTTTGCCCCTGACTGTGCCCACCTGTTTTGTATTGTGTTTGATTACTCTTGTGTCTATATATGTCTGCCCCAGTCTGTGTCCTGGATGGGTGTCGTCGTCAGTGTCTGCATGAACAACACGCTTCTGTTCGTGCCCTTTATACTGCCTGTATCCTGCCAAGTTTTGTGAGTTTTTTGTTACAGCTCCTGAGCTAGTTTATTTTGTGGTTTCACCTTCGAGCTGCGCCCGTCTGGCCAGCTCTCAATAAATCATCACCGACTTGAGTACTGCGTTTGGGTCCAGTTTTCCACCTCCTGTGACATTTACAAGAAAAAGGTTGCAGATTTTTGAGGAAAACAGTTGCAACTTTTTGAGAAAAAAGTTGCAAATTTGCAAGAAAAGGTAAATTTGAAAGAAAAAAGTTGCAAATTTGAGGTAAAGTTGCAAATTTGCAAGAAAAAGTTGTAAATTTACAAACAAAAGGTTGCAAATTTTTGAGAAAAAAGTTGCAACTTTTTGAGAAAAAGCTGCAAATTGAAGAGAAAAAAGTTGCACATTTTTGAGAAAAAACTTGCAAATTTACAAGAAAAAAAGCTTCAAATTTACAAGAAAAAAGTTGCAACTTTTTGAGAAAATTCAAATTGGGCAGAAAAAAGTTGCAAATTTAACTTCTTAAAATAACGGTGTTCTGCCAGCAGGACGTTTCAAGTTTTCTACTGCCATTCTGAAGAAAGAATTTGATTTTCTTTACTAAATTTAGGGAAATTCACTGGAATGCTAAGAGGTTAAATCAATGTGTTCTGTTTTTATTCACACACTGTCCCAGCTTCACCAGAACTGGGGTTAGTAAACGGATGATCATCGGCATATAGACAGCAGCCATTCTGGAGTATTTACATGCCACCATTTTCTTAAATAGTAAAATGGCTTTTAGTCAAAGTTTTTAGCCTGAAACCCGTGGCCCAACAGGAAAATGCCAGGAAGCGCTATCTTTAGACGTGTCAGTTTCGTGTTGATGCTTCATCACCACACAGGACAGATAAACTGAACCACCATCTGATAGCACATGAAAACTAGGAAGTGTTTCTTTAAAAGAAGAAATGCAGCACGCTACCGACAGATGTGGAGATTTCACCGCCTAGTCTACAGAAAGAGCTGTTAGACTCTGAAATATCCAGGGACAATGATGGGATTCATGAGTGTGGTGAGCAGTTTAAAGTGTCGGTGATACACAGACAAACGTCGGCCGTCATATTTCTGTTGATGTCATGGAATCAGGGTGAAAAGGTTATGTCAGCTGTCACTTCCTCATTTAACAAGAGCACTTTGAGATGAGTGCACTATCACCTGCCTCCGTTTTCTTTGATGATCCCAATACTTACTGACATAGAGCAGTTTTCAGCTTTTCAATATAATTACTGTGGCAGAACCAAATTATGATAAACCCATCATCCACGAATATACAACAAACTATACAACCCATAGTTGTAGGGCAGGATCCCGAGGTGAACCTGTGTAGCAAGTTTGGTGACATTAGAGAGCTTTACACGTTCTATAGTAATAATAATAATAATGATGCATCAGATTTATATAGTGCTTTTCATAGACACTCAAAGACGCTTTACAGTGGATATACTGTATTATTCATTCACACCACAGACAATGGTAGGGATGAGCTACTACTGTAGCCACAGCTGCTCGGGGGCAGACTGACGGAAACGTGGCTGCCAATCCGCACCAACGGCCGTTCCGACCACTACCGAACATCGGTACACATTCATGCCCAGTGTCAAGGACACTGGAGGCAAGGTGGGTACAGTGTCTTGCCCAGGGACACAATGGCAGGATGTCTTTTATTAGTTTAAGGTTCTTTTATTAGCTTATAAAACTCTTAATGGTCTTGGCCCTTCTCATCTATTTGATCTACTTTTACCATATCGACCCTGGTGGACCCTGAGGTCCTCTGGTACTGGCCTTTAAGTGATAGCTGAAGTTAGGACAAAAACCCACGGTAAGACATCGAGTTTTTCGGCCCACATCTGAGAAACGGCCTGCCAGAGGACCTCAGGGCTGCAGACGGCACTGATATTTTTAAAAGGAGGCTGAAGATCCAACATTTTAGCTCAGCTTTTAACTAATTTTATCATTCATATTTATATACTTATTTAGCTATTCTACTCATTTAGATATCTTTATATTTTTAGATTATTTTAATTCAGTTTTGCATTATATTTTACCTATGGGTATATTTATTATTCCTTTAACCATTTTGTTCTCTATTTTGATGCATGATCTTACTCTGCACTTATTGTATTCTATTGCATTTTATTGTATTTTATTTTATGTTATTTTTAGCTGTAGTGTTTGCTCATTGGGGTGTTGTCAGCAGTGGGGGCTGTAATTGGCTCTGGTGGTGGGGATGCTGCTGTGGTGGAGGCCCTGCCTTGGTGGGATGGGGGAGTCCAGTCACAGCCTGTTGGTTGTGGTGTGGACTCCTCTGCCTGCCCGGGCCGGGGCGGCCCCTGTGGCAGTGTCTCTGCAGCTGTGGGTTGAGACCGGCTCCTGGTGCTGACGGTCCCCCTGTGATGGCGTTTCCTCACGCTGGCCCTCTGTACTCAGCCATGTTTTAACTATGCCTGTTATTGCTTGTGGGTGGGGTGGGTCGGGGTGGGAAGACGTGGGGTGTGGGGTGAGTTGAGGGGTCAGGTGGATGGATGAGAGTAGGGGCGGGGTGGGAAAGCTTGGGGAGGGCTCTCTTTGTCTTTTTGTTTTATCTGGAATTGTTTTTAACTGTAAAGCACTTTGAGTTGTACTTTGTTGCATGAAAGGTGCTACAGTATATAAATAAATAAAGTCTGGGGAGAGCGGAATTCAAACCGCCAACCCTCCGGTTATTAGACGACCCGCTCTACCTCCTGAGCCACTGCCACCCACATTTCCCTCCTCTGTTCCATTTTTGCTGAGCACCAAGCTGGATGGCAGGAAGTTCCATTTTTACATGGTCTTTGGCATGACCTGGCTGGGACTTGAACCCCGACCTCCCAGTTGTGGGGCGGATGCTCTACCTCTAAGCCACCACTCTGGTAAGAGATCATAGGGAGTGCCAACCTTGACCTTTGACCTTTTGACCCCAAACCCATAGTTAGGTGAGGGTGGAAGTCGTCCAAGATGTGCATTAGATACAACTACTGTGTCGATTTGAAAAGCCTACATCATTTCTTTCAGTAGTTATTGTGTTTAGAAGCTTTACAGTAAAATCTGACCTTTGACCTCAAGGTCATCCAATGAGTGAAACTGCAATATGCGCATCATCAGAGTATCTCAAACCATGGGACCAAGTTTCAAAACAAAACAAGTTTTCTTTTAAATTTGGTATTTTTTTCTTGTACGTTTGGAACTTTTTTCCAAGTAATTTTCCTATTTTTTCTTGTAAATTTGAGACATTTTTCTCCTAAATTTTCACATTTCTTCTCATTAATTTGTGACTTTTTTTTCATAAATGTTCCAATTTTTTCCTCATAAATTTGCCACCTTTTTTTTACTGTAATCCTGCAACTTTTTCTCATAAATTTGTTACTTCTTCCATGGTAAATTTGGTATTTTCTTATAAATTTAAATTTAATAAACTTTTCCTCAGAACTTTGCAACATTTTTCTTGTAAATTTGGAACGTTCTAAAAAATGTTCAACTTTTTGTACTGTAAACTTGCAACTTCTTTCTCATAAAATTGTGACTTTTTTCCAGTAAATTTTTAACATCTTTTTTCTCATAAATTTGCACATATTTTTTTTCTCATGAATTTCTGACTTTTTTGGGGCAAATTTTGAAAGTGTTTCTTGTAAACTTGCATGGTTCTGTTTTCTTGCAAAATTTGCAAGCTTTTCTTCTTCGTCAGGTTGCAGAACACAAGGTCCTTTTCTTAGAAGTTTATCTGGCAATAACTTGTATCAAAAAAAAAAAACCTAAATCAGTATTGCACAACATCAAGATGAATTATTTCCCCCTGGCTGGGACGTGTCACGGTCAGCACGCCCCACACAAGTGACGGCAAGAACGCAGACGAACAGACGCTCGGACGGCCTCGCAGAGAGGCCACGTTTGTTCTGGTCGGGCTGTCAGAGCGGCGGGGAGTCTGATGAGGTTCTCCGGGAAACGTGGACATGAGAGGAGACAGCTGTGCGTGCCGCGAGCGCCGATCACAAGTTCCCACGCAAGATAAGACTCAACCAGCAGATTAAAGGCTCAGGCTGTCATGGCTGATGTTTGACAAAGAAAGGCAGGAAACATGCTTCATATCAGCCATCCCAGCGTCCACGTTCACAGGTGTAAAACGTGGGGGGCAGAGGGGCGTTGCCCCTCCCAACCTGGCAAAAATGCAGAGAATTGTCCCGCCAGCATCAGGGTACAGAAGTGAACAGCAAGACATCCAACAACAGAAATGCAAAAAAAAAAAATTTAAAAAATAGATTTTAAAAGTTTTTCCTCACAAATCTGCAACTTTTTTGTTGTAAATTTGGAATTTTTTTACTCAAAATTTTTTGACTTTTTTCTCATAAATTTGCAACTTTTTTCATGTAAATTTGCAATTTTTCCCATTAAAATTTCAATTTTTTTCTGATGAATTTTTAGTTTGTTTTCTCAAAAATTTATAACTTTTTTCCTCTTAAATTTGTGATTTTTTTCTCAAAAAAATTGCAACTTTGTCATAATTTTTGTCATAAAATGCTAATTATTTTGTAGAAATTTACAGCCTTTTTCCTGTAAAAATTCAACTTTTTTCTCATAAATTGGTGACTTTTTCCTGTAAATTTTCATCTTTTTTCCCCATAAATTTGCTAATTTTTTATTGTAAATTTGTGACTTTTTCCTATAAATGCTGATTTTTTTCTGATAAATTTGCAATTAGTTTTCTCATAAATTTGCAACTTTTTCCTGTAAATTTTTTAAATGTTTTGTCTCATGAATTTGCTATTTTTTCTTTAATTTTCATCTTTTGTTTGCATAAATTTGCTAATTATTTCTTGTAAATTTGCAATTTTTTCCTGTAAATTTTCATCTTTTTTCTCATAAATTTGCAACTTTTTCCTCATTAATTTGTGACTTTTTTTCTCGTAAATTTTCATCTTTTTTTCTTATAAATTTGCAAATTTTTTCTTGTGAATTTGCAAGTTTTTCCTATAAATATTACATTTTTTCTGCTAAATCTGAAATTTTCATTCTCATAAATTTGAGACTTTTTTCCCGTAATTTCTTAAAATATTTTTCCTTACAAATTTGCTAATTTTTTCTCATAAATTTGTGACTTTTTCCTGTAAATTTTCATCTTTTTAATGTAGTGTGAAATCAAAGCTAAAAGCTAATCTTAGCCTCAAACATGGCATCACCATCAAAGCATAAATCTTGGAGAAACGATGGAAGGAGAGTGGGGCGAACAGAGGCTCATTAGCATTTAAAGCACTGTGCCATAAAAACCAGCCTGCTTTAAGGAGAGCTCCTTCCCCGTGTGTAAAATGGTCCTGCAGTAATTCAACCCTGAGGCATTCGGACTACATGACGTCACAGACATTTCATCAACACCTGTGGGAGCCATGTCAACATGTGGAAAAGGAGAATAATTTCACAGCAGCTGCTCATCTTAAGCTAACTCCTCATTTGAACATCTCCATCACTGTAAACTGATAGTGTGGGTAAGTATAAAATCAGTGAACTACCCTCATCTTCTTCCTCTGAGCGCAGCCCTGAACGCTGCCAGCCCTCTGAATGTTCTTCCTGCTGGCAGCCTCCCCCGCCTCCTTCATCTACTAAATCATGCAACGCACTGCAGTCCACTCAATCTGTCAAAGGCACTGGATCCTCTCAATTAGGGGAGCTGCAAAGCGTAGCCAAAACACCCCGGTGTTTTCATTCCGGAGACTCTGCCAGAGTGGGGTATTTATTTATAACACCACTTTATTAATATTGTCTCTTGGTTTCAGAGGGGAACCAAACACAAGCTGGAGAGCAAATCCCCCGAGGCTCTTTGCTGACAGCGGCAAACATTGTAATATTAAGAAAATGATGTCTGGTATTTCATGTAGCGTGCATATCAGCAAGGATGCATATTTAAGTCATTATTTCAGCCAATAAGGACACAACCTCTCTATACAGGTGGGCATAAATGTAGAAAAGGCTTCAGAATAGCTAACGTGAGTTGGCACATCGGGATGCAAATCAGCAGGAGAGGCTGCCGAATATCAATGACTGTGCATCCCTTCCATTAAAGATTCATTTAAGCAGACAGAAGCACTATATTTAAAAAATAAAGGAAAATATATCACTTTATGGCAGATATTTAAGGGATATTTAAAATCTGACTGGTTGCATCTGAACATAGTCTGTTTTAAGCGCTTTTTTTTTTTTTATTATTTGCACCATGTGCATTGCAAAAATTATCCTTGTATGTTTTCTCAGAAATTGCGATTCAATTAAACATTTACCAGTCTGGGTAGAAAAAGTAATATTTAACTAAAAACAGAACATATGGAACAGAAATAGATACTGAAACAAAAAATAAGTAATAGAGCTGAAACCATAGGCCAAAAAAAAAAGGATGGATCCTGGCTTTATCTAGTTAAAATTAAGAGTAACTGAGAAGTAAGATAAGGTTTGGCTAGGAGCTAAAAGTGTGGATAAAGTTGTGAGCTCGTTATTTAATAGTTTAACCACAGCTAATGATAACCAATTACAATTACTAATGAATGTTTAAAACCAGCATCAGTATTCCTGACAGAGATCACTGCCACGTGAGCGCGCACGGTTCACATCAGCAGGTGAATTAACAAATCTAAGAGATGCTGAGAAAATCTGCTCACAATACTGATTAATGGCAAGTGCTCTAGGTGCTGTTTAAAATCAGGTCACAAGACCAGAAAAATTGACTTTCCTGAAGAAAATGCAACGTAAATACAGTAAGATGGAGATAGTTTCCTAAAATGCTAAATAAAAAAAACCCCTGAAATATCCTAGCTTAAAAGCTAGAATAGCTTAAAGCTAGCAGTAGAATAGTAGCTTAAAAATGAAGTAGCTTAAATCTAAATAATCATCTTAAAACAGTTTAAAGGTGACCAATATTAGCAATAAATAAATAAAAACAGAAATATCTAAAAAAAACATGGCCAAAGGTAGCTTAAAAGAAAATAGCTAAGAGCTGAACAGCGTTAGCATAAAATCCGAACCATCTTAAAGCTGAAGAAAGCTATATTTACATAGCTTAAAACTGCTGAATAAAAGTTTAACACTGATAAATGCTAATTTACAAGCTAACATGGGCTGAATTTACAAAACAATAAAATAAAAGTGAAAGTAGCCTAACTTTTAGAAAGTTAAAAATGCTAGCTTCCAAAATGCCTTAAAATTGTAGTGTTAGCATAAAAACTTGTGTGGCATAAAGTTGGCTTAAAATGCTAAATAAAAGCTTTAAGCTGAAAAAATTGATAGCTTAAAAGCTAAAATGGCCTAGCACAATGTTAGCATAAAAGGATCTTTAAAGTTTAGAAAATTAGCTTAAAAGACTGAATAAAAAACTTAATTCTAGCTTAAAACGTGACATAGCTTAAAGGTGAAGAAAGTTATAGCTTACATAACTTAAAATTGCTTAAAGTTTAAAGGGGACCTGTGGTGGTCGTGAAAAAAAAAAGATATTATATTGAGCCCCTGTCTCACGTTCTAGTTCAAGTTTAAGTTCAAGTTCAAGTTCAAAGCAATGCGATATAAATCCATTGCTGATGTGCTGGTTCAGCTATGTCAGCAAAACATGGGCGCAGCCATACTAGCGGCTACATGGCCTGCCAGGACGCTTCCTGTGACGTAGTAGCGTGGAAACTGCAATCTGGATCAATATTGGCTGAGCCTGGAGTGCCCGGATGAGCAGTGGCTTTCGGGATATTCAAATTCAAATTCAAACGTTTATTTCAAACTCAGGGTTCATATTAAATGCAGAACTAAAACGAGTAGAAAATAAATAAATAAATGCATAAATTCAGCGGGTCGTCTCATCTGATCTGAGGTTGTAACGGCCGCCAGACGGCCGATGATTCGGCGCTGGGCTCTTCCCTCGCCGCTAAAACTATATACAGAGGAGCAGACACTCGGCACTCTTGTAACAACAAAAACATACAATGCGATATGGATATCGCAACATGGCGGAATGTAAAGCCTTTGGATGTCTCAATAATAAGTGAAAAAACAAAGATAAACACTTCTTTTGTGTACCCAAACCCAGCTCACCTTGTCGGAAGATCGTAGCGGAAAAGTGATTGCGCAATCTCGGAACAGGGCACAGACGTTTCCTTTCAGACGAAATTGCGTTGTGTGTGAGGACCACTTCGTCACTTTCACCCTCAGAAGACCTTTCTGGCTCAAACCTGTAGCCATGTTGGACGAATTCTTCCTCAGAGTCCGACAATTCAGCCATAATAGAATAAAAACACTCACAAAAGCACCCTATTCGCTCATACAGGTGGAGTATTGACTTTTCAGTATCAACGTGGTGATGTCACATCTGCATGTGTCATGGCTGCGCGCATAGTTTTCATTGGCTGGCCATGCCTGCGGTCGTATTTGCATATTTCTCTGGTGGTATATGGCTGGCAATAATTATTTAACCAAATAACGAATACTTTGCCTAATGTTTTCAAGTTGAATGCGTTTAGACGACCACCACAGGTCCCCTTTAACACTGATAAATGCTAACTCACAAGCTAAAACGTCCTAAATTTGCAATTGCATAAAATTGAAAGTAGCTTCAGTTTTAGAAAGTTAGCGAAAAAATGCTAGCTTTAAAAGTGGCTTAAAATTGTACGGTGTTAGCATAAAAGCTCACATGGAATAAAGTTGAAAAAGTTAGCTGAAATTGCTAAATAAAAGCTTTAATCCTTTATCCATCTTATTCCTAGCCCCCATGATGCCTTGCATGAATTATGGACGCGACTTCCAGTACTAGTTTAGAAAGTGGGGTTGTCACAGAAACGGGACACTTTTCCTGGTTAAGAAACAATGACTTTGGCATCACAAATGTGGGAACACGGCCTTTTGCATCTCAAAAAGAGGAATATAATCATAGCACTTCCCACGACTATCGAGGGGTGAGACGATGACCTTGAAAAGTGGCCTGGCAGACAGTAGCTCTGTTAGTTAGCTCCGCTGCTAAGGTGCTAACGCTGTAAACAAATAAAAGCTCTGACATATATCAATGTTTCCACCGCAGTAAAGTCGGCTGCATTTTGTTAAAATATGTTGGACATAATCAGATTTACCTCAGAGCAGACGTAGAGTCTAGTCAGAACCACAAAGAACCACAACACCATGCTTGGGCGTTTTAATGTCGGGGTAAAACGTCAGATCTGTGACATTCATACAAGTGAAAACATACCTGGTGCTGCTGTGTCTGTACCACCGATCACACGAACAATCCTTTAGTTTTTGCATTGTTGTTGAAGCCACAGATTTAGCGGTACTTGTGAGGAGCCTCACACCACGAACAGCAGCAAGTACTAGAACTATGCAAAAACATTCAAAAATACAAAAACTACAAGTGCTGAAATTATTTGCCACTTGACTGCAAAACAGGTATGTGGACTATACATTAAAACGAATTAGAAACACTTTTAAAAACACTATTTTAAATGCCCACTACTCCACTCTTGCTGACTGATTTAACACGACTTCAGCTGAAACCGGAAGTTGCGCCCATAATCGTTCCTACAGCAGTACCCTCAAGCCTTATTCATGCTGCATTTCCCCTCTAGTCCACTTTGGTCCATGTGCACTTTGGATGAGCCCGGCGCGCAAGCCGCACTGTACATGCTCACTTTTTCATCTACCCAGGCCAAGCGGTTGACGCATGTGCACAACCATCGTTTGTAGTTTCACTCCCACCCTATAGGTAGCGCCAATGTGCTGACACGCCAGGATTTTCACCAACAAAGAAACGCGAGTAACACATATCAACAACAATGGTGTTGTTTAACTGTCACCGGGAAGAAGAGAAGCTGCTGGTACTATATTTTGCAGCAGAATTACAAAAAGTATGTTTATTCTCGTCTTCCGCCTCCTCATTGTCTTCTTCGTCTACTTTGTCTTTGTATGCTGTGTCGATATCGCCACCTCGTGAATGGGATGTTCAGTCTTGCGCATGCGCTGTCAACGTGTTCAGGTCGTGGGCAGGCAGCGCAGTCACAAAATTTGGGCTGTGCGCGGTTGTTCGTGGTTGAGCACTCCGGACACTAGCGGACTGGAGACGATGATGTAAATTTCATCACACGAGGTTTCCGGTTGCACGTACACGGACAGCAGAGGTGCAGCATGAATCCAGCTAAAGGAATAAGATGGATATATTAACCCTTTGAGTGTGTATGGTACAGAACTGCGACATACCCCCTAGTGGTCAAGAGTGATAAATATTTTTTGTCAATAAAATAGTTCTGATTTCCAAGGCTATAACTTGAAAGTGGTCAGAGATAATGACTTACTGTCAATTAGAAAGATGTAAAATATGATCCAAAGTTTCAGATAGGAATAAATTTACGCATCTAATTTGCATAATGTTGCGGCACCTCTTTAAATTCCATAACTCAGTCAAAACTGGACTTTGGACGTATTTATACAAAAAATGGTTCAGTCTTTTGACACCGTTTTTTGTACAGAGGTGCCTCATCATCTTATCTTCAAAGTATATGAACAAGAAATCAGTACATTAAAAAAAAAAACTGAAATTTCTCACTTACTTCTGACAGAGTGAGAAGGCAGGCGCAGTGCCATGCTCTGCCACTAGGGGCACGCAAATTCTCACACTCAAAGGGTTAATATACGTGAAAATTTAAAATTCCAACCCCAGGCAATTATTGGCAGATATTTGAAGATTGTTTCAATGATTGTTATTCTATTATTATTATTATTATTATTATGTTACAATATATTATGCCTCTTGAAGTTACTAAATATGATTATTTGCCCAATAAAGGGTTATTAAGCTGAAAAAAATGCTAACTTAAAAGCTAAAATGGCCTCGCACAAAGCTTGCATAAAAGTAAAATAGCCTAAAGTTGAAGAAAATTAGCTTAAAAGGCTAAATAAAAACTTTAAAAAATTCTAGCTTAAAACCTGAAATAGTTTAAAGTTGAAGAAAGTTATATATTGCATAACATAAAATTGCTGAAAGTTTACTTAACTTCTGTAATTTCCCAGTTTGGGATCAATAAAGTACATCTATCTTATTAGCTAAAACATCCTACATTTGCAAAATAATAGGATGAAATTGAAAATACTTAAGTTTTAGAAAGTTAGCTTAAAAACACTAGCTTCGACAGTGGTTTAAATTGTACAGTGCTAGCATAAAAAGGCTAAATAAAAATTCTAGCTTAAAAGCAGAAGCAGCTTAAAATAGAACAAGCTGAAATATTTTAGCATATGAAAGCTTTTCTAGCTGAAAATATACCAAAACTTTAGCCTTAAAAGCTAATATCACTTAGAGAATTTGAAAAAAACTCATCTATTCATTTTGTTTACATTTTTAAAAGTGTAAATATTATTGTAAACATATTTATAAAGTAGAAAGAAAAACGAAACAGATTGATACCAGGATGCCTTTTCTAGCATAGAATACAGAGGCAGAGATGGAGAATTAAAAATGGCTGCCTTGATATGTTAACTGATTAGTTCATCATGAATCAATACACAGATTTTAATACTTCGCAACTCAAATGTACAATAATGTTTTCCTGTAATATGATGATTCCGGGTTATTTCAGGTCTTTGTTTCTGTATGACAGCACTGGGGCCGATCGACCGCCTTAGCTTTGGCACCCTCACACTACAGACCGCCGTCTCTTCCCAGCAGACAGCCTCGTCCTGGTCTGATTTACGGAAAAATGGCCCTCGCCTACACAATGACTGGCTTTGATTCCGTCCAACAGTAACACAGAGCGCGTGTGTGAGGGATCAGCTGCTCCGTGTTTGTCTTTGTTAACCTTTAATGTTTGAAAGCTTTCAGCCAAGATAACGCAGCTTCTGGAAGCCATATTGGATGTTCTCATTGTTTCTGTAGCAACACAGAACAGCTGATGGATCATTCCCTTATAAATGGTACATAATAACATTACAGGATAGTGATGATTTGCAACTTTTTCTCATAAATTTGTGATTTTTGTCTTTTAAATTTGCAACCTGTTAAATTTGCAGCCTGTCCCTTTGGGGGTCGCCACAGCAGCCAAAAGAAGTAGAAGAAGAAATTTGCAACCTGTTTCTCAAAAATCTGTGGCTATTTTGTCATACATTTGCAACAAATTTATCTTGTAAATTAGCAACTTTTTTTCTCATAAATTTTCAAATGTTTTCCTGTGAATTTACAACTTTTTTCTCATAAATTTTCAAATGTTTTCCTGTGAATTTACAACTTTTTTCTCATAAATTTTCAAATGTTTTCCTGTGAATTTACAACTTTTTTCTCATAAATTTTCAAATGTTTTCCTGTGAATTTACAACTTTATTCTCATAAATTTTCAAATGTTTTCCTGTGAATTTACAACTTTATTCTCATAAATTTTCAAATGTTTTCCTGTGAATTTACAACTTTTTTCTCATAAATTTTCAAATGTTTTCCTGTGAATTTACAACTTTTTTCTCATAAATTTTCAAATGTTTTCCTGTGAATTTACAACTTTTTTCTCATAAATTTTCAAATGTTTTCCTGTGAATTTACAACTTTATTCTCATAAATTTTCAAATGTTTTCCTGTGAATTTACAACTTTATTCTCATAAATTTTCAAATGTTTTCCTGTGAATTTACAACTTTATTCTCATAAATTTTCAAATGTTTTCCTGTGAATTTACAACTTTATTCTCATAAATTTTCAAATGTTTTCCTGTGAATTTACAACTTTATTCTCATAAATTTTCAAATGTTTTCCTGTGAATTTACAACTTTATTCTCAAAAATTTGTGATTTTTCTCTTGTAAATTTTCAACTTCTCATAAGTTTGTGATTTTTCTCTTGTAAATTTTCAACTTCTCATAAGTTTATGATTTTTCTCTTGTAAATTTTCAACTTCTCATAAGTTTGTGATTTTTCTCTTGTAAATTTTCAACTTCTCATAAGTTTATGATTTTTCTCTTGTAAATTTTCAACTTCTCATAAGTTTATGATTTTTCTCTTGTAAATTTTCAACTATCTTCTCAGAAATTTGCAACTTTTGTCTATAAATTTGCATTTTATTTAATGTAAAATTGCACCTTTATTCTAAAAAAAATTGTAATTTTTCTCTTGTAAATCTGCAATTTTTCCCCCATAAATTTGCAACTTTTTTTGTAAATTTGCAACCATCTATAAATTAAAGACATCTCTGTCTGTTTGTGTGTCTGTCTGTCTGTGTGTGTGTGCGTGTGTGTTCCTCAGATATCTCTCAAACCGTTCGTCACGCTGACCTAAGATTTTAAACGTGCTTTGCTGAAGCTACCAGGGTGTGCATCCCCAAAGATGCAGTCCCTAAAAACCCTTAAAACATGTAATTTTTATCAATAAAGGTTTAGCCACCACTGTGTGACCGCTCTATGTCTTCATCCCCTGGCTTCAAGAAGTGTGGGCGGGGCTTCAGGTTGACTCCGTGCTCATTGGAGAATGCACTGCATCACGGTCATGCTGATTGGACAATAGGTGGCATCACGACCATGCTGACTGGATAACGCAGCATCACGACCTGTCAGTCACCACAATGCTTGCTGCTGAGGTTACGAGGGTGTGCATCCACGAGTATGGAGCCGCTCAGTCAAAATATACACCATAAAGTTGCGTATTCACCATAGAGAACATGGGGAGGGGGGCCTGCCAGGGACCCGCGCATCCATGAGTATGGAGCCGCTATATACCATAACGTTGCGTAGGTCTAATGGATATATTTGCCATTGAGAACATGAGGTGCAAGTCTAACATATGATTGCCTACATATAGGCTACACCTCTGCGTTCCACTTTCAAACACAGCCTACATTTGGGCCTGGAAAGCCTGTCTGGGCTCCCTGTTTCAGACAGGAATACTTGCTTTCTGCGGGCATGCACTAGTTCTCAAAAATTTGTGATTTTTCTCTTGTAAATCTGCAGCTTTTTGCCCATAAATTTGCAACATTCATCTGGATAGTTTTTGAATTTTTATTCTATGTATTTAAATTGTAATGTGTGACTTTTTTAATTTTGAAATTGGCATCTTTTGTTATATTTTTGCACCTTTATTCTTGCAAATTTGTGTCTGCTTTACATTCACACGTTTGTACCTCATGTTAAATCAGAGACGACCCCCCCATCCCTCATGTTAAAACATAACAAATCACCTGCTGGATACGGTCCACGATTGTAACTCGGAGCCTCACCTGTGGACGACAGACTGTGACCGAACACTGAAACAGAATCTGATTTAATGACGGGAACTCGGCTCCTTCCACTTCACAATAAATCAAGCGTGCAAATGGAAAACAACCTTGAAACTAGCGGCGCTGTTTGTGTCAGAGTTGCAAGGGCACGGGGCCGTAAATTAAACCAAGGCACGTCTGAGGAATATTAACGAATAAACTCATTTGTCTCCGGAAATTTAAGTTCAGCGTGAACTTCCATTTTCTGGCTGGATGTGCGCTCTAACAAACAAGTCTGACGAAGGTTTCTGGACACTGACGAATGTCTGTACAGGGGTGTAGAAGCAAATATGAACACCATCTAGTTCGCTCTCCTTTTGCCTAACAAATCTCAAAAAAGAGAAATAGAATGGAGGAAAAAAAGGCTAAATTAGCAGAAAAAGTAAAAAAAAATTTAAAAAGTAGTTACAAATTCAGTACATAAATCTTTATGAAAAACCTGCAAATTTACAAGAAAAAAGTTGATAATTTATATATAAAAACTTGCAAATTTAGCAGTAAAATATCTGGTAAGTTACAAAGAGAGTTGAATATTTACAAATAAAAACTTGAAACTAAACAAGAAAAATTTATGCTAGAAAGTAGTCAGTTTAAGAGAAAAAATGTTGCACATTTATGAGAAAAATGTTGCAGATTTGCAAAGAAAAAAAGTTGTAAAATTAACATAATTTTAAAATTATATATTATAAAAGCATAATTTATCAAAAAATGATGGCATTTAAAAAAATTAATTTACAAAAAATATAAACAACGACAGCACTAAAAAAATGCTAAATTACAAGAAAAGGTATAAAAATTTAAAGAAAAGCAGTTGCAAATTTAGTACATAAAACTTTATTAAAAACTTGCAAATTTAAAAGAAAGAAGTTGCAAATTTATATATAAAAACTTACAAATTTACTAGAAAAATATCTGGTAATTTGCAAGAAAAGGTTGAATATTTACATATAAAACCTTGCAAATAAACAAGAAAAAATTATCCTAAAAAGTAGTCTAAGAAAAAAAAAGTTGTATTTATGAGAAAAATCTTACAAATTTGCAAAGGGAAAAAAAGGTGCAAAATAATGTATAAAAACTTGCAAATTTACCGGGGGGGGGGGTGATAATTTACCCCCCAAAAATAATGGAATTTACAAGAGAAAAAAATCTTTTAATTTACAAAAAACGCAGCAGTCAAAAAATACTAAATTACAAGTAAAAAAAAAAAAATTAAAGAAAAATAGTTGCAACTTTATTACATAAAACTTACCAGGAAAATATCTGTTAATTTACAAGAAAAAGTTGAATATTTACATATAAAAACTTGTAGATAAACTAGAAAAATTTATGCTAAAAAGTAGTCAATTTAAGAGAAAAAAGTTGCAAATTTTCAGGAAAAAACCTGCAAATTAAGATATAAAAACCTGCAAATTTACCTGAAATAATCTTATGATTTACTAAGAAAAAAAGTTGTAAATGTATGAGAAAAATCTTGCAGATTTACATGACAAAGCTGCAAGATTACATGTAAAAACTAGCAAATTTAAAGAGAAAATAATTTCTCCCTTTATTTAGAACTCAACAAGAAATCACTTTATTTTTTTCTCCATGTTATCAGTACGTCTGGCAGCCATTTTGAACACGTTTTACCAGAGAGACGAGCTGCAACAAAGCTCACATCATAAAAACAGCCAAAATGGTCCCTCAGCGGGACTGGGCCGTCGCGTCGGTGCTCCCCGTCACGTCAGACCCGCTCTTCCCCAGCAGCCGTGACGACCCACTCCATCTTCCACTCTATCAGGGGCTCCCGCCAACGACCCTACCGCCACCGCCGCCGCCGCCACCCGTCCTCAGACACACGCTGTTAAGACAGGAGACTTCAAGCGCCGTCAAGAAGCGGGTGTGTGTGAGCGTTGAAGGGAAGCGTGAGCTCGTCCCAGAGAGGCTGGCAGTGGAGCAGCAGGTGCCCGAGACTTCCCCGTTAAACTGTTGCCACGCTCTTTTAATTACGGCGCTGGAGCGGTGATGCTGATTCCTTTCACTGTCAAGTCCAGTGTTTTACTGCATGGTTGTTTTTTAAACCCAGTTTTCTGTTGTGGGTTTTAAGTTTGGAAGCCTAACCAGGGACAGGGGTTGCAAATCAGCCTCGGCTACAATCCTGCATGCATGGCTTCTACTTTCTACGTTTTATGACGCAATTTTTAATGCATTTGTCCCTGATAAACAAGCATGTCATTCACTCATTCACCTTCAACTGCTTAAGCCTTTCAGGTCACTTTTTCCTAATAGATTTGCAACTTTTAACAAATTTTTTCCTGTAAATTTTCAACTTTTTTCTCAATTTTCAACTTTTTTTTACATAAATTTGCAATCTTTTCTCATAAATATTCAAAAGTTTTTCTGTATATTTGAATTTTTTTCCTATAATCTGCATCTTTTTCTCGTACATTTAAAACTTTTTTCTTATAAATTTGCAACCTTTTTCCTAAAAAAAATTGCTATTTTTTTAATCGAAAATTTGCAAGTTTTTTCCTTTAAATTTGCACTTTTTCCTATAAATTTGCAATTCTTTCCTCATAAATTTGCCATTTTTTCTGCAAATTTTCTGTTTTTTCTCATAAGTTAGCAAAATTTTTCATATAAACTTTTAGTTTTTTTCCTATAAATCTGCATTTTTTCCTGTAAATTGGCCATTTTTTCTCATAAATTTGCAACTTTTTTCCTGCATGTTTGCAATTTTATTGTCATAAATTTATAAAATGTTTTCTTTATATTTGATTTTTTCCTATAAATTTGTATTTTTTCTCATCATTTAAAACTTTTTTCTTATAAATATGCAAACTTTTTCCTAAAAAAATGCAAATTTTTTCTCAAAAATGAGCAACTCTGTTCTTGTAAATTTTCATCTTTTCTTCCTCAAAAATTTGCAAAATTTTTCCTTTAAATTTGCACATTTTTTCCTATAAGTTTGCATTTTTTTCTCATAAATTTACAATTTTTTTCCTGTAAATTTTCATTTTTTTCTCATAAATTTGCATTTTCTTCTCATAAAATTCCAACAGTTTTTCTGTAAAGTTGCATTTTTTTCCAATAAATTTGGAATTTTTTTCTCATAGATTTAAAACTTTTTTCTCATAAATTTACATTTTTCCTAAAGAAACTGAACTTTTTCCTCAAAAATTTGCAATTTTTTCTCTTTTAAATTGGCACATTTTTTTTCCATTAAATCTGTTTTTTTCTCAGATTGGCAACTTTTTTTCACATAAAAATCCAAATGTTGGGACTTCCGGTCTGGACGCCATGGCGACTGCAGCTTAACACTGAAGCTCTCAGACCCAATCCAGGATAACACCTTGAAAATCAAACTTAACGGATTTTTGGAAGAGTGAAAATCAAAAGACAAAATCATCATGTCTAAAGGAAAACAGAAGAAACTGAAATTCTCCAGGCCAGGACACGTATCGGCCGGAGAATCTGAACTGGAAGATCTCCGTTCAGAAGACGAGGAACTGGTGATAGCTAACAAAAGGGTTAGCCTGAAATCACTATTTGAGGAGCTACGACGATTTCGCCGAGAAGTTACGGCCGAATTTCGGGAATTCAGAGAAGAATTGAAAAGGACAAACAGCAGAGTGGACCAGGCCGAGAACCGAATCTTGGAAACAGAAGATCGAATAAAAGTGCTCGAAGATTCTGTGCTGGACCTACGCAAAAGACAAGCAGCTATAGAGGCTAAGCTAACCGACCAAGAAGGAAAACAAAGAAGAGACAACCTAAGAATTCATGGTCTGATAGAAGGAACCGAAAATGGTTTTAACTCAATGGCAGAATGCGTGGAATCCTTACTAAGAGAGAAATTGGATATTCCACAAACCACCGACTTGAAGATAGAAAAGGCACATCGTTCATTAGCCGCTAGGCCGGCGGCGGAAGCGCCCCCACGTTCGGTGTTGGTAAGATTTTCCAATTTCAAAATAAAACAAGAGGTTGTAAGACTGGCCTGGCAGAAAAAAGGATTTATGCACCAGGAGAGAAAAGTCTACGTGGAACACGATTACGCCCCGGAGGTCCTTAAAAAGCGCAGGGAATACAATGACGCGAAAAAGGTGTTAAGAGAGGAGAAATTGCGCTTTCAGACACCATTTCCTGCGAAGTTAAGGGTCTTCTACGGCGATGAAACGTGTCTCTATAATTCGGCGGAAGAAGCAACAGCTGACATGGCGAAAAGAGGGCTCCCGGTAACGGTATTTAAACCCGCAGCAGACCCGAGTGAGAAGATCAAAGCGCAAACATGGACATCCACGGACCAGCAGCGGGAAACCCAGCACCAGAGCGTCGCGGATAAACTATCCGTTTTCAGGTTGGAATAGCGACCTTTTTTTTTTTTTTTTTTCTTTTCTCTTGAATCAATCCGCACATCCAACCCCCCTCATACAAGGTAACAAACTTTAAAGGAGATGCATATTCAGCATGTGGTAAAACATTTCATGGAACAATCATATTATTTGAAACAAATAAGTCTTTGTAATAAAAAAAAAAAAAAAACTTGTTAAAATAGAAATGTGACAATAATCCACATGTTCTCCTCATACTAACAAATACTGTTTTTGCGTGAATGTTTGATGTGATGGGGGTGGGAGGGTGCACACAATTTCACAGGGTTTAGGCATAAAAGGAAAAAAAAAAATCATTACAAGTTTGGATTGGGTTCTGAAACTCACGTTAAAAGCATGGGACTACTTTCAGTGGTAAGAGAGGGCCCTCAACACGTAACAGTTTGAGGAATTTCCCTCAGGGCCTTCACTCCATCAAGGCTCTTACAGGGTCTTTAAAAAGACCTCAGCTCAGGAAGTTCTTATGACAGCTTTTTGTTTTAAAGTTTTTTACACTATGTTCTTAATGTTTTTCTTGTTTTTAATGTTCTTTCAGTTTCTGAGTAGCACAAAAGAGGGCCACCACACAGTTATACTAAACAAAACAACACAATGGAGAAACAGGGTGTAACCAAAATAATTTCATATTCTAGGCAAAATGAAAAAAGACAAAGCAGGAATAATATTTTTACAAGAAACCCACCTAACAGACCTGGAACACAATAAACTCAGTAGACAAGGGTTTAAAATGATCTCTTCATCTTCATATAAATCAGGGAGGAGGAGGGGAGTAGCGACATTGATATCAACCAAAATTACATTTGAAAAAAAATCAGAACACAAAGATAAAGAAGGGAGATACAGTTTGGTAACTGGGCGGCTAGAGGGAGAAGATATCACCCTGCTGAATGTGTATGCTCCCCCAGGGGCTAACTGGAAATTTTATAAAAATGTATTCGACCTAATGATAACTAAAGCTCAAGGTTTAGTGATATGTGGTGGGGACTTCAATCTTAGACTGAATCCATATTGGGATGCTTCTGGTAATTCCCCACATCAAAATAACACCCAAAACAGGAAGACTCGGATGCTACTAAAAGAATTGGGAATCTGTGACGTGTGGAGGGAACTCAACCCCAGTGTAAAAGACTATACATTTTACTCAACTCCACATTCATCTTACTCAAGGATTGACTATTTTTTTATGTTTAATAGAGACATTGGAAGAGTAAAAACATGTAAAATAGGACTGATGGATCTCTCCGACCACAGTCCGATCTACATGGACTTAAATATCCAAAAATACACAAATAATACATTTTCTTGGAGGTTAAATTCAAATGTCCTGAAAGGACCATTGAAAGATGAATTGGAATCAGATATTCTCAGATATTTGGAAGATAACGATAATGGAGAAGTATCCCCTTTAATACTGTGGGATGCATGCAAAGCTGTAATAAGAGGAAAGATTATTGCAAAACTGGCAACCCAAAAGAAACTAAGACAAGAAAAACTATCCACATTAGAGTCAGAACTTAGGAACCTAGAAAAAGAACACAAAGGCAACACTCATTCTACTGACTCGCTCAAGATTAAGGAAATTAAAAACCAAATAAATGAGATCTACACAATAGAAATCCAGAAGAAACTTACATTTCTGAAACAAAAATACTATGAAGCAGGCAGTAAATCGGCAAAATTGCTAGCCTATAAATTGAGGAAACATCAAACAGAAAGAGCAATCTACAAAATCAGAGACCCAGTATCAAGGGAAATAAAATTCAGAATTCAGGATATTCTTAAAAACTTCGAGAATTACTATAAGAACTTATACTCCCACAAAAAACATAAAAACGCATCCGAGGCATTCCTAAACACATTAAACCTTCCCCAACTTACGGAGTCACAAAATAAAACACTACTGTCAGAAATACATCCTACAGAATTGGAAAAAGCAATTATGAAACTTAAAGCTAACAAATCCCCAGGAGCTGATGGCTATACAGCAGAGTGGTACAAAACCTTTAAACAGCAACTATCTCCTCTCCTCCTGAAAACATTTAATTATGTCCTCCACACAGGGGAAATCCCCCCCTCCTGGAGAGAAGGGGTCATTGCAGTTATACCTAAACCTGAAAAGGATAAACTAGAGTGCTCCAACTACAGACCAATCAGTGTACTAAATCAGGACTATAAGCTTTTTACCATTATCCTTGCCAAAAGGTTAGAAAATATACTGACAGACCTAATTCATTTAGACCAAACAGGTTTTATAAGACAAAGACAGACACAAGACAACATTCGACGCACTTTACACATAATTCATCATATAAAAAAATATAACTTAAATGCAGTCATATTGGGATTAGATGCTGAAAAAGCATTCGATTCGGTTGACTGGTCTTTTCTATATAGAATCTTATCCAGTTTCAATCCAGTTTCAATTTTCATAACAACTTCATTAGAACTATACAGGCATTATATAAAAAACCAACAGCTAAAATAAGGATTAACGGTAATTTATCATCATCTTTTGAACTGGAAAGAGGATGTCGTCAGGGCTGCCCCCTGTCTCCACTGCTCTTTGCAATCTTCATAGAACCTCTGAGCCAATGGATAAGACAAAACCAAAAAATTCAAGGTATTACACTTGGTCAGAAGGAACATAAAATAGCACTCTTTGCTGATGACATTTTAATATACCTAGGGCAGCCGGACACTTCTTTACCAGAACTAACCTCAGTTTTTTCAGAGTATGGAGATTTATCGGGGTACAAATTAAACATGCATAAAACCCAAGTTTTAACATTCAACTATGACCCAAATCATTATTCACTAAGCAAACTCAAAACTAACTGGGAATCGGAATCTATGAAATATCTGGGGGTCAATATCCCGAAACAACTCAACAAAATTATATCACTAAACTATGATCCACTGGTGACAAAAATAAAATCTGACCTAGCAAGATGGAATATGATACCATTCTTGGGTACTGCACAAAGAATTGAAGCAGTCAAAATGAATATACTTCCACGTCTTCTATACCTTTTCCAAACAATACCGGTAGAACCTCCCAAAAAAACATGGCAGGAGCTGGACAGAAGGATCTCAAGATTCATATGGCAGGGCAAGAGACCTAGAATCAGATATAGAACCCTACAGCTAAACAAAGACAAAGGTGGGCTCGCGCTGCCAAATATCAGGGACTACTTTAAAGCCGCACAAATTAAAACTTTAGTAGAGATATGCAACCCAGTCTACACTGCACAATGGAAGGAGATCGAATGCCAAATAACAAGTGACATCCCCCTACAGGCGATAATAGGGAACAATGCCTTACCTAAGCTTTTGAATAACACTAACCCGTGGATAGAGACCCCGCTAAAAATTTGGTTTAAGATAGTCAGAGAGAATCAAACTAAAGAGCCCTATCGACTTCTGCAATGGATCGCCTATGATCAGGACTTTACTCCTAATAAAACAGACACCAGATTTAAAAAGTGGAAGGAGAAAGGGCTGATAAAATATTACGATTTTTTTAAAGGGCAAATCTTAAGAAGTTTTGAAGATTTGAAAAAACAAGGCCTAATAAATCAAGACCTTTACAGGTTCTTCCAGCTTAGACACCACATAAACAATATACTTAAAAAGGAGGTTTTGGAAAGGGCCCAGTCAGGTGTTCTGAAGGTCTTCTTAATGGCATATAAAGGGATCCCAGGGATCAGATACATTTCTAAAATATACCAAGGTCTTCAAGACTTAAAAGGAGACAACACATCTTATATAAAAGAGAGATGGGAAAAAGAGGGGAATTTCACTTTACAACTGGAAATATGGGAAAAGCTAAATAAACAGCAATGGAAAAGTACCTCATCCCTGCAGTGGAGAGAATTTGGATGGAAAAACTTGGCAAGATTTTTCAGAACACCTGCACAAAACAAATTTACCCATAAGGGATTGAACTGTTGGCGCTTGTGTGGTGAAAAGACTGCAAATCATTTTCATGTGTTTTGGTCATGCCCAGTTATCCACCAATATTGGACCAATGTACAGACAATATTGGGGAAAATATTCAAAATTACAGTTCCCTTTTCTTTTGTAACTTTGTATTTGGGTTTACTACCGGACTCGCTGGAAAGACGAGGAGAAAAATACTTATTCAATGTTTTAATATTGGCAAGCAAAAAAGCTCTAACTAAAAAATGGATGTTGAAGGACTGTCCTACACCTGAAGATTGGACTAACGTGATCCAAGACATTTACTCGATGGAAAAGTTGACATTCGCACTGAGACAGGACATGGATGGGTTCATGAACTTTTGGCAACCCTGGACCACATATGTGTCTTCCATTAGATCTAATCTTTGACAAATACCATTTCAATAATGGTTCTGCTCTTTGTTCCAATGCTACTCAGATGCTCTTTTATCTTTATTTACTTACTTTTTCTTTTTGTTTGTTTTTTACTGGTTTGTTTGTTTTTTTGTTATTTGTTTTTTGGGTTTTTTTCTCTTTAATTTCACTTTTTCTTTCACTTTAAAAAAAAAAAGGGGTGTTGTAAGAATTAATCTTCCAATGTTGTCAGATATCAGAAAATAAGGGAACATGTGATGAAAATGTAAACAATGCACTGCTGTAACGACCTGTATACCCTTTACAAAAACTTAAATTAAAAAAAAAAAAAAAATCCAAATGTTTTTCTGTAAATGTGCTATTTTTCTCCAATAAATTTGCAATTTTTTTCTCGTAGATTTAAAAATTTTTCTCATAAATTTACGTTTTTCCTAGAGAAATTGAAATTGTTTTCTCAAAAACTTGCAATTTTTTTTCTTTTAAATTGGCACATTTTTTCCTTTAAAATTGCTTTTTTTCAAAGATTGGCAACTTTTTTCTTGTAAATTTTCATCTTTTTTCCTCAAAACTCTGCAACTTTTTTCCCTTTAAATTTGCACATTTTTTTCTATAAATTAAAAATTTTTTCTCATAAATTTGCAAAATGTTTCCTGTAAATTGGCCCTTTTTTCTGGGTGATGTGAAACTTCTTTCTCATAAATTTGCAACTTTTTCCTTGTAAAATTTCAAAAAAATTCTCATAAATCTGTGGTTTTTCTCCTGTAAACTTTCCTTTTTTTTTCTTGTAAATTTTCACCCTTTTCCCTGTAAATTTGCAGCACTCATCTGGATGCTGGTTAACTTTTATTCTATGTATTTAAATTGTATTTTGCAACTTTTTTAATTTTTAAATTGTCATCTTTCATCATATTTTTACACTTTTATTCTTGAAGATTTGTACTTAAGTTGCATTTCTACGCCTGTACCCGATGCTAAATTGGTGAACACCCACCATTGCCCTCGTTAAAAACTAACAAATCACCTACTGATCACACTGCTACTTCAGACTGCTCCCCTCTGGACGGAGGTGCAGAATACCAATGCTGTCGCCTCACAGAGGAGAACAGCCAATCCAAATGAGGCGTTTCAGTCAGAGTTGTAGTCCTGCGGCAGAGTTGAACTCCTGTGCAGGAGGGACTTTGGCCTGTTTGACTTTGCAGACCAGATAACATCACAGAAATCCTACAGAACACACCAGAATAAAAGGAACCCCCACAAAGCAGAACGGGGGGGCTCTGCGAAACCTCACAAGTGTCTGAGGAACATTAGCAATGTTGCTAACTGTGAAAATATAAAGAAAGAAAACAGAAACAGGTGCCGGACCAAAATAAGCCAGCCTGACCTTTTAGCAGCGGTGTGTATTTTTCAGTAACGTGGACAGCAGAAGGAACACAGACTGTGGCTGTAAGCTGTGTTTGCTCTTTATCGATCACACGCTTCAGTTGTGTTTGCCTGAATAAGTCGAATACCTTCTCCTTTGCCTGTTTGGATTTGAACACACAGACACAAGAATAGAAGAATAATCTGGAAATCCTCAGCAGGTGTTCACCACTCACTCCTGGGGTTATTTAACAGACACGCTGTTACGCAGATCAGGGATGCTCATATTACTGTGATCGTCCAGAGTTCTACTGAGGTTGTGGTGGCACGGGTGGGGGATTCTCCACCCAGAGCAGGCAGCTGGGATAAGGGGGAACAATGGACCGGAGGAGGAAGTGCCACCGGGAAGGGGGGGGGGGGGGGGTACCAGACGGGACAGCATGGACTATGCACCCCCCGGGGAGAGAAGGATCTGCCGGAGGCGCTGGAAGAGAGAAGGGTGTGAGCAGCGGTGCCGGCGTTATGTTATGTTAATGTGCCACACAGGTCTTTGTTCCAAACAATATATTATGGTCAGAAGTTCCGGGTCTCAATGCATGGAATTAAAGGCATAAAAGAGGAATGCACAGAGACCCGGGAGCTCTTTTTACTGTACTGTATGTTGGAGAATGAATAAAGTTCATGGGTCGTCCAGCTCGTTGCCTCACCTGCTTCTTTTCTCCACAATGGTGACCCTAAGACGTGCCATGGAAAGTGAGCCGAGCGTCACCCCGGAGACTGCCTGGAGGGAGAGCACCAGCGGCGCATGCGCTGTCTCAGTCAAGCTCCCAGACTTCTGGCTTCACAACCCGACTGCGTGGTTCTTGCACATAGAAGCCCAGTTCGCACTCCACGGGATAACAACGGACAATACCAAGTATTACTATGTGGCCGCTGCGCTGAACGCGCACGCCACGCAACAGGTGATGAGCCTGATCCAGGAGCCACGCTGCCTGCTGCCATGCCAATTCAAGAAGGCGGAAAGACAGCACGTTCGGAATTCAGTTGCAGCTGCAACTGATGGTGACAGGAACAGACTGCTTTATGTCACGGACAAACGTTCGGGGAGACAGTTTTTGATGGACTCCGGTTCCCTGAAGAGCCTCATCCTGCCGGTCAATGCAGACAGAGTGGCAGGAGGCAGCGGTCCCGAGCTCATGGCTGCCAACGGATCCACCATCAGGACATTTGAGGAGTGGACACTGACAATATGCTTACATGGACGCAACTTTCAGTGGGACTTTGTGTAGCTGCATGTTCTGCCCCCATTAGGCACAGATTTTATATGTCCTTATGGGGTGTTAGTCGATGTTGCTAATAGGAGACTACTGGACGCTGTCCTTTTTTCCTCACTGCCCTGTACAGCTTGGGGAGCTGTGTCAACAACACTGGCTAACATTATAGCTCCAGGGGGTAAATACCAACATTTGCTCACACAGTTCCCAGCACTCACGGTCCCGACTTTTTCGGCCGCGATAACGAAACACGGGGTCGAACACTTCATAACGACAAAAGGCCCACCAGTGTTCACACGACCTTGGTGCTTGGATGCAGCTAAACCGGCCAGCGCACGAGAGGAGTTTGCCAACTTAGAGCTGTTGGGCATCCGCAGGCGCTCCAACAGCCCATGGGCATCCCCGCTACATATGATGCCTAAAGCTGACGGATCGTGGCGACCGTGCAGCGATTTCCGGCGCTTGAATAATGCCACGGAACACAATCATTATCCCATTCCACACATCCAGGATTTTTCCATGCACCTGGCCGGGGTGCGTGTTTTTTCGAAAATGGATGTAGTCCGCAAATACCATCAGGTCCTGGTGCGCGCGGAAGATGTTCCGAAAACAGCGGCAATAACTCCTTTCGGCCTTTTTGAGTTTTTACGCATGCTGTTCGGATTAAAAGGCACAGTGCAGACTTTCCAGAGGATGATGGACGCAGTGCTTCGCGACTTGTCCTTTGTTTTTGTCTACTTAGACGACATTCTGACAGCTAACGCATCTGAGGAGGAACACATCAACCATCTCAAGACAGTCTTCCAGAGGTTGGAAGTGCACAGGCTTATAGTGAACCTGGCAAAGTGCCAGTTTGGTGTGCCAGTGATTGATTTTTTTGGGCCACTGCATTTCGCTGGAGGGTGCGATTCCACTACTGGATAAGGTGCGCGCCGTGTCAGACTTTTTGCATTTGCAGAGCGTGAGGGCCCTGCAGGAGTTTTTGGGGATGGTCAATTTTTATAACCATTTCCTTCCCTGGGCAGCCCAGCTGATGCAGCCATTGTATGCCGTGCTGAAAAAAAAGAAAGCCACAGAAAACATCGACTGGACATCCTGACCGAGTCCAGGCTTTCACGAGCACCAAAACAGCGCTTGTAGAAGCCGTGTTGCTAGCTCATTCAGATCTGTCGACATGGATAGCGTTTACAACGGATGCATCTGATGTTGCCATAGGAGCAGTGGTAGACCAGTACGTCTCCGGTTCGTGGCAGCCACTCGCATTTTTCAGTCGGACTTTGCGCGACAATGAACACAAATACAGCATGTTCGACAGAGAGTTGTTGGCTCTATACCTGGTGACACGCCATTTCCAGTTTTGGCTAGAAGGGTGCGAGTTCACCGCGTTCGTAGACCATAAGCAGCTGACATACGCGATGTCCAAGATCTCGGAACCGTGGTCGGTGCGGCAGCAACGGCATTTGGCCGCGATCTCGGAGTTTACGACCGACATTCAACACGCTGCCGGTAAGCTCAACGTCGTGGCCGATTGTCTGTCGCACACATTAGTCTCCCCAGTCTACACGGGAATAGATTTCTCTGTGATGGCCGCGGAGCAAGCTGGAGTCATGGACATTTGCGCACTCCAGTCTGCGCCTACTGGATTAAGGCTGGAGAGCAGGGTGGTGCAAGAAGGGTGCCCTTCCTTGCTCTGCGACGTCTCCACGGGCCATGAGCTCTTAGCACCATCGCGTTTTTGAGTCGGTCCACTCCCTTTCGCATCCGGGAGTGCACGCTTCAGTGAAGCTAGTGGGGGCGAAATTTGTCTGGCCGCGCTTGCGCAAGGACGTGAAGGATTGGGCCGCAGCTTGCGTCGCATGTCAGCGGGCCAAAGTGCACAAGCACACCAGAGCCCCCTTTGAGCCATTCCAAATCCTGGCCAGGAGGTTTGACCACATCCACATGGATTTGGTGGGACCCCTCCTGCCATTGCAAGGTTTCACACACCTCTGAACAATCGTGGATCGCACCACACACTGGCCTGAAGTGGTCCCGCTGGCTTCTACCACGTCCGCAGAAGAGGCTCGTGCTTTTTTGTCGGCTTGGGTTGCACGGTTCGGATCCCCGTCAGACATCACTTCCGACAGGGGTCCACAATTCCTTTCGGAACTCTGGTCCGCGATGGCCTGGAGCCTAGGGTCAAAATTCACCGCACTACCGCATACCCCCCCCCCCCCAAAGCTAACGGGTTATGCGAGCATTTTCATAGGTCGGTTAAAGCAGCACTCAGAGCTTCGCTCACGGACACAAATTGGGTTGACCGTCTGCCCTGGGTTCTTTTAGGGTTGCGCTCCACACCTAAGGAGGATTTGGCAACCTCCCTGGCAGAACTTGTTTTTTCTCAGCCATTGCTGATCCCCGGAGAGTTTTTACCGGAAAATCCTGCGCCCGAGGCTGATCCACCCGGGCAATTTTTGCACAGTACGGAGGCTTTTAACGTGCCGGGCCCGGCCCACCATTGTTTTCCCCGCACTTTCATCCCCAAGAGTTTACAGAATGCCAGGTTTGTTTTCGTCAGGCATGATGCGCACCGAACCCCGCTGCGCCCACCATACGACGGACTGTCCAGGGTGTTGGAACCTGGGGCAAAACATTTTGTGTTAGACTTGGGGGGGGGGGGCATAGGGAGACTGTCTGTATCGACAATCTGAAACCCGCTTTTGTGTTGGCAGACAAGCAGGTGGTGTTGGCCCAAGCTCCCCGGCGCAGACGTCCACCATTGGTGGCTCCACAAGTTGGTGTTCCCTCGGTAGGGACCTGCGCATGTGAAGCTGATGTGTTTTCCCCCCTCCCTCTTTCCCTCGACAGACTGACGTGCTCTCCTGTACACCACACCAGCAGGGTGCTTCGACTGGATTGGTGACTCCCCGCTACAGCCACTATGGGTGCTAGCTCAAGCCCAACGGATGGGGGGGGGGGGGGGGTAGTGCCCTTTCTGGGTGTTTGGGGGGGGCTGTGTGGTGGCACAGGTGGGGGATTCTCCACCTAGAGAAGGCAGCTGGGATAAGGGGGAACAATGGACCGGAGGAGGAAGTGCCACCAGGGGGGCTCAGACTGGACAGCATGAACTATGCACCCCCCGGGGAGAGGAGGAACCACCGGAGCCGCTGGAAGAGACAAGGGTGTGAGCAGCAGCGCCGGCGTTATGTTAATATGCCACACAGGTCTTTGATCCAAACAATATATTATGGCCAGAGGTTCCGGGTCTCAATGCATGGAATTAAAGGCATAAAAGAGGAACGCACAGAGACTCGAAAGCTCTTTTTACTGAACTGTATGTTGGAGAAGGAATAACATTCATGTGTCGTCCAGCTCGTTGCCTCATCTGCTTCCTTTCTCCACAAGGTGAGATATTCATGTCAGCGA
The DNA here is from genome assembly GCA_020510985.1 of Pholidichthys leucotaenia. NCBI lineage: Eukaryota > Metazoa > Chordata > Actinopteri > Cichliformes > Pholidichthyidae > Pholidichthys > Pholidichthys leucotaenia. Next base: position 12,063,107 of record CM035846.1, read on the forward strand.
TGAATTTTAGATGTTTTTCCACAAAATTCCGCAGCTTTTCTCTGAAATTTCTGATAATTTCTTTTTCAAAAACCATAATTTAAAAAGCAGCTCAGTGGTGCAGTGTATAGCACTGTGGCAGCACAAGAAGGTCACGGGTTTAATCCCACCCCCTGAGCATTGGTGGCCCTTCTATGTGGAGTTTGCATGTTTTCCCCGTGTCTGCGTGGGTTTTCTCCAGGAACTCTGGTTTTCTCCCACAGGCCAAAGACATGCTCGTTAGGTTAACTGGCATCAACTGGGGATCCTAAATTGTCCTTAAGCGTGAATGTGGGAGTGAATGGTTGTCTGTCTCTCTGTGTTGTCCCTGCGATGGATTGGCGATCTGTCCAGGGTGGACCCTGCCTCTTGCCCAAAGATGCTGGGATCGGTTCAGGCTCCCCGCGACCCAAAACGGATTTCAGCAGTAAAAGATGGATGAATGTATAATTTTCCAAGAGAAAAACGTGTTTAATAGGAAACTTGTCATATTACTAATATAATACGAATACAAATTTTGAAGAATAAAGGTGCAAAAATATGAAAAGATGGCAATTTAAAATTAAAAAAGTCCCAAATTACAATTTAAATACATAGAATAAAAATGCAGATTTGTGAGAAAAATGTTGCAAATCTATGAGAAAAAAGTTACAAATGTTTGAGAGAAAAACTGCAAATTTATGAGTATAAAGTTACAAAGTTATGAGAAAAAAGTAAAAACAAATTAGAGGGGGAAAATTGCAAATTAACAAGAAACAAGAACACTCTGAGGCGAATGCAGTATACCACGCCTCCACTTTCATTGAACATCAATTCAATTCAACTTTATTTATATAGCGCCATTTCACAACAACAGTCATCTCATAACACTTTCAACTGTAGGGGAAACCTCCACAGTTGCAGAAAGACCCCAGCAATCAGGCGATCCCCTGTGAGCAAGCGCTTGGTAACGGTGGAGAGGAAAAACTCCCTTTTAACAGGAAGAAACCTCCAGCAGAACCAGACTCAGAGAGGGGCAGTCATCTGTTGCAACTGGCTGGGGAGTGAGGGGATAAAGAAGATGAAAAGAACAGACATGTAGAGAGCAAACAGCACGATGGGGACTCAATCTATGGGAGAGAACAAACAGATAGATGTTAATGACCAGCAAAAAAAAAAAACAAATTCATTGAGAGTGAAGAAAGGAGTGAGGTCCAGTGCATTATTGGAGGTCCCCCGGCTGTCTAAACCTATTAGCAGCATAACTAAGGGAGGGTTCAGAAACACATGATCCCTCCCTAATTGTAGGCTATATCAAAAAGGAAGGTTTTAACCCTATTCTTAAAAACAGAGATCAAGTCTGACTCCCGAATCCAGATTGGCAGCTGGTTCCACAGGAGAGGAGCTTGATAATTGAAGGCTCTGCCTTCCATTGTACTTTGAGATTTTAGGCATTACAAGTAATCCACCATTTTGGGAGGGTAGTGCTCTGTTAGGATAATAGGGTAGTATCAGATCTTTCAAATAAAAAAGGGGCCTGATTGTTAAGAGCTTTGTGAGTAAGAAGAAGGATTTTAAACTTAATTCTAAACTCTATGGGAAGCCAATGAAGGGAGGCCAGAACCAGAGAGATCTGATCTCTCTTTCTAGTACCTGTTAAAACTCTTGCTGCAGCATTTTGGATCAACTGAAGACTTTTTAAAGATGTTTTAGGACAACCTCATAATAAAGAGTTACAGTAATCTAATCTCGAGCTAACAAAAGCATGGATCAGTTTCTCAGCATCACTCTGAGATAAGACAAGATAAGATAAGATAAGATAATTCAATTCAACTTTATTTATATAGCGCCATTTCACAACAACAGTCATCTCATAGCACTATCAACTGTAGGGGGGAACCCCCACAGTTGCAGAAAGACCCCAGCAATCAGGCGATCCCCTGTGAGCAAGCACTTGGCGACGGTGGAGAGGAAAAACTCCCTTTTAACAGGAAGAAACCTCCAGCAGAACCAGGCTCAGGGAGGGGCAGTCATCTGCTGCGACTGGCTGGGGGGTGAGGGGATAGAGAAGAAGAAAAGAACAGACATGTAGAGAGCAAACAGCACGATGGGGACTCAATCTATGGGAGAGAACAAACAAATGTTAATGACCAGCAAAAAAAAATATTTCATAGAGAGTGAGGAAAGGAGTGAGGCCCAGTGCATTACTGGAGGTCCCCCGGCTGACTAAACCTATTAGCAGCATAACTAAGGGAGGGTTCAGAAACACATGATCCCTCCCTAATTGTAGGCTATATCAAAAAGGTAGGTTTTAGCCCTATTCTTAAAAACAGAGATCGAGTCTGACTCCCGAATCCAGATTGGCAGCTGATTCCACAGGAGAGGAGCTTGATAACTGAAGGCTCTGCCTCCCATTGTACTTTTGGAGATTCTAGGTATTACAAGTAATCCTGCATTTTGGGAGCGTAGTGCTCTGTTAGGATAATACGGTAGTATCAGATCTTTTAAATAAAAAGGAGCCTGATTGTTTAGAGCTTTGTAAGTAAGAAGAAGGATTTTAAACTTAATTCTAAACTCTATGGGAAGCCAATGAAGGGAGGCCAGAACCGGAGAGATATGATCTCTCTTTCTAGTACCTGTTAAAACTCTTGCTGCAGCATTTTGGATCAGCTGAAGACTTTTTAAAGATGTTTTAGGACAGCCTGATAATAAAGAATTACAATAATCTAATCTCGAGCTAACAAAAGCGTGGATCAGCTTCTCAGCATCACTCTGAGACAAGATGCTCCTAATCTTGGCAATATTACGCAAATGATAGAAGGCAGTCTTAGAAACAAATTTAATATGTGAATTGAAGGACAAATCCTGATCAAAAATAACTCCAAGGTTCCTCACAGAGCTATTAAGAGAAAGAGTAACTGCATCCAAACTGAAAGTTTGATTTGGAAAGGAATTTCTAAGGTTTTTTGGACCAACAAGAATGACTTCAGTCTTATCTGAATTTAATAGCAGGAAATTACAAGTCATCCAAGCTTTGATTTCCTTAAGACAGGCTTCTAACTTGGCTAATTGATTACTATCATCTGGCTTCATTGACAGGTATAATTGTGTGTCATCTGCATAACAATGAAAATGTATACAGTGCTTTCTAATAATGTTGCCTAACGGAAGCATGTATAAACTAAAAAGAGTAGGGCCTAGCACAGATCCCTGTGGAACTCCATGACTAAGCTGAGTTGAAAGAAAACTCATTATTTACATGAACAAACTGGAAACTATCAGATAAATAAGATCTAAACCACTGCAACGAAGTTCCATTAAGTCCAACATAGTGTTCTAATCTATCAAGTAGAATATTATGATCGATAGTATCAAAAGCTGCACTAAGGTCTAAAAGGACAAGTACAGAAACTAGTCCATTATCAGATGCAATGAGGAGATCGTTAGTGACCTTCGCTAAGGCTGTTTCAGTACTATGATGGATTCTAAACCCAGATTGAAACTCTTCAAGTAAACCATTTCCCTGCAGGTGGTCAAATAATTGCATAGCAATAACTCTTTCTAAGATTTTTGAAATGAAAGGGAGATTAGAGATTGGTCTATAGTTAGCTAAAGCTCCTGGATCTAGCGTTGGCTTTTTGAGTAAGGGTTTAATTACAGCCGTTTTAAAAGCCTGCGGTACATGGCCTAAAGTTAATGAAGAATTGATTATATGAAGAATAAAGCTACCAATAAGTGGGAAGACTTCTTTAAATAACCTGGTAGGAATAGGGTCTAAAAGACAAGTTGAAGGTTTGGATGAGGAAACTATTTTGTCTAACTCACAAAGGTCGATTGGAGTAAACTCATCAAGACAGACATCAAAAGAAGGAGTTGTAGTAGTTACAGTATTTAAGTTAACTGTGGGAAGAATCTGATTGATTTTATCTCTGATGGATGAAATTTTATTATTGAAAAAGTTCATAAAGTCCTGACTAGTAAGCTCTAAGGGAATGCTAGGATTGACAGAGTCCTGACTCTTTGTCAACCTGGCTACAGTACTGAAGAGAAACCTGGGATTATTCTTGTTCTCTTCTATTAATGCAGAGTAATAACTTGTTCTAGCTTTTCTAAGAGATTTTTTATAAATTAAAAGATGATTTCTCCAAGCTAAATAGATTTCATCTAAATTAGTAGAGCGCCATTTTCTTTCTAATTGACGGGTCTTCTGTTTTAAGCTACGAGTTTCTGTGTTGAAACAAGGAGTTAGAAATCTCTGATTAGACTTTTTCTTTTTTAAAGGGGCTATCATGTCTAGAGTCTGATGCAGAGAAGCTGTAACACTATCTACCATACGATCAATTACAGAAGGAGCAAGCTGTCTATAGCTTATTTCCGTTGTGTTGGCACATGGCATAGAGGAAACATAGAGGAAATACTTTTCTTTAGGAGCCAAAAAGTCAGAAATAGTAAAATCAAAGATTAACAGACAATGGTCTGACAGTACAGGGTTATGAGGAGACACTACCAGCTTTTCTGTTTTTTTCTATTTCTATGCCATATGTCAGAACAAGGTCCAACGTATGGTGGAGATAATGGGTAGAATTTCCTACTTTCTGAGAAAACCCCATCGAGTCTAATATTGAATTAAATGCCATATTAAGGCAATCACTGTCTACATCTACATGTATATTAAAGTCCCCTACTATAATTATTCTATCTGATTTCAGCACTAAATCAGCTAAGAATTTGGCAAATTCGGATAAAAACTCTCAGTAGGTTGATGGAGGACGATAAACTATGGCAAATAAAATTGGGTTTAGCCTAAAATTGCTAAAATGCCCAATACTGAGGACCAGGCCCTCAAAGGAATTATAACATGAATTTTGCTTTACATTAACTAGTAATTTGGAATGGTAAATTGTTGCTACTCCTTCTCCACGACTAGAACTTCTGGGAATTTGACAGTTTAAATAACCAGAGGGAGTTGATTCATTCAAACCAACATAATCCTCTTGTCCTAACCAAGTCTCTGTAAGGGATATTAAATCAATCTGATGATCAATTAACAGATCATGGACTAGCAGAGATTTGGGAGTTAGAGACTTAATATTTAACAAACCGCATTTAATTTTTAAATTATGAGGAGAAACAGAGGCCAAATCATTCAATTTAGAGGCTTCATGTTTAATTTAAGTTTTACCAACTTTTTGTTTAATCACTTTGGGATGCTTATACATTATATTTTTATTTACTTTGGAGGGAGCAGACACTGATTCTCTGATGGGGAAGACAGGGACTAAGTTGAGGGGTGGCGGATGAAGAGGAGCTGCAGAGAGGCATGTGGGACTGCGACTCTGCTTCCTGGTCCCAACTCTTGAGTTGTCAAGGTTTTGGAAATTTGGATAAAAATGATGCCAGACTGTTAGATAAATGAGACGCACCATCCAAAGTGGGATGGACACCGTCTCGTCTAATAAGACCAGGTTTTCCCCCAAATGAGCTCCAGTTGTCTATGTAGCCCACGTTGTTTGCAGGACACCACACAGACAGCCAGCGGTTGAAGGATGACAAGTGGCTAAACATGTCATCACTGGTCAGATTGGGGAGGGGCCCAGAGAATACTACAGTGGCAGACATTGTTTTGGCAAAGCCACACACCAATTCCACGTTAAGTTTTGAGACTTCCAACTGCCAGAGTCGAACGTTATTAATGCCGGCGTGGATAGCAATTGTGGAGTATCTACAGTTACTTTTAGCCAGCATTTTCAAATTTGACTCGATGTTGCCTGCTCTGGCCCCAGAAATGCATTCGACTGTGGCCACTGGAGTCTCTAGGTTCACGTTTCTGACTACAGAGTTGCCAATGATCAGAGTTTTTTTCCTCAGCGGGTGTGTCGCTGAGCGGAGAAAAATGATTAGAAACATGAACAGGTTGGTGGTGAACCGGGGCTTTGCAGCTAGGCTTCCTTCTCATCGTCACCCACCCAGTCTCCTCGCTGCTGAGGAGGACCGAAGGACCGCTAGCAAGTCGCCCTAAGCTAGGGAGCTCTGCTGCAGCTAAGGGGCATCTGTCATGATTAACTGGCGCAGACGGTGTTTCAATGCAGCAGAGCCGGGATTCCAAATCAGACAACCTCGCCTCGAGCGCCTCAAAAAGACAACATTTATTACATTTACCATTATCACTAAAAGAGGCAGAGGTGTAGCTAAACATCTGACAGAGAGAGCACACCGGAGGAGAGGAAGGAGAGCTAGTAGCCATAGCTAGTGGCTAACCCAAAGCTAACAAAAACACCGATGAAAGGTGAACAGAAGGCTAAAGAGGGTGATTAGATGACACTGAGTGCGCACACAGGTGCAAGAGGCTTGATAAACAGAAGTGAGAGCTGACGGTAGATGGAAAAAAGTGATTAAAATACAATTAAAGGCAAAATCCTCGGGAGAATGAGGAGAGCAAACCACAGACAGCCAGCAACACAGGAAGTGACGACACGTTACCACAGGAAGCCGAGTGGGACCAACCAAGCCAGGGAGGGATGCATATCCCACTATGTCACTGAAGGAGAGCAGTTTTCAGCTTTTCCATATCATTATTGGATAAGAACCAAATTATGATAGGGCTATCATCCATGAATATACAACAAAAATAGTTTGATACAACTCATAAGTATTGAGGGAAACGGGTAGAAAGGTATGTGGTGTATCCAGTGGACAGAGGAAGGAAGACAAGGGATGTGGTGGTGGAATGAGGAGGTACAGGAAAGTATTCAGAGGAAGAGGTTAGCAAAGAAAAAGTGGGATAGTCAGGGAGATAAAGAAAGTAAACAGGAATATTTGGAATCTAGGCCCATGGCAAAGAGAGAGGTGGCAAAGCCAAAGGAATATAGTGAGTTGTATGAGAGGCTGGACACTAAGGAATGAGAAAAGGACTTGTATCAATTGGCAAGACAGAGGGATCGAGCTGGAAAGGATGTACAGCAGGTTAGGTTGATGAAGGACAGAAATGGCAAAGTACAAACAAATGATGAGAGTGTGTTGAAGGTGGAAGGAATATTAAATTAAATCACCCTTATTGTCATTCAACTGTACAACCGATCAAGTACAGTAGAACAACATTGTGTTTTACCTATCTACTGTGTTAATCACACACACCCCAAGTGTAGAATCAGAGGGCCGCTGCCATGCAAGGCACCGCCACAAATTTCCCTCCTCCATTCCATTATTGCTGAGCACCAAGCTGGACGGCAGGAAGTTCCACTTTTATATGGTCTTTGGCATGACCCGGCCAGGATTTGAACCCCTGCCTCCCGGGTGTGGGGCGGATGCTCTACCAACTGAGGCACCACTCCGGTACCACTCCGGAATACTTTGAAGAGCTGATGAATAAAGAAAATGAGAGAGAGAGAGAGGAGGATGGATGAAGGAAAGATAGTGAACACGGAAGTTCCAAGAATTAGCAAGGCAGAAGTGAGGGCAGTTTTGAAGAGGATGAAGAATGGAAAGGTGGTTGGTCCAGATGACATACCTGTGGAAGTATGGAGATGTTTAGGAGAGATGGCAGTGGACTTTTTAACCAGATTGTTTAACAGAATCTTTCAGAGTGGGAGGATGTCTGAGGAGTGAAGAAGTGTTTTGGTATCAATTTTCAAGAACGAAGGTGATGCTCAGAGCTGTAGTAACTACAGAGGCATAACGTTGATCAGCCACACTATGAAGATATGGGAAAGAGTTGTTGGAGCCAGGTTAAGAGGAGAGGTGACAGTCAGTAAGCAGCAGTACAGTTTCATGCCAAGAAAGAGTGCTACAGATGCAATGTTTGCTTTAAGAGTGTTGGTGGAGAAGTATAGAGAAGGTCAGAAGGAGTTGCACTGTGTCTTTGTGGATCTAGAGAAAGCATATGATATAGTGTCAAGAGAGGAAGTGTGGTCCTGGATGAGAAAGTCAAGAGTGGTAGAAAAGTATGTGAAGGTGGTGCAGGACATGTATCAGGACAGCAAGATGGTGGTGAGGTGTGGTGTGAGAGTGACAGCTGGGTTCAAGGTGGGGGTGGGATTACATCAGGGATCGGCTCTAAGCCCCTTCTTGTTTGCTATGGTGATGGACAGACTGACAGACGAGGTCAGGCAGGAGTCTCTGTGGACCATGATGTTTGCAGATAACATTATGATCTGTAGTAACAGTTGGGAGCAGGTGGAAGAGAACCTGGAGAGGTGGAGGTATGCTCTGAAGAGAAGAGGAATGAAAGTCAGTAGAAGCAAGACAGAATACATGAGTGTGAATGAGAGGGAGGCAGGTGCAATGATGAAGATGGAAGGAGTAATGGTAATGAAGGTAGATGGGTTTAAATACCTGGGGTCAACCATCCAAAGCAATGAAAAATGCACAAGAGAGGTGAAGAAGAGAGTGAAGGCAGGGTGGAGTAGGTGGAGACAAATGTCAAGAGTGATTTGTGACAGAAGGATTGCAGCAAGAGTGAAAGGTAAGATCTACAAGAGAGTACTGAGATCTGCTATGATGTATGGATTGGAGACGGTGGCGCAGGAGGTGGAGGTGGCAGAGTTGAAGATGCTAAGTTTTCATTGGGAGTGACGAGGAGGGACAAGATTAGAAATGAGTATATCAGAGGGACAGCTCAGGTTGAGCTGTGTGGAGACAAAGTAAAAGAGTCAAGGCTGAGATGGTTTGGACATGTGCAGAGGAGGGATAGTGGATATACTGGAAAAAGGATGTTAAAGATGGAGCTGCCAGGCAGGAGGAAAAGAGGAGGACCACAGAGAAGATTCATGGATGTAGTGAAGGAGGACATGGAGAGGGTTGGTGTTACAGAGAAAGATGGAAGGGATAGGGTGAGATGGAGACAGATGATCCACTGTGGCGATCCCTAAAGGGAGCAGCCGAAAGAAGAAGAAGAAGAAGACGATGAAGAAGAAGAACCATAGTTGTAGGGCAGTATCCCAAAGTGAACCTGTGTAGCAAGTGTGGTGACCCTAGAGAGCTTCTCTAGTCAAGAGGGCACAGGGAATGCTGACCTTGACCTTTGACCTTTCGACTCCAAACCCATAGTCAGAGGTCATGGTCTCAGGGTAAACCTGTTTATCAAGTTTCAAAAGATTTGGAACAAAACTGTAGGAGGAGCTGATTTCACAAGACAGTTACTGAGGTGAAACAGGAGGTCAGAGGTCAGGCCAATCACAACCAAATTACAATATGCGCACCATCAGCATATATCAAACCATGGTACCAAGTTTCAGAACAAAACTGAAGGAGAAACTGATTTCACAAAAGTGGGACAGACGGATGGAGGGACGGACAGACAGACGGACGATCTGACCCATAACATAATCCTCCTTTGGTCTTTGACTGGCGGGGGATAAAAAAGTGCAAAATTATGAGGAAAAAAGTTGCAAATGTAACAGAAAAATGTTGAAACTTTATAGGAAAAAATTAGCAGATCACCTCCTGCTGACAGGTTCGTTCATTTTAGTTCACCTGTGTTCCTTCATTTTCAGCTCTGACATGTTTTATGGCTCCATCATGGCCGCCCACCGTTGTGGCAGCGGCTCCACCCGTCCAACTTTTCTTTTCTCTCTGTTCCTCTCACAGCTCCTCTCTCTCTCTCTCTCTCTCTCTCTCTCTCTCTCTCTGGTGTCGATCAATAACGCTGCAGCTTTAAGCCCACTACCAGCAGCTCTGATGTCCCCGGGACCCCAAGGGGCCCCGGGTGGGTTCTAGTCTGAGCCAGACGTGCTCCGACATCAATCGATATTCCTGCGGGCCAATGAGCCGAGCGTGTCTTACTCTTCAGAGTGACACTTCTGAAAGATGAAAGGAAAATCCTGATGGGAAACGGCTTTGAAAATAGCAGAAATTTAAAAAAAAAAAAATGTTTCAGCTCGTTAACGGCTAATTGAAGACAAACTGGCTTCATATTTTTAAGACCCAAATGATTTCCAGTCAAAACAAACAGTGATCTTGTTGGAGGGATGAACTTCCAGAGAAAATAAAGGGTTGAGTTGTCTAGACTTTACTGCTCAACCCTGAGATAGTCATGAGGATAAAACGCTTCATTCTAGAATAAATATTCTATTCGTCTCTGCCACATTTTTAAGTCAAACAAGCCAAAGTCCTCCTGCACAGGAGTTCTCCTCGCCCACAGATTCTAGGACTACAACCAGGGGTGATTTCTCAGTTTTTTAATGGGGATGGGGGGGGTCACCAATTTACATCAGGTAGTAATTTATAAATGTAAATAAGGTACAAATTTGCAAGAACAAAGGTGCAAAGATATCATAAAAGATGCCATTTTAAAGATCAAAGAAGTCACAAATTGTAAATTAATTACACAGAATAAAAAGTTGGCCAGCATCCAGATGAGTGTTGCAAATTTATGAGAAAAAAGTCACAAATTGTTGAGAAAAAAGTTGAACATTTACAAGAAAAATGTAACAAGTTATAGAGAAAAAAGTTGAAAATTTACAGGAAAAAATGTAACAAATGTTTGAGAAAAAACTGAACATTTACAGGACAAAAGTTACAAATTTATGAGGCAAAAACATCCCATTTTTTTAAGAAAAAGTTGCAAATCTATGAGAAAAAAAAGTTGAAGTTGCAAAAAAAAAAATTTGCAAATTTTTGAGGAAAAATGTTAAAATTTATGAGAAAAAAGTTGAAAATTTGTACAAAAAAGTTGCAAATTTTGGGGACAAAGTTGCAAATCTATGAGAAAAAAAGTCAAAAAGTTACACGAAAAAAACCTGCCAATTTATGAAAAAAAAGTTCAAGATTTACAGGGAAAAAAGGTGCCAAAATACAAGAAAACATGAGCAAATTAATGAGGAAAAAAGTCAAATTTTTAAGAAATACACTGCAAACTGATGAAAAAAAAAAAGTTGAATGTTTACAGGAAAAAAATTTGCAAATTTTTTAGAAAACAGCTGAAAACTTACAGGAAAAGGTGCAAAATTACAACAAAAATTTTTCAAATTAATGAGAAAAAAAGTCTAATTTTTAAGAAAAAAGTAGCAAATTTATGAGGAAAAAAGTTTAAAATTTATAGGAAAAAAGTCACAAGATTTTGAGGAAAGTGTTGAAAAATTAGTGAGAAAAAAGCTGAAAAATTACAGGAAAAAAGTTGCAAATTTATGAGGAAAAAGTAACAATTTTTTAAAGAAAAAGTTGCAAATCCACAAGAAAAAAAGTTGAAACGTTACAAGAAAAAAAATAACAGATTTTTGAGAAAAAAGTTGCAAATTTACAGGAAAAAAGGTGCAAAATTACAATAAAAAATTGCAAATTAATGAGGAAAAAAGGCCAAATTTTTAAGAAAAAATTTGCAAATCTACAAAAAAAAGTTGCAGAATTATGAGGAAAAAAAGTTGTAGATATATGTTTTTTCCATTTCTGCTAAAAATTATCATTCTCTTTCATTAATCCACAGTCAATAACACATCTCACTAGTCATTAACATGGCTAACTTAGTGACATGAATCAGCACATCCAGGGATTGTATGAGTTTTTTTTCGTAGTGTAGACAAGCTCATTGAATAATCCACAGCCAATTATATATCTTTCACCATTTTTCTTATTTTATTTTGGCCATGACAGCTGCATATATTGGGGCCGCTAACGTTAACTGGTCTGAGCAGCCACAGCCGGGATTTCTGACCAACTCTGAGGTCGACCCACATCCTGCTAGCCTTTAGCATAGCTGCACCTCATTGTCCATTTATATCCACTTTCTATATATTCTATCCATCTCCACCAGACACCCTTCCCCCCCAGCTGGACCAGCTACCAACTCTTGAACACAGAGAGCTGCTTCTCCGTGTGTGAAATGGTACTGCAGTAATTAAACCCTGAGGTGTTCTGACCAAAGCATGTCACAGACATTTCATTAGTGCCTCTGGGAACTGTCAACATGTGGAAAAAGAGCAGAATACACGCTGTTTAAGTCTTTTAAGGTTCTATTTGTAACTGATCAGTTTTTGCTCTTTGTGACAAATGTGGCCAATAAGAGAACTGCAGCTCCTCTCTATTTCTGTGATGAACTCCAGATCAGGTTTTCCTCCACAGCAGTGGAGGCTGTTAAATGGAGTAGATTTACAAGAAAAAAGTTTCAAATTTACAAAAGAACATTCACAAATTTATGAGAAAAATTTCGAAAATTTACAAGAAAAAAATGCAAATTTATGAGGGAAAAAGTTATGAATGTTTGTGAGAAAAGTTGCAAATTTAAACATGCAAATTATAAAGAAAAAAAATTGCAAATTTATGATGAAAAAAGTTAATGTTCGAGAAAAAAAACCTGCAAAATTATGAGGAAAAAAGTGGCAAATTTATGAGAAAAATCTTGAACATTTACAGGAAAGAATTCTAATTTATGAGGGAACGTTATAAATGTTTGACAGAAAAGTTTCAAATTTATGAGTAAAAAGTTGAAAATTACAGGGAAAAACATGCAAATTAAGAAGAAAAATGCAAAATTATGAGGAAAAAATTCCAAATTTATGGAAAAAATGTGGAAAGTTTATAGGAAAAAATTGCAAATTTATTGAGAAAAAAGTTACAAATGTTTAGGAGAAAAACCTGCAAAATTATGAGGAAAAAAGTTGCAAATTTATGAGAAAGTTTTTGAAAATTTAAATGAAAGATGCCCCAGAAGCCCTTTTTCCCAGCCGGACCAGCTACCAACTCTTGAACACAAAGGGCTCCTTCCCCGTGTGTAAAATGGTACTGCAGTAATTAAACCCTGAGGTGTTCTGACCGAAGTGTGTCACAAACACTTCATTAGCTGAATGGTCACAGGCATTACTACCAAAATTTTGGCATCTGTCTGCCGTTTTAGCAGAGTTACGGGGTGTCTCAGTGAGTCGAAAATAAGGATAAATGCTAACTGTTTGTTCTAAAAATCCTCTCCATCCTTTCCCTGCTGCTTGTGGATCCCAGGAGACTTTTCCAGGACATTTATGAGCTGCTTTACTTTCTCATCCTGAGTGCACAGGAAAACATAAAGCATCTTCACTGGAATCATCTTTAATATCTGCCCATAAATCTTGACGTGTGAAGAGAGAGGAAGATTCGTTCAGCGAGTTTGTATTGAGAGCTGCTGCTGTTGCTGCCGCCCACGCATGCTGAGCATGAAACTGTCACTCCGCGTTCCTGAATATCTGTCCTTTCGTTCCCACTACACCAGCATGTATAATGCTGTCAGAGCTGTAATCCAAGCATCCAGCTGCAGTAAATATGTAAGCATGTAGGTGCAGCTGAACTACTGCGGCACATCTTAAATTGCGTTGGTATTCAGCAGGTAGAGTCTCATCTCCAGGTTTAATAAGAATAAAATCCTCTTCCTCTTTTCATGACGGAACTCTTCAGTAAATAAAAATCCAAACAGAACGATGCTAACCTTTTTGAAAACCAGATGTTAGGATAGCAGCAAAGCAAGATGGCTATACTGGAACACAACAGTTGATTCACATGCTAGGGGCTTTGTAATTAGTGGTGAAAGACGATTAACAATTTTAATCGCGACTGTTTTGAAATTGCTAGTTAATCTAACTTGGACTTCTTGGACTAAGAACGATCCAACAGACTCTCATGATGAATGCTAGAACAAGGATTCAGTGTACCCCGCCCGGTATGGGGTTACCGGGGCCCCACCCTGGAGCCAGGCCTGGGGGAGGGGCTCGATGGCTAGCATCTGGTGGCCGGGTTTCCGCCCATGGGATCCAGCCGGGCTCAGCCCTAAGAAGTTACATGGGTCCACCCTCCAGTGGGCTCACCACCTGCAGGAGGGACCATGGGGGTCCCGTGCTGTGTGGATCAGGTGGCGGTCAAAGGCAGAGACCTTGGCGGTCTGATTCCAAGCTTCCTAAACTGGCTTTTGGGACGTGGAATGTAACCTCTCTGGTGGGGAAGGAGCCTGAGCTGGTGCATGAGGTTGAGAGATACTGGCTAGATATAGTCGGCCTCACCTCAACACACAGCTCCAGTTCCGGAACCAGTCTCCTGGAGAGGGGCTGGAGCTTGGCCTACTCTGGAGTTGCCCCAGGCGAGAGGCGACGAGCAGGGGTGGGAATTCTTGTATCCCCCCACCTTGCTGCCTCTATAATTGGAGTTTTCCCTGGTGGACAAAAGGGTTATTTCCCTGCGCCTTCGGGTTGGGAAACGGGTCCTGACCATCATTTGTGCCTATGCACCAAATGATGTTTCAGAGTACCCACCCTTTTTGGAGTCTCTGACTGGGGTGCTGGAGAGTGCTCCTCTTGGAGATTCCATTGTCCTACTAGGGGACTTCAATGCACACGTGGGCAATGATAGTGAAACCTGGAGGGGGGTGATTGGGAGAAACGGCCTGCCTGATCTGAACCTGAGTGGTGTTCAGTAACGAACACCATGTTCAAGCATAAGGGTGTCCATATGTGCACCTGGCACCAGGACACCCTAGGTTGCAGGTCGATGATCAATTTTGTTATTGCGTCATCAGACCTGCAAACGTATGTCTTGGACACTCGGGTAAAGAGAGGTGCAGAGCTTTCAACTGATCACCACCTGGTGGTGAGTTGGATCTGTTGGCAGGGGAGAATGCCATTCAGACCTGGTAGACCCAAACGTATAGTGAGGGTGTGCTGGGAACGTCTGGCTGAGGACCCTGTCCGGGAGGTCTTCAACTCCCACCTCCAGAAGAACTTTGACTACATTCCAAGGGAGTCTGGAGATGTTGAGTCTGAATGGGCCATGTTCTCCACCTTCATTGTTGAAGCGGCTGCCCAGAGCTGCGGCCGCAAAGTCATTGGGGCATCTCGTGGTGGTAACCCTGAACCAAGTGGTGGACACCAGTGGTGAGGGGGACCATTAAGCTGAAGAAGGAGTCCCATCGAGCTTGGTTGGCTTGTGGGACTCCTGAAGCAGCTGAGGTGTACTGGCAGGCCAAGCGGAGTGCAGCTCGGCTGGTTGCTGAAGCAAAAACTTGGGTATGGGAGTTCGTTGAGGCCATGGAACAAGACTTTCAGTCGGCCTTGAAGAGACTCTGGCAAACTGTCTGGCGGTTCAGGAGGGGGAAGCAGCTCCTTGTCCACACTGTGTATTGTGCGGATGGGGCCCTGCTGACTTAGACTGGGGATATCATCGGGTGGTGGAAGAAACACTTCGAGGATCTCCTCAATCCCACTGACACCCCTTCCACAGAGGAAGGAGGGCTTGTGGATGAGGGGGACAACTTGCCCATCACAGGGGCTGAGGTCGCCAAGGTGGTTAAAATCTCTTTGGTGGCCGGGCCCCAGGGGTGGACGAGATTGACCCTGAGTACCTCAAGGCCCTGGATGTTGTAGGGCTGTCATGGTTGATACGCCTCTGCAACACTGTGTGGAGGTCGGGGGCAATGCCTTTGGCACAGCAAACCGGGGTCGTGGTTCCTCTCTTCAAAAAGGGGACCGGAGGGTGTGCTCCAACTTTAGGGAGGATCACATGCCTCAGCCTCCCTGGTAAGATCTATGCCAAGGTACTGGAGAGGAGAGTCCGGCCGTTGGTCAAACCTCAGATTCAAGAGAAGCAATGTGATTTTCGTCCTGGCTGTGGCACATTGGACCAGCTCTTTACCCTCTCGAGACTCCTCAAGGGCTCGTGGGAGTTTGACCAACCAGTTTACATGTGTTTTGTGGACTTGGAGAAGGCATTTGACCGCGTCCCTCGTGGATTTTTCTGGGGGCTTGTTGTTACGAACTTTTCGGTCTCTATATGACCATTGTCAGAGTTTGGTTTGTATTGCCAACACTCGGTCGGACTCATTCCCAGTGAGAGCTGGACTCCGCCAGGGCTGCCCTTTGTCACTGATCCTGTTCATAATTTTTATGGAAAGGATTTCTAGGCACAGCCAGGGAACGGAGGGTGTCATGCTTGGTGACCACGGGATCTCATCTCTGTTGCTTGCAGATGATGTTGTCCTGCTGGCTTCATCCAGCAATGACCTACAGGTCTTACTGGGACAGTTTGCCACTGAGTGTGAAGCGGCTGGGATGAGAATCAGTACCCAAGTCCGAGTCCATGGTCCTCAGCTGGAAAAAGGTAGATTGTCCTCTCTGGGTTGGGGACAAGCTCCTGCCCCAAGTGGAGGAGTTTAAGTATCTTGGGGTCTTATTCACAACTGACAGGAGAATGGAGCAAGAGATTGACAGACGGATCGGAGCAGCCTCTGCAGTGATGTTGACATTGTACCGGTCTGTTGTGGTGAAGAGGGAGCTGAGCTCTAAGGCAAAGCTGTTGATTTAGCAGTCAATCTATGTTCCTACCCTCACCTATGGTCATGAGCTTTGGGTAATGACCGAAAGAATAAGATCGTGGATACAAGCCGCTGAAATGAGCTTTCTTCGCAGGATTGCTGAACTCACCCTCAGAGACAGGGTGAGAAGCTCAGTCGTCCAGGAGAGGCTCAGAGTAGAACCGCTGCTCCTCCATATTGAAAGGAGCCAGTTGAGGTGGTTTGGGCATCTGATCAGGATGCCTCCTGGACACCTCCCTCTTGGGGTGTTTCAGGCACGTCCCTGTGGGAGGAGACCCCGGGGCAGACCCAGTACTCACTGGAGAGACTATGTCTCCCAGCTGGTCTGGGAACGCCTTGGTATCCTCTCTGAAGAGCTGGAGCAGGTGGCTGGGGAGGGGGAAGTCTGGGCTTCTATGCTTGGACTGCTGCCTCCGTGACCCAGACCTCCGGAAAAGGGGTAGAAGATGGATAGATAGATGGATGGATAGTTAATCTTGATTAATCGCACTTTAATTGCAGGTTTGTTCTATTTTTTCCCTATAAAATGCACTTTAAAAAGCAATCACCGAATGAGCTCCGACCAGCACTGTGGAATTGTTGTGGATTTTCTTTATATTGATAAATGTCAACATTTGTTTTAAACAACATTTTAAACAACATTTAACATTTGTTTGTTCTCTCCCATAGATTGAGTCCCCATCGTGCTGTTTGCTCTCTACATGTCTGTTCTTTTCTTCTTCTCTATCCCCTCACCCCCCAGCCAGTCGCAGCAGATGACTGCCCCTCCCTGAGCCTGGTTCTGCTGGAGGTTTCTTCCTGTTAAAAGGGAGTTTTTCCTCTCCACCGTCGCCAAGTGCTTGCTCACAGGGGATCGCCTGATTGCTGGGGTCTTTCTGCAACTGTGGGGGTCCCCCCCTACAGTTGATAGTGCTATGAGATGACTGTTGTTGTGAAATGGCACTATATAAATAAAGTTGAATTGAATTGAATTGAATTGAAATGTCCCTTGTTGATCTGGTTAATAAATAAAGGTGCAGAGTCAAAGATACCTTTTCTGGGTATTTATTCTTGATCAAGAGGAAGATTCCATTCAGCAGTTCAGCAGAAATGTTCACAGTCAAAATGAGAATTTTCTGTGGAAATACATAGCCTAGCTGTCTCCCAGAACTGACCTTGACAGGTTAGAGCCTCAGTGTCACAGGAAAAATTACGTTACAGCATTACGTTATGGCATTACGCAGACATCTACCCAATGTCTTGCCAATGTGCCAACGACCTCTATAAGATGTATTCCTGATGCAAACTTGCTGACATTGGCCCAACATATGTGTGCCAGCTACAATCAAACAGCTAATGCTAGGCAGCCTGCCCAATCAGTCTTCTGCTGAGTGGAACTCTCACGTGGTCAGACAGACCAACTGCAAACAGCTAGGCAGTTCGATCTACCAACTATCACGGCAAAAACATAACAAAATAAGCCAGACTGGCACAAGATATATTAACAAATGTGTATTCATGAGCTAGGTGGGAACAGGGATGTCTCCTGGGCCTACTGGACTTTAAAGAAAACGCATTAACACCGGTCTTGGTAAGCTAATGTTAGCAATGTTAGCTCTGGAGTTAACGCCCAGGGATCAGAAACGTCGGGTGTGGACTGGACCAATATCACAGCCAACGGCACAGTGATGGTTTTAACTGAAGAGCTGATTATAGACTAGAATAACATGCAACTTTTTTCTTCATCAATTACAACAATTTTGGACATTTTTTCTTGTAAATCTGTTACTTTTTTCATGTAAATTTGCAACTTTTTTCTCATTAAATTGCAACTTTTTCTCGTTAATTCTAATCTTCTGCCCATTTTGCCAAATGTTAAAATCTAATTATTTCTGAGTGAAGAGATTTTTAATATTTTTACTGTAATCACATGACCCAGGAAAGCATTTTAGAAGGTTAAAACCCACAAAATGTCATATTTAATGAATGGGACCTTTAACAAGATAGATCAGCAGTAAAAAAAAAAAAAAAAGGAAAACATGGCTTCAGACTGCAGTCGTCCATACATCTGTTTCAAGCACGTATCAAGGCTGCAGACTCAGACGACCTCCTCCTCCTCCTCCTCCTCCTCCTCCTCCTCCTCCTCCTGTCTGCTTCTACCAAACCAGCCCTCTCAGTTCCACGTCTGAACAACCCCGGTCACCAGCACGTCTGCAGCTGGAGGCAGGAACTCGATGTCCAGCAGTGACACGGCAAGACTGAGATGGAGAGTTAGCGGCGTTGGCTGTCAGGATTGACAGTGCTAAACTCCAGCTAACCCCGAGTTAAAAAAACAAAAAAACAGCCAGAGGGAGTTAGACAGTTACGCAACGAAGAGTCCATGCAGACAAACCAGACTCAGTGAGGACACGGGGAGGTCGTGACAGTCCAGACTGGAGATGCTCATTAGCATTTCTGTTGTCAAACTGTCTTATTGCTGAAAAACGGGAACAGATATTTACATTTTTCAGCTAAAAAATATAGCAGAAGTGAATGTAGACGCTCTTCAGTCTCTTTATGATCCATTAGAGCATAAACTTCTGCATATTTTTAGCTATTAAAAACCACTGGACTTTTAAAATACTAAACTATACAGTTTTTATGACATTGTTGAATGAATGAATTTATTTATTTCGGATAGTACATTACAGGTTAAAAGAAACTGTATAACAACAAGGTCAAATTAGACAAAGACTCCTTCTACTATACAGTTCCACGTGAGTTATCCGAAATGGGTGATGGCTGAAGCCGCAGCTTATATTGCCCACCCATATTCCATCCAAGAATTCAAAGGAGAAAAAGAGAAAACAAGACAAGAGCGATTACAATTTAAAGCAAGGCTAAGACAAAATATGACTGAGAGAAAAGAAAACTGAGCTAGTCTAAGTTAAGCGGTTACTATTCAAAAACAAATCTAAGACATAGTGTCACAGAGAAAAAAGAAAAACTAAGCTATAACACAACACAGGCTGGAAATGTCAATCCTTATGTGAGTTTACATGTCGTCTTGTAAATATGTTTGGAGTATTTCTTCCTTTAGTTTTTGTTTAAATTGTCCAAGCTTTGTACATGATTTTAATTCAGGTCCAAAATCGTTCCATAATCTGACACCTTGCACTGAAATACAGTGTTGCTTGGTAGTTGTTCTCACTGTAGGCTTTTGAAATATACATGTTCCTCTGAAGTGATATCGTTTCTCCCTTGTTTGGAACAACTTTTGGATATTTGCGGGCAGTGATAGATTCTTCACTTTGAACATTATTATTGCGGTTTTAAAGTCGATCAGATCTTTCAACTTGAGAGTTTTTTGTTTAAGAAAAAGTGGGTTTGTTGGTTCCCTGTAAGCTGCTTTGTTGATTATTCTAATAGCTCTCTTTTGAAGCATAAAGAGTGGATATATGTTTGTTTTATATGTATTTCCCCATATTTCATTACAATATGTCATGTATGGGAGTATTAATGAATGATACAAGGTGTATAGTGTGGGTTGATTCAGCAAATTTTTCACTCTGTGTAATATTGCAATTGATTTGGATACTTTACCTTTTATATAATTAATATGTGGCTTCCAACACAGTTTGTTATCAATTATTACTCCAAGGAATTTAGTTTCGGATACCCTTTCAATCTCTTCACCATTTACACTGAGTTTGGGTACTGGGTAGTTGTGATGGTTGTTAAAGACTATAAATTTTGTCTTGCTTAAATTGAGCGTTAATTTGTTTGAATCAAACCACAGTTTCAGCTTTCCTAATTCCTTTCCGAGTGTATCCAGAAGTTGTTCCAAATTGTTTCCACTGCATAGCAGGTTAGTGTCATCAGCAAACAATATTAAGTCCATTTTTTCTGAAACTTTACATATATCATTTATATACATATTGAATAATAATGGTCCCAAAACTGAACCCTGTGGGACTCCACAGGTGACCTTCAGCAGCTCTGAGTTTTTGTTGTTAACACATACAAACTGATATCTATTCTTTAAGTAACTTCTTAACCAGGACAGTGCTACCCCTCTAATACCACAATTTTGTAGTTTCTTTAATAATAGATTGTGATCTACTGTATCAAATGCTTTTTTAAGATCCAGGAATACTCCAACTGAATACTCTTTATTTTCAATGGCTGTTGATATTTTTTCTGTAAAATTCCATTAAGGCATATGCTGTTGTCCTTTTGTGTCTGAACCCATATTGCTGCTCACACAATAAATCATTCTTCAGTATGAAGTTGTCAATTCTCTCATAGAATATTTTTTCAAGTATCTTGGAAAATTGCGGTAATAGTGAAATTGGTCTGTAGTTGGAGAGTTCCCCTCTGTCGCCTGTCTTGTAAATCGGAATTACTTTAGCTATTTTCATTGCATTGGGAAATATACCTGATTGGAGAGACAGGTTACAGATATACGTCAGTGGTTTCACTATGCATTCAATAACAGTTTTGACTAGTAGCATATCAATACCATCGCAGTCAGTAGATGTTTTACTTTTGAACGATTTAACAATTTCAATGACCTCTCTTTCGTCTGTGTTCTTTATGAAGATGGTGTCTTTTACAGCAGTGTTATTGCATATTGAATCACCTGTTGGCACCGTAGTGGGTATTTCTCGGGCCAGTTTAGGTCCAATGTTAACAAAAAAATTATTAAATTCATCTGCAGGTGAAGCTATATTCACATTCGGAGTCGATTTATTATTTTTTGGAATGTTAGTTGGGTAGCTGGTATTTCTGCTTTTATTTCCAAGGATACTGTTGATTATTGACCATGTATTTTTAATATTGTCTTTGTTTTTTTCCAGTTCTTTACTGTAATAGTCTCTTTTACTGCATCTTATTATATATGTTAACTTATTTTTGTATGTTTTATACCGCTGCTCTGCTTCTTTTGTCCTTTTCTTTATGAAAGCTTTATATAATAAATTTTTCTTTTTACACGCCTTTTGTAGTCCTTTGGTTAGCCATGGTTTGTCAGTAAATTTGTGTTTAAGCTTTTTTTTAACTAATGGGCAGTTTTTTTCATAAAGAGTGGTTACAATGTTTATAAATGTGTCATAGGCTTCATTTACATCTGATACATAGACTTCTGTCCAGTCTTGCTTCAGCAAGTCCTCTTTAAAAGAACTGATTGCGTTTGGTGATTTGTGTCTGAACGATTTTGAGATTTTTTCTGGGTTGGGCCCCGTGTGGCCATGGATAAGTGCAAAGATTGGCAAGTGGTCGCTTATATCATTTATCAATAATCCACTTTCTATTTTCTTGTCGAGAACATTGACAAACAGGTTGTCAATAAGTGTAGCAGAGTGAACTGTGATTCTACTGGGATGTGTTATTGTGGGATATAGACTCATGCTGTACATAGAGTTCATGAACTCTGTAACTACATTTTGTTGATGTGGATTAAGTAGATCAATATTGAAATCTCCACAAATTGCTACCATTTTCTTACTAGTAATATTATTGTACAGCTCGACTAATTTATCTCTGAATGTCTCAATGCAAGTTCCCGGCGTTCTGTATATGCAGCTTATGATTAGATTTTTTGTTTTGTCTAGGTCAATCTCAACAGTAACACATTCCAGAATCCCTGGTAGTGCTGAGGACATTTCATTTACAAGCTTACATCTATATAGGTCATCAATATACAGTGCAACACCACCACCCTTTTTTTGAGATCTGTTAATGTTAAACATCTGATATCCCTCTATTGCCATCAGGGGAGCCTGGTCTTCATTAAGCCAGGTTTCAGAGACTGCTATAGCTGTGAATTTTCTGTTTAGCTGTTTTAAATAGTCCTGAATCTGTGAGAAGTTTTTGTTAAGACTTCTGCTATTGAAGTGTATTATTGACAGTTTACCATCTAATTGCACTTGACTTTTGAATTGCTTTTCAGTGTAATATTCACAGTGGTTATGAATATTATTGAAAAAGTGGTTATCAGGATCAATATCATTCTCCATCTCTTGTGGTTTATGTTCAGCATAGTGGCATATTTTTAGAGTTTGAGTTTCCTCACTCTGTGTTTCATAGTCAGTGTTCATCTGTATTTATCTAAGTCAGTAGCATCTCTGATCATTATACTTTTTGCTTGCTCAGGTGTTCCATTTAGTTTAATCCAAATTCTACAATTTCTTGTCCAGGTTGTCTGTATCTTATTATGTTTCTTTAGCATCCGTGCCTGCCGTGCTAATTCAGCGTTTTTTTTTGTCAGGTGTTCATTTAGGTAAACTTGAGTTTCCTTTAGTTTTTTGGCCTGCCTCAGTATGTCATTTTTCACCCTCCTGTTCATCTTTTAAGCTAATATTTTTAATCGTTAAGGTTCTGTTTAGTATTTTAACCTAATTTTCTTCAACTTTAAGCTATTTTACTTCTATGCTAACATTGTGAAAGGTTTGTTTTAGTTTTCTAAGATAGCATTAAGCTAACTTTTGTCGGTGTTTGGGTATTTTGCTTTTTTTGCTAATATTGTGAAAGGGTTGTCCATTTTAGTTTTTAACCCTTTGATACACCTTCAAAATAGTGAGGTTAATGTCCCTTCACACACAAATTTGCTCATAAAAAAAAAATAAAAAAAATCAAGCTATAATTTTTTTTTTTTTTTCAAAAAAATGTTTTCATTTTTTAAACGGGCATCAGTTGGATGGATTCAAGGTGGCGGTGGGATTACGTCAGGGATCGGCTCTGAGCCCCTTCTTGTTTGCCATGGTGATGGACAGGCTGACAGATGAGGTCAGGCAGGAGTCTCTGTGGACCATGATGTTTGCAGACGACGTTGTGATCTGTAGTGAGAGTAGGGAGCAGGTGGAAGAGAACCTGGAGAGGTGAAGGTATGCTCTGGGGAGAAGAGGAATGAAAGTCAGTAGAAGCAAGACAGAATACATGAGTGTGAATGAGAGAGAGGAAGGTGCAACGGTGAAGATGGAAGGAGTACAGGTAGTGAAAGTAGATGAGTTTAAATACCTGGGGTCAACCATCCAAAGCAATGGAAAATGCACAACAGAGGTGAAGAAGAGAGTGCAGGCAGGGTGGGGTGGGTGGAGACTAGTGTCAGGGTGATTTGTGACAGAAGGGTAGCAGCAAGAGTGAAAGGGAAGATTTACAAGAGACTAGTGAGACCTGCTATGATGTATGGTTTGGAGACGGTGGCGATGACAAAAAGACAGGAGGTGGAGCTGGAGGTGCCAGAGTTTAAGATGCTAAGATTTTCATTGGGAGTGACTAGGAGGGACAAGATTAGAAATGAGTACATCAGAGGGACAGCTCAGGTTGAGCAGTTTGGAGACAAAGTAAGAGAGTCAAGGCTGAGATGGTTTGGACATGTGCAGAGGAGGGATTGTAGATATATTGGATAAAGGGTGTTGAAGACAGAGCTGCCAGGCAGGAGGAAAAGAGGAAGAACACAGAGAAGATTCATGGCTGTTGTGAAGGAGGACATGGAGAGGGTTGGTGTTACAGAGCAAGATGCAAAGGATAGGATGAGATGGAGACAGATGATCCGCTGTGGCGATCCCTAAAGGGAGCAGCCAGAGGAGGAGAAGGAGGAGGAAGAGGAAGAAGTAGAAGAAGAAGAAGAAGAAGCCAGCACCAGTCCTAACCATACATATCAAATATTAATTAATTTCTTATATTTTTAACCCTTAAAATGCCAAGTTTTGTCATCATGCAACTGAATTTTATGGTCTTAAAACAAAATAAATAATTTATTTTCAATATACTTCATGCAAACTGATTTTTTTTTACAGTTTGATTACTGCAGCCTGGTATATGTGAAAGATTAGTAGTAACATTTATTTATATGCATTTTTTGCAGTGTCATATTTCATAAAATACTCACATTAATGACCCTCTGCACAAAAATGTGCTCATAAAAATCAAGCTACAAAAATCGATAGATAGATAGATGTACTTTATTGATCCCAAACTGGGAAATTACAGTGTAACAGCAGCATGACAGTAGACAATCAAACGGCAGAAACACACGCATGACAGAAAGGGATTACCCATGGAAAGTAAAACTAACACAACGATAAAACCTATATACATCATAGCTTAATATATGATGGCCCGTATAAACACATGAATCATCCTGTTGCACAAAGAAGGACTATCAGGAGCAGAGTGAAATATGAGGTACCAGTTAGACTGTAAGGTGCAGTATGGCAGCATTGTTATGACCAGAATACAACATCATAGTGAGTTATTGTACAGTGAAATTGCATGCGGCAGGAAGGATTTCCTGTATCTGGCCGTTCGACAGCGAAGCTGTAGTAGTCTACTGGAGAAAGTGCTCCGCTGTCTGTCTAGTGTGTGGTGGAGGGGGTGATCACGATTGTCCGTGATGGATCGCAGTTTATTTAGTGTTCTCCTCTCCACCACAGTCTCAAAGGTCTCCGGTCTGAGACCAATTACAGAGCCAGCCCTCTTGATAATCTTGTCAAGTCTATTGGTGTCGCTGGCCCTGATACTGCTACCCCAACAGACCGCAGCAAAGAAGATGGCGCTGGTGACAACGGTCTGGTAGAAAAGCTCCAGCATCCTGCTGCACACGGTGAAGGACCTCAGCTTCCTCAGGAAGCAGAACCTGCCCATCCCCTTCTTGTGCACAGCATCAGTGTTGGATCTCCAGTCCAGTCCGTTGCTGATCCTGACACCCAGATATTTGTAGTCCTCAACCACTCCCACATCCTCCACCCTAATCTGCAATGGCTGAGAAGGCGTCCTCCTCTTCCTGAAGTCAATCACCATCTCTCTGGTCTTGCTGACATTCAGCCTCAGGTGATTCTGCTCTGTCCACTCCATGAATCTGTCTGCCAGTGCCCTGTACTCCCCCTCCTCTCCCCCTCTTATACACCCCACAACAGCTGAGTCATCAGAGAATTTCTGCAGGTGGCATGACTTTGTGTTGTACTGAAAGTCAGTGGTGTATAAGGTAAAGAGAAAAGGAGAGAGCACAATCCCTTGTGGAGCTCCTGTATCACTAGCCACCACTCCAGACAAGACACTGCCCAGCCGGACAAATTGTGGCCTGCCGGTCAGGTAGTCAGTAATCCAGGAGATCACAGAGCTGTCAATCCCCATCACCCGCAGCTTCTCACCCAGCAGCAGTGGCTGGATGGTGTTAAAGGCACTGGAGAAATCAAAAAAGTGATCCTCACAGTGTCTCCTCCGCCATCCAGGTGCAGATGGGCTCGTTGCAGCAGGTAGATGACAGCATCTTCAACTCCTAAATGGGGCTGATATGGAAACTGCAGAGGGTCCAGCCATGTCTTCACTCGCGGCCTCAGGTGGGCTAAGACCAGTCTCTCCAGGACCTTCATCACATGAGATGTGAGGGCAACTGGTCGATAGTCGTTCAGGTCCGATGGAGATGACTTCTTGGGGACAGGAACCAGGCAGGACGTCTTCCACAGCACCGGTACTCTCTCCAGACTCAGGCTCAGGTTGTACAGGTGTTTCAGTACCAGAGCTAGCTGGTTGGCACAGGTCCTCAGAGTCCTGGCAGAGATCATCACCATCAGGGCCCGCCGCCTTCCGCTGACGGAGTCTCTCCAGTTGTTTCTTAACCCGGTCTGTAGTCACCGTGATGTGAGGGAGGGTCCTGGTGTCCCCTGAGGAGGAGGAGGAGGGGGAAGATGTAGAGAAGTGCTGCACAGGAGGGTGGTGGGGAGGGGTGCGTGGGGGTCTGGCTGTGTTTTGGGGGTGACAGACTGTGAGTTGAAACTACTGAAAAACAGATTCAGTTCATCAGCTCTCTCCTGGCTCCCAGATGGCTGCCTGACTCTCCCCTTGCACCCAGTTATTTGTTTCATTCCCTCCCACATATCTTTAGCGTTGTTTTGCCTGAGTTTCTCTTCCAACTTCCTCCTATAATTGTCCTTGCACCTCCTCAGCATCTCTCTCAGCTCATGCTGCACTCCCCTCAGCTTCTCCTTGTGTCCAGCAGCCCTAAAAGCTCTCTTCTTTTTGTTCAGAAGTGCTTTCAGGTCACTGGTGACCCATGGTCTGTTGTTGGAGAAGCAGTGTACAGTCTGAGCTGGCATGGTCATGTCTTCACAGAATCTAATGTATTCTGTGATGCAGTCGGTTATATTGTCTATGTCCACCCCATGTGGTTCACAGAGTACGCTCCAGTCTGTCATCTCGAAGCAGTCCTGCAGTGCATCAGCAGCCTTCTGTGTCCACCTCCTCACAATCCGTGTATAAGCAGGCTGCCTTTGCACAAGGGGAACGTACTTGGGTGTTAACATGACCATGCAGTGATCTGATTTGCCAATGGGGGGTAGAGCTGTTGCACTATATGCATCACTGACATTGGCATACAGTAAATCCAGTGTTATGTTTTCTCTGGTGGGACAGTCAACAAACTGGTGAAAGTTTGGTAATGTTTTTCCCAGTGAGACATAATTAAAATCACCCGTGATGGCCATAAATGTGTCTAGGATGACACCACCGCTCATTAACAAGAAGTGCCAATCCTCCTCCCCTCTTTTTCCTGCTGCTAATCACGTCTCTGTCCCCCCGTATAGTCTTGAAGCCAGGTATCGCTACGTTAACATCCGGGATCTGTGAGTGTAACCACGTCTCTGTGAAACAAGTGATACTACACTCACAATACTACTTTTGCATCCTGACCAGCGCTGTAAGCTCATCTGTTTTGTTTCCCAGCGATCGCACGTTCCCGGTGATGACCATCGGTACAGCCGGCTTATGCTTCCTCCTCCTCCTCCTCACCTTAGCTCCAGCCTTTCATCCGCAGCGTCTCCTCTTTAGCTTATCTGGGATGATGGGCTTCACTCCGGGCAGCAGCGCAGGCCTCCTCAGCGCAATCAGCTGTTTGCGTGTGTAAACAATGCGTCCACCCCCACCTCTGTTGATCTCCATTGCCCGATGAAGAGAAAAAACTAGAGAAAGACGGGGCTAAAATAGAAAAAAAGTTGGTCCAGTCTTAATCCGAGTCTTCCTACCGAGCCCTGGTTAATAAGAGACACACTATATACAGGAATAAGCAGATAGAAACACAAAGACACGAGTGAGTTGCTGCTGGTACGGCCGCCCTGCCTCCCGGCGCCATAAAAAAAGTTACAAATTATTTAATTTTTTAAATTATAAACACACACACACACACACACACAACGGAGGTAGACCTCATCACCAACAATGAGGAGGTCAACTACAGAAATGAGGTGAGCCAACCGGTCCAGTGGTGTAAAGACAATAATCTCTTCCTGAACATGGGAAAAACCAAGGAGATTTTGGTTGACTTTAGGAGGGGATACACACAGCCTCTCTCTCTGATCACTGATAGAGCAGCTGTGGAGAGGGTGAGCAGCACCAAGTTCCTGGGGGTGCACATCTCTGAGGACCTCTCTTGGTCCAACAACACCACGTCACTGGCCAAGAAGGCTCAAACTTTCCTGTATTTCCTCCTCAAACTGAGGAGCACACGAGTCCCACCCCATCCTCACCAGCTGCATCACGGTGTGGTACAGAGGCTGTACCATCTCCTGCCGGAAGACTCTACAATGCACAGTGAAAGCAGCCAGCAAGATCAGTGGTGCCCCTCTGACCCCCCCCCCTCCCCCCGGGCAGCTACCTCACCCGCCTCACCCGCAGAGCCATCAACATTGCAGGCAACACCTCCCACCCCTCACACTCCCTCTTCAGCCCTCTGCCCTCAGGGAAAAGGTACCGGAGCCTCCAAGCCCACTCCACAAAACTGCTAAACAGTTTTGTTCAGCAAGCCATCAGGACCCTGAACTCTGCCCATTCATCCCCCCCCCCCCCCAATGCACCGTAACACACTCACCCACACAAAAATTGCCTCAGCTGTTTGCACAGAAAGACTGGCACACCAACAGTTCTACATCTGCTGTTGTATGTCTCTGCACCTTACTGCAACCATTTGAACAAATGCATTTCCTGCTGCTGTCTGTCATTGAAATGTTGATCATGTGAAGTCCAATCTATCACTGTCCGCACCTACACTACTGCACTGAACTTGCAATTATGGGTATTATGGCTCAACTTTTTTTCTGTACATAGGATTGCTACAGCTAGCATTACTGTACATAGACTGCTGTTGTTGTTTTTCACCCATATTCCTTCTTTTCTTATATATTGCGCACACCGCTAAGAGAAACAGCATTTCAATTCTCCTGTAGGTCCTGTACATGTAGACATATTGACAAATAAAAATCTTTGAATCTTGTACACACACACACACACACACACACACTTTTAACCCTTAAATTGCCAAGTTTTTGTCATGATGCAACTCTGTTTATGGCCAAAAAAAAAGACAATAAATGATTTTTTCATTATACTTCATCTAAACTGGATTGTTTATGGTTTGATTATTGCAGGCTGGTATATGTGAAAGATTAATGCCTCAGGCCTTGTCTGTGGGGGGAGGGACTGTAGTGCAAGCCTCCTGTAGCAAAAAAAAAAAGTTATTTTCTCCATTTGCAATATCTGGTAAAAATGGCATCATCAGGAAGGAAACCCCCCAGAGCACACACTTATAGCAACAGGCCTCAAATGAAGTTGAGAAATAAGAAGATGCAAGTTTTATACTTTTTATTTGAGCGAGAGCAAAAAATAGTGATTTGAATGGGTTTCGATGTGCATATTTTGGGGCAGAGGGACATTAACGTGTATTTCAGCCTGCCTTGTTTACGATATGCTAAAAATAAAAAATACATAAAAAAATTGAGAACACTCAAATAAATAAATAATCAACATAAATAATCAATAGTATGCATGAAGAAAGGATAAATTATGCTAGAAAGTAAAATCCAAAAACACAAATGTGCTTGGGTGCATCAAAGTGATAAGCTAGCATTTACAAGCTAACTATCTTCAATTTTACACTATTTTTCTTTAATAACACTGTATATGGTTAGGTCATTTTAGTCTTTATAATGGCATTTTAAAGCTAACTTTCTTCACTGTTAAGCTAGTTTGTCAATACTACTATACATACAGGACATACAGGAGAATTGAAATGCTGTTTCTCTCTCTTCAGTGGTGTGCGCAATATAAAAAAAAGGAATAAAGCTGGAAAAACAACAACAGCAGTCTATGTACAGTAATGTTACCTGTAGTGCAAATAACGGTAAAAGATAAAACCCAGACATCCCATAGTGCAAACAAAGATAAGCAATAAAACCCAACAATCCTATATTAGGGGGCGGCTGTGGTGCGGGTGTAGTGTGGCCGACTACTTATCGGAGGGTCAGGGGTTCAGTTCCCGCTCTGTCTGCAGTCCGCATGTCAAGTGTCCTTAAGCAAGACACTGAAACCCCAGTTGCTCCTGGTGGGTTGGCCAGCACCAGTGCATGGCTGCTCCACCGCCATCAGTGTGTGAATGTGTGTGTGAATGGGTGGATAGCAGGATCTGTAAAGCGCTTTGGTCATCGAGAGATGAGTAAAAAGCACTATACCGTATAAGTGAATGCCATTTACCATTTATGTACAGAAAAAGGTAGAGCAGTAATACTCGTAGTTGCAAGTTCGATGCGGTAGTGTAGGTGCAGACAGTGACAGATTGGACTTCACATAATCAGAATTGCAATAACAGACAGCAGCAAGTATGGCATTTGTGCAAATGGTGCAGTAAGGCGCAGAGACACACAGCAGCATATGTATTACTGTTGGTATGCCAGTTTTTCTGTGCCAACAGCTGAGGTAGCTATTGTGCAGGCGAGTGCCTTACGGTCCCGGGGGAGTGGTGCAAAGACATTAACCTCTTCCTGAACGTGAGAAAAACCAAGGAGATTGTGGTCGACTTCAGGAGGGGTCACGCACAGCCTCCATTTCCTCCACAAACTGAGGAGATCACGAATCCCACCCCCCATCATGTGTTCTTTCTACCAGGGCACCATTGAGAGTATCCTCACCAGCTGCATCACTGTGCGGTATGGAAGCTTCCTGCCAGAAGACACTACAACACACAGTGAAAGCAGCCAGCAAGATCATCAGTGCCCGTCTGACACCCCTCTCAGACATCTACCTCACCTGCAGAGCCATCAACATCGCAGGCAACACCTCCCACCTCTCACACTCCCTCTTCAGACCCCTGCCATCGGGAAAAAGGTACTGAAGCCTCCGGGCCTACTCCACAAGAGTGCTTAACAGCTTCGTTCATCAGGCCATCAGGACCCTGACCTCCATCCACTTCCTCCCCCCCGGACGGTAACGCAATCACCTGCACAATAACTACCTCAACTGTTGGCACAGAAAGACTGGCACACCAACAGTAATACATCTGCTGCTGTATTTCTCTGCACTTTACTGCAACCATCTGCATAAATGCCATATCTGCTGCTGTCTGTCACTGCGATACTGATCATGTGCAGTCCTGTCTACTACTACTGCACCTACACTACCGCATTGAACTGCAACTATAGGTATTACATCTCCAGTTGTCTGTATATAAGATTGCTGGGTTTTATCATCATTAAACGTTTATCTCTATTTGCGCTATAGGAGGTCTGGGTCTATCTTTTGTCACCATTTGCACTAGGAGTTGCATTACTGTACATAGACTGCTGTTGTTGTTTTCTTTTTTCCAGCCTTATTCCTTTTTCTTTTTATATTATGCACACCACTGAAGAGAGAGAGAAACGCCATTTCAATTCTCCCGTATGTCCTCCACGTATAGTAATATTGACAAAATCTTTGAATCTTGAATAATATATATATAATAATTATTATTAATATTGCTTTAAATAAAAACCATCCCACTACTTTTCACATTTAATAAACTAAACTTAATAAGTCAGTTTGATAATTAAAAGTTTAGCTGAAAGTTTAAATATATGCTCTAGAAATAAAATGACTTCCTGACTATATAGGAAAGATTGGAATCTACAGCCTCTCCGAACGTCTCGACTCATCCTCTCATGTTTCCTTCTTTCGTATTTCTCAGACAGTCCTTTCATTACGTTTCACTCTTCTAGGACCCCCCGAGGGAGATTCTGTCGTTTTTCTCCCGCTTGATGGGAGCTGACAGAACTGGGAGACGAGGCCGAGCTCCTCCGAGTCTGCTGTAGCGTCTCATTATTTTTGAGCCCTCATCTCCGGCCTGCTTAAGATTCACCTGAGGAGCGCCGCCAGTAACTTAAAAGGTTTAAAAGAGGAAGAGAGCGACAGTGAGGAGGGTTGAAGAAGCCGACGGCTCTTCGTCGTTAAGACTGCTGAATTAAATTGGTACTGTTATAAATCCCCGTGTCTCTTTGTCTACATTTTTCAGCGTTGAGTGAGCGTCTCTGTCTGCTTCACCGGGCTTTAATGCGTTTTCGTATCAGCTCCCCTCAAAGGCCCCATTTACACCAGGCATTAAAATGCGTTTTTGGTGACTGGACTACGGTTAGGTAATGCACGGCCACATACATTTATGCCTGGTATTAACATGACTTGAACCATTAATCTACGACTTTTTTATGCAAATTTGCAACTTTTTTCATATAAATGTGCAACTTTTTCTCATTAATTTATAACAATTTGGAGTTTTTTCTTGTTAATTTGCAACTTTTACTTGTAATGGTTATGTAATGGTTAATTGTTTTTACATTTCTCTCGACAATGACCCCATTTTATTTTATTTAAAATAAATCTGTATATATACAGTGGTACCTCTACTTACGAATTTAATTCGTTCCGGAAGAATTCTCGTAACGTGAAAAATTCGTAAGTAGAGGTGCGTTTTACATGTAAATGCCGTAATCCGTTCCAAGCCCCCAAAATTCGGGCATAAATTTTTTATAAATCGTAAAAACGCATCAAAACATGTAACAAATACATGTTACAATTAGATTACTGCACAATAAACATAAAATGAGAGTTTAAAATGAGAGAAAGAATAATAAAAGAGAATAATAAAAGAGAAAGAATAATAAAAATTATGTTCATTTACCCTTTAACTGCTATCGTCGTCGACGTCGTCACCTTTTGCCTTCTGTGGTTCATGTTCTGATCCAAGGACGTTTGCTTTTGTCGGCTTGTAAGTGCTTCGTTTTGTTTTAATACCGTGCTGATCGTTGATGTATTACGGCCATATTCTTTGGCGAGATCAACCAAACGCATAAAGTTTTGGAAAAAAAAAAAAACAACTTCGTGGCCAATGGGATACCAGGAAGATGCTAGGCGATAGCCAATGGCAGAGCAGCTACAGGTATGTTTACGTTCGGTAAACTACGGAAGCTGCGAGGAGCGCATACTTTTTTGCCTTTCGTATCCTGAAATTTCGTTCGTAACTAGAGGCAATATTTTCCCGTTGAGGCGTCTCGTAACCTGAAAATTCCGTATGTAGAGACGTTCGTAAGTAGAGGTACCACTGTATATACATATGTTTTTTTCCACACTTTATAAGGTTTGAATTCATCCCCATTACAAAATCTTACATATTGCCCCCCAAAACGGACCTGACTACAATAATACTGATAGTGTCCCCCTCAATATTTACGCTTGAGAAAATGTTCTGTTTATTGTCCCCCCCCCCAACAGAGAAATTAAATATCCGCCCATGCCCAACGGCACAGACACATCACGCAAACATCGTCCCAGGGTACCAAATTTATATTGAGAATACATCTTATAGAGGTCGTTTGCACATCGCCACTGTCTAGCCAAAGGTCACATGAAGCTGTCTGGTTCACCTGGATAAGGAGCAGTGTGAAACCAAACCTAAATGGATCAAATTTAGACAATGTAACAAAAATGCGAACCTTCGTCCAGACTTTAAGGTGTGAAAACTCCAGAGGACTTCACTGACTGTGCCATAGAAAGAGCTTAACCCACTACACCATCAGCCTCCTTCCTTTTGCAGGTTTACTTTCTCAGTACAAATCGTTCCACTGATAAGACTCGAAGACTGACAGACACTTCACAAAGATGATCACTGTGGCTCACACTATGAACAAAAGTCCATCAAAATCGGTGTGATTCTAAAGAATAAAGTTGTGCTCATGAGTGTGAAGTTTCACTAAGCTTGGATCACTATGTCAGAAGATAGAACAGAAAATACAGGCCAAAGAGAAACTGTACAAATTCATTGGCTTGTAAAATCAAAATGGACTGACATTATTTGATAATTTTAGCAACACTTTATCATTAGTATCTGTTGATGATGCATCCTTAATTCTAAGCAATTTGGATGAATGACCTTTAAGGAGTTTAATTTCAATTACGCAAATTTTGAAAATATGCTGCACAAAGCCGTTCTTCAGCTATTACAGCGCCAAACAAAAGTGAAGTGCTTTGATTTTGGGTCTCTGAGTAGCGGGGAGAATTTATGACCCGACTGTAAAATGTCAGTTTTCTCCATCAAACTATTTTTGACGCACAAGTGGAGAAGAAGAATTACAGTTACAACAAAAGCAACAGGCCCCCTACATCTGTGCTGCTTGGAACCCGAATAAAACTGGCTTTTCACCCACCACAGGAGCCAAAATTCTTCAATAGTCCAAGAAAAGCAGCAATCACCCCAGCAGGGACAACCGAGCGCACCAACAGCGGCGGTGATTCATCAAAGTCATCACCACCATCACAGCACAGAAGAGCCTGGGATGCCTGCAGAACGAAGCGACAAGGCAGTGGGAAGTTTCCACACAAACTATCAGACTGCTTTCCTCCATCAAACCCTTCACTGATAAAATATGGCACACCGGCCCTCTATCTGCTCCTCACCAAATAATTTCACACCCACAAAGACGACCGCTCCAGCCATTGAATTTGGGATTTGGGATCCGGTGGAGCATCCTGGGGTATAATATCAGATAACGTTGTCACTTTCAGTCTGAGATGTAATTTCCTGGAAGACGAGGCGCGATGTGACAGATGGCGCTCACGGAGAAAAGAGCCACCGAGGACGAGGACGTGGGGGCAGGGACGCGGGGGGGGGGGGGACGGGGAAAACTGACCGCCAGACACATCAGACAAACCCCGGGTGAAAGAGTTTAACATTTGTAAAATCACATCAGCGTTTATGCCGGAGCCAAGCTCTCATCAGCTCAGATTAAATCTGAGTTTCTGCTGCTTCTCTTCATTATTACAGAAAAAAACAAAAACACTGTCAGGATTAGATGGAAACTTCCAGGCACAGATGGACGAAAGGCTTTACACTGACATGGCTGAGTTTAGTTTCTGGTTTACCATCTTAAAATTCCGACGTTTCAAATGTTCTACTGCCACTCATTGAAGACAGAATTTGGTTTCTTTGTGGATGCCAAATGTAGGGAAACTGGCTGGAATGCTGACAGGTTAAACAGCACAATAAGGCCCTTTAAACTCAAAACAGTCTCCTCCTAACAAAAACACTGAAGAAACTAAACCTGCAAGCAGCGTTGAAGCCCGTCACACCGGCTGAGGTCACGGGCACTGATGGCCACGTGTCGATGCAGACATCTCAGACAGGGTCTGACACTAACTTTTTTGCTCACCAGCCACGGTGGCTAGTGATTTTCCAATGTCATTAGCCACTCAGCCTTTTCACTAGCCACAATCTTGTGGTTGAAACATTATGTTTAATACAGTCTGATCGAATTTGACTATTGCGTACTAAAATTTACTTGATCTAAATTTACAACCTTTTTAAATGTAAATGATCCTTATACAGTGGTGTGAAAAAGTGTTTGCCCCCTTCCTGATTTCTCATTCTTTTGTATGTTTGTCACACTTAAATGTTTCAGATCATCAAACAAATTTAAATATTAGACAAGGATAACACAAGTAAACACAAAATGCAGTTTTTAAATGAAGGTGTTTATTATTAAGGGGAAAAAAAATCCAAACCTACACGGTCCTGTGTGAAAAAGTGATTGCCCCCTAAACCTAATAATTGGTTGGGCCACCCTTAGCAGCAACAACTGCAATGGAATAAATTAATAAATTTGAAAAAATCTAAAAAAAAACCCAAACTTTTTCACATTGTCATAATGGGATATTGTGTGTAGAATTTTGAGGAAAAAAAAAAAGACTTTCCGGATGCACCGTAGTTTTCTCTGTAAATTATCCAGTCATAGAACACCAAGTAACAGAGGCTGCATTGCTTTCGACCATGTGTCCAACAGCCCACGAGAATTTCACAATACAGTAAATCGGATGGTACTGTACTTGTACCATCAGGCAAACTTCCTATAGCCAGTAGGTGGCGTTGTGAGTAGTATGAGTCAATACAAATACACAAGTGTCTTCACGTCAGCACTGCTATCACGTGAGAAATTCAAGTCACATTGCACGATTCCCATTTTGTTGAAATTTTATAGGAACTCAGTGCAACTGTACAATGTGTACAATGAGGAACGATTCAAATATTAAAATCCCACTTCCTGTTCTGAGTAGTCGGGGCTTTGGGAATGACACGATTCTGGCATGTAGATGTGTTCAGGAGTGGACTGTCTTCAGACATGTGAATAGGGCTGTACGATATGATGATATATATCAGATGACGATATAAATACATCTATCGTTTCATAGAATACACTGTCATGTATATCATGATTTAAAATGCTCATATTCCCATTTCTTCAACACAGCTCCTCACACACTACTTGTCAGTGCCCCGCCTCTCCCCTGCAGTGCGCATAGCGGAACAGGTGTGTAGTGGTGGCTAGGCATTGCGAGTCCTGATGGTCTTTAGGTCTATATGACATCATAAAGGCATCGGCCTTTTGTCTATATGACAGCATCGCGAGTCCTGATGGTCTAT
Organism: Pholidichthys leucotaenia; assembly: GCA_020510985.1. NCBI lineage: Eukaryota > Metazoa > Chordata > Actinopteri > Cichliformes > Pholidichthyidae > Pholidichthys > Pholidichthys leucotaenia. The sequence continues at coordinate 12,099,085 of CM035846.1, forward strand.
ATGACATCAAAAAAACATCAAGGCATAGGGTCATCATAGGCGCATCATAGGCTGTGCTAAAAGATGCATTATAAAAACATAACTGAAGGGTAAGCAGTTGTAACTCCTTATACAAAGATATTGTAATGATAATCAAGTCAGTGGCGGTAATGCACCTGTAAGCTGGTTGCCAACCACCAATCAAATCTAAAAGAAGAAGAAGAAGAATACTTTAAAATGGTTCAGTCCCAGATGTTTTCTGAATTTGCAGCTGTTGTCATTTGCTGACGGCTAATATCAGTCAATAAGGCAAGGCAAGTTTATTTGTACGGTGTAGCCGCCATATGGGAAACATAATGACTCGCATCTTAGATAAGAACAAAGAGCAGAGTTTTCTGGGTGATAACAGGAAGTTGTGAGATTGTGATCTTTTGTGTGTCAGAGACTACTTTGAGGATCCTTTGTGTGTCAGAGACTGCGAGGGGGATGTTAAGGGATTAAGGAAGTGAATGCAATGTGACCTTTGATGTGAATGCAAATGTGAACTTTGATGTGTAGAAGCAGCTGTAGGAAGACCTGGTATTTAAGGGAAGAATTTTGTCTGTGAGCTCTCTCTTTCTACGATGCTTATGTGTAAGATGTGTAATAAACTGAGACAAACTTGCCTCATCTTTTACACACTCCACACTGGTGACCCAAGACGAAGTATGCAACACGTAGAGAATTCCCCGGAGCCAGCCTCGTTGGGAGCCCCCAGCCAAGTGTATGCCGTTGCAATCCAGCTACCGGATTTTTGGCAGCACAATCCGCGCTCCTGGTTCCACCTGGTCGAGGCGCAGTTCGTCCTCCGGGGGATATCGGTAGATGATACGAAATTCTACCATGTGGTCGCAAAGCTCGACACCCACACGGCTCAGCGTGTGGAGAGCCTGCTGGATCAGCCACCAGCCAACGACAAATACGGCGCGTTGAAGGCCGCACTCATCCAGCACTACACACTCTCGGCTGAGGAGAGAGCAGAGAGACTCCTGGTGCGGACCGGTTTAGGAGATTGCACGGCGATCGACCTGATGGAGAGGATGCTGAGATTGAAGGGCTCAGACGACAATCACTTCATTTTTACCCACCTCTTCCTCGGGAATCTTCCGTCGGCGACGAGAGCAGCCCTGGCCAGTTCGCCGTTGCTGGCCAAGCGGGACTACCGTGTGCTGGCCCGGGAGGCACACCGGATCATCATGGCCAGCAGTGAGCTCGCGACCACGGCGGCAGTGACGGAGCTTGGCGCAACGGCTGGAGATGGTGAGGAGCCATTGACGGCAGTAGCAGAACCACCGACGACGGTGGCGGCGAGGACCAAGGAATGCGGAGAAGACGCCCTTTGTTTCTACCACCGCCGCTTTGCAGAGAAGGCACGCAAATGTATACCACCGTGCCAGTTCAAGCGCTCGGGAAACGCCAAGACCGGGGGTCGGTAGCAGCTGCGGCCCTCGGAGAGGAGAACAAGCTGCTCTACTTGACGGACGCACGCTCGGGGAGGCATTTCCTCGTGGACACCGGCGCCCAAGTGAGTTTCATCATGCCGTCCTACGCCGACCGGCTGGCAGGATCCAGCGGCCCCGAGATGGCAGCAGCAAACGGCTCGGAGATTAAGACCTTTGGTGAGAGGACTCTACTCCTGTCGCTACACGGCCGTGCATTTGAGTGGACTTTTGTTGTAGCAGCATTGAATTTCAATATATTGGGTGCTGATTTTTTGTGCTCACATGGTTTGTTGGTTGATGTCGCTAACAGGCGCCTGGTTAATGCACTGTCCTTTGATTCCATCCCCTGTACAGCTCAAGCGTCCCGGCCAACAGCACAAGCCAACATCACAGCTGCAAGCGGTAAGTTCCACACACTGCTCACTCAGTTCCCAGCACTCACGGTCCCGACATTTTCGGCGGCCGTCACTAAACACGGGGTGGAACATTTTATTACCATCACCAGGCCGCCCATTTTTGCAAAACCTCGGCGCTTGGACGCAGCTAAACTGGCCATGGCGCGCGAGGAGTTCGCCAACCTGGAGAGGTTGGGCATTGTCAGGCGTTCAAACAGCCCATGGGCTTCCCCGCTACACATGGTCCCTAAATCTGACGGTTCGTGGCGACCTTGCGGGGATTTCCGCAGGTTGAACAATGCCACAGCGCATGACCGCTACCCAATTCCTCACATCCAGGATTTTTCCGTTCACTTGGCGGGGGCGCACATTTTTTCTAAAATAGACTTGGTCCACGGTTACCACCAAGTCCCAGTGCACGCTGAGGACATACCCAAAACAGCGGTGATAACTCCGTTTGGTCTATTCGAGTTTTTGCGCATGCCATTCGGGCTTAAAGGGGCTACACAGACGTTCCAACACATGATGGACGCGGTGCTGCGCGATCTCCCTTTCGTATTCGTCTACCTGGACGATAGCTTGGTAGCCAGCACGTCCGAAGACGAACACGAAAAACACCTCACGGCGGTTTTCCAGAGGTTGGGAGAGCACGGTTTAATAATCAACCCAGCGAAGTGTCAGTTCGGGGTGACGCAGATTGATTTTTTGGGGCATCACGTCTCTCCTGAAGAAGCGGTTCCGCTGCCTGACAAAGTGCGCACGGTAGCAGATTTTCCCCGGCTGCAAACGGTCAGGGCGTTACAGGAGTTTTTAGGAATGGTGAATTTTTATCACCGTTTCCTCCCCCGCACAGCGCAGCTCATGCAACCACTGTACGCCGCGCTCAAAAAACAAAAACCCGCGAATAAGATCGAATGGTCCCCGGAGCGAGAGCGGGCATTCTACGGAAGTCAAGGCAGCCCTGGCAAATGCTGCGTTGTTGGCACATCCAGACCCAACGGCCCGCATAGCACTCACTACTGACGCGTCAGATGTGGCCATAGGGGCGGTCGTGGAGCAGCATGTAGCCGGGGCTTGGCAGCCGCTCACCTTTTTCAGTAGGACTTTGCGCGATAGTGAACGTAAATACAGCGCGTTCGACAGGGAGTTGCTAGCTCTCCACTTGGCCATTCGCCACTTCCAGTTCTGGCTGAAAGGACGCTGTTTCACCGCGTTCGTTGACCACAAGCCACTAACATTCGCAATGGCCAAGGTTTCAGAACCGTGGTCAGGCCGGCAGCAGAGACAGCTGGCCGCGATCTCAGAGTTTACTACCGATATTCAGCATGTGGCGGGTAAACTGAACGTAGTGGCAGACTACCTCTCGTGCGCCGTGGCGGCCCCAGTCCGCGTGGGGATAGATTACACAGCCATGGCCGCGGAGCAGGTTAGTGACGCGGATGTGCGCGCGCTCCAGTCTGGACCAACAGGGTTAAGGCTGGAGAGCAGGGTGCTGCAAGACGGTATGCCCCCCCTAATCTGTGATGTCTCCTACCACGGTCAAAATGGTAGGAGAGAAATTTGTGTGGCCGAGCCTTCGCAAACAACTGAAAGAGTGGGCAGCAGCCTGCATGGCGTGCCAACGAGCCAAGGTACACAGACACACGAGAGCTCCCTTAGAGCCTTTTCACATCCCGGCTAAGAGGTTCGACCATGTTCACGTGGACCTCGTGGGCCCCCTCCCGCCGTCACAGGGGTGCACACACCTTCTGACAATGGTGGACCGCACCACACGCTGGCCGGAAGTGGTTCCACTGGCGTCAACCACAGCCGAGGAGGTGGCGCGCACGTTTTTAACAGCATGGGTGGCACGTTTTGGAGTTCCGTCGGACATTACGTCCGACAGAGGCCCTCAATTTGTTTCCGAACTTTGGTCAACAATGGCCCGCAGCCTGGGTGTCACAATTCACCGCACAACCACGTACAATCCGCAGGCTAATGGGTTATGCGAACGTTTTCATAGGTCATTGAAAGCGGCTCTCAGGGCGTCACTGACGGATGCAAATTGGGTAGACAAGCTACCGTGGGTTTTATTGGGGTTACGTTCTGCGCCTAAAGAGGACTTGGAAGACTCCCCAGTTGAGCTCGTTTTTGCGCAGCCACTTCGGCTGCCCGGGGAGTTTCTCCCAGATAATCCTGCGCCGGACAGTTCCCAGTCTCAGCTGTTGCAGCGTAGCAGTGACACAGGCACGCTGCCGGGCCCTGCCCACCACAGTTTTCCGTGCGTTTTTGTGCCTAAAACTTTGAAAAACGCGGAGTTTGTTTTTGTCAGACACGATGCACATCGCCCCCCACTGCGACCACCTTATGATGGACCGTTCAGAGTGCTGGAAACAGGGGACAAGCATTTTTTGCTAGACTTGGGGGGTAGGAGGGAAAAGGTTGGCATAAACAGACTCAAACCCGCTTTTGTGGTGGCGGACGAGCAAGTGCTGTTGGCGAGGGCCCCTCGGCGTGGTAGACCCCCACAGGGAGATTCCCCAGAACACCCGCAGGGGCTGACAAAAGGTTTTCACCCCCAGACAGCAGCTCCCGAGCAAGACAGCGCCGCGGAGGCGGTGAATCCTGGTTACAGCAGATACGGGAGAAGACTGAAGCCCAAGCAGCATGTGGATTGATGTGTAATGATTCTGTCCCAGCATACAGACTGTTATTCTTTTGTTCGATCCAATATGCTCGGGGGGGGGGGGTAGCCGCCATATGGGAAACATAATGACTCGCATCTTAGATAAGAACAAAGAGCAGAGTTTTCTGGGTGATAACAGGAAGTTGTGAGATTGTGATCTTTTGTGTGTCAGAGACTACTTGGAGGATCCTTTGTGTGTCGGAGACCGAGAGGGGGATGTTAAGGGATTAAGGAAGTGAATGCAATGTGACCTTTGATGTGAATGCAAATGTGAACTTTAATGTGTAGAAGCAGCTGTAGGAAGACCTGGTATTTAAGGGAAGAATTTTGTCTGTGAGCTCTCTCTTTCTACGATGCTTATGTGTGAGACGTGTAATAAACTGTCTGAGACAAACTTGCCTCATCTTTTACACACTCCACAACGGCACATTTCGTGTACAACTAACTACTAACTACTAACTAACCTGCACTTATATAGCGCTTTTCTAGTCACAAAGACCACTCAAAGCGCTTTCATTAATACTAACCCTCTATTCTAAGGGCCTATAGGAAACAGATATCTAGGGACAATTTAGAACAGCCAATTAACCTAACATGCATGTTTTTGGCATGTGGGAGGAAACCGGAGAAATCCCGGAGTAAACCCACGCAACACGGGGAGAACATGCAAACTCCACACAGATCACTGTTGGTCAGGGGCTGGGATCGAACCCACGATCCCACGATCCCCACAATCCCCCGGCCAAGGGTAAACTGTGCTGCCGCAGTGCTAACCACTGCGCCACCGTGCAGCAAGACGATTCAAAGTGTTTTACATGTAATTACACTGTAATTTCTCAGTTTGGGATCAATAAAGTACATCTATCTATCTACATAGAAACATTAAAGCATTACAGGAAGTTGCAAAACGAACACATAATAACTGCATAATAACTGCATATATTCCTGTATATATTTGCATCCTTTTATAGAAACGTGGACAGACTGTAATTTACTGTACATACTCTGTTGTCATTGGATCCTTATTTAAATCCTCCACCTGAACAATGAGAGCAAGTTTTTAGCCAAAGTCAAATTCCTTGTATGTGTTGTACATACTTGGCCAATAAAGCTGATTCTGATAAGAATTTAAGACGAATACTGGTTCATACCGATATTTTGGCCGATATATCTGTGTGTCCCTAGTAAATTCACAAGAAAAAGATCTCAAATTTACAAGAAAAGCTGCAAATTTATAAGGAAAAACTACACATAAAAAGTTGCTGCACATGACATTTCTTTAAATTTGTTAAAATGTAGAAGGAAAGTCACATTTCGTAAGAAAAGTACATAGGTTTTGCAATACAGATTAAAAATATTAACTTCAAAGTATCAATCTTCCCTTTCAACCCCTTAGCATTCAAGCCAATTTCCCTAAATTTAGCATACGCACGTAAAAACAAATTCTTTCTTCACTTAGTGACAGCAGAAAATTTGAAACCACCGGCAGAACAGTGGAATTTTGAGAGGTTAAATTCCTACCAAGAGCACATATGAGGCATTTCAAGACCAAAATAACCAGAGAAAGCAGAAGAAATGACAAGATGTATGGTAATGAGCTAATAATTCTCATTTCAACATTTCCCAACATTTCCAGATTCTTGATAAACCTTCCATTTCACTACATAAACAACACCAAAATAAACACGAAACAGAAGTTTGTAATACATAAGGTCATGCTTCCCTTTACAGGAAGTTCACCCATCCAACTTCCCTTTTCCTGACAGGCTGTGGTGGCCGAACTCTGAATGGTTATCAGATCAAACCACACACAGAGGCTTAAATGTCAGTAGAAATGCAGCTTCTTCTTGTTCCACCAGAACTTTTATGGAGGACGAAACAGCTCTGCCACGCTCCGAGCTGCTCCATTAAACAATGTTAGACATTCAGCCGATGACCTTGGGTTACCGTCCAAAACAAATCACTTCCCAGTTTTACTTTCACACAGAACCACAGACATTTAATGAGCTATTTGGGTTAGATAAGGATTCAGAGCAACAAATCACACAACCATGTCAGTAGTAATGTAATAGCAAATGTTTTTTTAAAAGGGCTGAGTACTATTTAATGCTGTGTATAGAGAAGTTTCCAGTAGGTGATTTGAGGGCAGATAAGAGGGAGATGCTGTGCTCCTGCTTAGCAAAATGACCTACAATCCTCCTCCTGGTTAACCTGCCATCCTCCGTCCCCATTCAGAGGCGTAGATCATGTGACATAACTGAATAAAATAAAATAGAAGGACCAATTCTAAACAGAAATGCAAAAAAAAAAAAATTATAAATTCACAACTTTTTTCTTCAAAAATGTGCAATTTTTTCAAAAATTTCAGCTTTTTGCTCTAAATTTGAAATTTTTTTCTTGCAGATTTTAAACTTTTTTCTCATAAAATTGGGGACGGCAGTGGCTCAGGAGGTAGAGCAGGTTGTCCAATAACCACATGGTTGGCAGTTCAAATCCTGCTCTCCCCAGATATCCTGCCGTTGTGTCCCTGGGCAAGACACTTCACCCCAATTGCTCCTGGTGGGTCTGGAAGCACCATGTTAGGGAGCATGCCACCATCAGTGTGTGAATGGGTGGATAGCAGGATCTGTAAAGTGCTTTGGTCATCAAGAGATGAGAATAAAAGCCCAATGTAAGTGAATACCATTTACCATAAATCTGCATCTTTTTTCCTCCAAAACTTGTAAATTTTTCTTGTAATTTTTTTTCCATTGGAAATTTGCAACTTTTGTCTGCAAAATGTGCAGTTATTTTCTTCTACATTGGCAATTTTTCCTCATAAATTTGCACATTTTTTCCACTAAATTTGTACATTTTTCTTCAAAAAATTTTTAAACATTTTTTTCTTATAAATTAGCAACTTTTGTCTGCAAAATTTTGCAGCTTTTTTCTCATAAATTTGCATTTTTTTCTGTCTAAATTTGCAATTTTTTTCTCATAAATTTGCAATTTTTGTCTGCAAAATTAGCATTTTTTCTCATAAATTTGCAAATTTTTTCCACTAAATTTGCAATTTTTTTCTGTAAATTGGCAAATGTAGATTTGACAGCTTTTTTCTCATAAATTTGCAACTTTTGTCCTCAAAAATTTGCAACTTTTTTCCCCATAAATTTTCAATGATCATCTGCATCCTGGTAAAATTTGTATTTGATGCAATTAAATTGTAATTTGCAACTTTTGAATTATTAAACTGGCATCTTTTATCAGATATTTGCACCTTTATTCCTGCAAATTTGCATCTAATTTACATTTAGATGCAGAGGGTCATCAACATCCCCCTTGAGCTTTCTAGTCAGGACTTTTTGAACTTTTTCAATCATAAAATTTTTTCTATTAGAGATAAAATCAGTCAGATTCTTCCCACCTTAAACTTAAGTACATTAATTACTACAACTCCTTCAATTGATATCTGTTTAGATAAGTTTACTCCAATTGACCTTTTAGAGTTAGATAAAATAATCTCCTCATCTAAGCCTTCATCTTGTCTTTTAGACCCTATTCCTACCAGGTTATTTAAAATAGTCTTCCCAATTATTGGTAGCCGTATTCTTCATATAATTAATTCTTCTTTAACTTTGGGTTATGTACCGCAGGCTTTTAAAATTGCTGTAATTAAACCCTTACTCAAAAAGCCAACACTCGATCCAGGAGTTTTGGCTAACTATCGACCAATCTCTAGTCTGCCTTTCATTTCAAAAATCTTAGAAAGAGTTGTTGCTGTGCAATTGTTTGACCACTTGCAGGGAAATTGTTTATTTGAAGAGTTTCAATTTGGGTTCAGAGTTCATCACAGCACTGAAACAGCCTTAGTGAAGGTCACTAATGACCTCCTTATCGCATCTGATAATGGACTTGTTTCTGTACTTGTCCTTTTAGATCTTAGTGCAGCCTTTGATACTATCGATCATGACATTCTACTTGATAGATTAGAACACTATGTTGGACTAAATGGAACTTCACTGCAGTGGTTTAGATCTTATTTGTCTGATAGACTTCAGTTTGTTCACATCAATAATGAATTTTCTTCCAACTCTAAGCTCAGTCACGGAGTTCCACAGGGATCTGTGTTAGGCCCTACTCTTTTTAGTTCATATATGCTTCCGTTAGGCAGTATCATTAGAAAGCACTGTATACATTTTCATTGTTACACAGAGGACACATAATTATACCTGTCAATGAAGCCCGATGACTGTAGTCAATTAGCCAAGTTAGATGCCTGTCTTAAGGAAATCAAAGCCTGGATGACTTGTAATTTTCTGCTATTAAACCCAAATAAGACCAAAGTCACTCTTGTTGGTCCAAAAAAACTTAGAAATTCCTTTCCTAATCATACTCTTAATTTGGATGCCACTACTCTCACTCTGAATAGTTCTGTGAGGAACCTTGGAGTTAGTTTTGATCAAAATCTGTTCTTTAATTCACATATTAAATTTGTTTCTAAGACTGCCTTCTATCATCTGCGCAATATTGCCAAGATTAGGAGCATCTTGTCTCTGAATGATGCTGATAAACTGATCCACGCCTTTGTCAGCTCTAGATTAGATTACTGTAACTCATTATTATCAAGTTGTCCTAAAATATCTTTTAAAAAGTCTTCAGTTGATCCAAAATGCTGCTGCAAGAGTTTTAACTGGTTCTAGAAAGAGATCATATCTCTCCGGTTCTGGCCTCCCTTCATTGGCTTCCCACAGAGTTTAGAATTAAGTTTAAAATCCTTCTTCTCACTTACAAAGCTCTTAATAATCAGGCCCCCTTATATATAAAAGATCTGATATTACCCTATCATCCTAACAGAGCACTACGCTCCCAAAATGCTGGATTACTTGTCATACCCCAGAATCTCCAAAAGTACAATGGGAGGCAGAGCCTTCTGCTATCAAGCTCCTTCTCTGTGGAACCAGTTACCACTCTGGGTCCGGGAGTCAGACTCGATCTCTGTTTTTAAGAACAGGGTAAAATCCTTCCTTTTCAATATAGCCTACAATTAGGGAGGGATCTTGTGTCTCTTCACCCCCCTTTTGTTTTGCTGTTAATAGATTCAGACTGCCGGGTGAGCTCCAATAATGTACTTGCCTTCTCACCGTTCATGTTCTTTATGTCTGTTCTCTTCATCCTCTCTATCCCCTCACCCCCAGCCAGTCGCAACAGATGACTGCCCCTCCCTGAGCCTGGTTCTGCTAGAGGTTTCTTCCTGTTAAATGGGAGTTTTTCCTCTCCACCGTCGCTAAGTGCTTGCTCACAGGGGATCGTCTGATTGCTGGGTCTTTCTGCAATTGTGGGGTTTTCCCTGCATTTGATAGTGCTATGAGATGACTTTTGTTGTGATATGGCGCTATATACATAAAGCTGAAATGAACTGAATTGAACAGCACCCAAAAAAAATCATCGGTGGCCCTCTGCATCCTTGGTGCACATCTCCAGATCCTCCTGTCTCAGAAGGATCGAGGCCATCACAGGAGACCCCTCGCATCCCGCCCACCACCTGCCTGACCTGCTCCCCTCAGGACAACAGTTCAGATCAACCAGGTCCCACACCTCCAGACTGACAAACAGTTTCTTCTCCAGGGCCATCTGGACTGCAAACAGTCAGATGCCCCACCCCTTTCCCTCCAAACGCTCACATGCACAGAACTGAGGACCTTTATTAACAATAATAATAATTATTATTTTTATTATTGTCTTTGCACTCCGCACTCTTATGTACATAGTTCCGTCCGTGAAACCACTACCATACCTGTGTTCTATCCTGTTGTATTTATACCTCATGCTAAATTTGTGAATAACCCCCACACACATCCCCCTTGTTGAAAAATAGCAAATTGCCCACTGCCTATAAAGCAGAGTATGCAAATGCAACAGGCCCCCTCAGGCACAGTTCATCTTTAATATTTTTTGGGAGAAAAATTAAAATCCCCTTCAACTTTTTTCTTGTAAATTTGCAACTTTATCCTAAATTTTCAATTTTCATAACTCTGCACCTTTTTTCATAAATACACCACTTTTAGTCCCAATGGGTCTATTCTTTTCTATATTCTGCTCATTGAAGTGCTTAGGGACAGTTAACTGTAGGTACAGTTGGGAGGAACTATTTTTCTTGGAGGAGCAAAACAACTGGTTAAAACAAAAAAAAAAAAAAATCCTAATCTTTTGCCATTTATGGCTATCACTTGCTAAATTGTGCATATTGAACTGTGGTATAAAAGCAATAGCATCTTCCACTGCGTGTCAGGCCTACAAATGACTCACCACAGTGTTGCATCCTGATAAAACTGTGCCCCCCCTTTTATAATGCTGCTTAAATACTACTACTAATGTTTTATTCTTTGCAGATGACTCAGTCTTATATTTTGGAAACCACAGATGAAAATTTAAAATGCAGGAAATGTGGTGATGGTACCAGGAATAGCAGCGATCAGACTCTGAGCTTAACAAAAGGAAACCCAAAAAACTTTTCTGTGTAGTGTTACAGCTTAAAAAAAACTGAGTGGAAACTTCTGTCTGAAATAGTAGACTCAGTCGGTCATTTGAAGGGAGACTGCTGGGGGGGGGGGGGGGGGGCAGGGTGCCATCTCCCTTGTTAGCAGAATGATCCACAATCATTCTTGTAAATTTGCAATTTTCTTCTTATGAATTTACACATTTTTTTCCTCATAAATTTGCAACTTTTTTCTTGTACATTTGCAACTTTTTTCTCATGAAATTGCAACGATTTTCTTATAAAGTTGCAACTTTGTGACTTTTGCAAAACTGCAACTTTTTTGTGAAATTGTACATTGTTTCTAATAAATTTGCAACATTCTTCTCATGAATTTCAACTGTTTAACATTTTTTCTTTTTAAATTTGTAACTTTTTTGTCATAAGTTTGCAAAATTTTTTCCGGTAAATTTTCAACTTTTGTTTCATAAATTTGCAATTTCTTACTGTAAATTTCCAGCTTTTTTTCTTGAAAATTGCAACTTTTGTCTCACAGTTTTGCAATTTTTCTCAAAAACTTACAACTTTTTTCCTGATATATTTCGATTATTTTTCTGTAAATTTGCAAAAAGAAAAATTCCAGTAAAATTTCAACAATTTTCAACATTTTTTTCTTTTAAATTAATAACTTTTTGTCATAAATTTGCAAATAATTTTTTTTTTGTAAATTTTAAACTTTTTTCTCATAAATGTGCAACTTTTTCAGTAAATGTTCAACTTTTTTCTTGAAAATTGCAACTTTTGTCTCATAGATTTGCAATTTTTCCCAAAAATGTGCAAATTTTTGTCATAAATGGGAGCGGATGTGGTGCAGGTGTAGTGTGGCCGACTACTGATCGCAGGGTCAGGGGTTCAATTCCCGATCTGTCTGCAGTCTGCATGTGGAAGTGTCCTTGAGCAAGACACTGAACCCCCGGTTGCTCCTGGTGGGTCAGGCCACTTTTCCTGTCATAAATTTGTAAGTTTTCAGCTTTTTTCTTGAAAATTGCAACTGTTGTCTCATAGATTTGCAATTTTTTCTGAAAAATTTGCAATTTTTTTTAATTTCTCCATTGTGGGACTAATAAAGGTTTATCTTATCTTACCTAAAACAGATTAGAACTAGAGGGCACTCAGACAGCGCATACCTCCGCTAAGGGGTGTCGGACTAAATGCACCATTGCCTGAATGCACCAGACCGAATGCACCACCAGCCTAGTCTGAATGCACCACCCCTCTGGACTGAATGCACCACCTACCTAGTCTGAATGCACAACAAATCTCAAAAAAAAAAAAATTTTTTTTTTTTATTTCTTTATTCAAACATCACAATTTCAAGTAATTCAATCATTCCAGCTATTTTAGTCTTCTGCTTGATCAGTCAGGTTGCTGCACTGCTTCAGGTAGTCGGAAGTGATGATGTTGTGGTTTTCAAAGGCAGTCAAGAGTTGCTTGAGCTTCTGCTGCTTCGAGTCCTGCTTCTTACTCTGCTTAGGGTTAGGGGTTAGGGTTAGGGTTAGGGCAAAGGTGTGAAGATTAAGTTAACCTCTTGCACTCCAGGATACCGCGGGCGGTCACGTCTCTGCGTCCTAGGGCGCACTGAAAAAAAAAAAAGCTGCAGACACAGCCGCGAACAGAAAGCCAAAGGAGTGCTTTGATTGGTTTAGATTTTATTGACCTCTCATTCGACTAATAAGAGCCTTGAATTGGGTTTCTGAAACCTTGAAGAACCAATGACTGAAAACCTAGCAAGAAGGACCCGCCTACCAACGGCTGCGAATACAGCGAGCCAATTGAAGCAAAGAAGTTCCACGATTGAAAGCGTGCGTCCCGTGCGTAAAATCTGTTTTGTGTAAGCCGCTGGGTGACACACACGCGTTCGCCAGTCTTTTTTTCTTACTACTGTTCTTATTTGTTTTGAAAAATCGTTCACCAAAACCGCAATCATGGAAGCGCAAAACCGCAATAATGGAATCATGGTTTGACTGGGTCGCGTGACCAGAACCACGAGTCCATAACAAGCGGACCAGCGTCATGTTCGCCTGACAATGAGGAAGAGAAGTTCGCCAGCGACACTGCTGTTGTGGACAGGTAAGTGTTATAAGCTAAATTATTCTTTATCCCTGAAAATTGTAATCAAAATGACTTTTGACCGATCGGTAAATTACAACTGTGCATCATCGCAACATGACGGACATGAACGCCCCCCCCCCCCCGCTACTCCTCTGTAGCGGATTGCAGATATATTGCAGATATTTTAGTACAACTGTGCGTAGTAGACTGCGGCGCACCGTCCCCGCTGTCCGTCATGTAGCGATGGACGATGTCTGTCCTCTGTAGCGGGTGGGGTGGGGTGGGAGTTGTTATCCTGTACATTACAGATATTTTAGTATAATTTTTATTGCACTGTAGGTTATTTTTTCTTGTAAAAAAAAAGCCACACATTTTTTACGTGGCATGCTTCTTTGTGTGTGGGGGCTTGTTTGTTCATTCATTCATTCATGAATGAATAAACAACCCACACACACACACACAGCCCTGAGTGTCACCTTTCATTTGAGCCCAAGATGAAGCTTCTATATTGAATCATTCAAAAGTTACAGACGTTTTTCCAAACTGTGCCATTTGGCACAGTTCAAAAACGCCTGGGAACAACCTGAGAAGAAAGCTGTGTAATATATTCATTTTTTTGTGGTATTGTTACAAAATTTTGACCTCAGCTGGATAACACTTGGTTCTACATTTCTGTTGCATTTTCCAGCCCGGATCTGACAGCTGTGTGTTATTTGCAAGCATTTGTATCCAAAAAAACACCCAGGCGAAATTTATTTTCTTCAAGTTCAGTATGTTTAGATGACTGTTACTCAGTGGCAGGAGCACTTACAGAGATTATGACTGTTTTGCCAAAAAATTCAAAGTGTTTTCTTTTAAATGAGACCAACCCCATGAAGATGCTGCAAAGGGTTGAAGAACAGCTTTTGATTTACTTTGGGCACGTTATTTTTAGGCATTTTTAGGGAAATTGACCAGAGTGCAAGGGGTTAAAACCTCCTGCTTTGAGTATTAAGTTTGCATAACTGGATTTCACACCTCCTAAACTTCCATCTATGATATAATATTAACCTATTTCATTGGAAAAACTAACATAGGAACACATATTTGGGGTGGTGCATTCAGTCCATAGGGAGTGGTGCATTCAGACTAAGTAGTGGTGCATTCAGTCCAGGAAAGTGGTGCATTCAGTCCAGACATGTGGTGCGTTCAGACTAGGGGTTGGTGCAATCAGGCAGTGGTGCATTCAGGCAATGGTGCATTTAGTCTATAATTCCCGCTAAGGCGCCATCCCTCCCTCCATTTGTCTTCCTCTCCATCCCTTTGTCCGTCCATATCGCCATCCATCTGTACATTGCAAGATAGGGCCTTGGCGGAGGTATGCACTCATGGACCACCTCCAACATCTAATGAGTCCATCTTTGGGCCAAGGGCTGGTGAAAATGGCATCCAAATGCTTATACCACAGTGATATAAAAAGAGTTTGCTTAATTGACGATGTGGAGCGTGCTTGTGAATATTTCTACAACTCTTTTACATCAGTATGGAATAAGCACGCCCCAGAGAAGAAAACTGCAATTTCAGGGCGTAACAACCCATGGTTTACCGTTCACACCAAACACGAACTGGGCAAATTTTTCGTGTGGCATGATTACATTATAACTCAATGTGAACACACGAACAGATGTGAATTCCCCTTCTGAGTGAGATGCAGACTAGGCAAAGTTGCCTTTAAAACTTCTGCAGTTGTGTTCAACCTGCTGTGGAAATTCCCAAAATAATGTCATGCTTAGGTTTACATTATCCAACAGGGGGCTCACCTGAAAATGTTGTCTCAAGCCTCCAAAACTTCACAAGATGATGGGTGTTTACGTTGCTAGCTTGTTGGCAGAAAACCGTGGGTAAATAAACTCCAAAATCCCAATTCAGCTGAAGAGCTCCCGGTCCTCCTTTCTGCAGGTGAGTGAGTCAAATTTTCAACCTAGTTTACTCTGCAGTGGTGATACCTTTACTCTGGTGATGGCAGAATCTGAGTGCTAGGAGCTAGCTAGCTAGCTAGCTAGACTCGGACACGAACGCGCAACTGCGCAATTTCGCGTGTACTCGCCTCTTCCCGTTCACTTTGTATGGATTTGCACCATCCGTTCGGGTTTGGTCGGAACGCACCTTTATCTAACCTGATTAGAGAAATGCCTCCTGGACGAAAGCCTCCTGGACTCAATAACATTCCTGCTGATTGGACCGCCTTCAGAATTTTAAGAAACAAATGTACAAAACAGAACAATATAGCCAAATCACAATACTATCTAAAATATATTGCAGAAAACCTCAACAATCCAGCTAAATTTTGGAAACAGATAAAATCTTTATCTTGTTCCAATGTCATTTCGGGCCTTCCTGACCGCATTGTTGTCCATTTGACTGAAATAAACAAAAAAGAAGATACTGTTAGTCAATTCAACAAGCGTTTTTTATCAGTTGGATCTGCTTATAACAATTGTGTTGCGAGTGCTGGAAGTTTGACTCCCAAATTGGGGACAAATCCATTGTGTACCATCTTTTCAAGCAGCCCTTATAACCTGAATCTTTGTTTTTTAAAACCGTCAGCTGATCCCATTGCAGAGCCTATCACACACATTTTCAATTGTAGCCTCCAGACTAACTACATTCCTAAAGTTTGGAAGGCAGCTTATGTCCTCCCTCTACTGAAGTGGGGGGGGGGGGGGGGGCTCAGATCTAAATAATTCCTATATCTAAGCTTTGTATTTTGGCTAAAATATTTGAATCTCAAGTAAATTCACAGCTGAAACAGTTTTTGGCTGACAACATACTATGTGAGACTCACTCAGGGTTTAGAGCAGGTCACAGTACCCTGATTGCATCCACAGCAGTATTGAATGATATTACTAATGCCTTGGATAAAAAAAACAACACTGTGCTTCATTATTTGTGGCTTTATCTAAAGCTTTTGATTCTGTTGATCATCAGCTACTGATAAAAAGACTTTTAGATATTGGGATAAGTGATAAGGAGGTAAACTGGTTTAGAAACTATTTAACAGACAGAACTCAGTGCATGTAGTGTGATGGCTACAAGTCTAGTTTCAGGAAATTTCTTTAGGGGTCCCACAAGGCTCAATTTTAGCACCTGTGTTGTTTTCTATTTTTATTAATGATCTAGGGAAAGACCAGATAACAGTTAAGATACCCCTGTACGCTGATGATACAGTAATTTATACAGTTGCACCCTCCTTGCAATAAGCTGTTGAGGAGCTGCAGACAGCTTTTGAACAGCTGCAGACTTCTTTAAGTAACTTAAAACTCACTCTTAATGCAAAAAAGACTAAATGTATGCTTTTTTCCAGAGCTCGGTTACAGCACTCTGACATGTCAATCTTCACTGTAGGGAAGGAGTCACTTGACAAGAATCATCTTACAAGTACCTGGGAATCTGGGTGGATGATAAGCTGTCATTTAAAGTACACACTGAAAAACTGGTGAAAAATCTTAAGGTTAGGCTGGGTTTTTACTACCGGAATAGGGCATGCTTTAATTCTGATGCTAAGAAAATTCTGGTGCAGACTACTTTGTAAAGTGTTTTGGATTATGGGGACATTATATGCATGCATGCAGCTGCCTCTATTTTGCGATGCTTGGATACTGGGATAGGCTCCAGCCCCCCGCGAGCCGAAAAGGATTAAGCGGAAGAAGATGGATGGATTCTGTTTATCACAGTGCTTTACAGTTCATAGCCAACTCAGAGTATCATCACAGTATTCTGTATAATCTAGTCTCCTGGCCTTCTCTCAGCATAAGGAAAAAATGGCACTGGTTCATTTTTATTTACAAAGCCATACTGGGTAATGTGCCATCATACAGTATCTCTGTAATCTTTTATTTCCTATAAACAACTGCTATAACTCTCGTTCCTCTAAGTGACTGCTGTATAGTATTCCTGGAGTGTTCAGTGAACTTGGAAAAACAGCATTTTCTTATTATGCTCCCTGGTCTTGGAATGATCTTCAGAAAACATTACAGTTAAATGAACTGGTTGAATCTAACAAATACAAAACCTTGATAAGGAGATATATTACAGAGGATTGTAAATGCTTTTCCTGAGCGGAAATTTTTTTTGGGTAATGTTTTCATTGGTTTTTAACTAATTGTTTTATTATTTTGTTAGTTTTGTTGTTTTTTTTTATTGTTTTTTATTGTCTTAGATGTGCTGACTTGTTGTCCTGTTGTTTTATGTACTGGTGTGCCATCTTGGCCACATCTCCCTCAAAAAAGAGATGGCAATCTCAAGGCACTTCCTATTTAAATAAAGGAAAAATTACAAAAAAATCCATCTATGAGTTTTTACATGATCCTGCCAACAGACAGAGAAATGGCAGCAAAAACAATATGACTCCATTATATGACTACATTATAATAACAAGACTGTCATAATTGTATTGACCATACTTTGGGGCTGGGCAATTCCACTTTAAATCAGTATCTTGGTTTACTGAATCTGTCAGGTTGGTTTTCAGTTATTTTTTTCCCCTCTCTTCTCCCTTACAGTTTACTGACAAGGTTCATAATTATTAAGCAATATTACACAACAGTGTGGTATCATATCACTGCAGTGTGTAGTTAACGAGCATAATAGAACAGGCCTATTGTGATTTCACAAACAACAAAATTAAACATTGTCCAGTGCTGAAGTTTACTGTGTTTACATACTGTGTGGGTCATGTGGCTCACAATGACATCCTTGTCTGCCAGCTGGAGTTACATCTGCATGCACACCAAACCCTGTCTTAAATCGCACACTGTGCTTGCTTTTTCTTGGTGTCTTCAGATGAAATAATGTCAACCATCACATACTACAGTATGTGGATGGAGACCACGTTCCTTCTCGTTCCAAGCCATTTTACTTTTTCTGCAGTGTTTGGTAGTAAGACTGCACTGCCTCTTGGTTGTGGAGGTGCGTGGCCACGCACGTACAGTAACTCAGTGGATACATCTTAAATGGGCTGTACGTGAAAAGTGCAATATTAATATATAAAATAATATTCAAAAAATTCCTGGATCCAGATCACCACCAAAATCTAATCCTCTGTTCCCCGTGCCATTACACACCTTTCCTGAAAATTTCATCAAAACCCATTCAGAACTTTTTGAGTAATAT
The DNA here is from genome assembly GCA_020510985.1 of Pholidichthys leucotaenia. Classification (NCBI taxonomy): domain Eukaryota; kingdom Metazoa; phylum Chordata; class Actinopteri; order Cichliformes; family Pholidichthyidae; genus Pholidichthys; species Pholidichthys leucotaenia. Next base: position 12,117,322 of record CM035846.1, read on the forward strand.
TGCTAACAGGCAGACAGACAAACCAGCAAACCAACCAACAAACCAACGCTGGATAAAACATTACCTCCTCCCTTGGTGGAGGTAATTACTATCTGTCCAGGGTGCAACCCGACTCTCACCCACAGATGCTGGAAAAGACTCCGCCCCCTCCGAGATCCAAAAAAGAATGACGCATTAAGAATATGAAAAGGTTAAACTTTTGGAAACTCGGGACTTAGTGGCACCTTGTTGTTGCTAAATAAATTGCAGCCTCGTTCACTTCATTCATACATGTCCCAACCTTGGCTTTTTCTGGCAGAACTCTGACCCACAGCCCTTCCCTGAAATAGAAAACTGTGAACGAAAACAACCGGCAAGCAAATACACTCCACTGATTATACATCATTATTACGACCATCACAGGACATCTCCTCAGTCAACATTATACTTCATTATCCCGGGACAAAACACTGGATTTGATTTCTCAATCAAACGCTGCATAAAAGAGCGTTTATATAAAAAATAATAATGTAGGTGTACATGGGGGGAAATGCTAATCTGCTGACTGAAGCGGAACACGTCTGCTGTCAGGCATTACCAGATCATGGAAGTCCCAAAACAACTTTACGGCACGTCGGCACGCATCGTCAGCTTTTCCTGTAGCTAGGAAACATTAAATGTCAGAATTCATATTAAAGAAGCGGTTTTACAAGGATGTATGTGGCCTATAATAGTGTTATTACCAAAAATGTTATAAGCTCAGAGCAGCAGCTGATTTCAACTCGGATGTTATCCCCTTGGTTAGTAAAATGACCCCAAATTATCCCCCGTGTTACCCGGCCATCAACTCGTAATGTTTTTCCTCTAAATTCTTTATTTTTTTCTTCAAATTTGTACTTTTTCTTTCATAAACTTGCATCTTATTTCCTGCAAATTTTCAGCTTTTTCTTGTAAATTTGTAACTTTTTTCTCATAGATTTCCATTATTTTTTGTAAATTTGCAAAAGAAAAAAAAAATGCTGTAAAATTTCAATTGTTTTTTTTCTTTTAAATTTGTAATTTTTTGTCATAAATTTGCAATTTTTCCTTGTCAATTTTCAACTTTTTTCTCATAAATTTGCAGCTTTTTTACCTGTAAATTTTCAGATTTTTCTTGTAAATTTGCAGCTTTTTTCTCATAGATTTATAATGTTTTCCTCAAAAAATTGCAGCTTTTTTCAACATTTAATTTTACTGTTTTTCTGTAAATTTGCACAAAAATTCCTGTTAAATTTCAGCTGTTTTCAACTGGTTTTTTTCTTTTAAATTTGTAATATTTTTTGTCTTAAATTTGCAAAAAAATTCCTGTAAATTTTCAACTTTTTTCTTTGTAATGTTTTTCTTGTAAACTTGCACCTCTTTCATAAATTTGTATCTTTTTTTCTTGTAAATTTTCAGCTTTTTTCTTGTAAATGTGCAACTTTTTTCTGGAATATTTTCATTATGTTTCTGTAAGTTTGCATAAAAAAAACTTTTCAGTGCTGTTTTCTTTAAAATTTATAACTTTGTCATAAATTTGAAAAAAAAATGTAAATTTGAAACTTTTGTCCTCATGATTTGCCATGTTTTCTCAAAAATGTGTAACTTTTCTCCTCATACATTTTCATTATTTTACTATAAATTTGCTACTTTTTTCTCATAAATTTGACACTTTTTTCATGTAAATTTTATGGGGTTTTTTCTTGAAAATTGCAACTTTTGTCTCAGATTTAGATTTTTTTTTCCTGTATTAACGTGACAAATTATACTCGATATGCACAATATAGGCATTTTATGTATCATGTGCGGTACATCATGTATATTAGGTATACCTCCCAGCCCTACTTGGACAACCATAACTGCATTAATGCATTAATATTCCCAGCCCTAATATTCTGTGCAATCTGTTTATTGAATCATTCCTCAACATCACTTAACTGCTTTGGTGAACCTGGGACTTGCTCTTTAAAGCATGAGCTCTTACAGCTGGAACATGTTCGCTGCAGTTTGATGAAGCGGCTTTGAAAGAGTGGCACTATTTATTTATTCTATGTTGTTTCAACCCCAGAACTCCAACCAATGCAGCGACACGATAAATAAACGACGGGACATCACACACCCTTCCTCTCTCCTCTCTGTTCCCATCTTAGGGTTTAAATGTGACCTCTCTCTCTTTTTAATATTTCTGCAGAAGCAGCAGGAGTCAGAGTAGCAGCAGCAGCAGCGATGACTCAACCTGCAGCTGCACCCATTCCCCACCTTCGTCTTTGTCATGTGTACCAGGCGGCAGCGGCGGCCTCCCATTGTTCTGCTTCATATTGTGGAGTGTAGTTAACGAGCTGCCATCTGCATCAGAACGGCTCAATTAAGACTGAAAGTGATCGCGTTCATCGGGTGACTCACAGAGACCGTTAACGAGTTAACGAGGCCGTCTGAGTCCTTTCAGACCTGAGAGCAGTCAAAGACGCGTGCGTGGCTCTTCATCCCGCTGCTTCGTCTTTGTCGCTAAAGTGCGAGTTCTCAAATCTGACACAAAAGTAGGCAGAATTCTTCAAAACCATAAGAAAAAAATATCAAATTCCTTATGGACAGCTGAGGCAAGTGCCTACCCAGCCAGCATGTCAATGTGGGCCCCACCAAAGGTTAAACCTGGCCTGTCCATGGCTCCCATGCGGGTTTGCCCACAACGGTGCAGGTGAGCAGCCCAACTGGGCCCCACCTGGGATGAATGGGGGTGAGCGGGTTTCAGGAACACTGCCACCACGGGGAAAATGACGTAAAAAAGTCACAAATTTATCAGACAAAAATGTGAACATTTAGAAGAAAGAATGTGACAAATTTACAGAAAAATTGTAGAAAATTTATGAGAAAAAGTTACAAATTTACTAGAAAAACATGGAAATTTATGAGGAAAAAAATGAAAATTTAGGAAAAGAAAGTTGCAAATTTACAAGGAAAAAGTCACAAATTTATGAGGAAAAAATTAGAAAAAGTTGCAAATTAACAAAAAAGTAGCAAGTGTGTGAGTAATAAATTGAAAATTTTTGAGAAGACAGTCCCAAATTGCCCTGCGATGGACTGGCGATCTGTCCAGGGTGCACCCTGCCTCTCGCCCACAGATGCTGGGATAGGCTCCAGCCCCCCCGCCACCCGAAAAGGATTAAGCGGAAGAAGATGGATGGATGGATAGATAGATGGATGGAGTCCCAAATTTACGAGGAAAAGCTGTAAGTTTACAATAAAAAAAAAAAAAAAAAAAAAAAAAAAACCTGAAAACTTTGGAGAAAGTTCCAAATTTACAAGAAGAATGTAACAAATTCATGAGAAAAAGTTGCAAGATTACAGTAAAAACAATGTGGCAATTTTATGAGAAAGTTTCGGAATTACAAGAAAAGTTAGCAAATTTGCACAAAAAAAAATCACAATTTTACAAGAAAAACTAAGAAATACATGAGAAAAAGTTCTCCTACGTAATTTGGCATTTAATGCGATCAGCGCCCTCGGAGCGAGAACACTTGGTGAGCATCTTTTTGTCACTCAAAAGTTGAAAAAAATTAAACTTTTGGAATGCCGCAGTGCTCATCAGCCACGCACCTCTCTGACTGGCCAGTCAGAATCAGGTTAAAATGACGCCATAGTCAATACTTAACAGTAAAAGCTTGGGGGGAATGCCTGTTTTCTTACCAGTTTTATGCAGATTAATGTAGTTAGTAGAAAGCGAAAGTACAAAATGTATGAAATGGCGACGGCAAGCTGTGAGTGACAGGTCAAGCAGTTGCTAGGAAGCAGGGCTGACACATTTTTTGAAGGGCACCTGTGAAGAGCCCAGAAAAGTTAGGTTCAGAGAGTTTTTATGCTCTCTGTGGACACGCAGCCTGAAACCAGACCGTAGCTCATTCTGGCCTGATAAAGTCACCACGAGAGTGCTCAGCTCTCCTGACTTTTGACCTTTACCCTGAGCACAGCCTGGATGCAGACCCGCCTGTGGGACCTTGTGAGTGAGTCTGGTGAGGTAGCTGGCCTAGGAGGAGTAGCAAATCTTGTAAAATATGGACGGACGGGCAGCAGACAGTGTGTCATCACACTAGCTCCTTTCTACTTCACCAGAGTGAGCCAAGAGTATACTTGTGTCTTTGTCTAGGTGGACAGGTAAAAAAAAATTAACTGTTATTTTTGTTTAGAGCTGGGTGATTAACACAAATAAAACCAAACTCAATAGTTGGAATCTTGTTCATGTCGGTTTTTTGGGCTCTTCCTTTCTTCCTGTTGTGTACATATGTCTATGAGCGCTTTCATCTACTTCACTTTTAAGGCTTCTCCTGCTGGAGTGGACACAGAAGCCAGAAGCAGTGCAGTGGTCGCTGTTGGGAGGCAGCGGAACATGGCGGTAAAATTAAAATGGCTCGTGCTGAAAAGAAATGTATTGCCCGTCCCCATAATATGAGATGACTGACTCTTTCATCTGGGGACGCTGGGAGGGTGTGAGCAGGGGCTGGCACAGCGTGTCCATCTTACCATCCATTTTGCAGTGGGGGTGGATGGGCTAAGCCTGTATTTAAGGACCTGATTCGTTGTCTCTGTGGTGATGGCATGGTCGTGGCTGCAGGAAGGTGTCCAGCTGGCTGCCAGCGAAAGTCATGTGGCCCACGGGCCCTCAACAGGTACATGTGGACACTGACTTCTGCACTGGACAGTGATTAGTTTGGCTGCATGTGTGTTGGATGACAATGAACCTATTCTTTATCATATTATGCTCATTTACATTTGCCACTCAGTGGAGAGAGAATCGGATTTTCTTTGTGTACGCTAAATTTAGGCATTTTTAGGAAAATTGGCTGGGAACGCTCAGGGGCTAAATGTGGCTGTAGACCCGTGAGAAGATCATTTCGGGGCATCACTGACACAGACTGTAGAGGAGTGTCTGAAACAAAGATGGCTGATTCAGGCTCTGAAGCTCTGCTAGCACACATACACACACCCCATCTCCACAAAAAAATGCACAAAAAAAAAAAATCAGTTGCAAGATCAGTGTCTGCACTGTGAAGCCGTTTATGCGCAGTATGAATACGTGTGAATACAAGTGCACAACCAGACACGTCATATTTTATTCTAGCATCCAAAAATCCGCCTTTTTTTTTTTTTGTAGCAAAACAAGCCGATAATGAGCGCAGCAGCATCCATCCTTGTTGACAGGCAGGTGGCATCTCTCCCATCCACACCCTACGCCCACTGCGCATGTGCGCCACGGCAAACAAAGGAACCAGCGGGCAGTCAGGGCCCATCACGGAGAGCAAGGTTCATAAAGTTACAATAGCTAATTAACTTAAAAAAACAACAGATAAATGCAGAGACAAAAAAAAAAATTCAGGAGGAAGAGGAGAAGCTTTGAAAAGATGGAGGTGACGTCTGCGTGGGAGTGGGGAGTCAGGTGCACCTCCTCCTCCTCCCTCCCTCCACGGCCCACGAAGCAATAAAACGGGAATGTGAGATCAATAATTCATCCCCGATCATCTCTGACACGAGCTAAACGTGGTTAGGGACGCGCGTGGGACGGTGGAGGAGACGCGTGGACAGAAGTGAGGAGTGGGTGAGGGGGGTCTTTGTGTTTAAAAAAATAATAATAATGTTTAGTCAGCTGCGCCCCGCCGCGCGTGGAAATCCACACACACACACACACACACACCAGCTGTGAGTTAATAATTAATCATAAATAACGCACGAGCGCGCCTGTGTGTGGGAGCGCGTGTTCCTCCACACTTCTACAGTACACGCCCCTTTTTTCAAATAATAATTAAAAAAAGGCTCGTGCACATTTGGACTGGAACAATCCATTTTTTTAATCAACTTTTCTTTTTCTCTGTCAGATTTGCTGCGCCTCCACTGCGCTGCTGCCGCCAGCCTTCTAAACTAAAACCAAACAATCCACGGCACACAAAAGATTCCACGCGCCTCGCTCTTCACAGCAATAATTAAAGAAGAAAATCAGCTTCCTGGCTTCTTACCGTCAAACTTCTGACGCTCCTTTTCTCCTGCGGTCAATGCGTGGTTTTTTGCGGCTTCTCCTCTGCGCTCCTGCTCGCGCTCCGCTCGGTATCCGGTAAAAAACCAACGGGCTTGGCGATCCTGCGCGCGCACACACGAGCCCCGTGCGTACGTGCACGAGCGGGGCACCACGCACACGGGCGCTGGGGCGGGGTGGGGGGGGTGATGGGTGTGCGCGTGTGTGATTTTTATATCCGCGTGTTTTTAAAGGGCTTTAATAAATGGCGGCGTTTTTAATTGCTGCTTTGTAACTGGGACAGTGAGACAAGTTTGCGTCAGAGTCACCTGTAGAAATCGTGCTTTTCTGGTTTATCTGCAGTTTAGACTTTTGCGCAGCTCCTGGTTAAAATATCTGTTTCTATTGCGCCTGTTTTAGCAGAAATACCGCATCTGAGCGTCTTTCTTCTTGTTTAAATTGTCTCCGTGCGCCCCCTGCTGCTCGCTGCGCCCTTCTGACGACGGAAGCCTACACAGGGACTAACGGGGACTAATATCTACAGAAACCGTGCTTCATTTTCCACGTTTTCCCATTAAACTAGGATGTTACAATTAATTAGCATAAATTAATGAGCATAAATGTTCCCAACAAGCTAAAAGTTGACCTCCATCCTGGCAGAACTAGAGAACTGTTCCTGCTGCATGAGCAGGAACAGTTCTGAAGGGTTTTCAGCCACCAGTTCCAAGCACAACTGCACAACAAAATCTGACACACTTGCAGCTTTTTGATCCTAAAGTTGTGGTTTTTTTCTTATAAATTTGCAATGTTTTACTCAGAAATTCTTAACTTTTCTCTCAAAGATTCACAGCTTTTTTCTTCAGAAACTTGCATTTTTTCTGTAAAATTTAAACTTTGCCTAGATTTGCAACTTTTTTCTCCTAAATTTATGATTTTTCTCTTGTAAATTTCCAACTTTTTTCTCAAAAATTTGCAACTTTTTCTCACAAATTTGTGATTTTTTTTCTTGTAATTTCACAACTTTATTCTCAAAAATGTGCAATTTTTGTCTCATAAACTTGATTTTTTTTCTTGTAAATTTGCAACTTTTTTCTCAAAAATTTGCATCTTTTTCCCTGTAAATTTGCAACTTCATTCTCAAAAACTTGTGATTTTTCGCTTTTAAATTTGTAACTTTTTTCATAAATTTGCAACTTTTTCTTGTATATTTACATTTTTTCTCATAAATTTTCAACTTTTAACTCATAAATCTACAACTTTTTTCCTCAGAAATTTGTATTTTTTTCCTGTAAAATTTCAACTTCTTTGCCTAAATTTGCAACTTTTTCTCATAAATTTGTAATTTTTTTTCTTGTAAATTTGCAACTTTTTCTCAAAAAATTGCAACTTTTTTCTCATGAATTTGCAATTTTTTCTGTAAATTTGCAACTTCATTCTCAAAAATTTGTGATTTTTCGCTTAAAATTTGTAATTTTGTCATAAATTTGTGGGTTTTTTCCTTATAATTTGCAACTTTTTGTCAGAAATTTGTGATTTTTCTCTTCAAATTTGCATGTTTTGTCTTATAAATGTGCAACTTTTAACTCATAAATTTGCAACTTTTTTCTTGTGAATTTGCAGCCTTTTCTCATGAATTTGTGATTTTTTTTCTTATAAATGTGCAACTTTTTTCTCATGAATTTGCAACTTTTCTCTCAAAGATTTACAACTTTTCTTCCTCAAAAATTTGCAGTTTTTTCACTGTAAAATTTCAACTTCTTTGCATAAATGTGCAACTTTGTTCTCATAAATTAATGATTTTTTCTCTTTTAAATTTGCAGCATTTTCTCTAAAATTTGCAGCTTTTTCTCATGAATTTGTGATTTTTTTTCTTGTAAATTTACAATTTTTTTCCTCAAAAATTCACAATTTTTTGCTGTAAAATTTCAATTTTTTGCATAAATATCCAACTTTTTTCTCATAAATTTGTGATTTTTCTCTTGTAAATTTGCAACTTCTTCCCCAAAAATTGCAATTTTTTTCTCATTATCATCATCTCTAATTTTTTGCTTTCCTCTCAAAGATTCACAACTTTTTTCCTCAGAAATGTGCATTTTTTTCTGTAAAATTTAAACTTTTTTGCCTAAATTTGCAAATTTTTTCATAAATTTATGATTCTTCTCTTGTAAATTTGCAACTTTTTCTCATAAATTTACACCTTCTTTCTCATAAATTTGCAACTTTTTCTTGTATATTTACATTTTTTTCCTCATAAATTTAGAGCTTTTTTCCTCAGAAACTTTGCATTTTTCCCTGTAAAAATTTAAACCTCTTTGCTTAAATTTGCAACTTTTTTCTCATAAATTTTTGATTATTCTCTTGTGAATTTGCAACTTTTTTTTCAAAAATTTGCAACTTTTTCTCACAAATTTGTAATTTTTTTTCTTGTATGTTCAAAACTTTATTCCCAAAAATGTGCAACTTTTTTTCAGAAGTTTGTGATTTTTTCCTCCTAAATTTACAAGTTTTTTCCTCAAATTTACAATTTTTGCTGTAAAATTTCAAACTTATTTGCAAAAATGTCCAATTTTTTTCCTCATAAATTTTTGATTATTTTCTAGTAAACTTGCAACTTCATTCTCAAAAATTTGCATATTTTTCTCAAAAATGTGCAACTTTTCCCATAAATTTGTAATTTTTTTCTTGAAAAATTTGCAACTTTTTCTCATAAATTTGTGATTTTTTTTTCTTATAAATGTGCAACTTTTTTCTCATAAATTTGCAACTTTTTCTTGTACATTTGCAGTTTTTCCTCATAAATTTGCAACTTTTTTCTTGTGAATTTGCAACTTTTTCTCATGAATTTGTGATTTTTTTTTATAAATGTGCAACTTTTCTCTCAATGATTTACAACTTTTCTTCCTCAAATATTTGCAGGGTTTTTTTGCTGTAAAATTTCATCTTCTTTGCATAAATGTGCAACTTTTTTCTCATAAATTAATGATTTTTCTCTTTTAAATTTACAGCATTTTCCCCTAAAATTTGTAACTTTTTCTCATGAATTTGTGATTTTTTTCTTGTAAATTTACAATTTTTTTCCTCAAAAATTTACAATTTTTTGCTGTAAAATTTCAACTTTTTGCATAAATGTACAACTTTTTTCCTCATAAATGTATGATTTTTTCTCTTGTAAATCGGCAATGTTTTTCTCCAAAATTTACAAACTACTTCTCCTAAATTTGCAACTTTTGTCTCCTAAATTTATGATTTTTTTTCCTGTTCATTTCAACATTTTTCTCATATATATATTAAGCAGTTTTACCATTTTTGCAAATATCTTGAGAACAGCTGGGTGTAGACTGAAAATTCTGTCATCATTCTATTCTGTGAAATCTTCACAAATTTTCTCCACTGGTCTTATGCTCTAGAAATGAACTTTCTGTACCACAGTTTTAAAAATGTGCAAGTGAACTCAAAATGAACTCCCCCTAGGCCATTCATCTAAATTGCTTGAAATTAATTGTTAAATTATCTAAAAACTTCCATCCGTTTTGAATTTTCTAGGCCAGTTTGTACAGTTTCTTTTTTGGTATGTAGTTTTTGAGTTTAACTCGTGATATACAGTAGTTATTCGAATTTGATGAAACTTCACACTCACAATCACAACAGTATTTGTCAACAAGACACCAAATTTCATGCAGTTCTGTTGATGTTCCAAATACCATGTTTATGAAATGTCTGTCAGCAGTTTTGTCTTGTCAGTGGAACATTTTGTTGGTGTGTGAGGAAGTCAGTGTGTGACCCAGAGCACTTGTGGTGTAGGGGTTGAGATGCTCCTCTGCCATACACCAGGCATGGCTTTGAATCCTCTGGTAGCTTTGGCAGTGTAACACCCACTCTTCTGTGAAAACTATGTGTCGTGCACATTCTGTTTTAGCTGCTGGGAGTCTGTTCTGCAGGCAGAGCACTGCAATTTCAAGAGGTTAGTGTTACAACTTTTTTCTCTTCAATTTGCAACTTTTTTCTTGCAGCTTTTCATTTGCTCGTGATGAAGTGAAGGGTTTACTGAAGCTAAGACGTGGCCTCTTCCAAACATCAGAGGCGGAGGAGGTCAAAAGAAGCGTTGATGTGGGAACTAACTAAACTAACTAGCTAACTAACCTGCACTTATATAGCGCTTTTCTAGTCACAAAGACCACTCAAAGCGCTTTCATTAATACTAACCCTCTATTCTAAGGGCCTGTAGGAAACAAATATCTAGGGACAATTTAGAACAGCCAATTAACCTAACATGCATGTTTTTGGCATGTGGGAGGAAACCGGAGAAATCCCGGAGTAAACCCACGCAACACGGGAGAACATGCAAACTCCACACAGATCACTGTTGGTCGGGGGCTGGGATCGAACCCACAATCCCACGATCCCCACAATCCCCCGGCCAAGGGTAAACTGTGCTGCCGCAGTGCTAACCACTGCGCCACCGTGCAGCCCACGGCTTTCAGCTCTCGTGAAGACGAGACACGAGAGCGCTAGCATAGCCAGAAGAGAGAGTCTGGGGTGTAGGTGCATGAACTGCTTTTTCTCTAATTGTCATAAATCAGCTGTTTCGCCTTCATTTTAAAAGACACGTGTTATGTTCTTCTGTCACCCTCACCACTCAGCGCGTCCATGTGGGCCCCACCAAAGGTGAAATCTGGGCTGTCTTATGGGTCCATGTGGGTTTGTCCATGGGTTCCATGTTGGCCCCATCTGTGTTTGCCCACGTGCACTTTACCTGTTCACCCATTTTCATCTGATTTTCTCATTAATTTGCTGTTTTCTTATAAATTTGTGACTTTTCCCCCCTAGTTTGATACGTTTTTCTTGAAAATTTGAAACTTTGTCATAAATTTGCAACTTTTTTTTTCAACTGCAAACTTGAAATTTTTTCTCATAAAATTGTGATTTTTTTTCTTGTAAATTTGCACCCTTTTCTACTGTAATCATGCAACTTTTCCTCATAAATTTGTTACTTTTTCCCTTGTAAATTTGTTATTTTCTTGTAAATTTGCAACTTTTCCCCATAAATTTGTAACATTTTTCTTTTAAATTTGGAACTTTCTAAAAAATGTTCAACTTTTTTTTTCACTGTAAATTTGCATTTTTTTTCTCATAATTCCATAATTTCTGAGTGCTGCTATTGTAATCCTGGAATTTCCCCATTGTGGGACTACTAGTCTTATCGTATCTTATCTTATAAATGTGACTTTTTTTTTCTCATAAATTTGTAACTTTTTTCTCCTAAATGTTCTATTTATTTCCTCATATATTTGCTGCCTGCCTGCCATAGATGGAAATGAGTGAGAACGCTATACAGATTAAAGTGACACAGAGTCTTTACTCTGTGTTTCATATTTTTCTCTACATGGTCCCTGACAAATAAACCAATTAACTAAACCAAACCTACTTTTGTTAATTTGCAACTTTTTCTAATTTTTTCCTCATAAATTCATGGCTTTTTCTTGTAAATTTACTAAATTTTTCTTGTAAGTTTATAACTTTTTCAGTTAATTTTATTATTTTTTCTTGGAAATTTGAGACTTTTTCCTCTTAAATTTTCACTTTTTTTCTCATATTTGTGACTTTTTTTCCAGTAAATTTACAGCTTTTTTCTCATAAATGTGATTTTTTTCTCATAATTTTACTGATGGCGCCAGTGTTACTGAAACCTGCCCAGCCACATTAAACCCATGTCGGGCCCAGTAAACCATGCTCACCTGCACCACAGGTAAAGTCCATGTGGGCAAACACAGATGGGGCCATGATGGAACCCGCTGATAAACCCACATGGGACCCATAAGACAGCCCAGTCCCCCCCCCCCGCCCCGCCCTGTCAGGCACCTACACTACCGTTCAAAAGTTTGGGGTCACCCAGACAATTTTGTGTTTTCCATGAAAAGTCACACTTGTATTTACCACCATGAGTTGTAAAATGAATAGAAAATATAGTCAAGACATTGACAAGGTTAGAAATAATGATTTGTATTTGAAACAATAATTTTTTCCTTCAAACTTTGCTTTTGTCAAAGAATCCTCCATTTGCAGCAATTACAGCATTGCAGACCTTTGGCATTCTAGCTGTTAATTTGTTGAGGTAATCTGGAGAAATTTCACCCCACGCTTCTAGAAGCCCCTCCCACAAGTTGGATTGGCTGGATGGGCACTTCTTGCGTACCATACGGTCAAGTTGCTCCCACAACAGCTCAATGGGGTTTCGATCTGGTGACTGCGCTGGCCACTCCATTACAGATAGAATACCAGCTGCCTGCTTCTCTAAATAGTTCTTGCACAATTTGGAGGTGTGCTTTGGGTCATTGTCCTGTTGTAGGATGAAATTGGCTCCAATCAAGCACTGTCCACAGGGTATGGCATGGCGTTGCAAAATGGAGTGATAGCCTTCCTTATACAAAATCCCTTTTACCCTGAACAAATCTCCCACTTTACCAGCACCAAAGCAACCCCAGACCATCATGTTACCCCCACCTTGCTTGACAGATGGCGTCAGGCACTCTTCCAGCATCTTTTCAGTTGTTCTGCGTCTCACAAATGTTCTTCTGTGTGATCCAAACACCTCAAACTTCGATTCGTCCGTCCATAACACTTTTTTCCAATCTTCCTCTGTCCAATGTCTGTGTTCTTTTGCCCATATTAATCTTTTTCTTTTATTGGCCAGTCTCAGATATGGCTTTTTCTTTACCACTCTGCCCTGAAGGCCAGCATCCCGGAGTCAGTCGCCTCTTCACTGTAGATGTTGACACTGGCATTTTGCGGGTACTATTTAATGAAGCTGCCAGTTGAGGACCTGTGAGGCGTCTATTTCTCAAACTAGAGACTCTAATGTACTTATCTTCTTGCTCAGTTGTGCAGCGGGGCCTCCCACTTCTCTTTCTACTCTGGTTAGAGACTGTTTGTGCTGTTCTCTGAAGGGAGTAGTACACACCGTTGGAGGAAATCTTCAGTTTCTTGGCAACTTCTCGCATGGAATAGCTTTCATTTCTAAGAACAAGAATAGACTGTCGAGTTTCACATGAAAGTTCTCTTTTTCTGGCCATTTTGAGCGTTTAATCGACCCCACAAATGTGATGCTTCAGGTACTCAACCTGCTCAAAGGAAGGTCAGTTTTATAGCTTCTCTAACCAGCTAAACTGTTTTCAGCTGTGCTAACATGATTGCACAAGGGTTTTCTAATCATCCATTAGCCTTCTGACGCAATGAGCAAACACATTGTACCATTAAAACACTGGAGTGATAGTTGCTGGAAATGGGCCTCTATACACCTATGTAGATATTGCACCAAAAACCAGACATTTGCAGCTAGAATAGTCATTTACCACATTAGCAATGTATAGAGTGTATTTCTGATTAGTTTAAAGTTATCTTCATTGAAAAAAACAGTGCTTTTCTTTCAAAAATAAGGAAATTTCTAAGTGACCCCAAACTTTTGAATGGTGGTGTAGGTAAGCAGAACAGAGATCTATCACCCACATTGTGCCAAAACAGATTTACTTTGCCAAAAGGAGCTTTATACAGTACCTAACTATGTATTGTATATTGTTGTAAACTCCTCCTGTAATAACTTTTAATACTTTATTTAAATGATTTTACCCATGGAGGACCCGACAGGATGGGGAATAGGGAAAGGAAGTGTGTGGAGGGGAAATGAGAAGGGAGGGGAACAGACAAAAAGACAAATAAGCCAACAATTAAAACAAACAGAAGACAAACTGCTTCTTCCACTGAAGATGTCTCAACACGAGTCTGGTATCCGCACCTGTTAAAGGAGAGGCATTTGTGCGTGTGCGTCTGTGTGTGTATATATGAGAGCACGTGCAAAATAAGTGTGTACATGTGAGTGGTTTGTCAGGAAACATATGAAGAGGGGGGCCGGTCGCAGCAGCTCTAACCCCAGGAACCCCAAGCAGGCAAGGCAGCACCACCAGCCCCCACAGGGCACAAATGCCCAATGTCAGCAAGCCCCAGGAAAGCCAGGCATCCGCCCCCGAAGGGACGATCGAGGGAGGCCAGGCTGCCAGGAGGCCGGCGTGGTGGGAAGACAACCCAGTTTTAACCTTTGGCGGGGCCCACCTGGACATGCTGGCTGGGTGAGGTCTGTGATTGAGGCTAATGTTAGCTGGTTAGCTCGGTTTGAAGTAACTAATGTAAAATTGTCTGACAGTTAGAGGGTAAAAGCACAAATAAAGTATCATTTGAGACGGGGGAGGGTGGTTTGAGCGGTCAGTAGGACAGGACCTGTCCCTGGGTCTCACGAGTTTAGAAATCTGGTGGCTTTGTTAGCTGCTGCTAACTACCTCAGAGTATCACATGGTGAAATAAGCTAAAATAATGTCTAGAACGAGATACATGTAAAAGTATGGGTAAATGATTTAGCTGGGATGATGGATAGCTACTGGCTACAGTGGGTGAGTTTTGGCTGCGGTGAGTGAGTTTTGTTTAAAAAAAGGAGCCACAAGCAGTAGCTAAGCTAGGCTAACTTTGCTAGCATGTCTGCTGGCGGCCAAATTTAATAAAACACGCCGGAAAAACACCTGGAAGTTATATGTATGATCATGTGTGGCTCAATAACCATCTGGGAACACAGATGTCTGATGGGTTATGTATAGACAGGGACAATTTTAAAAAATTCTTATGCTAAGCTAATTAGGCTAACTGTGCTGCTGGACTTCTCAAGCTCACATGGACACATCTACTTCACAATCCTTAAAATGGGTAGTGTTATGTCTGAGAATTAGGACAGTGGAGGCAGTAGCTGTACTGTACGATGGTTTTATTAAACAACACTGCTAGTAGCACGAGTACAGTGAAATAACTACTAAGCTAACCGGGAGCAAGGACAGGTTGATGTTGGCATAGAGACGGAGCACCAAAGAGGCAGTTATCCGCCGTCAGTCAATCCCTTAATATAGGGCTGGACGTGATGACGTCATCTCATCACAACTCCCCCCACTTGGGAGATCGGATCACAACTTGGTTCATCTCCGACCGGTGTACAAACCCCTAGTGCACAGACAACCTCCGGCCATGCACACTGTGGAGTTATGGTCTGAGGAGACAATGGACACTCTAAAGGACTGTTTTTAAGCCACTGCCTGGAAGCAGCTCTGCGATCCACATGGTGAGGACATCGATGGCCTCATTCACACCTTCACGGGCTACCTCAGCTTCTGTGTGGACAAATCCGTTCCCACCAAGACCATACGGCGTCACTCAAACAACAAACCCTGGATCAACCCTGAGATAAAAACACTTCTGAGAGAGAAGAAGAGGATCTTCAGGTCGGGGAACAGGGAGATGCTGAAGTCCGTACAGAGGGAGCTGAGGAGAAATATCAGAGAAGGCAAGGACAGCTTCAGGAAGAAGATGGAGGACAAGCTGCAACAGAGCGACATCAGCGGGGTCTGGAGAAACCTCAAAACCATCTCGGGGCTCCAGAATACCTCCCCCCAGGCCACGGGGGGCAGGGAGTGGGCGAACAACCTGAATCTGTTTTTCAATAGATTTGACCAACCGCCCTCCCCCCTGTCTGCACAACAACCACTGCTGCCTCTAAGAAATCAAGTCCTGCTACCCACTCCCCACTCCACCGACACCCCCCCCTCTCCCAACACACAGCCCCCCATCCTGACCCTGACCAAGACCCAGGTGAGGACGGAGCTGAGGAAGATCAAGGCGAGGAAGGCGTCGGGACCGGACGGCATCAGCGCAAAGCTCCTCAAGTCCTGTGCAGACCAGCTGTGTGGGATTGTGACGTATATCTTCAACATGAGCCTGAAACTGGGGAGGGTACCACAGCTGTGGAAAACATCTTGTGTGGTACCTGTACCAAAAACTTCCCACCCCAAAGACCTGAACAGCTTCAGACCGGTGGCCTTGACGTCCCACTTGATGAAGACCCTGGAGAGACTGCTCCTTGCTCATCTCCGCCCCCTGGTGGAACCAGCGATGGATCCACTCCAGTTCGCCTACCAGCATGGCATTGGGGTGGAGGATGCGGTGATCTTCCTCCTTCACCGTTCTCTGTCCCACCTGGAGAAGCCCGGGAATATGGTGAGGATCATGTTCTTTGACTTCTCCAGTGCTTTCAACACCATCCAACCGATGATCCTGAAGGACAAGCTGCTGCGCGCAGGGGTGTACCAGCACCTGTCATCATGGATCCTGGACTACCTCACGAACCGGCCTCAGTTTGTGAGAACCCAGGACTGTGTTTCCGACACGATCATCAGTAGCACGGGGGCCCCCCAGGGAACGGTGCTGGCTCCCTTCCTGTTCACTCTTTATACTGCGGACTTCTCACACAACACAACACATTGCCATCTACAGAAGTTCTCTGATGACTCTGCGATCGTTGGTCTCATCTCCAGCGGAGATGAAGCTGAGTACAGAGGGCTTATCCAGGACTTTGTGGACTGGTGCCATCGGAACTGCCTCCAGATCAACGCGAGGAAAACTAAGGAGCTGGTGGTGGACTGCCGCAGGCATGGGCAGCCCCTCACAGCACCAGTAAATATACAGGGAACAGACATCGAGATGGTGACATCCTACAAGTACCTGGGTATTCATCTGAACAATAAACTAGACTGGTCACACAATACTGACGCACTCTACAAGAAGGGACAGCGCAGGCTGTTCCTGCTGAGGAGACTCAGGTCTTTTGGTGTACAAGGGGCGCTGCTGAAGTCATTCTATGACACGGTGGTGGCATCAGCCATCACTTTTGGAGTGGTCTGCTGGGGCAGTGGCATTACTGCAGCCGATAGGAAGAGACTGAACAAACTGATTAAGAAAGCTAGCTCTGTCCTGGGGCAACGCCTTGATCCGATGGAGGAGATAGGAGAGAGAAGGACGGTGGCTAAACTGTCATCTCTGCTGGAGTCCGAGTTCCACCCTATGCAGGACATACTGGATGCACTGAGGAGCTCATTTAGCAGCAGACTACATCATCCCAGGTGCACAACCGAGAGGTTTCGTAGGTCCTTCCTACCAACGGCTGTCAGACTGTACAACCTAAGCAGGGCTGCTCGCAGAGATAGCAAAAAGACGTAACAAACTAATAGTTTTTTTTGAATGCAAAAGATGCAATAGACTTACACAATGGTCCTCTCCGGCATACAACTAGGAACATACCGGTCGCTATGGAGGGTGAGAATATGTATGGGCACATAATCATACCATGTAGGATAACTAAATAGACGGTTATGCTGTTTCATCCCACCTAGCAACAATGCTCTGCACTGTGTGTGTTTATATATTTACATATTTATTCCATCTAGCTACAATGCTCTGCACTGGGTGTGTTTATATTTATATATCTATATATTTATTCCATCTAGCTACAATGCTCAGCACTGGGTGTGTTTATATTTATATATCTATATATTTATTCCATCTAGCTACAATGCTCCGCACTGTGTTTTTATATATCTACATATTATTCCATCTAGCTACATTGCTCCGCACTGTGTGTGTTTGTATACTTGCATATTTATTCCACCTAGCTGCAATGCTCCGTACTGTGGGTGTTTATATATTTACATATTTATTCCATCTAGCTACAATGCTCTGCACTGTGTGTTCATATATTCATATATTTATTCCATCCAGCTACAATGCTCTGCACTGTGTCTGTGTGTGTGTGTGTGTGTGTGTGTGTATATATATATTTTATAGTAATATGTACATATGTATATTAGCTGCTCTTGCTTGCTTGTTTTTTTTTCTTGCCTTCTGATTGTTGCTCTGAGTGTTGCTATCCCTGTGCTGTTGCAATCCTGGAATTTCCCCGTTGTGGGACTAATAAAGGCTTATCTTATCTTATCTTATCTTATCTGTGGTGCCTTCATCATCACAACTGCACAGTCTGTTATAACATTACTTCACAACAGGTGGGGCTAAAGATCAGCATGGGGAACATTTCAATAAGTTCTCGGTTCTTACGTCACTCCCTGAATGAGATCTAGTGAGACCGAGGCAGTTCCTAACAAAGTGACAAAATGATGGTAGATGAGTTTAAATACCTGGGGTCAACCATCCAAAGCAATGGACAGTGCACGAGAAGAGAGTGAAGGCAGGGCAGAAACGAGTGTGACAGAAGGATAGCAGTTAGAGTGACAGGAAAGATTTGTAAGACGGTAGTGAGACCTGCTATGATGTATGGTTTGGAGACTGTGGCACTAACAAAAAGACAGGAGGTGGGTGTGACGACCCCCTCCATTGGAAATTAGTCAGTGGTGCAAGTCATGAACCATTAGGGTATACCTCCACTCCTAGCCAAGGTGCTAGGGAGGAATTCCTCTTTGGCTCAGTGGTAGAGCAGGAGGTGGTTGGAACCCTGATGGCATGAGGTCAATTCCCAGCCTGGGTGATGAAGTGAGGTCTACCTTACCTAAGGGCGAAAATGACAAGGTCAGTCCACCTTGATGTTAAAAGTTGTAACGGACTTTGTGATTTGTGATCCCAGGCTGAGATAATAGTAATTGGAGGCTCGTCCCGGGAGCGATCAATCAACCAACTGGTTAAATCACCCGGGATAGTTCCAGTTACACTCGTAACATGTGGGGGCTCGTCCAGGATTGGACCCCTGCACCACTTCCTTAAGGGGGGAGGTGTGATGACCCCCTCCATGGGAAATTAGTCAGTGGTGCAGGTCATGAACCATTAGGGTATACCTCCACTCCTAGCCAAGGTGCTAGGGAGGAATTCCTCTTTGGCTCAGTGGTAGAGCAGGAGGTGGTTGGGACCCTGATGGTATGAGTTCAATTCCCAGCCTGGGTGATGAGGTGTAGTCTACCTTGCCCAAGGGTGATAGTGACGTGTGAGGTGTGGTCTACGGTCTACCTTGCCTAGGGGTGGAAATGACGAGGTCAGTCCACCTTGATGTGAAGGTCGAAATGGGATTTGTGATCCCAGGCTGAGGCTAGTATACAGGTACATCTCAAAAAATTAGAATATCATGAAAAAGCTCAATATTTTTTGTCACTCATTTCAGAAAGTGAAACCCATATATTATATAGATTCATTACATGGAGAGTGAAATATGTGAATTGGTTATTTATTTTAATTTTGATGATTATGGCTTACAGCCCATGAAAACCCCAAATTCAGTTTCTCAAAAAATTAGAATATTACATAAAATCAATTTTAAAAAATAGTTTTTTAGTAGAAATGTTGGCCGACTGAAAAGTATGTTCATGTACACACTCAATACTTGGTCGGGGCTCCTTTTGGATTAATTACTGTATCAATGTGGCGTGGTATGGAGGTGATCAGCCTGTGTTACTGCTGAGGTGTTATGAAGGTCCAGGTTGCTTTGATAGTGACCTTCAGCTCGTCTGCATTGTTGGGTCTGGTGTCTCTCATCTTTCTCTTGACAAAACTCCATAGATTCTCTATGGGGTTTAGGTCAGGAGAGTTTGCTGGCCAATCAAACACAGTGATGCCATGGTCATTAAACCAAGTTTTCATTCTTTTGGCAGTGTGTGTGTGTGTGTGTGGTGGTGGTGGTGGGGGTGGGGGTGCCAAGTCCTGCTGGAAAATGAAGTCAGCTTCTCCATAAAGCTTGACAGCAGAGGGAAGCTTGAAGTGCTCTAAAATTTCCTGGTAGACGACTGCGTTGACTTTGGTCTTGATAAAACACAGTGGACAAACACCAGCAGATTACATGGTTCCTCAAATCATCACTGACTGTGGAAACTTCACACTAAACCTCAAGCAACTTAGATTCTGTGCCTCTCCGCTCTTTCTCGAGATTCTGGGACTATGATTTCCAAATGAAATGCAAAATTTACTTTATCTGAACAGAGGTCATCTGCTGGTGTTTGTCCACTGTGTTTTATCAAGACCAAAGTCAGCGCAGTCGTCTACCAGGAAATTTTAGAGCACTTCATGCTTCCCTCTGCTGACAAGCTTTATGGAGAACCTGATTTCATTCTCCAGCAGAATTTGGCACCTGCCCACACTCTCAAAAATATCAAAACCTGGTTTAATGACCATGGCATCACTGTGTTTGATTGGCCAGCAAACTCTCTCCTGACCTAAACCCCATAGAGAATCTATGGAGTATCGTCAAGAGGAAGATGAGAGACACCAGACCCAACAATGCAGATGAGCTGAAGGTCACTATCAAAGCCACCTGGACCTTCATAACACCTCAGCAGTAACACAGGCTGATCACCGCTATGCCACACCACATTGATACAGTAATTAATCCAAAAGGAGCCCTGATCAAGTATTGAGTGTGTACATGGACATACTTTTCAGTCAGCCAACATTTCTATTCAAAAACTATTTTTTAAAATTGATTTTATGTAATATTCTAATTTTTTGAGAAACTGAATTTTGGGTTTTCATGGGCTGTAAGCCATAACCATCAAAATTAAAATAAATAAACACTTGAAATACATCATTCTCTGTGTAATGAATCGATATATGGGTTTCACTTTCTGAAATGAGTGACAAAAATGCTCAGCACTGGGTGTGTTTATATTTATATATCTATATATTTATTCCATCTAGCTACAATGCTCCGCACTGTGTTTTTATATATCTACATATTATTCCATCTAGCTACATTGCTCCGCATTGTGTGTGTTTATACTTGCATATTTATTCCACCTAGCTGCAATGCTCCGTACTGTGGGTGTTTATATATTTACATATTTATTCCATCTAGCTACAATGCTCTGCACTGTGTGTTCATATATTCATATATTTATTCCATCCAGCTACAATGCTCTGCACTGTGTGTCTGTGTGTGTGTGTGTGTGTGTGTATATATATATTTTATAGTAATATGTACATATGTATATTAGCTGCTCTTGCTTGCTTGTTTTTTTTCTTGCCTTCTGATTGTTGCTCTGAGTGTTGCTATCCCTGTGCTGTTGCAATCCTGGAATTTCCCCGTTGTGGGACTAATAAAGGCTTATCTTATCTTATCTTATCTTAAAAATATTGAACTTTTTCATGATATTCTAATTTTTTGAGATGTACCTGTATATATGTAGGCATTTCTGGCCTTGGCCCAGTTGGGGCCATAACAGTGGGGTTGAAGATGTTAAGATTCTCAGAGGAACAGTTCAAGTCAAGCAGTTTGCAGACAAAGTAAGGGAGCTGAGGCTTAGGTGGCTTGGACATGTGCAGAGGAAGAAGTGGGTGTCACTGAACATGTGAGAACAGGCGGCGATGGCAGCAGCTCCTCATCACTCATCCGCAGCATCAGTGTTTCGCTCCAAATCTGCACTGACATGTGGGCTCCTGAAAATCTGTCACACAAAAGGTTGAGAAAAGAGGTCTCTCCGCTGGAATTCTCAAAAGTGGACCGCTCTCGTTAAACTCAGCTGGAGCCCGACTGAAGAACTGTCGGGACTGTGAGTGCTACTTAACCTGTGTCAGCGGTGCTGAAGTGGAGGTCAGTGGTCACCGAGGCCGTATTGTTCACACAGGTGTCCAGAGGGAGGCTGTTCAGTGGGAGGATTAGGGGGCCTTATGGGGAACAATTTAAACCCTTTAAAATAGACAAGAGAAGTAATATATATATATACTGTGTATATATATATATATATATATATATATATATATATATATATATATACTGTATATCTTAAATTTTCAACTTTTTCTGGATGATATTTTCTGGTAAAACTTTTTTCTTCAAGTTTTACAAATTTTTTCTCCAAAATTTGCAATTTTTTTCTTAAAGGGGGCAGCTGTGACACAGGTGTAGTGTGGCCGACTACTGGTCGGAGGGTCAGGGGTTCGAGTCCCGCTCTGTCTGCAGTCCGCATGTGGATGTGTCCTTGAGCAAGACACTGAAGCCCCAGGCCGGCACCTGTGCATGGCAGCATCTGTGAAGCGCTTTGGTCACCTAGAGAGGAGTAAAATGCACGATAGAAGTGAACACCATTTAAAAAGTTATGACTTCTTTCCTCAGAAATTTGTATTTTTTTTAAATTGTACATTTGCAATTTTTTTCTTAAAAATTTGTGATTTTTCCCCTCAATTTTTCTTAAAAAATTGTGATTTTATAATAAATTTGCAGTTTTTTAAATTATAGACTTGCAACATTTTTCTTAAAAATGTGATTGTTTTTCTCCAAAAATTTCAGTTTTTTGTTGGATATTTGCAACTTTTTTCTTAAAAAATTGTGATTTTTTTTTTCTCATAATTTTGTTTACTTAAATATTTGTAACTTTTTCTCATAAGTTTGCATTTGTTTATTGGAGATTTGCAGCTTTTTCCTGAAAAATTTATGACTTTTTCCCTCAAATTTGCACCTTTTTTTCCCCTGTAAATTTAAAAATTTTTTCTCAAAATTTGCAAATTTTTTTCCCTAAAATTTTCAACTTTTTTCTTGTAAATATGCAATGTGCATCTGGATGCTGGTTAAATGTTTATTCTGCATAATTAAACTGTAATTTGCAACATTTTACATTTTTTAATTTGCATCTGTGATCATATTTGTGCCTTTGTTCTTCCTAGTTTATGTGTGTGTACCTCATCCTAAACCGGTGAAGCCCTCCTCCTTCCCCCTTGTTAAAAAAAAAATAACAAATCACCTACTGGCCCCCATCAGTATTTACTCTGCAGAAAATGTTCTGGCTATTGCTTCCCCCCACCCACCCACCCCCAACATTGAAATGAAATATCCGCCCATGGTGGGGCCCCGGGGATCCAAACCAGCAGGGGTCAGAGGTCACTGAGTGTGTGTGTGCCACCGAGTGGAAACCCAAGCACACAGAGACGGATGTGTTGTGAACCTGGAGCTGGAATGTTAATGTTTAACCGCCTTATACCACACCAGCGTGGCTTTCAGTAATACTGGCACCATAAGCAAAATTACCAGACAAAAGTCACAAATTTATAACACACAGATGTGGCCAACATGGAACCCAAAAGACAGCCCGGGTTTAACCTCTGTTGGTGGGGCGTACGTGGACATGCAGGCTGGGTAGCTGTTATTTTTTGGCGTTTCATTATTCACCTAAGCTCATCCTGAAACTCTTAGAATTAACCCACGCTTCCCTCACATCAGCTACACCCCTGCAACTCTCCTGGGAAATTGTCAAGAAAACCTTTGTGGTAAAATTTGATTATTTTTTCTTAGAGCCAGAAGCTCCTGTTTATTCTCCGCAGTTGTACAAATATGAGTTTTGATACGACAAAGAAAAAAAAATAACTGCAGTTCTATTTTTTCTCATGAATGTATAGATTTTTTGACATAATTTTTTATATTTTTCCCCACAGATTTACACCTTCTTTCAAGTAAATTTCTGACTTTTTCCACTTATATATCATACTTTTTCCCCTTGTAAATTTCAGACTTTTTTCCTCATCCTTTCTCTTTTTCTTTCTCTTCTTTTTTTCTGGCAAAAGGTGGCCTATTTACCTTAAGCCTATCAGCAACTACTGGGATGGTGGTTGTCAGGGTATTTGCAAATTTAGCATAAGGTACAAAAGTTCCAACATGAGTTGAGTTCAAATTTACAAGAATAGATGTGCAAAAATACATATATATATGGCAAAAAATGCTAATGTACAATTTGAAAAATCTAACTTTTCATAAGCAAGTCCAAAATGTATGAGAAAAAACTAAAAATCTGTGAGGAAAAAATGTACTGAATTGGGGGGATAACATGTCCAAGGGAAAAAAATCCTAAATATACAAGAATAAAGTCTGAAATTAACAAAATAATTGGCAAATTTACAAGAACAAAAGCAACACATCTGTACATTTTTCTCTCATAGAATTCCCATTATCTTACCAATTGTTGGTGTTTTTCCTGTAAGCTTGAAAATGTATACATTTTCGCTAAGTTTGCAACTTCCATCCATCCATCTTTTACCACTTTTCCGGAGGTCTGGGTCGCAGAGGCAGCAGCTCAAGCAGAGAAGCCCAGACTTCCCTCTCCCTGGTCACCTACTTCAGCTCTTCAGAGAGGATACCAGGATGTTCCCAGGCCAGCTGGGAAATGTAGTCTCCTCATCGTGTCTTGGGTCTGCCCTGGGGTGTCCTCCCCATTGGACATGCCCAAAACACCTCAAGTGGGAGGCGTCCAGGAGGCATTCTGATCAGATGCCCAAACCACCTCAACTGGCTCCTTTCAATGTGGAGCGGCAGCGGTTCTACTCTGAGGCTCTCCTCGATGACTGAGCTTCTCACCCTATCTCTAAGGGTGAGTCCAGCAATCCTACGGAGAAAGCTCATTTCAGCCGCTTGTATCCGCAATCTCGTTCTTTCGGTCATTACCCAAAGCTCATGACCATAGGTGAGGGTAGGAATGTAGATTGACTGATAAATCGACAGCTTTGCCTTGGAGCTTAGCTCCCTCTTCACCACAACAGACCAGTACAACGTCCGCATCACTGCAGAGGCTGCTCCAGTCCGTCTGTCAATCTCTCATTCCATTCTTCCCTCACTCATGAATGAGACCCCAAGATACTTAAACTCCTTCACTTGGGGCAGGAGCTTGTCCCCAACCCGTAGAGGACAATCCACCGTCTTCCGGCTAAGGACCATGGACTCGGACTTGGAGGTGCTGATTCTCATCCCAGCCGCTTCACACTCAGTAGCAAACCATCCTAGTAAGACCTGTAGGTCGTTGGTCAATGAAGCCAGCAGGACAACATCATCTGCAAATAGCAGAGATGAAATCTTGTGGTCACTGAGCATGGCAGCCTCCAATCCTTGGCTGCACATAGAAATCCTGTCCATAAAAATTATGAACAGGATCGGTGACAAAGGGCAGCCCTGGCGGAGTCCAACTCTCACTGGAAACGAGTTTGACTGGGTGTTGGCAATACAAACCAAACTCTTGCAACAGGCGTATAGGGACCTGATAGCTCATTGCAATGAGCCCGATACCCCATACTCCCAAAGCACCCCCCACAAGAGACCACGAGGAACACGGTCAAATGTTTTCTCCAAGTCCACAAAACACATGTAAACTGGTTGGGCAAACTCCCACGAACCCTCGAGGATTCTCAAGAGGGTAAAGAGTTGATCCGGTGTGCCACGGCCAGGACGAAAGCCACATTGCTCTTCCTGAATTCAAGGTTCAACCAGTGGTCAGACTCTCCTCTCCAGTACCTTGGCATAGACCTTCCCAGGGAGGCTGAGAAATGTGATCCCCTAAAGTTGGAGCACACTCTCCGGTCCCCCTTTTTAAAAAGAGGAACCACCACCCCGGTTTGCAATACGAAAGGCACTGTCCTCAACCTCCACGCAACATTCAATTCAATTCAATTCAACTTTATTTATATAGCGCCATTTCACAACAACAGTCATCTCATAGCACTATCAACTGTAGGGAGGACCCCCACAGTTGCAGAAAGACCCCAGCAATCAGGCGATCCCCTGTGAGCAAGCACTTGGCGACGGTGGAGAGGAAAAACTCCCTTTTAACAGGAAGAAACCTCCAGCAGAACCAGGCTCAGGGAGGGGCAGTCATCTGCTGCGACTGGCTGGGGGGTGAGGGGATAGAGAAGAAGAAAAGAACAGACATGTAGAGAGCAAACAGCACGATGGGGACTCAATCTATGGGAGAGAACAAACAAATGTTAATGACCATCCATCCATCCATCCATCTTCTACCGCTTTTCCGGAGGTCCGGGTCGCGGAGGCAGCAGTTCAAGCAGAGAAGCCCAGACTTCCCTCTCCCCAGCCACCTGCTCCAGCTCTTCAGAGGGGATACCAAGGCGTTCCCAGACTAGCTGGGAGACATAGTCTCTCCACCGAGTCCTGGGTCTGCCCCGGGGTCTCCTCCCAGTGGGACGTGCCTGAAACACCTCAAGTGGGAGGCGTCCAGGAGGCATCCTAATCAGATGCCCATACCACCTCAACTGACTCCTTTCAATGTGGAGGAGCAGCGGTTCTACTCTGAGCCTCTCCCGGATGACTGAGCTCCTCACCCTATCTCTGAGGGTGAGTCCAGCAATCCTACGGAGAAAGCTCATTTCAGCCGCTTGTATCCGCGATCTCGTTCTTTCGGTCATTACCCAAAGCTCGTGACCATAGGTGAGAGTAGGAACGTAGATTGACTGGTAAATCGACAGCTTTGCCTTAGAACTAAGCTCCCTCTTCACCACAACAGACCGGTACAACGTCCGCATCACTGCAGATGCTGCTCCAATCCGTCTGTCGATCTCTCGCTCCATTTTCCCCTCACTCGTGAACAAGACCCCAAGATACTTAAACTCCTCCACTTGGGGCAGGAGCCTGTCCCCAACCCGGAGAGGACAATCCACCTTTTTCCGGCTGAGGACCATGGACTCGGACTTGGAGGTGCTGATTCTCATCCCAGCCGCTTCACACTCAGCGGCAAACCGTCCCAGCAAGAGCTGTAGGTCATTGCTGGATGAAGCCAACAGGACAACATCATCTGCAAACAACAGAGATGAGATCCTGTGGTCACCAAGCATGACACCCTCCATTCCCTGGCTGCGCCTAGAAATCCTGTCCATAAAAATTATGAACAGGACCGGTGACAAAGGGCAGCCCTGGCGGAGTCCAACTCTCACTGGGAATGACTCCGACCGAGTGTTGGCAATGCGAACTAAACTCTCACAACGGTCGTACAGAGACCGAATAGCTCGTAACAACAAGCCCGATACCCCATACTCCCGAAGCACCCCCCACAAAAATCCACGAGGGACGCGGTCAAATGCCTTCTCCAAGTCCACAAAACACATGTAAACTGGTTGGGCAAACTCCCACGAACCCTCAAGAATTCTCGAGAGGGTAAAGAGCTGGTCCGATGTGCCACGGCCAGGACGAAAACCACATTGCTCCTCCTGAATCCGAGGTTCGACCAACGGCCGGACTCTCCTCTCCAGTACCTTGGCATAGACCTTCCCAGGGAGGCTGAGGAGTGTGATCCCTCTAAAGTTGGAGCACACCCTCCGGTCCCCTTTTTTGAAGAGAGGAACCACCACCCCGGTTTGCCATGCCAAAGGCACTGCCCCCGACCTCCACGCAATGTTGCAGAGGCGTGTCAACCATGACAACCCAACAACATCCAGGGCCTTGAGGTACTCGGGGCGAATCTCGTCCACCCCCGGGGCCCGGCCACCAAGGAGATTTTTAACCACCTTGGCGACCTCAGCCCCTGTGATAGGCGAGTCATCCCCCTCGTCCCCAAACCCTGCTTCCTCTGTGGAAGGCGTATCAGTGGGATTGAGGAGATCCTCGAAGTATTCCTTCCACCGCCCGACGATATCCCCAGTTGAAGTCTACAGTGTCCCATCCGCACCATACACAGTGTGGACGGGGAGCTGCTTTCCCCTCCTGAGCCGCCGAACAGTTTGCCAGAATCTCTTTGAAGCCGACCGAAAGTCTTGTTCCATGGCCTCACCGAACTCCTCCCATACCCGGGTTTTTGCTTCAGCAACCACCCGAGCTGCACTCCGCTTGGCCTGCCGGTACACCTCAGCTGCTTCGGGAGTCCCACAAGCCAACCAAGCTTGATAGGACTCCTTCTTCAGCTTAATGGCCCCCCCTCACCACTGGTGTCCACCACTTGGTTCGGGGGTTGCCACCACGAGATGCACCGACCACCTTGCGGCCGCAGCTCTGGGCTGCCGCTTCAACAACAGAGGTGGAGAACATGGCCCATTCAGACTCCATGTCTCCAGACTCCCTCGGAATGTGGTTGAAGTTCTTCCGGAGGTGGGAGTTGAAGACCTCCCGGACAGGGGCCTCAGCCAGACGCTCCCAGCACACCCTCTCTATACGTTTGGGTCTACCAGGTCTGAATGGCTTCCTCCCCTGCCATCGGATCCAACTCACCACCAGGTGGTGATCAGTTGACAGCTCTGCACCTCTCTTTACTCGGGTGTCCAAGACATACGGTCGCAGGTCTGATGATACGATAACAAAATCGATCATCGACCTGCGGCCTAGGGTGTCCTGGTGCCAGGTGCACATATGGACACCCTTATGCTTGAACATGGTGTTCGTTATAGACAGACTGTGGTTAGCACAGAAGTCCAATAACTGAACACCACTCGGGTTCAGATCGGGCAGGCCGTTCCTCCCAATCACCCCCCTCCAGGTTTCACTGTCGTTGCCCACGTGCGCATTGAAGTCCCCCAGTAGGACAATGGAGTCTCCAGGAGGAGCACCCTCCAGCACCCCAGTCACAGACTCCAAAAAGGGTGGGTACTCTGAAACATCATTTGGTGCATAGGCACAAATGATGGTCAGGACCCGTTTCCCAACCCGAAGGCGCAGGGAAGCAACCCTTTCGTCCACCGGGGAAAACTCCAATATAGAGGCAGCAAGGTGGGGCGATACAAGAATACCTACCCCTGCTCGTCGCCTCTCGCCCGGGGCAACTCCAGAAAAGGCCAAGCTCCAGCCCCTCTCCAGGAGACTGGTTCCGGAACCGGAGCTGTGTGTTGAGGTGAGGCCGACTATATCTAGCCGGTATCGCTCAATCTCGTACACCAGCTCAGGCTCCTTCCCCACCAGAGAGGTGACATTCCACGTACCAAAAGCCAGTTTAGAAAGCTTGGGATCAGTCCGCCAAGGTCTCCGCCTTTGACTGCCACCTAATCCACATAGCACCGGACCTCCATGATCCCTCCTGCAGGTGGTGAACCTACTGGAGGGCGGACCCATGTAACTCCTTCGGGCTGAGCCCGGCCGGGTCCCATGGGTGGAAACCCGGCCACCAGACGCTAGCCTTCGAGCCCCTCCCCCAGGCCTGGCTCCAGGGTGGGGCCCCGGTAACCCCATACCGGGCGGGGTACACTGAATCCTTGATATACAATTTATCATGAGAGTCTGTTGGATCGTTCTTCGTCTGGCCCTTCACCCAGGACCAGTTTGTCTTGGGAGACCCTATCAGAGGCAAATTGCCCCGGACAACATAGCTCCTGGGATCACTGGGGCACGCAAACCCCCCCACCACGATAAGGTGACGATCCATGAGGGGGATGTTAATGACCAGCAAAAAAAAAAATATTTCATAGAGAGTGAGGAAAGGAGTGAGGCCCAGTGCATTACTGGAGGTCCCCCGGCTGACTAAACCTATTAGCAGCATAACTAAGGGAGGGTTCAGAAAACACATGATCCCTCCCTAATTGTAGGCTATATCAAAAAGGTAGGTTTTAGCCCTATTCTTAAAAACAGAGATCGAGTCTGACTCCCGAATCCAGATTGGCAGCTGATTCCACAGGAGAGGAGCTTGATAACTGAAGGCTCTGCCTCCCATTGTACTTTTGGAGATTCTAGGTATTACAAGTAAACCTGCATTTTGGGAGCGTAGTGCTCTGTTAGGATGATACGGTAGTATCAGATCTTTTAAATAAAAAGGAGCCTGATTGTTTAGAGCTTTGTAAGTAAGAAGAAGGATTTTAAACTTAATTCTAAACTCTATGGGAAGCCAATGAAGGGAGGCCAGAACCGGAGAGATATGATCTCTCTTTCTAGTACCTGTTAAAACTCTTGCTGCAGCATTTTGGATCAGCTGAAGACTTTTTAAAGATGTTTTAGGACAACCTGATAATAAAGAATTACAATAATCTAATCTCGAGCTAACAAAAGCGTGGATCAGCTTCTCAGCATCACTCTGAGACAAGATGCTCCTAATCTTGGCAATATTACGCAAATGATAGAAAGCAGTCTTAGAAACAAATTTAATATGTGAATTGAAGGACAAATCTTGATCAAAAATAACTCCAAGGTTCCTCACAGAGCTATTAAGAGAAAGAGTAACTGCATCCAAACTGAAAGTTTGATTTGGAAAGGAATTTCTAAGGTTTTTTGGACCAACAAGAATGACTTCAGTCTTATCTGAATTTAATAGCAGGAAATTACAAGTCATCCAAACTTTGATTTCCTTAAGACAGACTTCTAACTTGGCTAATTGATTAGTATCATCTGGCTTCATTGACAGGTATAATTGTGTGTCATCTGCATAACAGTGAAAATGTATACAGTGCTTTCTAATAATGTTGCCTAATGGAAGCATATATAAACTAAAAAGAGTAGGGCCAAGCACAGATCCCTGTGGAACTCCATGACTAAGCTTTGAGCTGAGAGAAAACTCATCATTTACATGAACAAACTGGAACCTATCAGATAAATAAGATCTAAACCACTGCAACGAAGTTCCATTAAGTCCAACATAGTGTTCTAATCTATCAAGTAGAATATTATGATCAATAGTATCAAAAGCTGCACTAAGATCTAAAAGGACAAGTACAGAAACTAGTCCATTATCAGATGCAATGAGGAGGTCGTTATGTCATGGTTGACATTGCAGAGGCATGTCAACCATGACAGCCCTACAACATCCAGGGCTTTGAGGTACTCAGTTCGAAGCTCATCCACCCCCAGGGCCCGGCCACCAAAGAGTTTTTAACCACTTTGGTGACCTCAGTCCCTGTGGTGGGCTCGTTGTACCCCTTGTCCTCAAGCCCCGCTTCCTTTGTGGAAGGCGTGTCAGTGGGATTGAGGAGAACCTCGATGTATTCCTTCCACCGCTCAACGATATCCCCAGTCGAAGTCAGCAGTGCTCCATCCACACCATACACAGTGTGGACAGGTACAGTGGATATAAAAAGTCTACACACCCCTGTTCAAATGCCAGGTTTTTGTGATGTAAAAAATGAGACCAAGATAAATAATTTTGAAACTTTTTCCACCATCATTGTGATCTATAGCCTGTACAACCCAATTGAAAAACAAACTGAAATCTTTTAAAGGAAAAAAAAAAAACAAACTTACAATAACATGGTTGCATAAATATGCACACCCTCTTATAACTGGGGATGTGGCTGTGTTCAGAATTAACCAATCACATTCAAACTCATGTTATATGGGAATCAGCACACACCTTCCATCATTTAAAGTGCCTCTGTTTAACCCCAAATAAAGTTCAGCTGTTCTAGTAGGCTTTTCCTGACATTTTTGGAGTCACATCTTACAGTACAAGCCATGGTCTGCAGAGAGCTTCCAAAGCAACAGAGGGATCTTATTGTTCAAAGGTATCAGTCAGGAGAAGGGTACAAAAGAATTTCCATGGTGTTAAATATACCATGGAACACAGTGAAGACAGTCATCATCAAGTGGAGAAAATATGGCACAACAGTGACATTACCAAGAACTGAACTGGACTGCTAGAAAGCCGAAGATGAAGAGGAACTTCATCTTTCAGCATGACAATGACCCAAAGCACACATCCAAATCAACAAAAAAACTGCTTCACCAAAAGAAGATTAAGGTTTTGGAATGGCCCAGCCAGAGTCTGAATCAACCAACCTGAATCTGATCAAACATCTGTGGGGTGATCTGAAGAGGGCTGTGCACAGGAGATGCCCTCGCAATCTGACAGATTTGGAGCATTTTTGCTAAGAAGAGTGGGCAAATATTGCCACATGAAGATGTGCAGCGCTGATAGACTCCTACCCCAAAAGAATGAGTGCTGGAATAAAAGCCAAAAATGCTGCAACAAAGTATTCATTTAAGGGTGTGCATATTTACGCAAGCAGGTTATTGTAAGCTTTTTATTTTTCCCCTTAAAAGACTTCAGTTTGTTTTTCAATTGGGTTGTACAGGTTATAGGTCACATTAATGGTGGAAAAAGGTTTGAAATGACTTATCTCAGATTTTTTTTGTTCATCACAAAAACTTGGCATTTGAACAGGGATGTGTAGACTTTTTATAGCTACTGTAGCTGCTTCCCCTTCCTGAGTTGCCGAACAGTTTGCCAGAATCTCTTTGAGGCCAACCGCAAGTCTTGTTCCATGGCCTCACTGAACTCCTCCCATACCTGAGTTTTTGCTTTAGCAACCACCCAAGCCGCACTCCGCTTGGCCTGCTGATACACCTCAGCTGCTTCGGGAGTCCCACAAGCCAACCAAGCTCGATAGGATTCCTTCTTCAGCTTGATGGCCCTCCTCACCACTGGTGTCCACCGCTTCATTTGGGGGTTGCCACCACAAGATGCAAAAACAACCTTGCCACAGCTCTGGGCTGCTGCTGCAACAATGGAGGTGGAGAACATGGCCCATTCAGACTCCATGTCTCCAGACTCCCTCAGAATGTGGTTGAAGTTCTTCCGGAGGTGGGAATTGAACACCTCCCGGACAGGGGCCTCAGCCAGACGTTCCCAATACACCCTCACTATACATTTAGGTCTACCAGGTTTGGGTGGCGTCTGGCCCTGCCTTCAGCTCCAGCACCAGGTGGTAATCAGTTGACAGCTCTTCACCTCTCTTTACCCGAGTGTCCAAGACATACGGTTGCAGGTCTGATGACATGATAACAGAATCGATCATCGACCTACAACCTAGGGTGTCCTGGTGCCAGATGCACATATGGACACCCTTATGCTTGAACATGGTGTTCATTATGGACAAACTGTGATTGGCACAGAAGTCCAGTAACTGAACACCGCTCGGGTTCAAATCAGGCAGGCCACTGCTCCCAATCACGCCCCTCCACGTTTCACTGTCATTGCCCACGTGACAATGGAGTCTTCAAGAGGAGCACTCTCCAGCACCCCAGTCAGAGACTCCAAAAAGGGTGGGTACTCTGAACCATCATTTGGTGCATAGACACAAATGATGGTCAGGACCAGTTTCCCAACCCAAAGGCGCAGGGAAACAACCCTTTTGTCCACCAGGGAGAACTCCAGTGTCGAGGCAGCAGGGCCGGGGGATATAAGAATACCCACCCCTGCCTGTCGCCTCTCACCTGGGGCAACTCCACACTAGGTCAAGCTTCAGCTCCTCTCCAGGAAACTGGTTCCGGAACCGGAGCTATGTGTTGAGTTGAGCCCAACTATATCTAGCCGGTATCTCTCAATCTTGTGTGCCTGGTGTACGAAGTTTGCAATTTTTTGTTTAAAAATTTTATAATAAATTTAGTGTATGTTTTGAGGAAATTTGCCATTTTTGTGAGAAAAAAAAATTCCCTACACAAACTTACAACTACAGCCATGTGAACAAATTAGGACACTGTATGAAAGGCTGTGTGCCCTTTTTTTTTTTTTTTTTTTTTTTTTTTTTACATATTTGGACATATGGATATTTGATATCAATTTTAACTGTACCGGGAGATTCAAGTAATACAACTAAACAATTTAAACTGGAAAAAAAAAGACTTTTTAAAATTTTCTGTGAAATCTAATTCTAAAAACATCCAATTTCTGGTGAGGAATAAATTAGGACACCCCCACATTTATTCCCACTTTTAACCCTCCTGTTGTCCTCGGGTCAAAATGACCCACTACTGTGTTAAAAACAAAAAAAAAATCCCCCTAAACAATATTTTTTCAACTTAAAATTTTATGACTTTTCCTAGATTGACCTCAACATTAGGATAAGTGAATTGTTGCCTTTATTCACATTTCCATGTAAGCTGTACAAAAAAAGTTACAAAGGTCGTCTTCGGGTCAAAATGGCCCGACAGTCAAATTGAGTTGAAATCACGGTCACTGAGTTATTTACACACCTGTGGGGAGACTTGAATAACGAAACCGAATTGTCTTTCATTTCAGTTTTATTCAAGAAATCATTCCACTGTCTGCTCTTATTCTTGAGCAGCGAACAAAGAGAGTGAACACACCAAAGTTCTCTCATTTAAACCTTCTCACATCAAACCATTTCCCTCGCGGGGGAAATCACACATCTATATCAAAGTCTCTTTATTCACATTCATGAGCCTTTTATTTACACAACTCCCCCTTCTCTCTTCCCGAGCCTCAGTGGTCAGGAAGTCTTCTGTCCCCTGTCCTCCGCAGGGGGTCCAGGCTCTGTGGCTCCGCACCGCAGGGGGCTGGCTCTCCTTCATCGTGGTTAAATCACATATGCAGTGTCCAACATATACATGTCTCACAACACAGCCATATAACCCCCCCCAAACGATGAAGAACAGACTAATTCCCAAAATTTAATAGCACCTTACTCACTACTGAATAATCAACACCAACATTCAGTCTGTGCGCCGCTTGGGCTTCAGCCGTCTGCCGAATCTGCTGTGCGTTGGCCCCGCCTTGCCTGCGGTGCTGTTCTGCTCCGGGTCTGTTGACTGAGGAAGAGAGTGGTTAATTGCCCTCTGCGGGGGCCTGCCTCGTCGAGGCGCCACCGCGACCGGTACAGACACGTCCTTCATGACAAAAGCAGGTTTTAGTCTGTCAATACTGACTGTCTCTTTTCTGTCCCCAAAATCTAGCACAAATTGCTTATCACCTGCCTCCAGCACTCGAAATGGCCCTTCGTAAGGTGGTTTGAGCGTTGCTTTAAGGGCTTCGCGCCTGACAAAAACGAAATCGGCATTTTTCAAAGCCTTGGGGACGAAAACTCGTGGAAAAGCGTGATGAACCGGACCCGGGAGCGTGTCTGCCCCCGTGCCAACTAACGGTCCCAGAGCAGAGAGAGGTGGGGGCTCTGGGTGCTCTGGTAAAAACTCGCCCGGCAGCCTCAGAGTTTGTGCGAATACCAGCTCCGCTGGGGAGGCGTCTAAGTCCTCCTTAGGCGCAGAACGCAACCCTAATAAAACCCAAGGGAGTTTATTTACCCAATCTGCATCCGTGAGCGACGCTCTGAGTGCTGCCTTCAAAGACCTATGAAAACGCTCGCATAAACCATTAGCCTGAGGGTGGTAAGCCGTAGTGCGGTGAATTTTGGCTCCTAAGCCGTTGGCCATCGCTGACCACAGCTCAGAGATGAATTGCGGTCCTCTATCGGACGTAATGTCCGACGGAACCCCGAAGCGCGCCACCCAAGCCGTTAAAAAAACGCGAGCCACCTCCGCGGCCGTGGTCGTCGCAAGTGGGACCACTTCCGGCCAACGTGTGGTGCGGTCCACCATTGTCAAAAGATACGTGAACCCCTGTGATGCCGGTAGGGGGCCCACAAGGTCGACGTGCACATGGTCGAACCTTCTGGCCGGAATGCGGAACGGTTCTAACGGGGCTCTTGTGTGCCTGTGAATTTTGGCCCGTTGACAGGAAATGCAGGTTTTTGCCCATTCCTTCACGTGCTTGCGCAGGCACGGCCAAACAAACTTTTCCGCCACTAGTTTCACCGACGCGCGCACCCCCGGGTGCGCCAGTGAGTGGACCGAGTCAAAAACACGGCGGCGCCACGTGGCCGGAACCACCGGACGCGGGCGCCCCGTCGACATGTCGCAGATCAGGGGGGGCATACCGGTTTGTAAACACTTGCTCTCCAGCCTCAACCCTGTTGGTCCAGACTGGAGCGCGCGCACGTCTGCGTCCGCCCCCTGGTCCGCTGCCATGGCTGCGTAATCTATACCCACGTGCACCGGGGCTGCGCGCGCCACCGTGCCGCTCTCCTGCGGCGCGGTCACGGTGGCCCGTTCTGCCTCTGCGCGTGTCGGGGTCGTGAACGCGCGTGAGAGACAATCCGCTACTACATTGAATTTGCCCGCGACGTGCCTAATGTCAGTGGTAAATTCCGAGATTGCGGCCAGCTGCCTCTGCTGCCTGCCGGACCACGGATCTGAAATTTTGGCCATGGCGTATGTGAGCGGCTTGTGGTCCACATAAGCGGTGAAGCACCGTCCTTCCAGCCAGAACTGGAAATGACGAATAGCCAAATGCAGCGCCAACAGTTCTCTGTCAAACGCGCTGTATTTTCGCTCAGCCGCGCTTAAAGATTTGCTAAAGAAAGCCAAAGGCTGCCAAACTCCGGCTACCTGTTGCTCAATAACGGCCCCTATGGCTAAATCTGAAGCGTCTGTCGTCAGCGCGATACGTGCTGCAGGGTCTGGGTGGGCCAGGAGCGCAGCGTCAGCCAAGGCTTTTTTAACCTCTGTGAACGCGCGCTCCCGCTCCGGGGACCATTCGACCGCCTGGGTCGGCTTTTGTTTTTTGAGCGCGGCATATAACGGTTGCATGATTTGAGCTGCGTGGGGCAGGAACCGGTTATAAAAATTCACCATCCCCAAGAATTCCTGTAGTGATTTGACCGTTTGTGGACGGGGAAAATCCGCTACCGCGCGTACTTTCTCTGGTAACGGAACCGCTCCCTCCGGGGAGACGCGGTGACCCAAAAAATCAATCCGCTCAACGCCGAACTGGCACTTGGCTGGGTTAACTATTAAGCCGTGCTCTCCCAGCCTCCTAAAAACTGCTGTGAGGTGCATTTCGTGTTCGTCCTCTGAAGTACTCGCGACCAAAATGTCGTCGAGGTACACAAACACGAAAGGGAGATCGCGTAACACGGCATCCATCATCCGCTGAAATGTTTGCGCCGCCCCTTTGAGACCAAACGGCATGCGTAAAAATTCGAAAAGTCCGAACGGGGTTATTACCGCTGTTTTAGGAATGTCCTCCGGTTGGACCGGGACTTGGTGATAGCCGCGAACTAGATCAATCTTTGAAAAAATGCGCGCCCCCGCCAGGTGCACCGAAAAATCCTGAATGTGCGGGATGGGATAACGATCGTGTGCCGTAGCGTTGTTTAGCCTGCGGTAATCCCCGCACGGTCTCCAGGAGCCATCGGCTTTCGGTACCATGTGCAGCGGCGAAGCCCACGGGCTCTTCGACCTACGAACGATGCCCAGCCTCTCCAGGCTGGCGAACTCCTCGCGCGCAATGGCGAGCTTAACTGCATCCAAGCGCCGAGCTTTTGCAAACACGGGAGGACCAGAAGTGGGGATGAAGTGTTTCACCCCGTGCTTCGCGACCGTCGCTGAAAAAGTGGGCACAGTGAGCGCTGGAAATTGGGTGAGGAGTGTGTGAAACTTACCACCTGCTGTAGCGACGTGGGTCTGTACTGGTGGCGGGGACACTCGAGCTGAACAGGGGAGAGAGTAAAAAGAGAGTGCATTTACCAGCCGTCTATTAGCAAGATCAACTAACAGATTGTGTGAACACAAAAAATCCGCGCCCAACATGTTGAAACTCACCGCCGCTACTACAAAAGTCCATTCATATGTGCGGCCATGTAAGCATAAAGGCAAGGTCCTTCTCCCGTAGGTGTTGATGTTCGAGCCATTTGCCGCTGTAGCTCCGTCACCGTGGGGTCCAGCTACCCGGTCCGCGTATGTTGGGGTGATGAAGCTCACTTGTGCTCCGGTGTCAATGAGGAACACTCGTCCGGAGCGCGCATCCGTGATGTAGAGCAGCTTGTTGCGTTCTCCGAGGGTCGAAGCTGCTAGCGACCCCCGGTCTTGCCGTTTCCCGAACTCCTGAAGATGCAGGGCGGCACACACCTGCGTGCCTTCTCTGCGAACCTCCGATGGTAAAAGCAGAGATCTTCTCCTCCGCTGTGTCGTGCCCGCGCCTCTGTCGCCGGGCTATTGGCTCCCCCTCGTCGCGGCCGTGTTGCCGCCATCGTCGGCCAGTCTGGTTCTGCCGCCTCTGGCTCCCCGCTGTCTCGGGTCGCTGATGTGGTTGCTTGCCCGCCGCAGGCGTCCAGGATCCCGTCTGCCTCCTGGGCCAGCTCCCGGAACTCCTCCAGGGTGTGACACTTTTTGCCGGCCAGCGTGCTTCTCGCATGCGCCGGGAGGTTGGAGAGGAAGATGAACTGAAAAATGAAATCATCGTTGTCCAACCCTCTCAGCTGTATCATCTCCTCCATCAGGGCGCTCGGCCTGTGTCCACCTTGGTCTAGCAAAGACAGGATCCTCCTCGCCCTCACTTCAGCCGAGGGGGTGAAAAACTTGATGAGGGTGGATTTCAGCTTGCTGTACCTGTCGGTCGCGGGTGGCTGCTCCACCAAGCTTTGCACGCACCGAGCTGTGCTGTTGTCCAGTTTAGCGATGGCATGGTGGAACTTAGTGTCATCCACCGTTACTCCTGCGAGCGCGAACTGCGACTCTGCTTGCAGAAACCACGACCGTGGGTTATCCTGCCAGAAATCAGGCAGCTTAACGGCCACTGCGCTCGCCAGCTCTGAGCGCTGTGAGTCCGGGACCCTGAGAATTTCTTCGTTCATTCTCAACGTCGTCAGTCACCAATGTGGGGAGACTTGAATAACGAAACCGAATTGTCTTTCATTTCAGTTTTATTCAAGAAATCATTCCACTGTCTGCTCTTATTCTTGAGCAGCGAACAAAGAGAGTGAACACACCAAAGTTCTCTCATTTAAACCTTCTCACATCAAACCATTTCCCTCGCGGGGGAAATCACACATCTATATCAAAGTCTCTTTATTCACATTCATTAGCCTTTTATTTACACAACTCCCCCTTCTCTCTTCCCGAGCCTCAGTGGTCAGGAAGTCTTCTGTCCCCTGTCCTCCGCAGGGGGTCCAGGCTCTGTGGCTCCGCACCGCAGGGGGCTGGCTCTCCTTCATCGTGGTTAAATCACATATGCAGTGTCCAACATATACATGTCTCACAACACAGCCATACACCACAGAATGTGAGAATGTTTTAGTTCTGTCTCAGATCAATCAGTAGCAGACGTAAACAACACAATAGCAGACGTAAACAAGACAAGACAGGTGGCCTTCTCATGGACGGCAGTGCCTTTGATCGGTCTCAGATCAATCAGTAGCAGACGTAAACAAGACAAGACAGGTGGATTTCCAGAGGTTATAAAGGTGCTGCAGATGACAGTACCCCAAATTCTCTCTGTGCTGAAGCCATGGGTGCGTGTTATACCGTCAAACAGGCTATAGAGCTGATTTTGTCATGGCGGCCTCTGGGCCGTCATTAGTGTCATTAGCCCCAGCTGCGCACAGACCAACAGGTGTGAATCAACGGCTGTTAAAAGCCAGTGTCGCTGACAGCCCGGCACGGAGTCGTCTGTCTTCCTCAACGGAGAATGTACCTGCACTCCGCTCTCTGGTTTCGTCAAGAATATCTCTTGTCTCGTCTGGAACTTTGTCTGTCTCGTCAAGAACTTTGTCTGTCTCATCAGGAACTTTGTCTGTCTCGTCTGGAACCTCGTTTGTCTCGTCTGGAACCTCGTTTGTCTCGTCAAGAGCTTCACTTGCTGCATCCAGGAATTCTTCCCAGCGTCAAGCAAGTAAGCGCACCATTTGCTACTCAACGCCAAACCTTTACCCCTGTGCACAGGTGGACCACCTTGGCGGCGGACCTGCGTCCCCAGCTGACGGGGTAACGCCATCACGTCTTCGTAGCGGCTCGCTACCACCACGCCTACCGGTACGTCTTGCTCCTCAATTGCCAGAACTATTATTGTATCAATTATAGGAGTATTGGCCAACGTTATCGGTGGAATCACTGTCATCAGCATCAGCTGTGTCGTCATTGCCACTGTGTGTGGAGTCACTAACCTCGTCTTTGTCTGCATCATCATCTGTATCATCATTATCCCGGTCTGTGGAGTCACAGCCGGTGTCATCGTCAGGGCTGTCATTGTCACAGCCGGTGTCATCGTCAGGACTGTCATTGTCACAGCCACGGGTGGTAACCCCAGCACGGTCACGGACGCCTTCACCTCCACGCTGCCCGGCCGCTGGAACTCAGCAGAGCGAAGCCAGTGCTGCTCTCAAGTAAGCCTTGTTATCTGCAGCTCTTTGCTAGTGTGGAGCATTAGTAATTTGTCTCTGCTTATCTGTTCCAGGGTTGCCGGGTCTCTGTCCAGGTCGCTCAGCTCCAGTGACCAGAACGATATCCCCGCACTCACACTCGCATTACACTCACTCACAATTAAATAAAGATTATTGTCACTATCTGCTCGTGTCAGTGTCTGTCTCCTGGGTCCTGAAACATGTCAGATTTTTTTCAGATGTCCAGCAAGACAACTCTGATTCAGAAGAGGAAGTGGAGGATGTATCAGAAAAAGAAGATGGGGAGGAATACAACCCAGAGCATGATGAATCATCTTCAGAAGAAAACCCTGAAGCTGAAAGAGAGACTTTCCTTTCAAAAAATGACAAAATAACATGGTCCTCGGCAGCATATGACCAACACGGCAGGGAGGCAGAACAAAATGTCATAAAGATGACCCCAGGACCCACAAGGTATGCCATTTCTCATGCCCATGACATTGTCTCTACATTCTACCTGTTCATCACACCAGCAATACAAAAAATAATCCTGGAGATGACAAATCTGGAGGGTTTTCTCAAATATGGAGACAGCTGGAAAAAGATGGATGAGACTGACCTGCAGGCCTACTTAGGGCTGCTAATCTTAGCAGGTGTATACAGGTCCCGAGGTGAGGCTGCAGCTAGTCTATGGGATGCAGAGAGTGGAAGGCCAATTTTCCGAGCCACAATGCCACTCAAAGTCTTTCACACCTACTGAAGACTGCTACGATTTAATAACCGTGAGTCAAGACCAGCAAGACATGTGACAGACAAACTTGCAGTTTCTTGCTTAGTTTCTTCATCTTGAGCAACAATAACATCATAAAGACACATTAGTCTAGGCATCGCAAGTGATGGTCTATATGACATCATGACATCATAAAGACATATTTATCTATGAGCCATATGACATCATAAAGACTCATTAGTCTAGGCATCGTGAGTGATGGTCTATATGACATCATAAAGACACATACAGTATGTCTATGTGAAGTCATATAGACATCATATCTTTATGACGGCATCGCGAGTCCTATGATGCCTGAGTTCATAGGATGTCCTATGATGATCAGGCAGTGATCATAGGCCACCCTATGATGTCCTATAAACGTGCCAGACACGCACACACAGACACAAAGAAATTTCTTGCTTTAAAATTCTTATAATAATAATGCTTATATTGGGGGTTTAGTGAAGACGGGTCATTTTGACCAGGAGGACACGGGGTGTATACAGAATATGAGGACAACAGGAGGGTTAAAATGGCTAAAATCACACACAGGTGTATCATATCAGGTGCACATGATTAGAACATTGTTACTCAGCATTGTGAAGGAGGCATGTCCTATTTAAACCTCAAACATTTAGTCCTGACTGTTGAAGAGAGAGTGAACACCATGGTGAGATCGAAAGAGCTGTGTGAGGCCTTCAGAAAGAAGATTGCAGCAGCTTATGAGTCTGGTAAGGGATTTAAAAAGATCTCAAAAGAATTTGAAATCAGCCATTCCACTGCCCAGAAAATAGTCTACAAGTGGAGGACATTCAAAACAACTGCCAACATGCTCAGGTCTGGCTGTCCAAGAAAGTTTACCCCGAGAGCAGACTGCAAGATGCTAAAAGAACTCTCCAAAAACCCTAAAATGACCTACAGCAGACTCTTGCTACTGTTGATGTAAAAGTACATGCCTCTACAATCAGAAAGAGACTGCACAAGTTTAGCTTGCATGGGAAACATGCAAGGAGGAAACCTTTACTTTCCAAGAGAAACATAAAGGCCAGACGGAAGTTTGCCAGAGAGAATGTAGACAAAGACCAGGACTTCTAGAATAATGTTCTTTTTTTTTTTTTTTTTTTTATTACTTATTTTGTACCCGTAGGTAGATTTGTTTTGCAGTCTGGTGACAAGCCACCAGCTGCTGGTCGCTGCGTGCGCAAGTGCCCCTTAACTCCCTAACCTGCATGTTTTTGGCATGTGGGAGGAAACCGGAGAAATCCTGGAGTAGTAAACCCACGCAAACACGGGGAGAACATGCAAACTCCACACAGATCACTGTTGGCCGGGGGCAAGGATCGAACCCATGGTCCCCGCAATCCCCCGGCCGAGGGTAAAACTGTGCTGCCACAGTGCTAACCACTGCGCCACCGTGCAGCCCTTTGGACAGATGAGTCTAAAATTGAATTATTTGGACACCAGAACAGAGGATGCGTTTGGTGTAGACCAAATACAACATTCCAGGAAAAGAACCTCACACCAGCTGTGAAGCATAGAGGTGAAAGTGTCATGGTTTGGGGATGCTTTGCTGCAGCAGGACCTGGCCAGCTCACCATCATAGAATCCACCACGAATTCTATCGTGTATCAGAGGGTACTTGAGGACCATGTGAGACCATCTGTAAAAAAAATTAAAGCTGAAGCAGAACTGGACCCTGCAACATGACAGTGACCCAAAACATGCCAGTAAATCCACCAAGGACTGGCTAAAACCTAAGAAATGGAGAGTCTTGAAACGGCTGAGTCAAAGCCCAGATCTTAATCCCCTTGAGAAGCTGTGAGGTGACTTGAAACGGGCTGCACATGCAAGAAACCCCTCAAACATCTCACTGCTTAATGAATTCTGGGTTGAGGAGTGGGGCAAACTTTGCTCAGACTGATGTCAGAGGCTGGTAGATGGCTTCAAGAAACGTCTCACTGAAGATATCTCAGCCAAAGGAGGAAACACTAGCATTTAGGTGGTAGGGTGTCCAAACTTTTTCCTCAGAATACACAGTTTTGTTGATATCTTTTGTTTAATGAGTAAAACAAGGATATTTTTTGTTATTTACCTGCAATGAAATCACTTTATTTTCCAGAGATAAATAAAAGCAAGATTAGATATCAACACATGAACTTTTCTAAATAAAGAGCTGAATTTTGGGGGGGTGTCCTAATTTTTTTTCATGTGACTATTTGCAACTTTTTCAGTTTTTTTTTTTTTTGAAAAATTTTCTACTTTTTTTCTTGTAAATTTTCAACTTTTTTCCTGTAATTTTTTCAATTTTTTTGTAATAAATTTTTTTTTGTGATAAATTTTCTACTTTTTTGTGATAAATTTTCTACTTTTTTCTTGCAAATTTTCAATTTTTTTCCTGATAAATTTTCAGTTTTTTGTGATATTTTTTTTAACTTTTTTCTTGTAAATTTTCAACTTTCCCCTGTAAATTATCAATTATTTTGTGATTAATTTTCTACCTTTTTTCTGATAAAATTTCTACTTTTTTCTAGTAAACTTTCAGTTTTTTTCCTGTAAATTTTCTACTTTTTTCTGATAAATTTTCTACTTTTTTAACGGTAAATTTTTAACTTTTTCCTGTAAAATTTCAACATTTTTCTTGTAAATTTTCAGTCTTTTTCTATTAGTGTCAACTTTTTGTCCTCAGTTTTTTTCTTAAGAATGTATGATTTTTCTGTCATAAATTTGCAAAGTTGAATATTTGCAACTTTTTTCTAAAAGAAATTTGTGATTTTTTTCCTCATAAAATTGCAGCTGTGGAGAAGTGTGGGAAGGACGAGGCTGAGTTTATTTCTCAAGTCCAGTTTTATTCACATTCACATTCTCCAACATCCAAAAACAGAAAGAGAAAGGAATCCCCCAGCATCTGTCCCTTTTATACCCCAGGACATCAAAGCACACAGTCACATTGTCTTTTAATCCCTTTTAATTCCCTTTTCTTTCAATCCCAAATCACAATGCATCCCCCTCCAGGTCTCCTCGTCTCCACCTAAAGTCCTGGTGGTCAGGAAATTCTTCAAGGCCATCTCTTTGCATACAAAAGGCCAGACTTCACATCCTCCTGTTACCCCTGGGAGGTTCAGACCTTTTGTTCCTCTGAGACATGAAGCATACAATAAGCATACAGTAATACACATGTGAAGCATATGAAACCCACATATGTGCACCACATGACCCCCCCTCCCAAACGTCTAAGATGGAACAACATAACCACAGATTGCATGTCATGATAAAAACACTACATATCAGTCCACGTGCCGCTTGGGTCTCAGCCTTCTCCCGTATTTGCTGTAAGCAGGCTGTACCACTTCCGCGGCGTCTTCCTGCTGCGGAGCTGCTGCCTGGGGATGAGAACTGTTAGTCAACCTCTGTGGGTGTTCTGGGGAATGCTCTCTAGGGGGTCTGCCGCGCCGAGGAGCCTTAGCCAACTGCACAACTTCGTCAGCTACCACAAAAGCGGGTTTGAGCCTGTTAAGGCCAATCATTTCTTTTCTGCCCCCCAAATCTAGCAAAAAATGCTTATCTCCTGTTTCCAGCACTCTATATGGTCCGTCATAAGGTGGGCGTAAAGGCAAACGATGGGCATCATGTCTGACAAAAACAAACTCCGCATTTTTTAAAGCCTTAGACACAAAAACACGTGGAAAACTGTGGTGAACGGGGCCAGGTAGCGTGCTCAGGCCCGTGCTATTCTGTAACCGCTGAGCCGGGGAGCACTCTGGCGTTGGATTATCTGGGAGAAATTCACCGGGCAGCCGAAGTGGCTGTGCGAAAACTAACTCAGCTGGGGAGGCTTCTAAATCCTCTTTAGGTGCAGAACGCAACCCCAATAAAACCCATGGTAGCTTGTCCACCCAAATTGCATCCGTAAGCGACGCCCTGAGAGCCGCCTTCAGTGACCTGTGAAAATGTTCGCATAACCCGTTAGCCTGCGGGTTGTACGCAGTCGTGCGGTGGATCGTTGCCCCCAGGACAACGATCGCTGACCAAAGTTCGGAAACAAATTGCGGGCCTCTGTCGGACGTAATGTCCGATGGGACTCCAAAACGCACTACCCATGCCGTTAAAAATGCACGCGCCACCTCCTCGGCTGTGGTTAACGACAGCGGAACCACTTCCTGCCAGCGCATGGTGCAGTCAACCATTGTCAGAAGATGTGTGTACCCTTGTGAGGGCGGGAGGGGGCCTATGAGGTCCATGTGGACATGATCAAACCTTTTAGCTGGGATGTGAAACGGCTCCAAGGGAGCTCTTGTGTGTCTATGAACCTTGGCCCGCTGACAAGCTATGCAGGCTGCCGCCCACTCTCTAACTTGTTTGCGCAGGCTCGGCCATACAAATTTCTCTCCTACCATTTTGACCGACGCGCGCACTCCCGGGTGCGCCAGAGAATGGATCGAGTCAAAAACGCGGCGGCGCCACACGGCTGGAACCACCGGACGCGGCTGCCCAGTGGAGACATCGCAGATTAGGGGGGGCATACTGTCTTGCAGCACCCTGTTCTCCAGCCTTAACCCTGTTGGTCCAGACTGGAGCGCGCGCACATCCGCGTTGCTAACCTGCTCCGCGGCCATGGCTGCATAATCTATCCCCACGCAGACCGGGGCCGCGCGCACTTCCGCGTCGCTAACCTGCTCCGCGGCCATGGCTGCAGGATCTACCTCCGCGCAGGCTGGAGCCCC
Organism: Pholidichthys leucotaenia; assembly: GCA_020510985.1. Classification (NCBI taxonomy): domain Eukaryota; kingdom Metazoa; phylum Chordata; class Actinopteri; order Cichliformes; family Pholidichthyidae; genus Pholidichthys; species Pholidichthys leucotaenia. The sequence continues at coordinate 12,162,281 of CM035846.1, forward strand.
CACGGCGCGCGAGAGGCAGTCCGCCACTACATTAAGTTTACCCGCAACATGCTGGATATCGGTAGTAAACTCTGATATCGCAGCCAGCTGTCTCTGCTGCCGGCCCGACCAAGGTTCTGAAATCTTGGCCATCGCGAAAGTCAGCGGCTTGTGGTCAACGAACGCGGTGAAACGGCGTCCCTCCAGCCAGAACTGGAACTGGCGAATGGCCAGGTGGAGAGCTAACAACTCCCTGTCGAATGCGCTGTATTTCCGTTCGCTGTCGCGCAGGGTCTTACTGAAAAAGGCGAGCGGTTGCCAGGCTCCGGCTACATACTGTTCCACGACCGCCCCTATGGCCACATCTGATGCGTCAGTAGTGAGCGCCATGCGGGCCGCTGGGACTGGATGTGCTAACAACGCAGTGTTTGCCAGGGCTGTTTTGACTTCAGAAAATGCGCGCTCTCGCTCGGGAGACCATTCGACTTTATTTGTGGGTTTTTGTTTTTTTAGTGCAGCATACAATGGTTGCATGAGCTGCGCTGCGCGGGGGAGGAAACGGTTATAAAAATTTACCATTCCCAAAAACTCCTGTAATGCTTTGACCGTTTGTGGCTGGGGAAAATTCGTTACTACGCGGACTTTGTCAGGCAGAGGGACCGCTCCCTCTGGGGAGACGCGATGCCCCAAAAAATCAATCTGCGTCACCCCGAACTGACACTTCGCTGGGTTAATTATTAACCCGTACTCTGCCAGCCTCCCGAAAACTGCCGTGAGGTGGTTTTCGTGTTCATCTTCGGACGCGCTGGCTACCAATATGTCATCCAGGTAGACGAACACGAAAGGGAGATCGCGCAAAACCGCGTCCATCATGCGTTGGAACGTCTGCGCCGCGCCTTTAAGCCCAAACGGCATGCGCAAAAACTTGAAAAGCCCGAAAGGAGTTATTACCGCTGTTTTGGGTATGTCCTCAGCGCGCACTGGGACCTGGTGGTAACCGCGTACCAAGTCTATTTTAGAAAAAACGCGCGCCCCCGCCAAATGAACTGAAAAATCTTGGATGTGTGGGATTGGGTAGTGGTCGTGCACTGTAGCGTAGTTCAGCCTGTGGAAATCACTGCAAGGCCGCCACAAGCCATCAGCTTTCGGGACCATGTGAAGCAGTGAAGCCCATGGGCTTTTCGAACGCCTGATGATGCCCAACCTTTCCAGGTTGGCGAACTCCTCGCGCGCTATGGTCAGTTTAGCTGAATCCAAGCGCCGAGCTTTTGCGAAAACGGGCGGTCCGGTGGTAGTAATAAAATGTTCCACCCCGTGTTTAGCCACGGTCGCCGAAAATGTTGGAACCGTGAGTGCTGGGAACTGAGTGAGGAGTGTGTGGAACTTACCACCTGCAGCTGTGACGTTGGCTTGTGCTGTCGGCGGGGCCACTCGAGCTGTACAGGGAATAGAATGAAAAGAGAGTGCATTAACCAGGCGTCTGTTAGCAAGATCGACCAACAAACCATGTGAGCACAAAAAATCAGCCCCTAACATGTTGAAATTGACTGCCGCTATGACGAAAGTCCACTCAAATGTACGGCCGTGTAAAGACAGAAGCAGAGTCCTCTCACCGAAGGTCTTAATCGCCGAGCCGTTCGCTGCTGACACCCGGGGACCACTGGAAGGCGCCAGCCGGTCAGCGTAGGAAGGTGTGATGAAACTCAGCTGGGAGCCCGTGTCCACGAGGAAATGCCTCCCCGAGTGCGCATCCCTCAAGTAGAGCAGCTTGTTCTCCTCTCCGAGGGCCGCAGCTGCTACCGACCCCCGGTCTTGGCGTTTCCTGAGCGCTTGAAATGGCACGGTGGAATGCACTTTCGTGCCCTCTCTGCGAAGCGGCGATGGTAGAAGCAAAGGACATCATCTGCTCCGTGTTTCCTGGCCCCTGCCGCCGCCGTCGTCGGTGAGTCTGGTGCTGCAGCCTCTGGCCCCCTACCATCTCCGGACGTTGCGCCTAGCTCCGCTGCTGCAGCTGCAGCCGCGTGCCGTTTATTGGCGTTGACGAGTCGTTGCGCCACCTGGCCCAGCTCGTGGTAGTCTCGTCGGGCCAACAGTGGTGAACTGGCCAGGGTCACTCTCACCGCTGACGGTAGGGTCCTGAGGAAAAGGTGGGTGAAGATGAAGTTATCATCTTCGGAGTCTCTCAAACTCAACATCTTCCCCATCAGGTCTGCAGGTCTGTCACTCTCAAATTCAGTCAGCGCCAGGAGCCTCTCTGCTCGCTCCTCCACTGAGGGGGTGAAGTAACGGATGAGTGCAGCCTTCAACGTGCTGTACTTGTCGCTGTCCGGCGGGTGGTTGATCAGGTTCGCCACCCGCTGGGCTGTGTGGTTGTCCAGCTTTGCAACCACATGGTAGAACTTTGTGGCGTCCACCGAAATCCTCCGGAGGTGGAACTGTGCCTCGACTGCGCTAAACCAGGAGCGTGGATTGTTCGGCCAGAAGTCCGGTAGCTGAACTGTGGCTGCATTCATTTGGCTGGCTCCTGACGAGTCTGGCTCGGGAGATTCGTCTCCGCTCATGATACGTCTTAGGGTCACCAGTGTGGAGAAGAGTGGGAAGGACGAGGCTGAGTTTATTTCTCAAGTCCAGTTTTATTCACATTCACATTCTCCAACATCCAAAAACAGAAAGAGAAAGGAATCCCCCAACATCTGTCCCTTTTATACCCCAGGACATCAAAGCACACAGTCACATTGTCTTTCAATCCCAAATCACAATGCATCCCCCTCCAGGTCTCCTCGTCACCACCTAAAGTCCTGGTGGTCAGGAAATCCTTCAAGGCCATCTCTTTGCATACAAAAGGCCAGACTTCACATCCTCCTGTTACCCCTGGGAGGTTCAGACCTTTTGTTCCTCTGAGACGTGAAGCATACAATAAGCATACAGTAATACACATGTGAAGCATATGAAACCCACATATGTGCACCACACAGCTTTTTTTTTTTTTTTTTTTAAAGTGTGATATTTTCCTCATAAATTTGAACTTTTTCTTAAAATTTTGTGACCTTTTTCTCATAAATTTGCACTTTTTTAAATTGTAGATTTCCATCTTTTTTCTTAAAAATTTGACTTTTTCTCATAAATTTGCAACTTTTTTCCTGTAAATTTTCATTTTTACAACTTACCATACAGCTTTTTCTTCAAAATTAGCATTTTTCCCGTAAAATTATCAGTGTTTTTCTTGTAAATCTTAAACTTTTTTTCTCATAAATTTTCATCTTTTTCTTCTAAATTTGCAGTTTTTTCCCCCATAAATTTTCAACCTTTTCCCAGGTATATTTCCCAATGCAATGAGAATAGCTAAAGTAATTCCAATATACAAGACAGGTGACAGAGGGGAACTTTCAAACTATAGACCAATTTCACTATTGCCGCAATTTTCCAAGATACTTGAAAAAAATATTCTGTGAGAGAACTGACAACTTCATTATGAAGAATAATTTATTGTGTGAGCAGCAATATGGGTTCAGACACAAGAGGACAACTGCATTTGCTCTAATGGAATTTATAGAAAAAACTGCCATTGAAAATAAAGAGTATTCAGCTGGGGTATTCCTGGATCTTAAAAAAAAGCATTTGATACAGTGGATCATAATTTATTATTAAAGAAACTACAAAATTGTGGTATTAGGGGGGTAGCACTGTCCTGGTTAAGTAGTTACTTAAAGAATAGATATCAGTATGTATGTGTTGGTAACAAAAACTCACAGTTACTGAAGGTTACTTGTGGAGTCCCACAGGGTTCAGTTTTGGGGCCATTGTTATTCAATATGTATATAAATGATATATGTAAAGTCTCAGAAAAAATGGATTTGTAGGAACCATGGAATGAAGAGACTGAATGATTTCTCAGTATTGGTTTATTTCATCTCACGTCCTACAGCTCCTCTCTCAGTCAGGGAATGAAGAGGGCGAGCTGCGGTAAACCACATACCTTTATACTCTCACATCAAGCACGAATCACATTCACATCAAACACAGAATTACATTCACATTTAATCCTCCCATTGTCCTCTTGGCTTCTCTATCTGACCCCAGGAGTCAGACAGTCCCTTCAGATCCACTCCCAGATCTTCTCACTTCTTCTCCAGTCCGCAGGGGGGCCAGACTCAATGTCCGTTTGAGGCGTGATGTCAATACACACTGCGAGCTCAAAGTTCCCTCATGTCTGGGTCTCTGCCAAGGAATATGTGAGCTACATAATGTTACGCCACATCACTCCCCCCGAAACGCCAAAGAACGGACATACACCAACATTACTCTAACCGTTATACACCTTGTGTCAATAATGGACAGTCATACACATTATGTCAAGAATGGACACACACACCAACTTCATGTCAATAATGGGCAGTCATACACATTATACCCTTACATCACCCCCCCCCCCCCTTTGCAGGATCTACAGCACAATTTACACGGGTTGATCAAAATACACATCACTCTGCCCATTGCTTAGGCTTCAATCTCCTCCCGAATCTGCTGAACGCAGGCTTCGCAGCCTGTGTTGCACCGTCCTGCGGTGCGCCTGTGGAATGAGGGGGAGAAGGGTTATTTACCCCCTGCTGGGGAACCAGGGGCTGTTCCCTGGGAGGCCTGCAGCGTCGAGGCGCCCCCGCCGGCCGTACAGGTTCGTCACGTAACACAAAAGCAGGCTTTAATCTGTCAACACTGATTGTTTCTTTCCTGCCCCCCCAAGTCCAGCACAAAATATTTCTCCCCGGTTTCCAGCACTCGAAACGGACCGTCGTAAGGTGGGCGGAGGCTGTGACGCTGGGCGTCGTGCCTGACAAAAACAAACTCTGCGTTTTGCAAAGCCTTGGGAACAAAAACCCGCGGAAAAGTGTGATGAGTGGGGCCCGGGAGCATTTCTGCCCACGTGCCACGTAGAGGTCCCCGCACCGGGGGGTGCTCCGGTGCTGCATGGGCTGGCAGGAATTCTCCTGGCAGCCTGAGAGGTTGAGTAAAAACTAATTCAGCAGGTGAGGCATCTAAATCCTCTTTGGGTGCCGAACGCAACCCCAATAAAACCCATGGTAGTTTGTTTACCCAATCTGTATCCGTGAGCGACGCTCTGAGGGCTGCCTTCAACGACCTGTGAAAACGCTCGCATAAACTGTTGGCCTGTGGGTGATAAGCGGTGGTACGATGGGCTGTTGCCCCTAAGCCGCTGGCCATTGCTGACCACAGCTCTGACATGAACTGCGGACCCCTATCGGACGTAATGTCCGACGGGACTCCGAACCGCGCTACCCAGGCTGTTAAAAAAACGCGAGCCACCTCTGCTGCTGTGGTAGACTGCAATGGGACTACTTCCGGCCAACGCATGGTCTGGTCCACCATTGTCAGGAGATGTGTGAACCCTTGCGAGGGCGGCAGGGGTCCCACTAGATCTACGTGCACATGATCAAACCTCTTAGCCTGAATGTGGAAAGGTTCTAAAGGGGCTTTTGTGTGCCTGTGAACTTTGGCCCGCTGGCAGGACATGCAGGCTCTAGCCCACTCCTTCACGTGCTTGCGCAGGCTCGGCCAAACAAACTTCTCTGCTACCATTTTCACCGAAGCGCGTACTCCCGGGTGTGCTAGGGAGTGCACCGCGTCAAAAACGTGACGGCGCCACGTGGCTGGTACCACTGGGCGAGGTCGCCCGGTGGATACATCGCAAATAAGCGGGGATGAACCGGTTTGTAAACTTATGTTCTCCAGCCTTAACCCTGTTGGTCCAGACAGGAGCGCGCGCACGTCTGTGTCCTCGCCCTGCTCCGCTGCCATGGCCACGTAATCTATCCCCACGTGCATCGGAGCCGCATGCGCGTCCGCGCTGTTACCACGCTCCGCATCTGCGGCGTTACAGCCCCCATCCGCGCGGACAGGCGCTGTTACCGCTCTCGAGAGGCAGTCTGCCACCACATTAAATTTACCGGCTACGTGCTGTATATCGGTGGTGAATTCTGAAATTGCGGCCAGCTGCCTCTGCTGTCGGCCTGACCATGGTTCTGAGATTTTGGACATTGCAAAGGTTAGCGGTTTGTGGTCGACAAACGCGGTGAAACGCCGCCCTTCCAACCAGAACTGAAAATGGCGAATGGCCAGGTGGAGCGCTAGCAGTTCCCTGTCAAACGCGCTATATTTTCGCTCAGCATCGCGTAGGGATCTGCTGAAAAAAGCGAGTAGCTGCCAAGCCCCGGCGACTTGCTGTTCCACCACGGCTCCTATGGCCACATCTGACGCGTCTGTGGTTAGCGCTATTCGGGCTGCCGGGTCTGGGTGAGCCAGCAGTGCTGCATCTGCTAGTGCTGCCTTAACCTCCGTGAATGCGCGCTCCCGCTCCGGGGACCACTCAATCGCATTGGAGGGCTTCTGTTTTTTTAGCGCGGCGTACAACGGTTGCATGAGCTGCGCCGCGTGAGGTATGAAACGGTTGTAAAAATTTACCATACCTAAAAATTCTTGCAACGCTTTTACCGTTTGTGGCTGAGGAAACTCAGCCACTGCGCGTACTTTGGAGGGCAGCAGAACTGCACCCTCTGGGGAGACGCGGTGCCCTAAAAAATCGATCTGCGCTGCGCCAAAATGGCACTTGGCTGGGTTGATTATCAACCCGTGCGCTCCCAACCTCTGAAAAACAGTTCTGAGGTGACTTTCGTGTTCCTTCTCAGAGGCGCTGGCGACCAAAATATCGTCTAAGTAGACAAAAACAAAAGAGAGGTCACACAAAACGGCATCCATCATGCGTTGGAAGGTTTGCGCAGCGCCTTTAAGGCCAAAAGGCATGCGTAAAAATTCAAAAAGCCCGAAAGGGGTTATTACCGCTGTCTTGGGAATGTCCTCTGGTCAGACCGGGACCTGATGATAACCGCGGACCAGGTCTATTTTAGAAAAAATGCGCGCCTTGGCCAAATGCACCGAAAAATCTTGGATATGCGGAATTGGGTAGCGGTCCTGCGCTGTGGCATTGTTTAACCTGCGATAATCGCCGCACGGTCTCCACGAGCCGTCCGCCTTAGGGACCATGTGGAGGGGGGAAGCCCAAGCGGACTTCGAGCGGCGAATTATGCCCAACCTTTCCAGGTTGGTGAACTCCTCACGCGCAATGGAGAGCTTAGCTGCATCCAAGCGCCGAGCCTTAGCAAAAACTGGTGGGCCACTTGTGGTTATAAAGTGCTCCACCCCGTGCTTCGCCACCTTAGCTGAAAACGTGGGAACTGTGAGTGCTGGGAACTGGTTTAGGAGAGTGTGGAACTTACCACCTGCTGCGGCGGCGTTGGTCTGTACTGACGGCGGGGACACTCGTGCTGCACAGGGGATAGAACAAAAAGAGAGTGCATTAACCAAGCGTCTATTAGCCAGATCTACCAACAAGCCATGTGAGCACAAAAAGTCGGCGCCTAACATGTTGAAACTCACCGCCGCTACTATGAAGGTCCATTCATAGATGCGGCCGTGCAAGGACAGGCGCAGAGTTCTTTAGCCAAAAGTCTTGATCGACGAGCCGTTTGCGGCTGTTGCCCCATCTCTGCGGGGACCGGCCACCCGGTCCGCGTAGGTTGCGGTGATGATACTCCTCTGTGCCCCGGTGTCAACGAGGAATTGCCGTCCGGAGCTCGCGTCTGTCAGGTACAGCAGCTTGTTCCGTTCGCCGAGGGTCGAAGCCGCTAACGACCCCCGGCTCTTGCGTTTCCCTGCTTCTTGAAGTTGCATGGCGGGATGCATCTGTGTGCCTTGTGCGCGAAGCGTCGATGGTAGAAACACAGCTCGTCCCCTCCTCTGCTTCGGGACCGCGCTGCCGCTGTTGTCGCCGGGGTCGGTTCTGCTGCCACCGGTTCTCCATCGCCCCCGGCCGCCGCGCAGAGGTCTGCTGCTGCCGCTGCCGTCTCCTGCTCGCCGCATGCGTCCAGGAGCCGCTCCGCTTCCATGGCCAGCACGCGGAAGTCCTGCTGGTCCACACACCTCATGCTGGACAGGGAGCCTCTCATGTGCGCTGGAAGAGTCCTTAAGAAGATGTGCTTAAATAAAAACGCATTGTTGTCTGCCCCGATCATCTGCAGCATGTCCTCCATGAGGACGGTCAGCCTGCGTCCTCCTCTGTCGCGCAGGTCCAGAAGTCTCCTGGCCCTCACCTCGGCTGATGGTACAAAACTCCGAATGAGGGCGGCTTTCAGGGCGTCGTATCTGCCAGCAGCGGGCGGCTGCTGCACCAGGCTCCGCACACACCGGGCTGTGCGGCTGTCGAGTCTTGCGATGACATTATGAAACTTAATGTCATCTGCTGATACCCCGTTGAGCATGAACCGCGACTCCACGTGCTGGAACCATGAGTGCGGGTCCTCTTGCCAGAACTCGGGGAGTTTAATTGAGTTTACGGCGGTGCGGGCGGTCTCCGGTGAATCAGGTTCGGAGAGACAATCTCCAAGCCTTTCCATATTTCTCACATGTGGGTCACCAATGTAGGAACCATGGAATGAACAGACTGAATGATTTCTCAGTATTGGTTTATTTCATCTCACGTCCTACAGCTCCTTTCTCAGTCAGGGAATGAAGAGGGCGAGCTGCGGTAAACCACATACCTTTATACTTTCACACCAAACACGAATCACATTCACATCAAACACAGAATTACATTCACATTTAATCCTCCCATTGTCCTCTCAGCTTCTCTGTCTGACCCCAGGAGGTCAGACAGTCCCTTCAGGTCCACTCCCAGATCTTCTCACTTCTTCTCCAGTCCGCAGGGGGGTCCAGACTCAATGTCCGTTTGAGGCGTGATGTCAATACACACTGCAAGCTCAAAGTTCCCTCATGTCTGGGTCTCTGCCAAGGAATATGTGAGCTACATAATGTTACGCCACAGATTTATTATTGTTTGCCGATGACACTAATTTGTTATGCAGTGGAAGCAATTTGGAACAACTTTTGGATACACTCGGAAAGGAATTAGGAAAGCTTTAACTGTGGTTTGATTCAAACAAATTAACGCTCAATTTAAGTAAAACAAAATTTATAGTTTTTAACAACCATCACAACAACTTAGTATCTAAACTCAGTGTAAATGGTGTAGAGATTGAAAGGGTATCTGAAACTAAATTTCTTGGAGTAATAATTGATAATAAACTGTGTTGGAAGTCACATATTAGTTATATTAAAGGTAAAATATCTAAATCAATCGCAATACTACACAGAGCGAAATATTTACTGAATCAACCCACATTATATACCTTGTATCATTCATTAATACTCCCATACATGACATATTGTACTGAAGTATGGGGAAACACATAAAACAAACATATATCCAGTCTTTATGCTTCAGAAGAGAGCTATTAGAATAATAAACAAAGCTGCTTACAGGGAACCAACAAACCCACTTTTTCTTAAATTAAAAGTTCTCAAGTTGAAAGATCTGGTTGACTTTAAAACTGCAGTAATAATGTTTAAAGTGAAGAATCTATCACTGCCCGCAAATATCCAAAAGTTGTTCCAAATAAGGGAGAAACAATATCATTTCAGAGGAACATGTATATTTCAAAAACCTTCAGTGAGAACTACCACCAAGCAACACTGTGTTTCAGTGCAAGGAGTCAGATTATGGGACAATTTTGGACCTGAATTAAAATCCTGTACAACGCTTGGACAATTTAAACAAAAACTAAAGGAAGAAATACTCCAAACATATATACAAGATGACATGTAAAATCACATAAAGATTGTCATATTCAGTCTGTGTTGTGCTGTTGCTTAGTTTTGTTTTTTTGGGGGTTTTTTTGTCACGTTTTGTCTTAGCTTTGTTCTGAATTGTAATCGCTCTTGTTTTGTTTTTCTTTTGGATTCTTGGATGGAATATGGGTGGGCAATATAAGCTGCGGCTTCAGCCATCACCCATTTCGGATAACTTATGTTGAACTGATAATCAGAGGAGTTATTGTTAATTTGACCTTGTTGGATTTTTTTCCCCTTTGTTATATTATTCTGTTTCTTTTAATCTTTACTTTTAATCTATCCGAAATAAAGATTCATTCATTCATTCAGTCAACCTTTTCCCTCCAATAAATTTTCAATTTTCCTTTGTAAAATTTCATTTTTTCCTGTAAATTTTCAACTTTGACATTTTTATTCTATGTAATAAATTATAATTTAGAACTTTCTTAATTTGGACAACTTTATTTTTGCGCCTTTATTCTTGCAAGTTTGTTGGTTTTCTCTCTGTGAACTCCTGGTGTCTGACGGCAGGGGGAGTCAGAGCAGCGGGAGCACTCGGGTAGGAGGAGCAAGAGGAGCAGGAGGAGGAGCTTTGAGTTTTCTCCTCCGCCGGTCTGAGTGACCCAGAGCTCTCCAAACTTCTCCGGTGTCCAGTGTTGGTTTCTGTCCGCCTGTCCTGCAGTTTCTCTGATCTAAAAAGCGGCCGCAGCTCCGCCAGAGAAGAAGAGAGACGCGCAACACCGGACCGGCCTGCAGAAAGTTCTCTCTCTCTCTCTCTTATTTATTTTTTTTTTTTTTTTTAAAGTGGATCCTGTTGCTTTTTAAATGGAGGAACAACCCGGGAAACAAAGCAGAAATTTCTTGCTGTAGATCCACGCTCTTCATGTCCATCCTGCAGAACCTCAGGAGGAGCATGATGCTCTGAGATAAAAAGAAGAAGAAGAAGAGAAGAAGTCTGGATCGCCTCCTCCTGCCGCTGCATTTAATTTTTCATTTCCTATTGGATTCAAATTCATAACGCATGAGTTGGGTTGGCCGGACAGTGGATCCTTGTGGATTAAAATAACAGGATGGCAATGGATAACTTCTTCACCGAGGTAAGACGCTAAAAAAAAACCGCGCAGCTGGTTACGCTTCATTCATTAAGCTGCACATCTTCATGCTTATGAAGCGGAATAAAGTCGCGTCGGTGCTGCTAATGATGGTGATGATGAGTGACCTAAAACGGGGGTCTCAACCTGTGGCGCCTTCACTATGAGTGGCTCAAAAAAAGAAGGGAAACATGAGTGAATGTGCCTGACTTTAGTCACTAGTTTAGGGGAGAAGGAAAAAGCCGCAGATGTGTCGGACAAGTTCACGCTTTCACAGAAAGAATGAACTAAATGTGTGAGAGCCCAGTTAAAGGGATCACTGACTGCACTTTCCCCACGTTTTAACGGCTCGCACATGTCCTGATGAAATGTTTGTGACATATTTTGTTCACATTTTCTGTATTTTTTTTAGAAAAATTCTTGAAGCAAATTTGTTTTATTTTTCCTGCCTTTCTTGAAACGCTCTGATTTAAGGCCTGTCACTTTAAGAAACATCCTTCACGTTTCAATCCCGCCCTCCCTCTTACGTCAGTTAGCCATTACAGATGACTAGCTTCTAGCCTCCCAGCTGGGTTGAGCAGTGCTCTGGTTCACTGATCCACAGACCACAGTCAGTGGTGTATCTCACGTCAGTGCGGTCGGTCTCCCAATAATTTTGCCGTGATTCCACAACAGATCGCTAGCACCACACGCTGGACAATTGCCGCAACCTGAGGTGAGCTACCAAGCTAAGGCATCTCAAAGGGCAGTGTGGCTCTGTGGGACTCCACTCTGCTCTCACAGCCAGCTGAAAGCTGGAGTGACTACGCTGCCCGCGAGAGCAGAGTGGATCCACAGAGGACGGTGGGGTTGCTGGGCATGAGAGCCAGTAGCATCTGGTCCCGGGACATTTTGATTGCAGGGAGCCAGAGGCTTCGTCGTAATTCGGCAGCCGATCACCTGTACCGGCTTGTGGTTCACACAGACAGCTAAAGGTAGCCTATTAGCCCATGAGCTAACACTGGTACCAGGATGCTGCCTGCAAGCGTGGCTTATATTGTTATTTTGTTCAGATCTTAGTCACCCTAAGAGTCATCCCTGTTATCACCTGGTTCGGCGGTGTGCCTCGCGTCACTGCAGCCCATCTCTCAGTGGTTGATTCCGCGGCGGATCACATGTACCGGTGTCATGCCGAGAACTCCCCCAGACTGGCAGGGGAGTCCGGGGGACTCCCTGGTGTCAGGGCAGGCGATCCACCTTGGAATCACGACAAAACCACTCAGATGGTTTTCAGAGATGGGCCGGAGTGAAGCAGGTGCTAACAGGGATGGCTATTAGGGTGATTAACATCTGAAGAAAATGACAATATAACCTGCGCTTGCAGCCAGCGTCCTGATACCAATGTTAGCACAGTGGCTAATAGGCTACCTTTATCCACCACTTTGATCTAGGCGGGCCAATAATCAAGCAGTGGGCGAGTCTTGAGGATGGCAGTGGGTGGACTTTTTCCAAGACTTGATGTAGGAAACTTATCCGGAAGTAAGCATCTCGTTTCTCTGAGAGGAAAAAACGTGATAAAGGCAGTGTACTTTTTTCAGCTTGTTGGCTGGAAAATTTTGGGCTAATTATGTGACCAGTTAACACATTCAAGACCGTTAAAACCTACAAACACACCATTTTTCAGTCAGTGACCCCTTTAAGTGAAAAAAGACACAAAATGCAAATCATGCACATTTATATGATGGACAAAAAACAGTAAATCACAAGAAAAAATTGCAATTTTAAGCAAAAATGCAAGACCAAAAAAGTCACAAATTTAGTAGAAATGTAAAAACTGTATGAAAAAGTCACACAGTTAAGAGAAAATCATTTCTTGCGTATAAATTCTATAACTTGGCATTCTTAGGGTGGCAGTTAAGCTTGGCTGGGCACAGTTTTCATTTGATAATCAAGAAAAAACATTGTCCAAGCTGTTTTTATTTTTAGCCTGCTAGCTGAGTAAACAAGACGAGTCCCTGTGTCCTCACTCAACACGTCACATTTCTTCTCTCTTTTGTTGTGCCAGACGGATAACTTTGCTTCATTCTGATACAGCTGCTCTCACTTGTTGGTTTACATGGGATGGGCATTGGTATTTGCGAGCAGCAGGGTGGTTTGCATTGTTGCCTAATGGCTAGAAGGTTCCAGGTTCAAATCCCTAGGCTGGAAGGGGTGGGAACCGTTCTGTGTGGAGGTCGTATGTTCTCCCTGTGCTTAACCCCTAGTTCCAAACTACAACGCTTGGACCGACATTTTGAAAATCAAAGAAATTAGTCTGAATGTTGGTGAAATTACGTTTAAAAGCAGGATTTTTTTTTAATCTAGCGCACACCAACTTTTATGAATGTTTGCAAGCGTTCGCTAGTGTTTGGAAGCATTGCATTCATTTTTTTTATTAGTGGATGCAAATTTTTTCCAACTTAGGCTAGTTTATGTGCAGCAGTTGCCAACTTTGGTCAACTTAAGCAAACAAATACTCAGCGGAGGTTTGTGGAGGCTTCCTAGCATTCTGGACCTGCTTTTTGATGGGACACATCTCTCTGTCTCCCTTCTTAGGTATTCACTTTGTCAGTTTCATTGGATAATTTTAAGTTTATTATTCCTGCTTGGACTGAAGTTGAGACCGTGCTGACTTTTTTTTTTTTTTTTTTGAGAGAGAGAGTGACTGAAGCAAGAAAAAGTGTAGAGTTTCATCCAAAAACATCTGCTTACGCTGGTGTTTCAAGGCAACTTTCTTTGTATAGGACATTTTGTGTACAAGACAATTCAAAGTGCTTTACATAAAAACATTAAAGCATTACAGCAAGTTGCAAAAGGAACGCATAAGAATTTAAAAGTAAACTAAAAAGTAAATTAAAGAGAAACAAAAACAAGCTAAAATAGAATACGACAGAAATAAAAGTTACAGTACATTATAGGCTACTGAAAGGCTGCGGCCTATAGGAGAGTTTTTAACCTGGCTTTAAACCAGCTGAAAGTTTCAGCAGTCCTGATGCTTTCTGGGAGTTTGTTCCACATGTGAGGGGCATAAAAACTAAACGCTGCCTTACTATGTTTGGTTCTAACTCTGGGCACAGACAGTAGGCCTGACCCTGATGACCCGAGGACTCTGGGTGGTTCATAATGGACCAGTAGATCTGAAATGTATTTTGGCTCTAAACCATTCAGAGCTTTATAAACCAACAGCAGTATTTTGATTTTTGATTTTGTATACATTATTGATCCCCAGAGGGGAAATTGAGGGCATCCACCTGGATGGATGAAGCAGCCACGGTACGGCGCTATCCCTTAACCATTCATACACACATTCACACATAGGGCCACTTTAGAGTCTCCAGTTAACCTAACCTGCATGTCTTTGGCCTGTGGGGAGAACATGCAAACTCCACACAGATCACTGTTGGTCAGGGGCTGGGATCGAACCAGGGATCCCATGGCCAAGGGTGAGTTCCTGTGCTGCTGCAGTGCTAACCACTCTGCCACCGCACCGCCCTTTGAAATCTATTCTTACACAGTCTACGTTTCAGTCGACGTTCGCCAGTGGAGCTCAACTTGGGCCGGCTTAAGCTAGCTCTGCACAACTTAGCCCAGCGCTTAGGAACTTTTACAAACTGAGCACAACTTTCACCAACGTTTATTTCCATTAAGTCGGTAAATTTTCAGCATGCTGAAAATTTTCAATGAACACGACATTCGCTAGCGAACACCAGCTATCATTAACTTCTACCAACTTTTGCCAGCGGAGCCAGATGTTTGCCAAAACGTCACTGAATGTCGGTCCAAATGTTGCAGTGTCAGTCCAGCTTCTGGAAGTTCCATGCTGGCCTACCGCTGCCATTGCAAACTCTCCACATTGTCACTGCTGTAGTGATTCAACAGTCAGCCCCAAGCTTTTGCCTGCCTTGCCTGTTGGCATGCGGCACCTCTACATTTGACCCAAGAAAGAATTTCAGACTGTTAAAACCCACAAACACACCATGTTTGACTGAATGGGGCCATTAAAATATACTAAAACATGTAAATTTACAAGAAGGAAGTCGTCTCCTAAGAAAAACACAAACATTATTGATTTATTCTAATAACTGCAGACGCTTTACTTTTATTTAAGGGTCAGATCTGAATGACCCTATCCACTGTAGAGGCTGCAGACCACCATCCTTCAGTTATAGTAACACAGAGTCAGTATGGGTGCACTCACTATTAAACCTCCAAAGTCTCAGTAAAATCTGTTAAATTCATGGCTCACCTTCATTCTTATTGCCTGTTAGGATATCAAAGGTGGCTCATTGAAACATAGGCGCACATTAGAAGGGGCTGGGGGGGGGGGGGGGGGGGGTGTTGGAGCTGGAGCTGGTCCCAGTGGGATTCTGGCATTTCCGCACCTCTTTACTGGTTTCCTCTAAAGAAAGAAATAAAGAAAGAAGAACAAACCTTGTAAAGCTGCTGATGGACGTCTGGACCTGTGAGTGGAGAAGGGAGGTTTCTGATTGGCCGGGCAGAAGACGGACGTTTGTTGAGTGGGTTTATGATGGTGACATTGGGTTTTGTTCTTCTGCTGGTCATTACATGCACCGTGCTCTGTGTTGTGTTGCATGTTGCAAATTTTGGAACCGTGGTGGTGGTTTTGTGTAATTCCTGTAGGTTGTGTGACAGTGAATTTTTATGACTTTTGCAGTACAAACCTGGAAGAAAAAGAGAGAATTGTTCCTCGTTATCATCATAATCCTTTTCTATATCATGTTACAGAGCTGAATGAAATGGTTTTAAAGCACCAATTCTAAGCAGAAAAAATTGTATTTATTTGCAGTGGTTTTCTCGAAAATTTGCAACGTTTTTCTGATAAATTTGTGACTTTTTGGAAGCAATTTTAAATTTTTTCTTGTAAATTTGCAGCTTTTTTTCCTCATAATTTTGCAACTTTTTTCTTGTAAATTTGCAACTTTTATCTCAAATGTGCTACTGTTTTCTCATAAATTTTCTGCTGAAAATTTTCTTATATTTTCTGATAATTTTTTGCCATAAATTTTCCAAATTTTTTCCTGTAAATTTTCAACCTTTTTCTTCTAAATTTGCAAGTTTTTTCCTCAAATTTGCTAGTTTTTTCTCTTACGTTTGCTGTTTTTTTCCTTTAAATTGTCAGCCCTTTTCTTGTAAATTTGCATGTTTTTTCTGATAAATTTTCAACTTTTTTCCTGTAAAATTTAATTTTTAAATTTTTTTATTACATGTAATTATAATTTAGGACTGTAGTAATTTTTAATTTGGCAACTTTTATCTTATTTTTGCACCTTTACTCTGGCAAATTTGTGCCTTATTTACACTGAAGCTGGATTCATGCCACACTTCCCGCTGTCCGCGTACGTGCAACTGGAAACCTCGTGTGACGAAATTTACGTCATCGTCTCCACTCTGCTGGTGTACGCAGGACTCTACCACGGACAACCATATACAGCCCAAATTTTGTGGCCGCGTGGCCTGCCCACGATCTGAACACATTGACAGAGCATGCGCGAGACTGAACGTCCCATTCACAAGATGGCGCTATCAACACAGCATACAAAGACAAAGTTGACGAAGAAGACAATGAGGAGGCAGAAGACTAGAATAAACATGCATGAATCTTTTTGCAGCAGCAGCATCTTGAGCGGAGAAGAGCACTGGAAAACGGTAATTCCTCCTTTCCTTGAAACGTCATCATTGTTATTGCTACAAAAAAATGTGCGTCACTCTCGTGTTTTATAGCCGGTGAACATACTGGCATGTTAGCGCATTTGCGCTACCCATAGGGCTGGGGCGAAACTACAAATAACAGTTGTGCGCATGCGTCAGCTGCTTGGCCTGGTAGACGAAAAAAGTGTGCATGTACAACACCGCGTGCACGCTGGGCTTGTCCAAAGCACACAGGGACTAGAGGGGAAATGCAGCATGAATGAGGCTTTATACGTTTGTGTCTTGCTCTAAATTTGTGAATGCTCCCCATCCCCCTTGTTAAAAAATAACAACTCATCTACTGAGTATAGGCCTTGTCTTTCTCTTTTTGTCTGCATAAATGTTGGTGTACGCACACCATCTTACGAGAAACTCTGAAGAGACATGCCTTTGTATCGGGCTGAAGTCATCGAAAATTATGAGGTAAAAGCAGCGTTTACAAATATTTAATGCAGATGCTAATTTGGTCATTGTGTGTTTGTTAAATAGAACGGGTGCACTGATATTCATAAGACGCATGAATGTATTGAGTGTGAAATTCAGTTCTGATTCACAGTATCCTGATTTAGTCAAGAATGTTGCCATTATAACTATTTCCATGCATATGAAAGCATTTCTTACAGACCTAGTGCTGTATGCTGTACCAGGAAGTCAGAACCCTCCAAGTTGGTGAATTGCACATACGTATATAAATCAGTGGTTACGCAAGACTTTTTCATTCTCTATCAATTTGACAGACAGTAGTTGTAAAAATTATGCCAGAATCTACTATTTCCTGTTATTTTACTGATCATAATATAAGATGCTGAAGCTTTTTTCAGTTTTAATCACAGACCTATACATGATGCAGCATGCAGATGATGCACTTATTTATTTATTAGCTGAACTGATGAACAGAGACTGGGAGTCGGTTGTTATGTCTGGAAATGAGTGCGGTCACGTACACATTTTGAGGTTAGCTTTATTGGTGTTAGCATAAGAGGGTGGTACAGACAGTGGGTAGCTGGTAGTAGGTAGGGTGCCAAGAGGGGGCTGGCCTTGGCCAGCCGCATTATATACCCCTGATGTACTGACGTCACCTGTGTGTGCGTGCGTCTGCAATGCAATGCGTCATGTAGTTTCCCATATACTACATTTACTCCCCCCTTGAGGAGCTTAGAACATTAGCTCGTTTAGCTAGCTTAGCAGGAACATGCTGGCATAAGAACATACTTGTTAGCTTGTCAGACTGATGTAAAGCTAAAACACACATATGACTAGGCCGAACAGGCCAGTATAAAGACTAGCGTATTGGCTAATGTGAAACGGAACACTTAAAGGGTTTTCAACCATAAAATTTCTAATTGGGCAACCGGGTAGACTGCCAGTGTGCCCGCATGGTCATGTGAGCTATTCTTCCACTGAACTGACCATGCACTATCGATGTATTTAAAGTCAGTAACATTGTCCTGAAGATGAATGGGTCTCCATCGGACTCGTACCAGGTGGGACTTGAGCTGCGCTAGGCTGGGTGGTTCCAGCAGGCGTCTCACTGAACCTGCGAACCATTCAACGGTGAAGTCCCAGTCTGGGCGGGCCAGCTTGGTCGCAGTCTGTTGATCAGGAGCGGGAGGTGGTGTTATCCTTCTGCAGCAGCTGGCAGTGCGATTATGGCCCGACAGTCAGAAGAAAAGCGGCTGGTCCTAGCTGAGCGGTGATCTGCGTTGGTGTTGGCCAGAAGGACTGCAGCTTGTATGAGCGACCGCATCGACGTACCCAAACCCAATTGAGCACCATGAGTGGAGGATGCTTCGCTCAGCGTTCCTTCTTCATGAAGTGTTATTGTCGCTCTGTAATCCTGTTGTCAGGGGAGAGCACCACCGCTGGAGTGTTATCTGATGGAAGACATGGCTGGTTCTGTTCAGCTGCAGTTTGCAACTCCTGCAGCAACTCCTGCAGTGATGCAGCAGCTCAAGGAGGCTCGTGCTGTGTGAGGCGCTTCTGTTGTTGCTCTTCCGTCCGCTGCTGTGGAAAGGTGCCATTACTGGGGTATCGTCTGGTGGGTCGCCTGGTGTAGGACGTTGAGGCAGGCCGGTCTTGCCGCTGACGGAGTAGGCCTTACCATCTTCTGGGTCCTGCGTGAGTGTGGACCACATCTCTTGCAATGAGGCGGCAGCTCGAGGACACTTGTGCTGTGTGAGGACCAGCTCTGGGTCCTTTGTGGATGCGGTCTGGAGCTCCTGCGGTGGCTCCGGGTCCTGCATAGATGCGGTCTAGAGTTCCTGGAGGAGCTCCAGGTCCTGTGTTGACACAGACTGGAACTCCTGCAGTGAGGTGGCGGCTCAGGAAAGCTTACACCAAAACACCGTGTGAGGATGCGTTCCGAGTCTCCTGTGCTCTGCTCGTCGTGCGGTGTGAAGCAAGGAGTGACTGCATCCATGGAGCCTGTGATGGAGAAGCCCAATTCATGGAATAAGTCCCACCCCAGGATATTATCCCCATGGTGTGTCACCTGGAACGGCAACACTGGGAGAGTTCTGTTGCTATAATGCACTGAGAAGGTGACCTGTCTGCTGGTCTTGAAGCATCCGTCATCCGGCAGTTCCACCACATCTGGTCACTGGGGAGTAAGCCTTCTAATGGTGGCTTTGTTTATCAGGGACCTTGAGGCAGCGGCAGCTAGCCCCATCGATATACTGACGCTGTCCAGCTTCACTATACACCGCTGTGCTGACCAGTTCTCGGGGCCCACAAAGTTGATGGCGTCCATGCTGGGCATGGGGTCGAAGGGCTGAGCAGCCAGATCAAAGGTTTGTACTAGTGGAGGTGACTGTAGGGAGTGCAGGTCGCGGCCCGCTAGCTGCAGTGCTAACTGGGCAGCCGCTTCTATCTATAGCTGAGATGCTAATGCCACTGCTTCGGTCAACGGCAAGCCACCTGGCACCATCATTGGCTTCTCCCGCAGCTTTGGGTTGGTGGTGTGCTCCGCTAACTGGTCTTGCACAAACTCGTCTTCCGAGTGTCCAGACCTACACGTACTAGCTAAACAGCTGAGGTTGGCAGCATATTGCTGGACTGACTCACCCGCACGCTGTCGGTGCTGGTAAAACACACGTCTTCAGGTCATCATGCTCTCTGGAATACTGAAATGTCTGGCTAGTAAACCAACGCACTCATCATAGTCGTCGTAGGTGTCCTTGGATCCAAGCATTTGGAAGATATGCCGTCCCTCGATGTCGAGGTAGTGGATTAGCATGGCTTTTAGCTTAGCATCACTGGCATGTCTCAGGCCAGTGGCGGTTATCAATTTTACAAAAGCCTCATAATACCAGTGGGACCAAGGGATAGGCTCACCAGGTAAAGCGAGGAACGGTGGTTGTTTCATAATTGGGTTCTTCATCCTTGATTTTTGTGTGGGTCATCCTCGTCGCCATTGTTATGTCTGGAAATGAGTGTGGACACATCCACGTTTTGAGGTTAGCATTATTGGTGGTAGCATAAGAGGGTGGTACAGACGGTGGGTTGTAGGTAGGGTGCCAAGAGGGGGCTGGCCTTGGGCAGCCGTATAATATACCCCTGACGTGCTGACGTTACCTGTGCGTGCGTATGTTCACAGTGCAGTGTATCATGTAGTTTCCCATACGCTACATCGGTGTTGTTTTTTTTCAGTGACAGTAGAGGGGACTGGAGATGCAGCTGTGCACATTTGTGCTTCATTCTCCACGGCATCAGTCCCCCTTTTTTTTGACCTTGTTTATCAACAACGTCACAACTGGACATTTTAAAGAAACCTTTTCTATATCATGGTAATGAATAAATGCATTTTAAAGCAGCCATTCTTAATCAGTTATTAGTTTGAAATGCTTTACTCGGACATTTGCAACTTTTTTTTATATGTGAATTTTTTTTTTGAAAAAGGCAACTTTTTTCTTGTAAATTTTCAACTTTTTTCTCATAGACGTGATTTTTTTTTCTCTTGTAAATTGCCAACTTTTGTAAATTTTCAGCTTTTTTCCTCCTAAAATTTCAACATTTTTTCTTATAATTTTTCAACATTTTTTTTCCTTGTAGATTTGCAACTTTTATCTCATAAATGTGCTATTTTTTTCTCAAAAAATTTCAATTTTTTTCTCTTGTAAAGTTGCAACTTTTTTCTCATAAATGTGCAACTTTTTTCCTTTTAGTTTTCAACCTTTTTCTTGTAAATTTGCAACTTTTTTTGCCATAAATTTTCCAACTTTTTCCTTTAAATTTGTAAGTTTTTTTCTTGTAAATCAACATCCCAACTGTTTAGATGTTTCAAAGAGAGTTTTCACTCTACTGATTTGACATTGTTTGCAGTTGTAGCGCAGCAGAGACTGGGCGTAGCCGCACACAGACAGAGAAAAATGAACTAGCATAAAAAAATCAGCGGAGAAACTTGGTCTCAACTCCTAAAGTCTTGGTGTGCGTCCCAATTCACCCCTTCACCCCCAACCCCTTAGCCCTACCCCTCCGTTTTGCACGAACCCTTGGTCTTTGAACACTGTGGTCTCGATCTGGTCTTGACTACAACACTATAGGTCGTAGGACTGGATGGTTAACCAAATTAAAAACGAAACCAACTTGAAAGCTTCAAATAACCGTAATGCTGATTTAAGGTCAGATTGCTCAGCCCTACTAGGTGTCGCCTCTCAAAATAATAGACGGCTTTTAGATTTTTCCTTCACAGCAACAAAGCTTCTGACATAAGTGTAACTCGGGTATAAATCCACATTTATTCAGCAAAACCAGAGACTTCTGTTAAGCCCTGGTTCCATGTCCTGTTTTAGCTGCTTTTCTTCTCCGTCCAAACAAACCAAAACTCGTCCAGGATGTAAACTGATTCTGATTGTTCTTGGACGCAGAGGCCTTTTCACGTTTTAACAATGGCAAAAAAACAGAGTGATGAAAACATACAGGTCTGGATTTGTGGTTAGGTTTCTATTTATAGCCGCTGGACTGTTTTGGCTGCAGCTCGGTAATTAGAGACGAGGAAACTCCCGCTGAGTTACGAGTCATTGTCCACATGACCATGTCTCTGTGGGAGAGAGTGGTTTCAGTGAAACTGTGGTGGAAGAGGTTTGAGGACTATGGCTGAGTGACAGGAAGTTAAAGGTCAGGGTCACCGCAGCCAAATGGGTCATACCTCTGGAACCAGAGAAGCTACAGAGAAAGAGGAAAAAGTAGAAGGGGGATAGGGACTTATGATATGAAATTTGACCCTCAAAAGGACAAAGGTCCAGGTAACAGAAACAGTTTTAGCCTCACTTATTTTAAATGCCACAGCTCAGAACGGAGATCAGACATGGGGGTTTCAGTCCATGTGCAGTTTCTGATAATTTGACAAAGATTGGAAATTACGTCCGTTCCATCAACTGCTGTGATTGATGTAACTAGAGCTGGTCAAACTTTTTTTTTTATATTTTTGAGTGGGTTTGGGTGGTGGTAAATAATAGCCACTTAAATTATCAATTAAAATTTGATATTTACAATTTCCTTACTTTTATTGTGAAAATCCAGCTTTTATTTTGAAAGTCTTTTGCATCCTGAAATCAGATGGGAGAAGAGTTTAGGGTTTTCTTTTTTTCATCCACTGTCATAATAGATAGATGTACTTTATTGATCCCAAACTGAGAAATTACAGTTAATAATTTTTGAATTCCGTAACATCAAGCCGTCGCTAAAGATGTTCTGCATCAATGTGACTGATTTCCTGCTAGCTTAGCATTAGTGGGTTTGTTTTCAGCAGGATACGGCCGAGAATAAAAGCGTTGGAGGTGAGCTAAACAGAGCTGCTGGTTCTGTGTGACAGAGAGACGATGTTTTTAAATGCCTTTTAACCCCTTAGCATTCTTTCTTCACGGAGTGGCAGTAGAAGATCTGAAATGTTCTGTTGGTGGAACACTGGAATTTTGAGAAGTTAAATTTGCAGCTTTTTTCTTCTCAGTTTGCAGCTTTTTTCTGGTAAATCTGTAACTTTTCACTTGCAAATTTGCATATTTTTTCTTGTAAATTTGCAACTTTTTTCTGTAAATTTGCAACATTTTTTGTAAATTTACAACTTTTTTCTTGCAAATTTGCAATTTTTCTAATAAATTTGCATCTTTATTTGTATAAATCTGCAACTTTTTTTCTGGTAAATTTGCAGCCTTTTCCCTATAAATTTGCAGCTCTTTTCCTCTTAAATTTGCACCTTTTTTCTGTAAATTTGCGACTTTTTTTTTTCTGTAAAGTTGCAACTTTTTTCCTAAAAATTTGCATCTTTTTTCTTGTAAATCTGCAACCTTTTTCCTATAAATTTGCAGCTTCTTTTCCTGTAAATTTGCAACTTTTTTCTTGTAAATCTGTATCGTTTTTCTTGTACAGCTAGAAGGTTCCAGGTTCGAATCCCCAGGCTGGCAGGGGTTGGAACCTTTCTGTGTGGAGTTTGCATGTTCTCCCTGTGCTGCGTGGGTTTACTCTGGGGGCTCCGGTTTCCTCCCACAATCCAAAGACATGCATGTTAGGTTAGTTGGCTGTTCTAAATTGTCCCTAGATATGTTTCCTATAGGCCCTTAGAATAGAGGGTTAGTACTAGTGAAAGCGCTTTGAGTGGTCTTTGAGACTAGAAAAGTGCTATGTAAGTGCAGGTTAGTTAGTTAGTTAGTTGTAAGTTTGCATCCCTTTTCTTTCAAATTTGCAGCTTTTTTTCCTGTAAATTTGCAGCTTTTTTCCTGTAAATGTGCAGCTTTTTTCCTGTAAATTTCAAACTTTTTTCTGTAAATTTCAAACTTTTTTCCTAAAAATTTGCATCTTTTTTCTTGTAAATCTGCAACCTTTGTCCTATAAATCTGCAGCCTTTTTCTTTCAAATTTGCAGCTTTTTTCCTGTAAATTTGCAACTTTTTTCTGTAAATTTGTAACTTTTTTCCTGTAAATTTGCAGCCTTTTTCTCAAAAATTTGCAACTTTTTTCCTAAAAGTTTGCATCTTTTTCCTTGTAAATCTGCAACCTTTTTCCTATAAATTTGCAGCTTCTTTTCTTGTAAATTTGCAACTTTTTTCTGTAAATTTCAAACTTTTTTCCTAAAAATTTGCATCTTTTTTCATGTAAATCTGCAACCTTTTTCCTATAAATTTGCAACTTTTTTTCCTGTAAATTTGCAACTTTTTTCTGTAAATTTGCAACTTTTTCCTAAGTTTGCATCTTTTTTCTTGTAAATCTGCAGCCTTTTTCCTGTAAATTTGCAGCTTCTTTTCTTGTAAATTTGCAACTTTTTTCTTATAAATTTGCAGGTTTTTTCCTGTAAATTTGCAGCTTTTTTCTGTAAATTTCAAACTTTTTTCCTAAAAATTTGCATCTTTTTTCATGTAAATTTGCAACTTTTTTCCTATAAATTTGCAACTTTTTTCCTATAAATTTGCAACTTTTTTTCCTATAAATTTGCAACTTTTTTTCCTGTAAATTTGCAACTTTTTTCTGTAAATTTGCAACTTTTTTCCTAAAAGTTTGCATCTTTTTTCTTGTAAATCTGCAGCCTTTTTCCTATAAATTTGCAGCTTCTTTTCTTGTAAATTTGCAACTTTTTTCTTATAAATTTGCAGGTTTTTTCCTGTAAATTTGCAGCTTTTTTCTGTAAATTTCAAACTTTTTTCCTAAAAATTTGCATCTTTTTTCTTGTAAATCTGCAACCTTTTTCCTATAAATTTGCAACCTTGTTCTTTCAAATTTGCAACTTTTTTCCTGTAAATTTGCAACTTTTTTCTATAAATTTGCAACTTTTTTCCTAAAAGTTTGCATCTTTTTTCTTGTAAATCTGCAGCCTTTTTCCTATAAATTTGCAGCTTCTTTTCTTGTAAATTTGCAACTTTTTCTGTAAATTTCAAACTTTTTTCCTAAAAATTTGCATTTCCTTGTAAATCTGCAACCTTTTTCCTATAAATTTGCAACCTTGTTCTTTCAAATTTGCAACTTTTTTCTTATAAATTTGCAGGTTTTTTCCTGTAAATTTGCAGCTTTTTTCTGTAAATTTCAAACTTTTTTCCTAAAAATTTGCATCTTTTTTCTTGTAAATCTGCAACCTTTTTCCTATAAATTTGCAACCTTGTTCTTTCAAATTTGCAACTTTTTTCCTGTAAATTTGCAACTTTTTTCTATAAATTTGCAACTTTTTTCCTAAAAGTTTGCATCTTTTTTCTTGTAAATCTGCAGCCTTTTTCCTATAAATTTGCAGCTTCTTTTCTTGTAAATTTGCAACTTTTTCTGTAAATTTCAAACTTTTTTCCTAAAAATTTGCATTTCCTTGTAAATCTGCAACCTTTTTCCTATAAATTTGCAACCTTGTTCTTTCAAATTTGCAACTTTTTTCTTATAAATTTGCAGGTTTTTTCCTGTAAATTTGCAGCTTTTTTCTGTAAATTTCAAACTTTTTTCCTAAAAATTTGTATCTTTTTTCTTGTAAATCTGCAACCTTTTTCCTATAAATTTGCAACCTTGTTCTTTCAAATTTGCAGCTTTTTTCCTGTAAATTTGCAGTTTTTTTTCCTGAAAATTTGCAACTTTTTTCTGTAAATTTCAAACTTTTTTTCCTAAAAATTTGCATCTTTTTTCTTGTAAATCTGCATCCTTTTTCTTATAAATTTGCAACCTTTTTCTTTCAAATTTGCAACTTTTTTCTGTAAATTTGCAACTTTTTCTGTAAATTTGTAACTTTTTTTCTGTATATTTGCAGCCTTTTTCTCAAAAATCTGCAACTTTTTTCCTAAGTTTGCATCTTTTTTCTTGTAAATCTGCAGCCTTTTTCCTATAAATTTGCAGCTTCTTTTCTTGTAAATTTGCAGCTTTTTCTGTAAATTTCAAACTTTTTTCCTAAAAATTTGCATTTCCTTGTAAATCTGCAACCTTTTTCCTATAAATTTGCAACCTTGTTCTTTCAAATTTGCAACTTTTTTCTTGTAAATTTGCAACTTTTTTCTGTAAATTTAATTTAATTTTAATTTAATTTAAATTTGAAACTTTTTTCCTACAAGTTTGCATCTTTTTTCTTGTAAATCTGCAGCCTTTTTCCTATAAATTTGCAGCTTCTTTTCTTGTAAATTTGCAACTTTTTTCTGTAAATTTCAAACCTTTTTCCTAAAAATTTGTATCTTTTTTCTTGTAAATCTGCAACCTTTTTCCTATAAATTTGCAACCTTGTTCTTTCAATTTTGCAGCTTTTTTCCTGTAAATTTGCAGTTTTTTTTCCTGAAAATTTGCAACTTTTTTCTGTAAATTTCAAACTTTTTTTCCTAAAAATTTGTATCTTTTTTCTTGTAAATCTGCAACCTTTTTCTTATAAATTTGCAACCTTGTTCTTTCAATTCTGCAGCTTTTTTCCTGTAAATTTGCAGTTTTTTTTCCTGAAAATTTGCAACTTTTTTCTGTAAATTTCAAACTTTTTTTCCTAAAAATTTGCATCTTTTTTCTTGTAAATCTGCAACCTTTTTCTTATAAATTTGCAACCTTGTTCTTTCAATTCTGCAGCTTTTTTCCTGTAAATTTGCAGTTTTTTTTCCTGAAAATTTGCAACTTTTTTCTGTAAATTTCAAACTTTTTTTCCTAAAAATTTGTATCTTTTTTCTTGTAAATCTGCAACCTTTTTCCTATAAATTTGCAACCTTGTTCTTTCAATTTTGCAGCTTTTTTCCTGTAAATTTGCAGTTTTTTTTCCTGAAAATTTGCAACTTTTTTCTGTAAATTTCAAACTTTTTTTCCTAAAAATTTGCATCTTTTTTCTTGTAAATCTGCAACCTTTTTCTTTCAAATTTGCAACTTTTTTCCTGTAAATTTGCAACTTTTTCCTGTAAATTTGTAACTTTTTTTCTGTATATTTGCAGCCTTTTTCTCAAAAATCTGCAACTTTTTTCCTAAGTTTGCATCTTTTTTCTTGTAAATCTGCAGCCTTTTTCCTATAAATTTGCAGCTTCTTTTCTTGTAAATTTCAAACTTTTTCTGTAAATTTCAAACTTTTTTCCTAAAAATTTGCATTTCCTTGTAAATCTGCAACCTTTTTCCTATAAATTTGCAACCTGGTTCTTTCAAATTTGCAACTTTTTTCTTGTAAATTTGCAACTTTTTTCTGTAAATTTAATTTAATTTTAATTTAATTTAAATTTGAAACTTTTTTCCTACAAGTTTGCATCTTTTTTCTTGTAAATCTGCAGCCTTTTTCCTATAAATTTGCAGCTTCTTTTCTTGTAAATTTGCAACTTTTTTCTGTAAATTTCAAACTTTTTTCCTAAAAATTTGCATCTTTTTCTTGTACATCTGCACACTTTTTCCTATAAATTTGCAACCTTGTTCTTTCAAATTTGCAGCTTTTTTCCTGTAAATTTGCAGCGTTTTTCCTGTAAATTTGCAGCCTTTTTCCTAAAAATTTGCAACCTTGTTCTTTCAAATTTGCATCTTTTTTCCTGTAAATCTGCTGCTTTTTTTCTGTAAATTTGCAACTTTTTTCCTGTAGATTTGCAGCCTTTTTCTCAAAAATTTGCAACTTTTTTCCTAAAAGTTTGCATCTTTTTTCTTGTAAATCTGCATCTTTTTTCTTGTAAATTTGCAACTTTCTTCTGTAAATTTGCAACTTTTTTCTGTAAATTTGCAACTTTTTTCCCTGTAAATATGCAGCCTACTTCCTATAAATTTGCAGCTTTTTTCCTCTTTAATTTGCAGCTTTTTTTTTCTGTAAATTTGCAACTTTTTTCCTGTAAATTTTCAGCCTTTTTCTCAGAAATTTGCAACTTTTTTCCTAAAGTTTGCATCTTTTTTCTTGTAAATCTGCAACTTTCTTCTTGTAAATTTGCAACCCTTTTCTTCTAGATTTGAAACTTTTCTTTTAACCCCTTCTCATTCCAGCCAATTCCCTAAATTCAGCACATGCAAAAAGAATCATATTCTTTCTTCAGTGAGTGACAGTAGAAAATTTTAAACGTCCTGCCTGCAGAACACCAGAATTTTGAGAGGTTAAAGACTGTGAGTCTGACTGTAAAGTGGGTGTAAATACATGTGTAATTCTCCGTTTTAATGCACACACAAAGCACATAAAGCTTTTTGAGTTAGTTTGCACAGCGAAATGCTGGTGAGACGTCATTAACAGTGCCACTTCAGTCCAAACTCTGCATTATTCTGAATGGTTTCCCAGCTCACATTCCTCTCCTGGAGCCTGAAGCGGTTTTATTTCCCCTCTCAGATCTCCTCTCCTCCTTAAAGACTGGCCTCTTTGTTTCAGCCGCGATCAGCTGGCACAAACTCGCCGATATTTGAGATGTTCGTGAACGCCGGAGAGTTCTTCCCTTCGTCAAAATTTCAGATGAAGCCACGCTCTTCGTCATGAGACCGGCACAAGTCCGAGGCAGCCATCCCAGCAGGAGATTTTCCTCTTAAATATGCAGCTGTTCTCTCACAAACCAGCAGTTTTTCTTTGTCTTCTGCCTTTGTGCTGGACATGCGTTTATGTGGATGGCACAATAATGAAAACAGGCAATCAAAACTTAATTAATTGGCAAATATGGGATGTTGATGTTTAATTTTCTTTCAGATAATTAGCAGCTTTTTAACTTGAGTAAAGTATTTGGGAAAACTTGTAAATTTTGTACAGTTTTCTCATAAATTTGCAGGTTTTGTCTTGAAAATTCACACATTTTACTCATAAATTTTCATCTTTTTCACCCATCTGTGACATTATCCTGTGAGGATTGTGACTTGGTTCTTGGAGTGTTTGTTTAATTAAATTTGCATTTTTTTCCTTTATCTTGTACATTTATGACTTTTTCCATTTAAAAAAAAAATACATGGTGATTTTTGTGCCTTTTATTTCAAATTTGCAATTTTTCCCAGTGAAATTAGGAACTTTTTGTGGCACTTGTTTCTGGAAGAATGTTTCTCTTCCAGAAGTTCTGCGCTCTCTCCTGACAACGCCGGCGTGACTCTGAAGTGCTTCACTGTTTGCTTTAGTGCCCATAAACTCTGAGACGACCTTTGATCTTTAAAACGGCCTTCGATCCTGGCTGAATTATGAAAATTCAAACCCACCAATCAGTGACTGAGCAGAAACTGGGGAAATAGAAGTTTCTCCAGTTGCACATGAAACCAGTTTGAAATCAGTCTCGGCGTTGGCGTTTACCCAGAAACGTTAGCTGCAGTGACGATGTGATCTTTGCCTCAAGGCTCCAAAAACATGAAGAGAATAAATAAAAGAAGACGTGTGTGTGTGTGGGGGGGGGGGGGGGGGTGCGGCTGCCGTTACCTGACTGACGTCACGGCGGGAAGGTGACGAGACCAGAACCACAGAAATGAAAACTGATGAGCTTTTGTTTCTGCGTGGGGCTGTGGGGGCGATAAAAACTGAGCAGGGAGATCGACATCTGAACGAATAAATGTTTTGTAATTTAAAAAAAAAAAAAAAACAATTTGGGTGAACGTCTGAGCAAATTTGCACAGAACAGGTGGACTGAAAGGAGAAGTAAAAAGGAGCTGCTAGACACGTCATGCAGTGGTGACACAAACAGGGCGGCGGGGAGGGGGGGGGTGTCAGGCCGCACACAGGCAGATATCAGTTAAAAATGCAGAGACGAGGCAGTTTTTCTTCACGTTTCATTGACTCACAGGCGGAAATCAAGGGGGGACGGGGGGGACATGCCCCCCCCCCCCCAATATCATCATCAGTGTTGGGCAAGTTACTAAAAAATAGTAACTGATTAGTTACTAGTTACTTCTTTTCAGAAGTAACTGAGTTACTTTACCAATTACTGCATGACTAAAGTAACTAGTTACTTGGAAAAGTAACTTTCATGTTACTTTTAAACATACTTAAATCATCTCGCACATGTAGCAAGATAATTTAACGGATTATATTAGGGGCTTATTAATGTCAGGCTGAAAACAGAGCTTTTAGAACATGTTCAGTCTGCTTTATCCTGCCTTCAGAGCTCTTATTGTGGGAAAAAGCTGAAGAAAATCAACATGATGTTGCCAGTAACTTCCTCATTTTGGAGTGAGAGATGGCAATGCTGCATAAATCTGTCCATGCTTATCTTACCTTTATGATATGGATTTAATCCAATGTGCAGTGAGCCAAAGAAAGTGTCCATTGTCCACAGTCCGAATGTCTGCTGTGGCAGAGACATGATCCAGTCCCTCAAATTCCTTTTGGAGATCAAAATCTATTTTTGAATAATCTTTATTCCATGTGTTTTAACTTCAGTGGATCACAGTCCAGCTGTCTGACGGAAAGTGACTGTTTATATCACGTCTTCAGTCTGTAACGACGTATCTGGCAGTCGGGTTTAATTTTTGCTGGGTCACAAACTGTCCAGATGCATACCTGTGCTTGAAATCCAGCTGTGGCTGTTGAGCCAAGAGTATTTCTACTTTACATCCAGCTGTGGCTGTTCAGAATATAGTAGATCCACTAACACAGTGCTAGTTGTTAGCATAGATTAGCACTAGTTTTGTTGTGGCTTTGTTGCTATTTTCAGGCACTTCTGAAGATTGCAGTAGGTCTCAACCTGTACTTAGCTTCCAACCCACCAATATGCTTTTGTCCTTAACCGCGACAAAGGAAAAATAATCTGTCCATTTCCACAAAATCAAAGTAGCTTCATCTTTTCCTCCGCTCAGTAGTGAAGACTCTCTGTAACAGGTCACGTCGACTGACGGCTGAGCCAGCTACGGTAGGGTCAGTTTGTATGTTCATTTATTTGCGCTAAAAATATCTATCCATATTAATAAAATGAGTAGCGCATCTGATCAAATCTCAGTAACTGTAGCGCATTACTGAATTTTTAAACAGGAATTTTGTTACACAGCACGTTACTGCGAAAGTTGTGGTGTTTCAGTAGCGTGTTAATTCTGTAACATGTTACTCCCAACACTGATCATCATAAACCTTTAATGTCATTTTACATAAGACTTTGAAGCACCAATGCAAAAAAGCTTGTAAATTTGCAACTTTTTCCATCCATCTTCTACTGTTTAATCCTTTTTGGGACTCGCGGGGGGTAGGGGGGTGGAGCCTATCCCAGCATCTTTGGGCGAGAGGCAGGGTGCCTCCTGGACAGATCGCCAGTCCATCGCAGGGCCAACACAGAGAGACAGACAACCATCCACTCTCACAGTCATACCTAAGGACAGTTTAGAATCCCCAGTTGATGCCAGTGAACCGAACCTGCATGTCTTTGGCCTGTGGGAGGAAACCTGAGTACCCGGAGTAAACCCACGCAGACACGGGGGGGAACATGCAGACTCCACACAGATCACTGTTGGTCGGGGGCTGGGATCGATCCCGTGACCTTCTTGCTGTGCTGCCACAGTGCTAACCACTGCTCCACCGAGCTGGTTGGTTTGTCTGTCTGTCTGTTTGCAACATTACTCAAAAAGTTATGAATGGATTTTGATGAAATTTTTGGGAAAGGTGTGTAACGGCACGGGGAACAGATGATTAGATTTTGGTGATGATCTGAGAGTGCATACTTCCGCCAAGGCTCTTATCTTCTCACAGTGTGTTAGCAACAGTATTCTAAAACTAGTGGACAGACTTTGATCCAATTTAAACCAGAACTGGCTCATGGCCGACACACAAACCCATTACATTTTGGAGGTGATCTATGAGGGCTAGAACAAGCCTTGGCGGAGGGATGCACTCTCTGAATGCTTTTCTAGTTTTCTCATAAATTGACACTTTTTTTAATCATAAATCTGCAACTTTTTTGTTGTAAATTTTTTTGACATTTCTCTTTTAAAGGCACTCCAGTGGCTGTAAATCCCTATAAAACAAATCTACATTGTCTAAAATGGTGTCTTATGCCCGTTTTTCTACAAATGAAGCCTTCCATTGTCTTACAGTTTCATGTCAGAATCTTGACACCCCCCGCCCACCTTCAAATGCCAGAATCAGTGATCACTAGGCCCAACCACATACCACAAGGCTAATAGTGGCTAGCACCACATTATCAGTAAAAATCCTGTGAAAAGACTTACCGGTTGACGGACATGCCCAGTTGTGTGCACGGTGGCCCAGGATAATGACTGAAACGGCATCGGTCCTTAAAAGCAGTTTAATGGTAAAACATCTTAACTTGGGTCAAGTTTTCAAAGCAGCTAGCCCAGAAATGCTAACTAGCCTGAGGCTAACTTCAGTTAGGCCAGACAGTCCTGATTGGCTCAACACTACTCGCGTGCCAGCGGCTGTACAGATCTATGTCACCAAAAAACGCTCCGTATCAACTCACCTTTTTTCAGGGGGTGGGGCTTAAGCTGGATTTATGCACCCGCATCACATCAATGCCAGTACCGACGCTGACGCAGTGATCGGCAATTTTTTTTCTTGTGTGTTGGGTGGAATGCGTTGTTCCGTTGCCAAAACGGGTTTCAGCCGATGTGTGTAGTGATTTGTGTTCTCATGTGTTTCTGTTTATTAAAGAGCAGATTGTGATGGAGTTGGAGCTAATGAATGTTAAGAAAAAGCAACTTCTCATACGATTGCTACACAGAGAAAAAGAGAAGTCGGAGAAATGAGAGGTGCATGTAGGGCGACGCAGGGAGATTTTGAGTTGGCGCGGGTGCACGGATCCTGCTTTAGGTGAAACTTTAAAGCAAAAAAAACCGGACATGAGACATTTGAGGGATTTTGCTCTTGATATGTCTTGTAAGTCATAAAAAAAACATGTTACAGACATGTTAACAAGAAAAAAAAACTTGACTTTTGGGGGAGTGTCACCTTAAATGTTCTCTGTATAGACCAGGGATCTGCAACCTGTGGCTCTGGGGCCACATGTGGCTCTTTTACCTATAAATTGTGGCTCCTTCAGACCTTGATGAAAAACATTGTAAACTTTGGGTAAACGGAGGACAGAGATTAGTGAGGAAAAAAAATGTAAACTTGCTAGAAAAATAAAATTTATGAGAAAAGCTGGAAATTTAGGTCGACAATTCTCACAGCAACAAATCTGCGCGAAACGGTGCACAAAATATCTGGGGAGAAAAACCCACAATTTTACTGGAAAAGTTGTGATTTGTGTTTAAAGTGCTGCAAATTTACCTAAAAAAGATAAATTTACAAAGGATAATAAAACAAATTTATTAGAAAAGCAGGAAAATTTATGCCAGACATGACAAATTTAGGGGAAATGGTTGCCGTGTCATGGGAAAAATGCATGCAAACTTGCTATTAAAAAATCATATAATTTCTGGAAAAAAAAATTGCTGGAAAGATTGGATTTTTATGAGAAAAAAGTCACAAATTTATGTGGAAGGAGGCTGCAATTTTAACTGAAAAAGTAACAGATTTTCAAAGAAAAAGATGACAAATTTATTAGAAAACCAGCAATTTTTTGCCAGAAATCTCACAAATTTTGGAGGGAAAAAACTTGCAGTTTTATGAGGAAAAAGCTCTTTAATATTGATGCTGTGAGGCCAGTTTTGTGCTGGTAGTGTTGCCAGTTTGCCTCAGTTTTCAGGCTCAGATGTTTTTGTGGCTCCATGTTGATTTTGCTGGTCCAAAATCCCTCAGAATGGCTCTTTGCGCAGCAGCGGTTGCTGACCCCAGGTCTTGACAACGACTCGTTTGTTTTTATAAAGATTTTGTTCTAAAGGCTTTGAACTGTTCTGTGTTATAAAAACAGGAGCCCTGAACACAGTCTTGCATCGAGCTCAGCCTTTACCCTGGAGTTCTCTTTATGCATTGACTGACACCCTTGAGGCGACAGGAGGAAGTGATCCTCATCAGTGTCGGTGATGGGATCGGGTGGAGTTTTATTGTCTCCACTGAGCGGCGGGCCGAGGACCTGCTCGCTCCCTGAGGCAGCAGCAGTATCTGCGGGCTGTTCTGAGCTGTGTTGACACAGCGGAGTCACTCGGTTCAGCCCGTTAGCCAGATGCTCTCGGGGTTTGTTGTTTTTTGAACTAGTAGGCGTGGAGGGGGGAGAGTGAGGCGTCACCTGTCCACCAATCGGGTGACGACACCACCTCAGGTGTGTGTTTACTGTGATCACATGGGTAAATTTGTTCAGAGCAGAGAAGTGGTGAAGGCAACTGGTAAAGGCTCAGAGGTTCTGTGCTCTGTGGGTGTCTGAGGCGTCCATACCTGTTTTTGAGTTTTAATTGAGGTGTGCGATGTCGGAGTAAAGCCCTGAAGAGCAGCATTTACCACTGCTGTAAAAAAAGAAGGCAATAAAGAGCCGATACTCTGCTCATTTTCCACATGTTGACTCAGCTCCC
Organism: Pholidichthys leucotaenia; assembly: GCA_020510985.1. Taxonomy (NCBI): domain Eukaryota; kingdom Metazoa; phylum Chordata; class Actinopteri; order Cichliformes; family Pholidichthyidae; genus Pholidichthys; species Pholidichthys leucotaenia. Next base: position 12,196,044 of record CM035846.1, read on the forward strand.
AGAGGTGTTAATGAAATGTCCGTGACACAATCTAGTCAGAACACCTCGGGGGTTAGTACAGAAGAAGCCTGACAGAGATAGCAAGGGAAAGATTTGAAAGACTCGTGTGAGGTGTGTCCAAAGAGCCCAGAACCACTGCCAAGACACTGGTGAAGGACTTAGCCGAGTCAGGAGCTGTAGTTACGCTAGAAGCTCCGTCATCGTCCCCACAGTGAAGCACGGTGGTGGCAGCATCATGCTGCAGGGATGCTTCTGTGCGTCTGGAACTTGGAATCTCGTCAAGGTGGAAGGACTCAAGAAGAAATATATGCAACATGTGAAGATTTTGAAAGAAAACTTCAAACTGGGTCCCAGTCACCGCTGTGTCCTCCAACACAACAACGACTCCAAAACGTACATGGCTTCTGGTGAAGATCTACCTCCAGAAGACCAGGGTGATCATTAATGACCGGCCTGCACTGGAATCTCATCGAAGATCTGAGTCTGTCCAATCTCCCAAATTCAGGAGTCGTTTATTTTTAGCCTACAACATTTGACAGGAGATTCAGGACAAGAATCAGAACCCTGTAGTAACTCTGGTGCTGCCGTCCCAGGATAACCGCTTCGCTGTCTGACTCCACTGTACGTTATAAATGTTCCTTCTTCTGCTGCTGCCATCTCACTCAGTCTCCTGTATCATCTCTATAGGTCAGAAATTCCTCTGTCTAGAGGCTCATGGGAACGTTTTTTGTTTATAGAAATGTCAGCTGGCGGGGCAGCTCTGCGCTGAACCCTGGAAGACAAATCATCTGCAGACGTGAGCCGCGGTGGCGGCCACAGCTTTGGCAGCCATCAGCTCGGAGGTGGACACGACAGTTTCAGCTCACTTTTTTAGGCAGCGCTCGTTAAAGTTTTTTTTTCTTTTCTTTTTTCAGATTAGGAGCGAGCCTCGAGTAGCCACTCGCTTGGATGGTCTTGGATGTTAATAAACTCGCCACAGCAAACAGCGGACTGACCGCTTCAGTGATGATTTCAGCCATAAAGACTCACGCAGTCAGAGGTGGAAATCAGGGGTGGGGGGGGCGGACATGTCCCCACCCAACCTGGAAAAACTGAGAATCCCCCCTAAATACCATCATAAACCTTTAATACCATTTTACACAAAACTTTGAAGCAAAAAAAAAAAACTTGCAAAGTTGGAACATTAACTGCTTTCTTTTAAATCTGCAAATTTCTTTCTCATAAATTTGCAACTTTTTTACCCTCAATAAATTTACTACTTTTTTCTCACAAATTTTCAACTGTTTTGTCATAAATTTGAAACTATTTTTTATTTTAAATTTTCAACTTTTTTCTCATAAATTTGCTGCTTTTTTCCTCATAAATTTGCTACTTTTTTCCTCATAAATCTGTTACTTTTTTGTTGTAAAGTTGCAACTTTTTAAAATCCAATTGTGACTTTTTTTCTTGTAAATTTGGAACTTTTTTCACACAAATTTATTTTTTCTCAAATTTGCTAATAGTAACGTTTTTGTTGTAAATTTGTGACTTTTTTCCTTTTAAATGTGCAACATTCACATGAATGCTGGTTAAGTTTTTATTCTGTGTAATGTCTTAAATTTTTCCTCTTCATCTAAACAGTGACTCAGGTTTGGTTCTATAAAGTTTTTGTTTTAAAGGGTTTGAACTCTTCTCTGTTAACAAAAGCCGGGGCCCCTAAACACAGCCTTGCATAGGACCAATGTTCTGTTTATCGTCTCCCCCCCCCCCCCCCCAATCCATGCCCACAGTTCCTCCTCCTCCCCCCTCGTTTCTGCTGGCCTTGTTCCACGCTGAAACCTGACACCTGTGGAGCAGCCTGGAGGAGCTGACAGGAATTTAAACAGTTTGCAGATTTGTCATTATGGGCTCTCTGGTCCTTGTATGACATCTGGGCCGCTGGGTCGTTCGGGTCACCTTCACAGGAACCGGGGACCAATCAGAATCTGAGACACAAATAGCCGCGGTCATCCCCAGCGAGAGTCATTAGCAGAAGTATGTGGGCACATCAGACCAGTAACACCTGACTGCTGCAGGAAAGCCCCGATCATCTTGGTGGTCCTAAAGATGATCTTGTCAGATTGTCCTCTGGTGTGAAAGGTGCAATGAGCGAGCCGGTCTGGTTGGAAGAAGGCTGAACATTTACGATCTGATATCCTGTTACGTCTGGATCCCCGAGGACAGACGAGCACGGTCTGAAGAAAGAATTCGATTTTCTTTGCATAGGATAAATTTAGGGTAATTGGCTGGACTGCTAAGGAGTCAAAAGAAAAGTTTCAGATCCATAAGAAAAAGTTGCAATTTTTTGAGGAAAAAGTTAAAATAATTTACAAGGAAAATGTTGCAAATTTTTGAGAAAAAGTTGCAAATTTACAAGAAAGAAAATTGCAAATTGTGGAGAAAAAGTTGCAAATATTGGAGAAAAAAGTAAATAATTTACAAGAAAATGTTGCAAAATTTTTGAGAAAAGCTTGGAAATTTACAAGAAAAAAAAATGCTAATTGAGGAGAACAAAGTTGCAGATTTATAGGAAAAAGGTTGCTATTTTTTGAGGAAAAAAAGTAAAAATTTTACAAGAAAAATGTTGCAAATTTTGGAGAAAAAGTTCAAGATTCAAGATTTCTTTGTTGTCATTTAGTATGTATGCCTGCACATAAAAAACGAAACTATGATCCCCCAGCATAAGACAGTACCACAATATACAGAGAAAATAAGTTTAAAAAGTTTAAAAGTTGGAAATTTACAAGAAAAAAATTGCAAATTAAGGAGAAAAAGTGGCAAATTTGTAGGAAAAAGTTGCAGATATGAGAAAAAAGTAAAAACATAAGAAAAAAGCTGCAAATTTACAAGAAAAAAATTGCAAATTGAGGACATAAAAATGCAAGATTATAGGAAAAAGTTGCAAATATTAGAGAAAAAAGTTGCAAATTTACAAGAAAAAACCCCAGCAAGTTACGGTTGAACCTCGGATTCAGGAGGAGCGGTGTGGTTCTGGTCCTGGCCGTGGCACATCGAACCAACTCTTTACCCTCTTGAGAACCCTCGAGGGTTCGTGGGAGTTAGCCCAACCAGTCCACATGCGTTTTGTGAGCCATTTGAGGTGGTTTGGGCATCTGATTAGGATGCCTTCTGGACACCTCCCATTTGAGGTGTTTCGGGCACGTCCCACTGGGAGGAGACACCAGGGCAGACCCAGGACACGCTGGAGAGACTATGTCTCCCAGCTGTCCTGGGAACGCCTTGGTGTCCTCTCTGAAGAGCTGGAGCAGGTGGCCGGGGAGAGGGAAGTCTGGGCTTCTCTGCTTGAACTGCTGCCTCTGCGACCCGGACCTCCGGAAAAGCGGTAGAAGATGGATGGATTAAGGAGAAAAAAGTTGCAAATTTAACCTCTTAAAATTCCAGTGTTCTGCCGGGGGACGTTAAGAATTTTATCTTCTTTGCATATGCTAAATTTAGGGAAATTTGCTGGAATGCTGAGGGGTTAAACAAGGTTGGGATCGTATTTCTTATGTCATGTTGGTAGAAAAACAAAAACGTAAGTCAGCTCTGTTTAACATCGCCCCTAAAATAACACCTTGGTTCTGGACGAGAGCCAGCGGCGTCTGTGTTAAACTGGTTCCACTGCTCTCAACTGACTGTATGCAGAGGGGCTGGTCCGACTGTGGGAAAAACCTCAGACCTGCAGCTCCGTAGCCGGATTCAGACAGGAAACGCGTACGTTTTGATTCCCTCCGCCGGCCGCAGAAGCCTCATTTACATGTGACTGTTTTTAATGGGCAGCTCAGCCGGCTGGATTTAAAGTGTAGGACTTCCACGGAGCCAGAGGTGCTGAAGATGGAATGTGATCGTCAGCTGGTGTTTCAGCGAATCCCTCCGTCTGTGGGAGGACACGGCTGTGCAGCGTCTCTGGATGTTCACTCTAACATCTGCATGGTGTTCTAATCGGGAGATGATTTGTTATTTTTTAGCGAGGGAGATATTCAGCATGAGGGACTAATGCATAAATGGAAATTAGGTACAAATTTCCAAGAATAAAGGTACAAATATATGATAAAAGATGCCAATATATAAATTTAAAAAAGTCAAAAATTACAATTTAATTACTCTGAATAAAAATTTAGCCAGAATCCAGGTGAAATTTGCAAGGAAAAAAAGTTGAAAATTTACGGGGAAAAACGGCGCAGTCACGAGAAAAAAAGTTTACCGTTTTTGAGAAAAAATGTTGCAAATTTATGAGAAAACAAATCTAAGTTTTAAGAAAAAAATCTAGATTTTGAGGGGAAAAAAAGTCAAATTTTTGAGAAATTGCAAATTTATGAAGAAATATTGTACTTTTCTGAGAAAAGTTGCAAATTTATTAGAAAAAAGTTCAATTTAACTTTTACAGTGGTGTGAAAAAGTGTTTGCCCCCTTCCTGATTTCTCATTTTTTTGTATGTTTGTCACACTTAAATGTTTCAGATCATCAAACAAATTTAAATATTAAACAAAGATAACACAAGTAAACACAAAATGCAGTTTTTAAATGAAGGTGTTTATTATTAAGGATAAAAAAAAAAATCAAACCTACATGGCCCTGTGTGGAAAAAGTGATTGCCTCCCCCTTTTCCCCTGTTAAAACATAAATTAACTGTGGTTTATCACATCTTTGGAAAGCTGAGTTAAATTTTCTAGTCATTTCTAAAGCTTTAGGGCTCCAGTGAACCACAGTGAGAGCCATTATCTACAAATGGCAAAAACATGGAACAGTGGTGAACCTTCCCAGGAGTGGCCAGCCGACAAAAGTTACCCCAATAGCGCAGTAACGACTCATCCAAGAGGTCACAAAAGACCCCACAACAACTTCCAGAGAACTGCAGGCCTCACTTGCCTCAGTTAAGGTCAGTGTTCATGATTCCACCATAAGAAAGAGACTGGGCAAAAATGGCCTGCATGGTAGAGTTCCAAGACAGAAACCACTGCTAAGCAAAAAGAACATAAAGGCTCTTCTCAGTTTTGCTAGAAAACATTTTGATGATCCCCAAGACTTTTGGGAAAATACTTTGTGAACTGATGAGACAAAAGTTGAACTTTTTGGAAGGTGTGTGTCCCATTACATCTGGCGTAAAAGTAACACAGCATTTCAGAAAAGGAACATCATACCAGTAGTAAAATATGGTGGTGGTAGTGTGATGGTCTGGGACTGTTTTGCTGCTTCAGGACCTGGAAGATTTGCTGTGGTAAATGGAACCATGAATTCTGCCATCTACCAAAAAATCCTGAAAGAGAATGCCCAGCCATCTGTTTGTGACCTCAAGCTGAAGCACACTTGGGTTCTGCAGCAGGACAATGATCCAAAACACACCAGCAAGTGCACCTCTGAATGGCTTAAGAAAAACAAAATGAAGACTTTGGAGTGACCTAATCAACGTCCTGATCTGAATCTGATTGAGATGCTGTGGCATGAACTTAAAAAGGTGGTTCATGCTCGAAAACCTTCCAGTGTGGCTGAATTACAACAATTCTGCAAAGATGAGTGGGCCAAAATTCCTCCACAGTGCTGCAAAAGACTCATTGCCAGTTATCGCAAATGCCTGATTGCAGTTGATGCTGCTAAGGGTGGCCCAACCAGTAATTAAGTTTAGGGGGCAATCACTTTTTCACACAGGGCCATGTAGGTTTGGATTTTTTTCCCTTAATAATAAACACCTTCATGGAAAAACTGCATTTTGTGTTTACTTGTGTTATCTTTGTCTAGTACTTAAATTTGTTTGATGATCTGAAACCATCAAGTGTGACAAACACAAAAAAATGAGAAATCAGGAAGGGGACAAACACTTTTTCACACCACTGTATATAGCACCATTTCACAGCAACAGTCATCTCATAGCAAGTTGCAAATTTATTAGAAAAAAGTTGCTAATTAGAAAAAAAAAGCTAATTTATAAGAAAAAAAGTTGCAAATTTATTGGACAAAAGTCAAATTTTTGAGAAAAAAATAGTAAACTTATCAGGAAAAATAACATTTTTGATGAAAAAAATAGTCAATTTATGGAAAAAAATATAAATTTATGACAAAGTTAACAATTAGAAAAAAACTGCTAATTTATAAGAAAAAAGTTGCAAATTTATTGGGGAAAAAAAATTTGAGAAGAAAGTGGCAAAATTATGAAAAAATAACATTTTTGAGAAGAAAATTGTCAGTTTATGGAAAAAAGTAAATTCATGAGAAACAAAGTTGTAAATTTATTAGAAAAATAAAAAATTTACAAGAAAAGTTGCAAATTTATCGGAAAAAATAACAAATTTATGAGGAAAAAAGTCAAATTTGTGAGAAAGTTGAAATTTTTTTTTTTTTTTAATTTTTCATTTGTTTAGAATTGGTTGTTCAAAGTCATTCAGTTGCATAACATGATAATGACAAGTTTATGATGGTAATTATGCCTCTGTGAAAACAGAGGCATGTGGTAATCAGTCTGTGTGTGTGTGTGTGTGTGTGTGTGTGTGTGTGTGTGTATCTGCCCGTCTGTCTGTTTCCAGCTTTTCAGCTCGCCCAGTCAAAATTCAGTGCAACTAAAGACTTGTAAAATTGTATGGCCATATTTTCTCGACTTTTAATTTGCCACAATTTTGAGATAATGCTTTGTTTTCAAAATGAAGACAAAAATACAGTAACTCACCTTTACAGTCAATGGGACGGTATGGAAATGTCCATCTTTTTGCTCGTCTGTTTTCTTCCTCTGCCGCTAAACAGCAAAAGCTCCTATTCGTCTCGATTGTCATTGTATTCACATACCTCCATTATTTCCGCCATTTAAAATGCCTGCCGCTGTGCTCTTCTTTTGCGTTTGGATTGCAGCTGTTCAAATTAGTTTGGTGGCACTTGGCTGCCCCCGACAGTACGGGCATGTGAACTGCAGATCATTTTCACTGTGCATGCATGTACGCCAAAATTACCGGATGGATTTGGATGAAATTTTTACCAGAGGTGGTCCTTGGGCTAAAGAGGAACCCATAACATTTTGGTGATGATTTCAGAACACATACCTCCACCAAGGCTTTTAGCTTCTCACAGTGTGTTAGCAAGAATACTCCAAAACTACTAGATGGATTTGGATGAAATTTTCACCAGAGGTGGTCTTTGGGCTAGAGAGGAACCGATAACATTTTGGTGATGATCTGAGAATGCATACCTCCGCCAAGGCTCTGGCATCGAGGCATCAGCACTTTGGTGCTTTCCTTAGGCAGGTAGACAGTCACTGGGTCATTTTGCTAACAAATCACCTGCTGGTTGTAATATTGTCAGACAGTTCTGATGAGTTACCGTGGAACATTTTTAGCTGATTTTAAATCTAAACTCTCAGCATAACCCGATCCCCACCAGATTATGAGTTCAGCCTCGGTTACCATGGTGATAACCTGATTAAAAACAGCCGGCTTCATATTGCAGAAAACACCGACTGAAGCCTCAGCTTAGCCAGATAAGATGCTTACGTCACTTCGTAGTACGGCCTTCAAGTTTTACACGTGTTCGTATAAAAGTCCAAAACAAAGCGCTTGTGAAACCCTCCAACCAACCTGAGTTCATCTTCTGAGCTTTTATCTCCTCCAGGATAATAAGTCATCTGACCTCTATTTATTCACTTCTTCATCTCAGTTTGTAGGTTAATCCATAATCTAGATTTCTTCGATAGCAGCGTCTGGATGTTGTTGTTTTATCGGAGACATGGGTCTTTGTTTGGTTCGGACCAAGACTACGTTAAGACTAGTCTCCCACATATGTTTAGGATTAGCAGTGGAGGATTAGCATCAAATTTCTCTGTTTCCTTCTTTTTAATTCAGTAAAACCAGCCATCAGGATTAGAGCACATTTACAGTGGTAGTTTTTAGAGGCCGGACTTTCAAAGTAAGAGTTTAAGGGCTGCTACCTGCTTTACATCCAACTTGATTTAATCGTTTTCATGCACATATAGTACTGATTTATTGGGTTGAAGAAAATACAATGTTGGGCTTTGATTTTATAGATAAAATTAGTTATGCAACTTTTTTATTGTAATTTTTCTTGGTCATAACACTGCTGCAACACTGCACCTTACAGTCTAATTGGTACCTCACATTCCTGCACCTTATAATCCTTCTTTATACAGTCAGTACTGTCCATAGATTTACACAGATCATCATCTGTTCATTGAGTAGCAGTCTGTGTAGTGTATAGTTATGGAAGCATGTTTTTTTACTTCCTTGTGTAACTCCTTTTTCTATTTAAATAAATGAAGTTAAATAAATTTGTATGTTTTTGTAGTTTGTTTTCAGTGCATTTCTTGCTAACTTTTCCCAAAAAATTGCAATTTTTTTCTTTTAAAATGTGACTTTTCTATTAAATTCACCTCTTTGTTTTATAAATGTGGGACATTTCCCCTTCATAATTTAGCAAATATTATCTTAGTAAAGCCTGGCTTTTTCCACAGAATTATATTTTTCCTATAAATGTAAATTGGAACTTTTTAACCATGAATTCATAAGTATTTCTTTGTAAATATTCTTTTTGGCCAAGGCCGCTGACTGTGTCTGGATTTGGCTCTGGAACCACAGGTTGAAGACCCTTGCTCCGTTGTGTCTCTCTCTGTCAGAACTTAAAACTGCATTTCTTCAGTGCCAATTATCTTGTCTTCATTCTTTGTTCCCTCCTCCTCCTTCCTTCTTCCTCCGGTTTCTATTAAATCTTCACTTCCTGTTGGATAACTTCAAACATTCCTCGGCACCCTGACACTTCCTAAACACTCATGCGGTCCAAGTCTGTCCACATTTTCAGAACTTGCTTGTTGAGAACATGGATGTGTGTAGAAACATGTGCTGCTGTCAATAGGGGGGTTTTACTGATGAATTGGGATGATTTTAGAGGAAGATTTCAGTTCAGCTTTTTCGAGATTCATGATTTTTTTATAACTTATTCTGCTGTTTTTCCACATGTTGTCCCAGCTACCAAAGGTGTTAATGAAATGTCTGTGACATGATTTGGTCAAAACACCTCAGGGTTTAATTGTTGCAGCACTAACTTTTATTTTAAAAATAGCATATTGCTCATAACCATTGGTGAGGGTGGGAACATAGATTGACCGGTAAATCGACAGCTTTGCTTTAGAGCTCAGCTCCCTCTTCACCACAACAAACCGGTACAACGTCCACATCACTGCAGAGGCTGCTCCGATCCATCTGTCAATCTCTCACTCCATTCTCCCCTAACTCATGAATGAGACCCCGAGGTACTTAAATTCCTCCACTTGGGGCAGGAGCTTGTTCCCAACCTGGAGAGGACAATCCACCTTTTTCCAGCTGAGGACCATGGACTTGGACTTGGAGGTACTGATTCTCATTCCAGCTGCTACACACTCGGCAGCAAACTGTTCCAGCAAGACCTGTAGGTCATTGGTCGATGAAGCCAACAGGACAGCATCATCTGCAAACAGCAGAGATGAGATCCTGTCACCGAGCATGACACCTTCCAATCCTTGGCTGCGCCTAGAAATCCTGTCCATAAAAATTATAAACAGGATCAGTGACAAAGGGCAGCCTTGGCAGAGTCCAACTCTCACTGGAAATGAGTTTGACTGGGTGTTGGCAATACGAACCAAACTCCTGCAGCGGTCATATAGGGACCGGATAGCTCCTAACAATGAACCCGATACCCCATACTCCCGAAGCACCCCCCACAAGAGACCACGAGGGACGCGGATGTGGAATGCTTTCTCCAAGTCCACAAAACACATGTGGAGTGGTTGGGCAAACTCCCACAAACCCTTGAGGATTCTTGAGAGGGTAAAGAGTTGGTCCCATGTGCCATGGCCAGGATGAAAACCACATTGGTTCTCCTGAAACCAGGGTTCGACCAGCAGTCGGACTCCCATCTCCAGTACCCTGGCATAGACCTTCCCACGGAGGTTGCGAAGTGTGATCCCTCTAAAGTTGGACCACACCCTTCAGTCCCCCTTCTTAAAAAGAGGAACCATCATGCTAGTTTTCCATGCCAAAGGCACTGTCCCCAGCCTCTACACAATGTTGCAGAGGCGTGTCAACCATGACAGCTCTGCAACATCCAGGGCATTGAGGTACTATGGGCAAATCTCGTCCACCCCCGGGGCTCAGCCACCAAAACATTTTTTAACCACTTCGACGACCTCAGCCCCTGTGATGGGAGAGTCATCCCCCTTGTCCTCAAGCCTTGCTTCCTCTGTGGAAGGTGTGTCAGTGGGATTGAGGAGATCCTTGAAGTATTCCTTCCACCGCCTGACGATATCCCCAGTTGAAGTCAGCAGCACCCCATCCACACCATACACAGTGTGGACAGGGAGCTGTTTCCCTCTCCTGAGTCACCGGACAGTTTGCCAGAATCTCTTCGAGGCTGACCGAAAGTCTTGTCCCATGGCCTCACCAAACTTCTCCCACACCCAAGTTTTTGCTTTAGCAACCACCCGAGCTGCACTCTGCTTGGCCTGTTGGTACACCTCAGTTGCTTCGGGAGTCTCACAAGCCAACCAAGCTTGATAGGACTCCTTCTTCAGCTTGATGGCCCCCTCACCACTGGTGTCCACCACTTGGTTCAGAGGTTGCCACCACAAGATGTACCAATAACCTTGCAGCCACAGCTCTGGGCAGCCGCTTCAACAATGGAGGTGGAGAACTTGGCCCATTTAGATTCCATGTCTCCTGACTCCCTCGGAATGTGGTCAAAGTTCTTCCGGAGGTGGGAGTTGAAGGCCTCTCGGACAGAGGCCTCAGACAGATGTACCCAGCACACCCGCACTATACGTTTAGGTCTGCCGAGTCTGAGTGGCATCCGCCCCTGCCATCGGATCCAACTCAACACCAGGTGGTGATCATTTCATAGCTCTGCACCTCTTTTTACCCAAGACATGCGGTCGCAGGTCGGATGACATGATAACAAAATCGATCACTGACCTGCAATCGATCCTACCCTCACCTATGGTCATGAGCTTTGGGTAATGACCGAAAGAATGAGACTGTAGATACAAGCGGCTGAAATCACCTTTCTTCGTATGATTGCTGGACTCACTCTTAGAGATGGGGTGAGGAGCTCAGTCATCTGGGAGAGAGGCCCAGAGTAGAACCACTGCTCCTCTACATTGAGCGGAGCCAGTTGAGATGGTTTGGGCATCTGATCAGGATGCCTCCTGGAAGCCTCCCACTTGAGGTGTTTTGGGCATGTCCCACTGGTAGGAGATCCCGGGGCAGACCCAAGACACGCTGGAGAGACTACATCTCCCAGCTGGCCTGGGAATGTCTTGGTATCCTCTCTGAAGAGCTGGAGCAGGTAGCCGAGGAAAGGGAAGTCTGGGCTTCTCTGCTTTAACTGCTGTCTCCATGACCCAGACTTCCAGAAAAGCGGTAGAAGATGGATGGATGGATGGATGGCATATTGCAAAATGGCAACGCCATTTTTGAGGCTAACATTAGCTTTTAGCTTAGTTTTTTAGACTAAGTATCATATTAACAAATAATGGTAAATGGCATTCACTTCACATATAGCGCTTTTTCTCATCTCTAGATGACCAAAGCGCTTTACAGATCCTGCTATCCACCCATTCACACACTGATGGGGGCAGAGCTGCCATGCACAGGCACTGGCCTGACCCACCAGGAGCAACTGGGGTTTCAGTGTGTTGCTCAAGGACACTTCGACATGCAGACTGCAGACAGAGTGGGAATCAAACCCCTGACCCTCCGATCAGTAGTCGGCTGCACTACACCTGCGCCACAGCTGCAGGTGGCAGAATATCAGAGTTTAAAAGCCCAAATAAAGAATTATCAGAGACGGGGTAGGGGTGTGTGGTTTGAGTGACTGGTCCCTGAGGTGTAATGAGCACAGAAACAGCCCTGAATGAGTGAACGGCTAACTCCACTAATGTCAGCAACCACCGCTAGTCGAGGAGGTGTCTGGTCCAGAGTATAATAGACGATGATGAAATAAGTTAAAATAATGTACATTAATAGAATATATGATCAAGGGTTCATAGATGATTGGGCTGAGAAGACTGGTGTCTAGAGGGAATGCCGTGTTGATAGCTAGCTTAATCCTCTCAGTATGTGCCTAATCAAGCCAAAATATAACAAAAATAAGCCAGAAAGACACAATATAATTATTAAACCAAACATGCACACATCAGTGACGCAGGAAAAAATAAAAAAGAACTTTGGTCACACATACACATGGTGTAATATCATCTGGGAATGTACAATAATGTTTAGTTTTTATCTTATGTTTATATTAGTTTTATTAAGTACACTATAGAATTTATTTATAACAAATAAATGAATTAGTACACTAAACATAGGGACAGTATAATAAGCTATTTTATTATAACTTTTACTCAGGATTTACACTGACTCCGGATGCAGTACGTTGCAGATGAAGTGCAGATGTTCCATTGCGTCCATCCCTACCAACTCGGTTTGTGTTTTGCAGCGACATGTATGAGAACAGAGTTTGAAATACAAGCTCACATGAGAATTATACAAAATAACACGAGATCTCGAGAAAGAACCGAGAGTGACTGAGATGAACTGATCACATGATAACAACAACCACCGTGCATGAGTCACATGTCCTACAAACCCTCGAGGTATGTAAACAAGCATTGACTTCTGCACTGGGCAATGTTGAATTTGTGTGTGAAATGACAACAGCTCTGTTCTTTATTACATTATGCTCATTTACTGCCGCATCACATTGATATACCACACTCTTGTGTAATGTTGCTTAGTTACAAACCTTGTCAGTGAACTATAAGGGAGAAGAAAGGAGGGAAAAAATGTTCAAAACCTGAAACCGACGTGAATTTGAGGTCAAATCCAACACTGGCTTGACTTACCAAGTTTACATTGGGAATACATTTTATAGAGGTTGTTTGCACATTGGTATGACTGAGGCTAGATACTGACGTTGGCCTGATGTATATATACTGTGGGGGTACTATAAAGAGTCATGTGGTGTTCCCCAAGGCTTTGTACTTAGTCCATTTATTGTTGTTTTTTTAGTTTTGTATACAAATGTTCTAAGACGATAGAATGATGGAATATAGAAGAGCTACACCGGCTTCTGCTCATTCTGTCAAAATGTTAAAATATAAATATTTGTAAGTGAAGAGCGATTTTATTACTGTAGTCACATGACCTAAGAAAGCCTTTTAGAAGGTTAAAACTCATTGAATAGGACCTTTAAAAATATGGTGACGTGGTAATGATGACTAAGAATAATCAGGATCTTTTCATGCCATTTCACCAAGGCTGGTCTGAATTTGTGTTTTTGGTTTCACGAGACCCAAACACTCACCTGAAGCATCGACTGTGTAATCAACACCCTTTGAGGTTGTTTTTCTAGTTGAGTTTAAACGGCGTTTTTGCTGTGATTTATGATTCTTACTCAGATTTCACTTCCTGAAGCCACCGCTGTAATTTAACGCTAACATCTGCAGGATGGAAGCCCTCTTTTCTTGTTTCTTTTCATTGAAGGGCAGAACAAATCTCTGTGAAAGCAAACAGGTGGTTGGTCATACGTGTCGGGGTTCAGGTGTTCAGTTTCTCTGGTTTGGGGAGAAGAATTTGTGGTTTGTGTTGGTGTTAGAAGGTTGGAATATAAGCAGTGTTGTGTGTGGAGACATTTATAACACATCTGTTATACCCAAGTTATTTCAGTCCAATACTACACTTCATTTGATCTTCTTTCTCTTTTTTTTCATCTTCTTTTAAAATGTGGCAGCACTATAAAAACATTGAGTAAAAATTTGCTGGGAAAAGGGGGAGGACAGAGTAAAAAAACAAGTCCCCGAGAAAAACAATGTAAAAACAGCATGAAAACATGCAAAAACAGGATAAAAAACTTGGGTAAAAACAGAAAAAAACCAGGTTAAAAACTAGATGGGGGGAGGGGAAAACAGGGAAAAACAGGGTAAAGAAGTGGCTAAAAATGAAACAAAATAGAGTAAAATATGATAAAAACAAGATAAATCACAGGAAAGAAAAACAGTTTAAAACGGGGGAAATAAAATGGGGAAAAAAAACTCAGGGGAAACGGGAGGAAAAAAGACAAGCAGGATAAGAGGGTCAAAATGGAAAAAAAAAACCCAGCAAAGACATGGGTAAAACGGGGAGGAAGGGTCAAAACAGGAGAAGTCTCAGGAAAAACTAGGTGGAAAAAAGGGTAAAAAAAAACAGTAAAAATAGGGATAAAACACAATACCACAGGAAAAAATACCATTAAAAATGGGGAGAAAAACAGTGTAAAAAAGGGAAAAATAGGGAAAAGGAGCATAAAAACAGGAAATAACAGGGTAAAGAAATGTGTAAAATATTGGGAGAAAGTCCCAAGAAAAAGCTGGGGGCAGCAGCATAAAACATTTTATGGCTTTTTTAAGGATAATGTTCTTAAAGGGTCATTGACTGCACTTTTTCCACATTTTCACACCTCAGTCACGTCTTAATGAAGTGTTTGTGACATTTTGTTCACATTTTCTTTAATTTTTTAATTATTAAAGCAATTTTTTTTTTCCCTGGCTTTCTTGAAACACTGATTTGAAGCCTGTCACTTTAAGAAAAATCCTTCAGCAACTCCGCCCTCCCGCTTACGTCAGTTAGCCATTAGCTGAGTAGCTTCTAAGTTTCCTTCTAGCTTGGATGAGCAGCACTGGTTCACTGATCCGCAGTCGGTTGTGTGTCTCGCGTCATTCTGGCCCATCTCCCAGCGGTCTTGCCGGGATGCCACAACAAATCCAATCGCCGCAACCTGAGCTGAGCTGCTGGATCTCAAAGTGCAGTGTCTCGCTCCGCGGGACTCACTCCGCTCCTCTCCCACGGCCAGCTGAGGGATGCGCCGTCATGAAGCGGCTCCCCAAGGTTGCCTGTGGGGGTGGAGTGGAGTCGTGCAGAGCCCCAGAGAATGGTGGGGGAGCTCTGGGGGTGCAGCCTTGGGTCGTGCCATAGGCGGTTGCTGCACGGAGGGGCTGCTAGCTGCGCAGGATATATTGTGGACTCTGTACCGGTGAACCACATGGTAACAGGGATGGTTATTAGGGTGACTAACATCTGATGAAAATAACGCTATAAGCCGCGCTTGGTTTGAGCTTCCTGGTGTTACCCTGGGGGCTAATAGGCTACCTTTAAGACCCGTCCAGCTTCATGAGTGACAGTTAGGCTGGCCAATAATAGAGCAATGGACTGGTCTCAGAGAGGCAGTGGGTGGACTTTTTGAACATTTGAAGTACATCAAGTGTTCAAAAAGCCCACCTACTGCCATCCTTGAGTAATGGGTTTGTGTGTAGGCCTAGAGCCACTTCTGGTGAAAAGTGCATCCAAGTCTGTCTGCTAGTTTTAGAGTATTGTTGCTAACACGCTATGAAAAGATAAGAGCCTTGGAGGAGGTATGCATTGTCAGATCATCACCAAAATGTCACGGGTTCCTCTCTAGCCCAAGAACCACCTCTGGTGAAAATTTCATCCAAATCCATCCAGTAGTTTTTGTGTAATCCTGCTGCACAAATACAAACAAAGCCCTCGGTGGAGGTATGCACTTTCAGATCATCACCAAAATCTAATCATCTGTTCCCCTTGCCATTACTCACTTTTTCTGAAAATTTCATCCAAATCCATTCATAACTTTTTGAGTTCTTTTGTTAACAGTCAGACAGACAAACTAACAAGTAAATAAACTAACGCTGACAAAAACATAACCTCCTTGGTGGAGGTAACCAGTGAAAAACAGGGGAGAAGCAGGATACAAGCTAGGTGGGACAAAACAGGGAAATGTCAGAAAAAAACACTGTAAAGAACTGGGTAGTGCTAGCTATGCAAGCCTCAGATAAAAAAAGACAAAGGAGGGAAGTTCAGCTGGGGTCATTAGCAATTAAAGCAATGTGCTGTAAAAACAGGCCGCTTTGAGGAGAGCTCCTTCCTGTGTGTAAAATGGGGCTGAGGTAATTGAACCCTGAGGTGTTCTTACCAGATCATCAGGTTCTGCTTGAATGTTCTGCACGATGGACAGTTGCTGTTTCTGATGGGGTCTGAGGCAGGAAGCGGAGGCGTTTTCTGATCCAGAGTCCAGCGTCCCGGAACCCCCCTGTACACAACCGCACCATCACAGCAACAGAGGCGAGGCTCCAACCCCCCCAAACATCCATCTTCACTAATTAGCTTCTTCTCATGCGAAGCCGCCACCGTGTCGGACTGAAGACCGTCTCCTCGCAGCACTTCAGTTACCTATTTTCATTTTATTCACATATTTTGTTTGCTCACCTTCATTTATGTAGTGAAAAATCCTTTAAAAAGTTGCAGGTTTATGAGGGAAAAATCTCACAGGTTTACAGGGAGCAATTCGTAAATTTAATAGAAAAAGAAAATTATAAAGAAAAAAAATTAAATAAAATGTCTGAATTGAAAGTACAAGCAGAAATCTTATGAGGGTGAAAAAGTGGTGAAATTAGTTGCAAAAAAAATTAAAATATGCAGTTAAAACACATACAAGGGGAAAAAAACTGCAGAATTTACCTCAAGATCTGAAAAATTTCTGAGCAGAAATATCTGATTTGTTTAATTTACAATTAACTGTTGTCCTTGTTTCTTCATTACTTTTTGATATTGAATTCATATTTTTCCCCAAAAAATTTATGTTCTTGAAAGTCTTTTCATATGAATTTGATTTTTTTTTCTTGTTATCATGTGACCTTTTTATGGTAAATTTGACACATTTTCTCTTGTAGATTTGCAAGTTTTTTAGCTGTTTTTTTTTTTTTTTAGTAAATTCTAGGGGGGAAATTGCAAATATACAGTTTTCATGTCTTTTTCTTAAATCTACAACTTTTCAGTCTTAATTACAAGTTTATACAAAAAAACATTAAATGGAAGAAAATGTAATCAGCATCCATATGAATATTGCAAGAAAAAAGTCAAATTTATGCAAAAAAGTTTAAAATTTATGAGAAAATTATGGCAAAATTATGAGAAAAAGTGGCATGTTTGTGAGAAAAAGAAGCAAATTTGCAAAAAAAAATGAGAAAAAAGATGCAAATTTATTAGAAGAAAAATGCAAATTTATGAGGAAAAAAAGATGCAAATTTGCAAAACAGAAAAACTGCACATTTGAAACAAATTTGCAAAAAAAAAAAAATCATGAGATTAAAGGTCCAAATCTTGACAAAAAAATACATTTATGAAAAAAGTTGCAAATTTAGAAAAAATATGAGATAAAAGCTGAAATTATGAGGGACAAAAGCTGTAAAACTCTTGAGAATAAAAATGCAAATTTGTGCGGGGAAAAAGTTGCAAAATCTGTGTTTAAAAAAAAAAATTGTGATGAAAGTTGCGAATTTGTGATAAAACAAGAAAAAATTGCAAGAAAAAATTTGCAAATTTGCAAAAAAAAAAAAAATCAAGGGATGAAAGCTGCAAATTTATGAGAAAAAGATGCAAATTTGCAATAAAAATTATGAGAAAAGTCCACCTTTTCTCAAACATTAGTTTGCAATCCTGGAATTTCCCCATTGTGGGACTAATAAAGGCTTTTCTTATCTATCGTATCATAACATTATGAGAGGAATAAAAACAAATTTGTAAAAAAAAAAAAAAGAAACTGAGATAAAAGCTGCAAATTCGGGAGAAAAAAGTTGCATACTTGCGCAAGCAGATTTTATGTGCAGAAAGATGCAAATTTGGGGAGAAAAATTAGATAAAGCTGCAGATTTATGGAAAAAAAAGAAATTAATGAAAAAAGTTATAATTTTATAAAAAAAAATGAGATAAAAGGTGCAAATTTATGAGGAAAAGATGTAAAACTGAGGAAAAAAATGCTAATTTGTGAGGGGAGGGAAGTTGTATTAAATTCTAATTCTCCCCCAAAACAACGTTGAGCTCCAACTTGTCGCTTTGGGGCCCCTAGTGGGTGAAGGGGCCCGTTGCACGTGCATGTGCCCGTTGCAGACGGCTTCCTAAGCAGAGACGCCCGTGAGCCGCAGAACGTCTTCGTCAAACTTCTGCTCCAGCTGAAGTGTGGCGATTATGTCACAATGGCTTTTAGGCCCATTGCCAGCAGCTCACATTGAAGCCACTTCTGGATGTCCGACTGCGGCGTGAAGTGTGCCGACGGACGAATAAACAGTTTGTTTTCCTCTGCTCTGACCTCCGGCCTCCAGCTGGACTCGGTTCCAGACGACCTCAGAAATCAGGCGCCAACTTCTTCCTGGTTTCGTGCAGTTCTCTTCTTTCTGGATGTTGGCTCGGTCAGTGATATGCAGGTCCTGTTCGGACGCATTTCCACTGGTGTACTGTCATCTCTGAGTGTTTAATGTCAGTTATGTTGTTTATGGGTGTGTGTGTGTGTGTGCGTGTGTGTGTGTAAATACCAGCTGATAGAATGTGGTCAACTGTCCCGCGATTGAAACACAGCGCTGTGATGAAAGAGCCTTTGCGCTGGTTTCTCCCCCTCTGGAAAATCATTCTCCTCCAATTCCTCCCTCGCGTCGCCACTTAACCCAGTTCTCCTCCAGCCGGGACGCTGGACTGGAGGATCGTCTTTCCGAGTGCTCCCGGGGACTTGGTGCGGGTCCAAAAAAGCCATAAAGTCATTAAAGGAGGTTCAGAGCTTTGATGGTGGAAGATGGGCCCAGAGCCAGCCGCTTAAGGTCGGAGCGTAAATGGGTGAAGGAGAATCGTGCGTAAAGATGAAGGCTCCTTTACTAAATCAGACGGCAGTAATTGACAGGTAAACAGGAGTATGTAGGTCAGTCAGGACGGATCCAGTCTAATTTGGGACATGAATAAAAACAGGTTGGTGTCATTTCTGCAGAACACTTGTGTGTCGTAGAATCTGTTGGGCACCGCTTTGATTTGCTTAAAGCATTTATACATTATATATATTATACACAGTATTTGTATAATAGTTGGTTCCGACGGAGCAATTTGATTGGACAATATAGGTGTCTTCCCCAGTAAGCACACCTGGCTGTTTTACTGGATGTGCGTCCAGTAGGCGACGGGGGTTTTCACCAATGGAGCATGAGCTGCAAATGTATAAATGTACCTCATATAAATGCATAAAGGAACAAATTAGCAAGAATAAAGGTGCCAAGATGTGATGAAAGATTCCAATTTCAACATGAAAAAAGTCACAAATTACAATTTAATTACCCAGAATAAAAACGTAACCGGAATCCACTTGAGCGTTGCAAATTTATCAGAAAAAATGTAAGTTTGTGAGGGGGAAAAAAGTTGAAAGTTTACAGGAAAAAAATTTGTAAATTTATGAGGACAAAAGTTGCATATTTATGACAAAAAATATGAAAATTTACAGGGAAAAAAAATAGAAAATTTTTGAAAAAAGTTGCAGATTTATGTGAAAAAAATTGAAAATTTACAGCAAAAAAGATGCAGATTCATCAGGACAAAAGTTGCAAATTTATGAGAGGGAAAAAAGTTGAAAATTTACAGGAAAACATTGAAAATCTATAAGAAAAAACTGCAACTTTTTTCTTAAAAAATTTACTTTTTTCCTCATAAATTTGCAGCTTTATGAGGAAAAAAGTCAGAAATTTAAGATTTTTTTTTTTTGCATTTCTGCTTAGAATTGGGTGTTGAGTCATGTTATTACTACTATTATTATTATTACTATTGTTATTATTGTTACTTTTATGCAATGTTTAGTTCTGATCAAGCAATCTGATTGGACAATAGGAGGTATACCTCACACTAACGCTTGGTGGCTTCTTATAGTTTATGAGAACACTAATGCTATGTTGTCTCCCTTCATTTTTCCGGTGAGGCTTCCAGGTGAATAAAGCTTCTGTGTTAGCATAATATTTCCAAATATCACGTCTGCTGCCTTTAAAATGGATGAATTGAGCTTGGATTTATCATCCTGACAAACCATGTGTTTATTTTATCTGAGACGCAAAAAAGAGGCGGGCAAAATGTGGAGGACTTACCAGAGAAATGGGGACAAAGCTAAATCATGGTTGGCTGCTAACTGTGTTAGCTTATCCGTGGTTAGCTTACAAGCCAGTGTTGGATTTATTATCCTAATTAGCTACCCATGTTATGTGGTGATAGACTTATTTCATGTGAAGATGCCAAGAAGAAATGTTGAAATGAGCGCTGAAGCTAATTCGTAACAGCGGTTAGCCACTAACGGCTAACGTCTTAGTGGACTAGCCAATGAAAAAAATAACTGAGCAGAGGTTGGATTTACCATCCTGATCAGCCACTCACAATACCTGTGTGGTGATCACATAATCTTGGTTTCATCCGCAGCTGTTAAGTATTAAGCTAACTAACAACCTGCTAATGATCGCCTATTGACTCCTTCCCTAGCACTAGCACACCAGGGTGTAATCACTGATACACAGTTGTTTTTTTTTTCGCTTATTCTGGTGAAGGTGAAGTGAGCTGATGCCACTGCTGTACCTCCTTTGGCCACCTGCCCATCCGACTGTCCACATTTCATGAAAATTGCTCCTCCTTCTAGGTGATTGCCCAGATGCTCACCAAACTCACACATTAACAGTCCTTGACTTTTTCATTCTTTCTTTCTTTCTTTCTTTCTTTCTTGAATTAGTAGTGATTAACCTTTGCAAGATTTTCACCTTAAAATAACATTTCTGAAAATCATGTTTGTTTATTTGTCAAGTTAAATTTGCAGTAGACAAATTTGTAGTAGACAGTGCAAACAATGCCTGTCAGGTCAGGCATTGGTTTGCTTGCTTCCGGATAACCATGAAAACCGGTACTACCTGTCTCATGGGTCGGGCCGTCGGCAACTGAACCGGCATCCCCGCCCTTCCGAGGGCGTGGAGGGTGAAACTGGGCATCCTGGCAGAACTGAAAACAATATCTGTCACAGGTCTGCGCCACCGTGGCTGCACGGTGGCGCAGTGGTTTAGCACTGTGGCAGCACAGTTTTACCCTCGGCCGGGGGATCGCGGGGATCATGAAATCGTGGGTTCGATCCCAGCCCCCGACCAACGGTGAGCTGTGTGGAGTTTGCATGTTCTCCCCGTGTTGCGCGGGTTTACTCCGGGATTTCTCCGGTTTCCTCCCGCATACCAAAAACATGTAGGTTTAGGGCGCTCGCGCATGCAGCGACCAGCAGCCGGTGGCTTGTCACCAGACTGCAAACCAAGTCTACCTACGGGTACAAATAAGTAACAAAAAAAAAAAAAAAAAAAGGTCTGTGGTGGACCACTCCCAGTTACACGGGGTGAGACTGGACATCCTGGCCGATAAGCGCATCTGTTGCAAGGTCTGTGGTGGACTTTTGCCAGTCGGTGCATCGTGACATGCACTACACAAAGAGCAGAGATAAACAAACCTATCATCTGGTCAGTCACTGCAACAGATACTGGAGTCAGTTTGTCTTGGCCTGTCCTTGCCACTGATAATACCTCTATCTGCCAAGAATGTGCCGCTAGTCCAGCAAAAGCTAGCGGTACTCAAATACTTTGCAAGCAGTTTCATGAAATGGTCAGTCAGAAAGCAACTCATACCGGCTCGAACGTTGCCTGGGTCAACAAGGTCAGGAGTTCCTGGCAGCGGAAGGCGAAGGACAGAGCTGCGTGGAGGAATCTGATCAGACCTAAATGAAACAGCCATTGTCGCTCCCGACAGACTGCTATGATGATGATAATGAGACAGTATTTTCTTGAAAACAAATCTTTTTTTTTTTTAAATAATACACACAAAAAAATGTTTAGAAAGGTGCAGAATTAAAGTATTTATAGTCTTCAAAAATAATATATTGATGAAAAAAAATACTTTGAGAAATTCTTTTTCCGGGTCTGAAATAATCCTAGTGAAGCAGATGATAAAATAAAGGCGTTGGATTTTTAAATAGCTTTATTATCACCCACCTTCATCAGAACTCGGCTGCAGCCCATGGCTTGAGCAGGCTGCAGCTTCATTCCTCCAGCTCTCAAAGAGGAGACCCGTGCGTGTCTCCTCACAGTACAGAAATCAAGATGCAGTAGTCAGAGTGAGAATGAGAGGCAGAATCGCAACTTGGCACAGCATTTATACCCAACTCAAACAATAGATCAAAGGACCTTCACAGCAGTCAATCTGGCATTTGCATATCAAAGGAACAGACAGGATGCATGAGCACAATGCATGGATAACACATGGATGATACATTAACTCAAGGCAGTGACATGCATAACCGGCAGACTGTAGCAGAAACAACCAGAATGTGAGGTGATTGACCTTAGCCTGTTGTGGGGGTTAAATCAAACCGCTACACTAGTATTTACATGTGAGCAGCTGGATGATGAGACTATGGTGGCTGTAGCTCATGTATTTTTACCTACATATGTATAAGCACAATGGGATGCTTGAGATTGCATGTGTGGATTGACCTCACGTCTTGGATGGGACAATATGTCTGGACCGCCTGTGGATAACCGCAAGAAGACGGAGATACGGCGAGTAGGAGCTGAAAGGACTTCCTGACCTCCTGGGGGCCAGGCTGAGGTCTGAAGGACTTGGGGGGGAGAGTTATTGTCAATAAGGGGTTTTGACGGTGATATGTGATTCTTCCTTTGATCCTGTATGTATAAATGAGGGGGTTTTGACACAGCTCATTCTCTTCTGTTCTTGAGAGATGGCTGGGGATGTGAAGGCATCATTAAAACCTGAATTAAGAAATAATTCAGCCTCATTATTTCACGCTCCCCACAGTGGCCAGTAATACTGATCTATATGAGCACATGGCTAACACTTCAATGCAGCATATTCTGTAGGGAATTATAATGGTTGACAGCATCTGCAGCATTCTGATAACAGGACACACAAACAAGCTGTATTTATTGTAATCGTAAGTAAGCTATGTATATGGAGTGTGACTAGCCTAGCAGCTAGCCATATGCTGTCTAGTGTTTCTATAGATCTACCTGCCCGTACACATTTCACAAGAATGCCTAAATGCTCACGTGCTTCTACCGTTCTCACAAGGAAACTGGTGTTTATTGTGCGATATTAATTTGTATTGGCAGCGTGTGTGTGGGAGAAAATTATGAGGCAACAGTAAAGTTTGAGTACTGATTTTGCTGTCATGCACTTGTAAGAGGGCTTACAGAAATTAGTACAGGCTTCAGTATATTAATCTGAAACCATCAGAGCTTCCAGCGCGCGTTTCGCGTAATCGGATCCTTTTTCAACAACTTCACAGCGTCGCTAACGTCCACGGCTACTGGATGTTTCAGCTGTTTGACAGGTGAACACATGAGGCAGAAGACTGCCCGTGATGCTGTGGCCCAAGGTGTGAATTTAACGTCGCCGGTCGGCTCGTTTCGTCACAGCTTTGCATCGGGAAAGTCGTTTGATTTTCCTGCGATAGTCTTGACTCACTTCTGTTGAACAGCCTTGTCTAGTGAAGACCGTGGGAATCTGTGTCAACTGTCCACGCGCCGTACAGTAAAAATGTTGATTTCATGTTTTGTTTTTTTTTTCCCCCCCAAAGTTGAAGTTTGCCCGTGCTGGTGGAGCTTCTTTACAGCATCTCATTTTTGAGAAAAAAAAAAGTTGAACATTTACAGGAAAATTTTGAGAACAAAAAAGGTCACTTTAAAAAAAAAAAAAGTTGCAAATTTATGAGCAACAAAAAGCAAATTTACAACCATTTGCAAATTTGAGAAAAAGTTGCAAATTTTTGAGAAAATAGCAAATTTTCAAGAAAACGTTTTGCAAATTTATGAGGAAAAAAATCACTGATTTGTGAGCAAAAAAGTTTGAATTTTACAAGACAAAATAGCAAATTTACAAGAGACCAATCTGCAAATTTAGGAGGAAAAAAGTTGCAGATTTACAGGGAAAAATGGCAAATTTTCAAGAAAACAGTTTGCAAATTTATGAGAAAAAAATCCCCAGTTTGTGAGCAAAAAATTTTTAGTTTTACAGAAAAAAAAATTGCAAATTTACAAGAAAACAATTTGCAAATTTAGGAGAAAAAAAATACACAATTACAAGAAAACAACTTGCAAATTTATAAGGTGAAAACTGCACATTTTTGAGGAAAAAGTGTGAAAAAAAAGCCAGAAATTTTTGAGAAAACAATTGCAAGTTTATTTATAAAAAAAAGTCACAAATTTTTGAGAAAAAGCTGCAGATCTATGAGGAAGAAGTTGAAGATTTCTAAGAATTCTTTCTGCATTTTTGCTTAGCTGTTAGCATGCGACCTGCATACCTTCCCAGAGAATTCACACATGTCGTCGGCATTGTTATTTATGTACCCCCATGTGCGAGCGCTGAGGCAGCGTGTGACGTCGTCCGCTCAGTCACCAGCAGGCTGCAGACACAACACCCAAATGCTCTCCTCCTTATCTCTGGTGATTTCAGCCATACTTCCCTGTCCTCCATTCTGCCCACGTTCACCCAGTATGTCACGTGCCACACCAGAAACGATAAACACTGGACTTATTTTATGCAAACACCAAGGAGGCGTACACCTCATCACCACTCCCCCCTTGCCTTAGGGACATCGGACCGCAACTTGGTTCACCTCCTGCCAGTGTACAAACCCCTGGTACACAGACGACCTCCTGTTACCCGCACAGTGAAGATAGGGTCTAAGGAGGTGGAGGACGCTCTGAGGGACTGTTTTGAATCTACTGTGTGGGAGCAGCTCTGTGACGCACATGGTGAGGACATCGACGGCCTCACACACACCATCACAGACTACATCAACTTCTGTGTGGACAACACTGTACCCACCAAGACCATACAGTGTTTTTCAAACGACAAACCCTGGATCAACCCTGAGATAAAGTCACTGCTGAAGGAGAAGAAAAGGATCTTCAGGTTGGGAAACAAGGAGGAGCTGAAGTTTGTACAGAGGGAGCTAAGGAGGAAGATCAGAGAGGAGAAGGACAGCTACAGGAAGAAGATGGAGGACAAGCTGCAACAGAGTGACATCAGCGGAGTCTTGAGAAGCCTCAAAACCATCTCTGGGCACCAGAATACCTCGTCCCAGGCCACGGGGGCAGAGAATGGGTGAACAACCTGAACCTGTTTTTAACAGGTTTGACCAACTGCCCTCTTCTCCACCTGCCCACCAACCACTGCTGCCTCCACCTTCATCTAGTCCTGCTGTCCATGGCCCTCCCCCAACCCCTCTCGTACATCCCCCACTGTTCTCCCCCCCCCCCCCCACAGACACCTCCCCAGCACACAGCCCCCCTGCCCCAACCTGATTCTCACTAAGACCCAAGTGAGAGGTGAGCTGAGGAAGATCAAGGCAAGGAAGGCTGCAGGTTCGGACGGCATCAGCTCGAGGTTCCTCAAGTCCTGCACAGACCAGCTGTGTGGGATCATGGAGCACATCTTCAGCCTGAGCCTGAAGCTGGGGAGGGTACTACAGCTGTGGAGAACATCCTGTGTGGTACCCGTGCCGAAGACTCCACACCTCAAGGACCTGAACAGCTACAGACCAGTGGCCCTGACATCACACCTAATGAAGACCCTGGAGAGGTTGCTTCTTGCCCACCTCCACCCCCTGCTGGGACCAGTGATGGATCCACTTCAGTTTGCCTACCAGTGTGGCATCGGGGTGGAGGATGCGGTGATCTTCCTCCTACACCGTTCCCCTGTCCCACCTGGAGCGTCCTGGGAGCACCGTGAGGATCATGTTCTTTGCTTTCTCCAGTGCTTTCAACACCATCCAACCAGTGATCATGAGGGACAAGCTGCAGTGAGCAGGGGTGGACCAGCACCTGTCATTGTGGATCCTGGACTACCTCACAGACCGACCACAGTTTGTGAGAACCCAAGATTGTGTGTCTGACACCATCATCTGCAGTACCGGGGCCCCCCAGGGAACAGTTCTGGCTCCCTTCCTGTTCACCCTCTACACTGCTGGCTTTTCACACAACACACCACACTGCCATCTACAGAAGTTCTCTGATGACTCAGCGATCATCGGCCTCATCTCTGATGGGGATGATGTGGAGTACAGAGGACTTATCCAGGACTTCGTGGACTGGTGCCTGTAGAACTGCCTCCAGATCAATGCGAGGAAAACGCAGGAACTGCTGGTGGACTGCTGCAGGCAAGGACAATCCCTCACAGCACCAGTAAACATCCAGGGAACAGACATTGAGATGGTGACATCTTACAAGTACCTGGATGTTCACCTGAACAATAAACTGGACTGGTCACACAACAACAACGTGCTCTACAAGAATTAGTAGCGCAGGCTGTTCCTCCTGAGGAGACTCAAGTCTTTTGGAGTGCAGGGGGCACTCCTGAAGACCTTCTACGATTCAGTGGTGGCATCAGCCTTTACGTATGGAGTGGTCTGCTGGGGCAGGGGCATCATGGCAGCCAACAGGAAGAGACTGAAGAGACTGATCAAAAAAACTAGCGCTGTTCTGGGGTGACGTCTCGACCCAGTGGAGAAGATAGGAGAGAGGAGGATGGTGGCTAAGCTGTCATCTCTGCTGGAGTCCGAGTCCCACCCCATGTAGGACACGCTGAGCACATTGAGGAGCTCATTTAGTGGTAGGTTGTGCCATGCTAGGTGCATGACAGAGAGGTTCCACAGGTCCTTCCTACCTCTGGCTGTCAGACTTTATAACCTAACCAGGGCTGCTCGTAGAGATCGTATTAAACGTCACAACTCTGCACAATAGAGATCGTCCCCTCCAATACACAGCTAGGACAATAACAATCATTATTGAGGGTGACAACACTGTTCATTCAAATGTGAAATACGTATACTGTCTGGATACATATTCATATTCTGCAGGGTAATTTAACAAACCGTAATGCTGTTTATTCCATCTAGCTGCAATGCTCCTACACTGTGTATATATATCTGTGTACATACAGTATGTATATTCATCTACTGCTTTGGCTAACCAGTTCTTAACTATTGCTCTGAGTGCTGCTGTCCTGCTGTCCCTTTGCTGCTGTAATCCTGGAATTTCCCCATTGTGGAACTAATATTATTAGTTCCATTATATTATTATATAATATTAGTAATTTTGTATTAAGATAAGATAAGATAAGATAAGCCTTTATTAGTCCCACAACGGGGAAATTCCAGGATTGCAACAGCACAGGGATAGCAACACTCAGAGCAACAATCAGAAGGCAAGAAAAAAAACAAGCAAGCAAGAGCAGCTAATAAACATATGTACGTATTACTATAAAATATATATATATACACACACACACAGACACACAGTGCAGAGCATTGTAGCTGGATGGAATAAATATATGAATATATGAACACACAGTGCAGAGCATTGTAGCTAGATGGAATAAATATGTAAATATATAAACACCCACAGTACGGAGCATTGCAGCTAGGTGGAATAAATATGCAAGTATATAAACACACACAGTGCGGAGCAATGTAGCTAGATGGAATAATATGTAGATATATAAATATATAAACACACCCAGTGCTGAGCATTGTAGCTAGATGGAATAAATATGCAAATATATAAACACACACAGTGCAGAGCATTGTTGCTAGATGGAATGAAACAGCATAACCGTCTACTTAGTTATCCTACATGGTATGATTATGTGCCCATACATATTCTCACCCTCCATAGCGACCGGTATGTTCCTAGTTGTATGCCGGAGGGGACCATTGTGTAAGTCTATTGCATCTTTTGCATTCAAAAAACTATTAGTTTGTTACGTCTTTTTGCTATCTCTGCGAGCAGCCCTGCTTAGGTTGTACAGTCTGACAGCCGTTGGTAGGAAGGACCTACGAAACCTCTCGGTTGTGCACCTGGGATGATGTAGTCTGCTGCTAAATGAGCTCCTCAGTGCATTCAGTATGTCCTGCATAGGGTGGAACTCGGACTCCAGCAGAGATGACAGTTTAGCCACCGTCCTTCTCTCTCCTATCTCCTCCATCGGATCAAGGCGCTGCCCCAGGACAGAGCTAGCTTTCTTAATCAGTTTGTTCAGTCTCTTCCTATCGGCTGCAGTAATGCCACTGCCCCAGCAGACCACTCCAAAAGTGATGGCTGATGCCACCACCGTGTCATAGAATGACTTCAGCAGCGCCCCTTGTACACCAAAAGACCTGAGTCTCCTCAGCAGGAACAGCCTGCGCTGTCCCTTCTTGTAGAGTGCATCAGTATTGTGTGACCAGTCTAGTTTATTGTTCAGATGAATACCCAGGTACTTATAGGATGTCACCATCTCGATGTCTGTTCCCTGTATATTTACTGGTACTGTGAGGGGCTGCCCATGCCTGCGGCAGTCCACCACCAGCTCCTTAGTTTTCCTCGCGTTGATCTGGAGGCAGTTCCGATGGCACCAGTCCACGAAGGTCCTGGATAAGCCCTCTGTACTCAGCTTCATCTCCATTGGAGATGAGGCCAACGATCGCAGAGTCATCAGAGAACTTCTGTAGATGGCAGTGTGTTGTGTTGTGTGAGAAGTCCGCAGTATAAAGAGTGAACAGGAAGGGAGCCAGCACCGTTCCCTGGGGGGCCCCCGTGCTACTGATGATCGTGTCGGACACACAGTCCCGGGTTCTCACAAACTGAGGCCGGTTCGTGAGGTAGTCCAGGATCCATGATGACAGGTGCTGGTCCACCCCTGCGCGCAGCAGCTTGTCCTTCAGGATCATCGGTTGGATGGTGTTGAAAGCACTGGAGAAGTCAAAGAACATGATCCTCACCATATTCCCGGGCTTCTCCAGGTGGGACAGAGAACGGTGAAGGAGGAAGATCACCGCATCCTCCACCCCAATGCCATGCTGGTAGGCGAACTGGAGTGGATCCATCGCTGGTTCCACCAGGGGGCGGAGGTGAGCAAGGAGCAGTCTCTCCAGGGTCTTCATCAAGTGGGACGTCAAGGCCACCGGTCTGTAGCTGTTCAGGTCTTTGGGGTGGGAAGTTTTTGGTACAGGTACCACACAAGATGTTTTCCACAGCTGTGGTACCCTCCCCAGTTTCAGGCTCATGTTGAAGATATACGTCACAATCCCACACAGCTGGTCTGCACAGGACTTGAGGAGCTTTGCGCTGATGCCGTCCGGTCCCGGCGCCTTCCTCGCCTTGATCTTCCTCAGCTCCGTCCTCACCTGGGTCCTGGTCAGGGTCAGGATGGGGGGCTGTGTGTTGGGAGTGGGGGGGTGTTGGTGGAGTGGGGAGTGGGCAGCAGGACTTGATTTCTTTAGAGGCAGCAGTGGTTGTTGTGCAGTCAGGGGGGAGGGCGGTTGGTCAAATCTATTGAAAAACAGATTCAGGTTGTTCGCCCACTCCCTGCCCCCTGTGGCCTGGGGGGAGGTATTCTGGAGCCCCGAGATGGTTTTGAGGTTTCTCCAGACCCCGCTGATGTCGCTCTGTTGCAGCTTGTCCTCCATCTTCTTCCTGAAGCTGTCCTTGCCTTCTCTGATCTTTCTCCTCAGCTCCCTCTGTACGGACTTCAGCATCTCCCTGTTCCCTGACCTGAAGATCCTCTTCTTCTCTCTCAGAAGTGTTTTTATCTCAGGGTTGATCCAGGGTTTGTTGTTTGAGTGACGCCGTATGGTCTTGGTGGGAACGGATTTGTCCACACAGAAGCTGAGGTAGCCCGTGAAGGTGTGAATGAGGCCATCGATGTCCTCACCATGTGGATCGCAGAGCTGCTTCCAGGCGGTGGCTTCAAAACAGCCCTTTAGGGTGTCCATTGTCTCCTCAGACCATAACTCCACAGTGTGCATGGCCGGAGGTTGTCTGTGCACTAGGGGTTTGTACACCGGCCGGAGATGAACCAAGTTGTGATCCGATCTCCCGAGTGGGGGGAGTTGTGATGAGGTGTACGCCTCCTTAGTGTTTGCGTAGAATAAATCCAGTGTTTTATTGTCTCTAGTGTGGCATGTGACATACTGGGTGAACGTGGGTAGAATGGGAGACAGTGAAACGTGGTTGAAATCGCCTGAGATGAGGAGAAGAGCATCTGGGTGTTCTGTCTGCAGCCTGCTGGTTACTGAATGGATGACGTCACGTGCTGTCCCAGCGTTCGCCGTCGGATTTGCATAAACAACAATGCAGATCACGTGTGAGTGTTCTCTCGGGAGATATGTAGGCCTCATGCTAACAGCTAGCAACTCAATGTCTTTGCTGCAGTGTCGTTGTTTAACAGTGATATGTCCCGGTCTGCACCAGTTGTTGTTAACATACATTATCACTCCACCGCCCCTAGTTTTGCCACTCTCTGGTGTTCGGTCAGCTCGTATCATGTGAAAACCCTCCAGCTCAATGTTAGCATCTGCTGCTAGTTCAGTTAGCCACGTCTCAGTAAACAAAAGGAGAGAGCACTCCCGGTATGTGCTATCATAACGGGAGATAGCCGCTAGCTCATCTAACTTTCCCAGTATCGACCGTACATTTCCCATGACAACAGATGGAAGGGAGGGTCTGTACCTTATATTTTTTGTCCTCCGCCTTACTCCAGCCCGGCAGCCGCGACGCTTTCGCCTCAGTTCTCTCGGTATGTCGAGTTTTTCCAATGGGACCGGGTGGCGGTTGAATGCTAGCAGCTGTTCTCTGCTGTATCGTATCCTGCTATAGACAGTGGCTCCGTCCACCGGCTCAGGAGACATTTAGGACGATCTGTGTGTCCGTGATATAAGTGGGGTGAAAAAAAAAAAAAGACGGATCAAAAGAGAGAGGAAGGGAAAAAGACTCGGAATCGAGCCGCTGTTGCAAAAGGCAGCCGACTGGTGTGGCGCCGAGAGAATAATTTATTATTATTATTATTATTATTATTATTATATAATAATATCTTATCATTTGTGGTTCAAAGTAATTTTATTCAGTCATGTAACAGGATACAGAAAGGTTTATGATGATATTAGGGGACAGTTCTTTCTTTTTTCCCTCGTCCCTGCCTTGATTTACACAGCGGCTTTATCCCCTTCCGTATCGTGCCAGATCGGCCTATAAAATCCCTGTTAAATACGTTGCCTCTTTGGTGGTGTTAACCGTCTGCAGGTGTTTCCAGGTCACGCCGTCGTTTCATGTTGTGTTACTGATGCTAAAATCGCTCTTTTTTGCTACTACAAGGCTTCTGTTGTTTGTCCCAGAGGGGAGGAGGGCTGTATTTATATTCCCGCCGTTCCCTCGACCTCATCCAGCGGCGGGCGACCACAGCTGGGTGACACATGGCCTCAGCCGGCCACACACTCACAGGATCCTGCTCACGCTCTTTACAATGAGCGTTATTGTATGGCTGAGTTTTTCCTGAAATGATTTCCTCCCTTTCCCAGTCTCACTTTCACACACTTACAAAGGTTCCAACGTGCACGTATTACTCACGTTCTCGTGCACACACATACTTGCACATAAAGTGGGAGAAAGTAGGTCAGGTGAAGACAGCAACTTCGGTCGGTTCCTCTGATGAATCAGCAAGTTCTGATGCAGTATGTGGCTCTGACCACAAAATATGAAATTTATGAGGAAAAAAGTTGCAACTTTTTTGAAGAAAGTTGCAAAATTACAGGAAAAAAAATGCTAATTTACAAGAAAACAATTTGGAAATTTATGAGAAAAAAGTTGCAACTTTTTCAGCAAAAAGTTGCAAATTGATGACAAAAAAGCTGCACATTTTGAACAAAAACCTGCAAATTTAAAGAAAAAAGTTGCAAATTTACAAGAAAAGAACTTGCAAATTTATGAGAGTCAAATTTTTGAGAAAAAAAAAACTTTCAAATGTACAACAAAATGTATCAAATTTACAGGAAAACAATTTCCAAATTTATCAGGACAAAAATCACCAATTTTAAGCAAAAAGTTGCAAATTTATAAGAAAACAATTTTCAAATTTATGAGAAAAAAGTTGCAATTTTTGAGCAAAAAAGTTGCAAATATATGAAAAAAGAAAATTTACAAGAAAAGAATTTGCAAATTCATGAGAAGAAAGCTGCACCTGTTCAAGCAAAAACTTGCAAATTTAAAAAAGGGCAAATTTACAAGAAAGCAATTTGCTAATTTATGAGAAAATCTCAAATTTTTGAGAAAAAAGATGCAAATTTACAAGAAAACCGTTTGCAGATTTATGAGAAAAAATTAGCAATTTTTTAGCAAAAAAGTTGCAATTTTTTTTAGCAAAAAGTTGCAAATTGATGAGGAAAAAAAGCTGCACATTTTGAGCAAAAATGTGCAAATTTAAAGGAAAAAGTTGCAATTTTTCAAGAAAAGAACTTGCAAATTTATGATAAGTCTCAAATTTTTGAGAAAAAACTTGCAAATTTACAACAAAAAGTATCAGATTTACAGGAAAACAATTTCCAAATTTATGAGGACAAAAATCATCAATTTTAAGCAAAAAATTACAAATTTACAGGAAAAAAATAAAAAAAATTACAAGAAAACAATTTGCAAATTCATGAGAAAAAGGTTGCTAATTTTTAGCAAGAAAAAGTTGCAAATTTCCACGAAAATAATTAGCAAATTTATGAGGAAAAATTGTGCATTTTTGAGAAAAAAACTTGCACATTTATGAAAGGAAATAGTCACAAATTTATGAGAAAAAAAGTTGCACATTTTTTAGCATAAAAGTTGCAAATGTATGAACCCAGCCACAGGGGATGCGCAAACCAGTGTACTCCTAGCGCTGGTCCCAAGCCCGGGTAAATGGAGAGCCTCATGTCCAGAAGGGCCTCTGACATAAAACCTTTGCTAAATCAAACATGCGGAAAAAAGTTCTTTTCGGCTGCCTTGAAAACACCGGACTAAAAAGGGCAAACAAAAAGCCCACTGCCTTTTTCTGTGGCTGCTGCATGTTTGAGTTGATAAAGGGAAGCTGCCCGGCAAGCAGAACTGAGCTTACAGGCTGGGTTTGTGGGATTTAGCATTGCTTTGTTCTGCAAACCCCCCAAAATGACCTAAAGAGAGACTTTTCATTCAGAAAACACACAAAAAGGAGAATTTATTTATACTCTAGCTTCACACCTGACAAGCCTTGTTGTTTGCACCAGAACTACCAGCAGTGTAGTTTTGTCAGAGATGCATAATCATGGCCAGCAGGCCATTTACTTATTAACGAGGGGGATATGGGTATTCACACACTTGAATTACAAACATGTACAAATTAGGTGCAAATTTGCAAGAATAACAGTGCAAAAATAAAGTTGCTAAATTAGATTGTAGTTACTTAGAATCAAAATTTAAAAAGTTGAAAATTTATGAGAAAAAATTTACATTTTAGAGGAAAAAAGTTGAACATTTATGAGAAAAAAAATTCCAAATTTACAAGAAAAAAGTAGGAAATTTGTGAGGAAATTTTTTTTTAGAATTTACAAAAAAAAAGTTGAAAATTTATGAGAAAGTTAAAAATTTACAAGAAAAAAGTTTAAAAAAATTACAGGAAAAAAGAAAAATTATCAGAAAAAAGACGAAAATTTATCAGAAAAAAAGTTGAAAATTCACAAGAAAAAAAGTTTAAAAATTTACAAAAAAGTTAAATATTTTTATCAGAAAAAAGATGAAAATTTAGAAGAAAAAAGTTGAAATTTTACAGGAAAAAGTAGAGATTATCAAGAAAAAAAGATGAAAATTTATCAGGAAAAAAGATGATAATTTGCAAGAAAAAATTGAATATTTACAAGAAAAAAGTTGCAATTTTCCCAATAAAGTCACAAATTTATGAGAAAGTTGCAAACTTCTAAGAAAAGCATTGCAAATATGTCACATTCCAAATTATTATGCAAATAGGATTTAGTCATTTTTTTTCAATGGTATTGTGTCTCAGGGCTGTTTGGATCACCAATATCAATCTCAGACACCTGTCATAATTAGTTTGCCAGGTGAGCCCAATTAAAGGAAAACTACTTAAGAAGGGTGTTCCACATTATTAAGCATGCCACAGGTTTCGAGCAATATGGGAAAGAAAAAGGATCTCTGCTGCTGAAAAAATAGTGATGGCCAGATGAGGCTTTCTGGGGGACTTCAGGCCTTTCATCAAAATGGCTCATATACTGTAGATGAGACCTCATGTGAAACTTCATTTTCTCTACTAGGCCATCTAGTGGACAAAACGTATACAACATGCAGGTTTTTTTTACAAGGGTGTTATTGGTTTGTGTATTTTTTCATTTCAATAAATGCACTGTCTTTTAAGAAATATTAATGATCATAAGGGGAAAAAAAAGAAATGATAAAACTGAGGTGACTATAGTGAATGTGCTTGTGCTACTTATCCATTTTTTTTAAATAAATAACTTTTCAACAGTACTGTCTTTCCCAGTACATTCATCTCTGCCCTTATTGTCATGCAGGGCACAACAGTGCCTCAGCATAATGATGTGTTATTCTTGTATCCAAGCTTTTTGAAATGCAACAGACGCTTCACCATGCAAATAAAAATAAATTATAAGAATAACCCCACTGGGACTTGAACCCCAGCTCTCCAGATGGAAGACAGATATTTTACCTCTAGGCTACCACTTAGTGATGGCCAGGTAAGGCTTTCTTGAAGACTTAAGCCTTTCCATCAAAACGGTTCATATAGACAAAGCCTCATGTGAAACTTCATTTGCTCTACTTGGCCATGTAGTCGACAAAAAGTATACAGCATGCAGATTTTTAAAAGGGCATTATTGGTTTATTGTGTATTTTTTCAATTTTAATAAATGTGCTGTCTTTTAAGAAATATCAATGATAATAAGGGAAAAAAGAAACATTAAAACTGGGGTGACTCCAGTGAATGTGCCTGTGTTACTTGGTGTGCTTGTACTACTTATCCATTTTTATTAAGAAATAATAAATTTTCAACAGTCTTATACTGTCTTTCCCGGTATATTCAACTTTGTCCTTATTCTCATGCAAGGTACAATGGCAATAGTACCTCAGCATAATGATGCATAATAATGATCTAAGCTCTTTGAAACACAACAGACACTTCACCTTGCAAATAAAAATAAAATTACAAGAATGACCAAGCTGGGATTCGAACCACAGCCTCCCACTTGTAAAGCAGATGCTTGACCACTAATCCATTACCTCAGTTGCAATAAATATCCACTATCCATCCATCCATCTTCTTCCGTTTAATCCTTTTCGGGTCGCGGGGGTGGGGGGGGGGTGGAGCCTATCCCAGCATCTTTGGGCGAGAGGCAGGGTACACCCTGGACAGATTGCCAGTCCATCACAGGGCCAACACAGAGAGACAGACAACCATTCACTCTCACAGTCATACCTAAGGACAATTTAGAATCCCCAGTTTGATGCCAATTAACCTAACTTGCATGTTTTTGGCATGTGGGAGGAAACTGGAGAAATCCCAGAGTAAACCCACGCAGACACGGGGAGAACATACAAACTCCACACAGATTACTGTTGGTTGGGGGCTGGGATCGAACCCAGGATCCCCCGGCCAAGGGTGAGTTACTGTGCTACCGCAGTGCTAATCACTCTGCCACCGCGCTGCCCATTGTGGAAAATACATCAATGGGAGAAATGCGCTCAAAATGTTCCCAAACAGGAGAAGTCCGTGTTTTTGGTGCTGCCTCAGTGTGAAAAGTAGCTGTGACAAATCCCTTACACAGTCAAACATCGACAACACAACACGTGAGGGATGGGGATTTCCATTGTGTATCGCTGCTCACTTTATTTCATGTTGCGTGCAAAATCATGAATGGCTTCCTGACCCAGTCACGTGGTACGATGTCAACACATACGTCAGCAATACATGCCTCAAAACGCGCTTTGCCAAATATTTCCTGGATAAGCTCGGAGCACCCTCCAAGCTCTGGAGCCTGCCGTCACATCACTACCAAAAAGCGTCAAATAGTGCAATGCCTTGGACAAGGTATGAAAACATTAGATATTTCATGAAAACTTAAGCGTGATCATCGACACTGTGAAAAAATGTTTGGCTGATTCAGAGCACAGACGGGTTTGTGCAGATAAAGGCATAATGAGGAAAGTTTCTGCCTGACAAATTCATCGGATTAAGAGAGCAGCTGCTAAAACGCCATTACAAAGCAGCAAACAGGTATTTGAAGCTGCTGGTGCCTCTGGAGTCCCATGAACCTCAAGGTGTAGGATCCTCAAGAGGCTTGCAGCTGTGCATAAACCTACTATTTGGCCACCCCTAACCAATTCTCACAAGCAGAAACAGTTGCAGTGGGCCCAGAAATACACGGAGACTGATTTTCAAACAGGTCTTGTTTACTGATGAGTGCCGTGCAACCCTGGATGGTCCAGATGGATGGAGTAGTGGATGGTTGGTGGATGGCCACCATGTCCCAACAAGGCTGCAATGTCAGCAAGGAGGTGGTGGAGTCGTGTTTTGGGCCGGAATCATGGGGAGAGAGCTGATAGCCCCTTTAGGGTCCCTGAAGGTATGAAAATGACCTCGGCAAAGTATATAGAGTTTCTGTCTGACCACTTTCTTCCATGGTACAAAAAGAACTGTGCATTCCATACCAAAATTATCTTCATGCATGACAATGCACCATCTCATGCTGCAAAAAATATCTCTGTGTCATTGGCTGCTATGGGCATAAAAGGAGAGAAACTCCTGGTGTGCCCCCCCGATTTCAACCCTATTGAGAACCTTTGGAGCGTCCTCAAGCTATGAGGGTGGGAGGCAGTTCACATCAAAACAGCCACTGTGGGAGGCTGTTCTGACATCTTGCAAAGAAATTCAAGCAGAAACTCTATTAAAAACTCACAAGTTCAATGGATGCAAGAATTATGAAGGTTATATCAAAGAAGGGGCCCTACGTTAACATGTAATTTGGCCTGTAAAGGTGTTTTTGATTGAAATAGCTTTTGATTTCAGTAAATATGACCTCCTAATGCTGCAAATTCAACAAATGACCATTTTCAGTTCTTTACAACCAATAAAATGTTTTGAAACCCTGTTGTGCATAATAATTTGGAACAGTGCATTTTGAGTTTTTTTTTTTTAAATTTTTCAAAAAAAAAAGTTATCATTGTGAGGTTTGTTCAGTAAAATTTGAATTATGCTCTAACAGTTGATGACTTGAAAATTATACTGACTGTCATTTGCATTGACTGTTTAGGAAAATCAGAGACAAATATCATTTGCATAATAATTTGGAACACGGTGTAAGAATTTTTTTCAAAGATTTTTATCTGTCAGTACTTCTATACACACAGGAGAATAGAAATGCCATTTCTCTTTCTCTTAGTAGTGTGCACAATATATAAGAAAAGAAGGAATAAGAATGAAAAACATCAGTCTATGTACAGTAATGCTACCCGTAGTGCAAATAAGATAAAAAAAAAAAAAAAACAACCCTCCAGCCATCCTACGTACAGTAGCACCATAATACCCGCAGTGCAAGTTCAATGCAGTAGAGAAGGTGCAAACAGAACTGGTGCTTCAAAGCCATTTTATTCAGCTCTGTAACATGATGTAGAAAAGTTTTATGGCGTTAACTGGGGAACAAGTTTGTCTTTTTTTTTTCCCCAGGTTTGGGGGGGTGCCAGGTTAACGAGGGTTCATTTTGCTAATTTTTGGGCTGGCATCCCCCCCCCGGCCCACAGCAGACCGGTCTGAGAACGAACCAGATGACCGCTTCACTTCCCAGATAAAAATATTCCTGCTGAAAAGCAGGAAGTGCGTTGGACAGAGATGTGAGTCCAGACAGGAAACGCTCATTCCGGTTTCCTCACTTCAGAGCTGTTTGTTCTCAAAGGAACCCTCAGATCCTCTTTGGAACACATTTATCTCTTTGGTTTTTGCATGCACGGAATACAGTTAGGCCCAAAAATATTTGGACAGTGACACAAGTTTTGGTATTTTAGCTGTTTATGAAAACATATTCAGGATACAATTATATAATCAATATGGGCTTAAAGTGCAGACTCTCAGCTGTAATTTGAGAGTATTCACATCCAAATTGGAGCAAGGGTTTAGGAATTACAGCTCTTTAATACGTAGCCGCCTCTTTTTCAAGGGACCAAAAGTAATTGGGCAATTGACTCAGAAGGCTGCAAAAAAAAAATAAAAAAAAAATAACAAGGCTGCATGGGCTCTTCCCTCGTTAACCTGTCATCAGTTAAGCAGTTAAAAGGTCTGGAGTTGATTCCATGTGTGGCGTTTGCGTTTGGAAGCTGTTGCTGTGAACACACAACATGTGGTCAAAGGAGCTCTCAATGGAGGTGAAACAGACCATCCTGAGGCTGAAAAAAAAAGAAGAAATCCATCAGAGAGATAGCAGAAATGTTAGGAGTGGCCAAATCAACAGTTTGGTACATTCTGAGAAAAAAAGAGTGCACTGGTGAGCTTGGGAACTCAAAAAGGCCTGGACGTCCACGGAAGACAACAGTGGTGGATGATCACAGAATCCTTTCCATGGTGAAGAACAACCCCTTCACAACATCCACTCAAGTGAAGAACACTCTCCAGGAAGTAGGTGTATCAGTATCTAAGTCTACCATAAAGAGAAGACTTCATGAGAGTAAATACAAAGGATTCACCACAAGGTGCAAACCATGAATCAGCCTCAAAAATAGAAAGGCCAGAATTGACTTTGCCAAAAAACACCTGAAGAAGCCAGCCCAGTTCTGGAACAGCATTCTTTGGACAGATGAGACTAAGATCAACCTGTACAAGAATGATGGGAAGAAGAAAGTTTGGAGAAGAATTGAAACAGCTCATGATCCAAAGCACTACATCTTCTGTAAAACATGGTGGAGGCAGTGTGATGGCATGGGCATGCATGGCTTCCAATGGCACTGGGTCACTTGTGTTTATTGATGATGTGACAAAAGACAGAAGCAGCCGGATGAATTCTGAAGTGTATAGGGATATACTTTCTGCTCAGATTCAGCCAAATGCAGCAAAGTTGATTGGACGGTGCTTCACCAATGATCCAAAACATACTGCAAAAGCAACCCAGGAGTTTTTTAAAGCAACAAAGTGGAATATTCTGCAATGGCCGAGTCAATCACCAGATCTCAACCCA
Organism: Pholidichthys leucotaenia; assembly: GCA_020510985.1. Classification (NCBI taxonomy): domain Eukaryota; kingdom Metazoa; phylum Chordata; class Actinopteri; order Cichliformes; family Pholidichthyidae; genus Pholidichthys; species Pholidichthys leucotaenia. The sequence goes on from CM035846.1 coordinate 12,234,978, forward strand.
ATCAAGCATGCATTTCACTTGCTCAAGACAAAACTTAAGGCAGAAAGACCCACAAACAAGCAACAAGTGAAGACAGCTGCAGTCAAGGCCTGGCAAAGCATCACAAAGGAGGAAACCCAGCGTTTGGTGATGTCCATGGGTTCCAGACTTCAGGCAGTCATTGCCTGCAAAGGATTCTCAACAAAATATTGAAAAGTAACATTTTACTTAGGGTTATGTTTATTTGTCCAATTACTTTTGAGCCCCTGAAATGAGGAGCGTTTGTATAAAAATAGTTACATCTCCTACATGTTTAATCATATATTTTTGTTCAACCCCTTGAATTAAACCTTAAAGTCTGCACTTCAATTCCGTTGTAGTTGTTTCATTTCAAATCCAATGTGGTGGCATGCAGAGCCCAAATCATGAAGATTGTGTCACTGTCCAAATATTTCTGGGCCTAACTGTATGTGTGCTTATGTTCTAGTTGGAGTTCTAGCAGCGTCTCGGAGCCAAACTTCTTCTCTTTCCGTTGTTTCATGTGGCCGCCTTGAAACGGGAAACCAAAATCATCTCCTTGGTCAAACCACCAGGTGCTGGCACCGAAATAAGGAGCCGATTCACAGAAAATCAGAAACTGTTTAGCTGAGGGGGGAAAAGTGAATGTGCTAAAGGTCACGGTGCGCAGGTGGCTTGCCTCCTCTGTTAGTCTTGGATCGCAGAAACAGAAACTTGAAGCGGTTTTTCCCCACCCTAATGTTCTGTTTTTTGAGCGTTGACTGTGGCTGCTGTTTCATGACGGTCATCATTCAGCGCTGCAGAGCCCGCAAAACACCCCTGCTGCTGACCATGACGCTGCTCTGTTCACAACTATATGCTCGCCGTCTAGGGAAGCGAACGTGCACGGGTGTCACATTGCCCGGCCCTATTACAGCGTTTCTAAGAGTTCAACCTCGTGGACAGCTGTAGCAGCTTCAGCTCTTCTGGCAATTCTTTCCACAAGGTTTAGGAGTGTGTTTATGGGAAATTTTGACTGTCCTTCCAGAAACGCATTACTTACCACGCAGATAACTTGTAGGAGATGCTTTCCTACTCTGATGCTCAGTAGGTGGTTTATTTTTTAACAAGGAGGATGGGGTGCATTCATTCATAAATTTAGCATAATGTCTGTAAATTTAGCTTCTTTTTTTAAATAAACCCGTTCTATTGGTCACCCATTGAAGAGTCGCAAATTACAATTTTAATGCTTAGAATAAAAATTTAACCAGCATCCAGATGAATGCTGCAAATTTAGAAAAAGTTGAAAATTTTCAAGATATCATCTGCAAACTGAAGAGAAAAAAAGTTTAAAATTTATAGGGAAAAGATGCAACTTTATGAGGAAAAATTTGAACATTTATGAGAAATTTTCAGGGAAATTTATGAGAAAAAAGCTACATTTTTAAGAAAAAAGGTGCAAAGTTATTAAAGTTGCAAATTTGCGAGAAAAAAAAATCTGAGGAAAAAGTTGCAAGTTTATGAGAAAAAATTTGAAAATTTACACAAAAAAACTTGCAAATTTCATAGAAAAATGTAAATTTGCAGGAGAAAAATCCCAAATTTATGAGGAACAAAAGCAAGACTTCTGACAAAAAAAAAATTTGAAGGTTTTTAAGAAAAGTTGAAAATTTTTGAGAAAAAAGTTGCAGATTTATAAGAAAAGTTTCAAAAATTATTAGGAAAAAAGTTTCAAATATGCAAAAAAAAAAGTCACAGATATACAAGAAAAGTTGCAAATTTCATAGAAAAATCGGGAATTTGCAGGAGAAAAATCACAAATTTATGAGGGGGGAAAAAGGCAAAATTTCTGAGAAAAAAGTTGCAAAAATTGCAGATTTATGAGGAAAGAAAAATGTATAAAATTGTTGTCTTTTTTGCGTTTAGCCTCGATTTCCACCTATGAATAGGGGATGACAGGTTATCAAGGGGGACAATTTTGGGTCATTTTGCTAATGATGGGAACAGCGCCCCCCCATCTCCCTTTAAGTCAGCTACTGGTAACGCCGCTTTGACTGGAGTACGGTTTCTCCCTGCTGTGATGGGGGCACAGACTAATGTGTGAGGAATGCTGTGATGTGTCAGTCCTGTAAAGTGTCTTTGTTCGGTTGTTTGTTCAACCCTGAATCCACAGCTGAGTCATGTGAACCAGATAGATAATTAGTAATGACACCACATCAGAGCGAGTTGCGAGAACGACATCATGATGAAACGAGCGTTGGCGTGAGTCGTCAGGACTTCATCGGTGTTGTCGGTGACTCTGGAGCAGGAAGGAGGTGAGGATGCGGGCCGCGCCGCTCTGTTTACTGCTGCAGCTCACGCCCTCGTTTACTGTGGTCGTGACTCAACTTCACTAACTGCTTAACTGCAGCTTCTTCTTCTGCTGCTGCTGCTGTTTGCATTGGGCTCTGTTTAACTTTAGGAGCACGTGACTCGCAGTATCTTAATTAAATGGGAAGTAGGGCAGGACCTGGGTGGGGAGCAGCAGCAGCAAAGCACACAAATCTGAGGATTAAAAAAGGTGCAATTTGGTGTGTTTAAAAAAGTTTCAACAAATTTCACAAAAAAGCCACAAATTCATCAATAAAACAAAAGCAATTCAAAACTAGAAGGAAATATAAGAAGTGGGGGAGAAATACACAAAGGCAGTGGAGAAGCTCCATGAACTTCCACAGTTCTGTTGCACTTGCAGCTGTATTCTGACAGTGAAGTCTGTTCACTGTGTATGAACACGGTAGAAATATTTTATAGACTGTATGGCTAATAGTGTGATCTATTGTGACCAAAGTTCTAATCATAAATGCATGTTTTAGTCATCATTTCAACCTGGAAAAAAGAATTAATACCCCCCATATCATCATAAATCTTTCCAGATCATGTTACAGAAGTGAATAAAATGGCTTTTAAACACAAAGGCTCAGGATACATGCAAAACAAATGTTCGGGGGAGGAAAGTTGCAACTTTTCTTAGAGTTTAGATTTTTTTCCCATCAATCTGCAATTTTTTTCATTTAAATTTGTAACTTTTTATTATTAATTTGTAATGTTTTCATGTAAATTTGCCACCTTTTCTTGTTAATTTGCAACATTTTCTTAATTTCTAACTTTCATGTAAATTTGCAACTTTTTATCATTTGTAACTTTTTCATGTAAATTTGCCACTTTTTTCATGCTAATTTGTAACTTTTTCTTAATTTCTAACTTTCATGTAAATTTGCAACATTCTTGTAAATTTGTAACTTTTTTATCGTTAATCTACTTTAAGTAAATTTGCAACTTTTTTATCATTAATTTGTAACATTTTCATGTAAATTTGCCACTTTTTTCATGTAAATTTCCACATTTTTCTCATTAATTTGCACCTTTTTCTGAATTTGTAACTTTCATGTAAATTTGCAACTTTTTTCATTAATTTGCAACTTTTCTTACAGGTTTGAGATTTTTTCTCATCAATCCGCAGCGTTTTTCATGTAAATTTGCAACATTTTCTTAATTTGTAACTTTCATGTAAATTTGCAACTTTCTTCTTGTAAATTTGCAACTTTTTCTTCATTTCTAACTTTCATGTAAATTTGCAACATTCTTCTTGTAAATTTGTAACTTTTTATCATTAATCTACGTTTTTTTCATGTAAATTTGTAACTTATCATTAATCTACTTTTTCATGTAAATTGGCAACTTTTTTATTTATCATTAATTTGTAACTTTTTCTTAATTTGTATCATTTTCATGTAAATTTGTCACTTTTTTATGTAAATTTCCACATTTTTCTCATTAATTTGCACCTTTTTCTGAATTTGTAACTTTCATGTAAATTTGCAACTTTTTTCTTGTAAATTTGCAACTTTTTTCATTAATTTGCAACTTTTCTTACAGGTTTGAGATTTTTTCTCATCAATCCGCAGCGTTTTTCATGTAAATTTGCAACATTTTCTTAATTTGTAACTTTCATGTAAATTTGCAACTTTCTTCTTGTAAATTTGCAACTTTTTCTTCATTTCTAACTTTCATGTAAATTTGCAACATTCTTCTTGTAAATTTGTAACTTTTTATCATTAATCTACGTTTTTTTCATGTAAATTTGTAACTTATCATTAATCTACTTTTTCATGTAAATTGGCAACTTTTTTATTTATCATTAATTTGTAACTTTTTCTTAATTTGTATCATTTTCATGTAAATTTGTCACTTTTTTATGTAAATTTCCACATTTTTCTCATTAATTTGCACCTTTTTCTGAATTTGTAACTTTCATGTAAATTTGCAACTTTTTTCTTGTAAATTTGCAACTTTTTTCATTAATTTGCAACTTTTCTTACAGGTTTGAGATTTTTTTCTCATCAATCCGCAGCGTTTTTCATGTAAATTTGCAACATTTTCTTAATTTGTAACTTTCATGTAAATTTGCAACTTTCTTCTTGTAAATTTGCAACTTTTTCTTCATTTCTAACTTTCATGTAAATTTGCAACATTCTTCTTGTAAATTTGCAACTTTTTATCATTAATCTAAGTTTTTTTCTTGTAAATTTGTAACTTATCAATCTACTTTTTCATGTAAATTGGCAACTTTTTTATTTATCATTAATTTGTAACTTTTTCTTAATTTGTATCATTTTCATGTAAATTTGCCACTTTTTATGTAAATTTGCCAATTTTTTCTTATTAATTTGCAACTTTTTCTGAATTTGTAGTTTTCATGTAAATTTGCAACTTTTTTCTTGTAAATTTGCAACTTTTTTTGTTAATTTGCAACTTTTCTAATTTGTGACTTTCTTCTGGTAAATTTGCTACTTTTTTCTCATTGATCTACATTTTTTCATGTAAAAATGCAACTTTTCTCATTTATTTGCAACTTTTTTCTTAAGCTGTAATTTTGTCATGTAAATTTACATCTTGTAAATTTGCAACTTTTTTCTCATTAATCTGCATTTTTTTCACAAACTGCCAACTTTTTTCTCATTAATCTGCAATTTTTTTATGCAAACTGCCAACTTTTTTCATGTAAATTTGTATTTTCTCGTTAATTTGCAAGTTTCTTTAATTAAAATTTACATTTTTTTCATGTAAATTCACATTATCGTGAATTCACAACTTTTTTCTTCATTAATTTGCATCTTTTTCTCGTTAATTTGCAACTTTTAAGTTAAAATGTGTAACTTTTTTCTTGTTAATTTGCTACTTTTTTCTCGTTAATTTGCTACTTTTTTTCTTGTTAATTTGCAACTTTTTTCCTTGTTAATTTACAAATTTTTTCTAAATTTTTATTCTATGTAAGGGTTATTTTTTTTTAAATATTTATCTAGACAATGATGCCATTTTATTTTATTGAAGTTATACATATAAACAATGTTTTTTTCCCCATTTTATAAGGTTTGAATTCTTCCCCATTACAAAATCATGGATATTGTCCCCCAAAACCCAGGAATGGTCCTGAATACTGACAGTGCCCCCTTAGTTTTTACTCTGGAGAAAATGTTCTTTTTATTGCCCCCGCCCCCAATAGTGAAATTAAATATCTGCTCATTGTTCTAGTAATATAATGAGTCCAGTTCCATTTCCTCATTTTGATCATTGTCAGGTAAAAATGTGGAGGTCATGACTGTCTCACACGCCCTGCTGAGTCACTCGGGTTTGATTAGCAAATCCTACCCAAGCTTCCAGAAAAACGACAATCCGACATGTTAAGACATTTGCATTGCTGCTGGCAAATTGTGTTGCACAACCAGATTTACTGAAATTAGCGGGATTAGCAGGAAAACCAGTGACAGTCCTTCCAGAGCTGACAGCAGCGTATTCATAGATGTTCAGTTGCCGTGGAAATTCCTTTACTCATCAGCTGAAGGCGTCGTGTGGCCACGTGTTGAGGCTGTGGAGCTGGTGTTTGTGGTTGGAGATCACCTATTGGATGGAGTCCACCTGTGGGAGGAATGTGGGAAAGTAAACGATTGAGGAATGTGATGGCTCAGGCCTACACAAAACTGTCATTACAGTGTTTACACGCTTCAGGATCAACTGTGGCATAGCAGTAAAAGTTTTCACTTCATAGATTCACTCATGGATTAACTCCCATGAAGTACTGAAATGTTCCTGTTGTGGGGATCACGAAATGATGAGACTGGATTATTTCTCAGTATTGGTTTATTGCATTTCACGTCCCCAGCTCTCTCTCTCAGTCAGGAAAAAAGAGGGAGAGCTGCGGTAAACCCCCACACATTTATACCAGCACCTCAAAGACAGAATCACACACTCAAGTCAAATCCTTCTACAGTGGTACCTCTACTTACGAACGTCTCTACATACGGAATTTTCAGGTTACGAGACGCCTCAACGGGAAAATATTGCCTCTAGTTATGAACGAAATTTCAGGATACGAAAGGCAAAAAAGTACGCGCTCCTCGCAGCTTCCGTAGTTTACCGAACGTAAACATACCTGTAGCTGCTCTGCCATTGGCTATCGCCTAGCATCTTCCTGGTATCCCATTGGCCACGAAGTTTTTTTTTTTTCCAAAACTTTATTAAGAACAAGGTGAAAGTTTTACGTGTGTGTACAGTACAGAATTAACATTTATTCGCTATGGGCCCCAAGAAAGTGACGGAGATAAGTGGAAAAGGAGAAAAGAAGAGAGTTTTTTTTGTCCATACAAACAAAGAAAGGAGATAATCGAAAGGTATGAAAAGGGGATGCATCTTGCGTTTGGATGCGTTTGGTTGATCTCGCCAAAGAATATGGCCGTAATACATCAACGATCAGCACGGTATTAAAACAAAACGAAGCACTTACAAGCCGACAAAAGCAAACGTCCTTGGATCAGAACATGAACCAAAGAAGGCAAAAGGTGACGACGTCGACGATGTCGACGACGATAGCAGTTAAAGGGTAAATGAACATAATTTTTATTATTCTTTCTCTTTTATTATTCTCTTTTATTATTCTTTCTCTCATTTTAAACTCTCATTTTATGTTTATTGTGCAGTAATCTAATTGTAACATGTATTTGTTACATGTTTTGATGCGTTTTTACGATTTATAAAAAATTTATGCCCGAATTTTGGGGGCTTGGAACGGATTACGGTATTTACATGTAAAACGCGCCTCTACTTACGAATTTTTCACGTTACGAGAATTCTTCCGGAACGAATTAAATTCGTAAGTAGAGGTACCACTGTATTTACAATTAATCACTTCAGAGTCCTCTTTGCTCTTCCGTCTGACCCCAGGGGGTCAGACAACCCTTTCAGGATCTCGCCCCCGATCCTCTGTCCTCCTTCCAAGTCCGCAGGTGGTCCAGACCCCTTGTCCATCTGAGGCGTGATGTCAATACACACTGCAAGCTTAAAGTCTTTCTGTGTTTGAGCCTATGCAGTCAAATATGTGAGCTACATGAGGTTACAATTATGGGCGCTACATCACCCCCACCCCCCAAACGCCAAAGAATGGACACACAATAACAGTATCCTAATAGCAATGCAGCATATGTCACCCCCCACCTGCAGAATCTATAGCACAACCTACACAGTTTGATCGAAACACACATCACTCTGCATGTAGTCTGGGCTTCAACCTCCTCCCGAACCTGCTGTACACAGGTTTCACAGTCTGTGTTGTGCCGTCCTGCGGCGAATCTGTGGAATGAGGGGGAGAAAGGTTATTTGTCCCCTGCGGGGGCTCCAGGGGCCGTTCCCTGGGGTAACTGCCGCGTTGAGGCGCCCTCGCCGGTCGTACAGATTCGTCATGCAACACAAAGGCAGGCTTTAATCTATCAATACTGATTGTTTCTTTCCTGCCCCCCAAATCTAGCACAAAATATTTATCCCCGGTTTCCAGCACTCGAAATGGACCGTCATATGGTGGGCGGAGACTGTGTCGCTGAGTGTCGTGCCTGACAAAAACAAATTCAGCGTTTTGTAAAGCTTTGGGAACAAAAACACGCGGAAAAGAGTGTTGAGCGGGGCCCGGGAGCATTTCTGCTCCCGTGCCAAACAGAGGTCCCCGCGCCGGGGGGCGCCCTGGTGCCGCATGGGCTGGTAGGAACTCGCCGGGCAGCCTGAGAGGTTGTGCAAAAACTAATTCCGCGGGTGAGGCATCTAAGTCCTCTTTGGGCACCGAACGCAACCCCAATAAAACCCATGGTAGTTTGTTTACCCAATCTGCATCCGTGAGCGACGCTCTGAGGGCTGCCTTCAAAGACCTGTGAAAACGCTCGCATAAACCGTTGGCCTGGGGGTGATAAGCGGTAGTGCGGTGGACTGCCGCTCCTAAGCTGCTGGCCATTGCTGACCACAGTTCCGACACAAATTGAGGTCCCCTATTGGACGTAATATCCGAAGGAACCCCGAACCGCGCTACCCAGGCTGTTAAAAAAGCGCGAGCCACCTCTGCTGCTGTGGTCGATGTTAACGGGACCACTTCCGGCCAACGTGTGGTTCGGTCCACCATTGTCAAGAGATGTGTGAACCCTTGTGATGGCGGTAGGGGGCCCACCAGGTCTACGTGCACATGATCGAACCTCTTAGCCGGAATGTGGAACGGTTCTAAGGGGGCCTTCGTGTGCCTGTGGACTTTGGCCCGCTGGCAAGCGATGCAGGCTTTCGCCCACTCTTTCACGTGCTTACGCAGGCTCGGCCAAACAAACTTCTCCGCTACCATTTTCACAGAAGCGCGTACTCCCGGGTGCGCCAGGGAGTGCACTGCGTCAAAAACGCGACGGCGCCACCTGGTGGATACGTCGCAGATTAGGGGAGGCGAACCGGTTTGTAAACTCCTGCTCTCTAGCCTTAACCCTGTTGGTCCAGACAGGAGCGCACACACGTCTGCGTCTCCACTCTGCTCCGCCGCCATGGCTGCATAATCTATCCCCACGTGAACAGGGGCCGCGTGCGCGCTGTTACTCCGCCCCGCGGCTGCGGTAGTACAATCCGCATCCGCGCGGACAGGCGCTGTTACCGCGCGTGAGAGACAGTCCGCTACTACATTGAGCTTACCGGCTACGTGCTGAATATCAGTGGTAAATTCCGAAATAGCAGCCAGCTGTCTCTGCTGCCGTCCTGACCACGGTTCTGAAATTTTGGACATTGCAAAAGTGAGCGGTTTGTGGTCGACAAACGCGGTGAAATGCCGCTCTTCCAGCCAGAACTGGAAATGGCGAATGGCCAGGTGGAGTGCTAGCAGCTCCCTGTCAAACACGCTGTATTTCCGCTCAGCATCGCGCAAGGATCTGCTGAAAAAAGCAAGCGGCTGCCAAACCCCGGCGACCTGCTGCTCCACAACGGCCCCTATGGCCACATCTGACGCGTCAGTGGTTAGCGCTATGCGGGCTGATGGGGTCTGGGTGAGCCAGCAGTGCTGCGTCTGCAAGTGCTTTTTTAACCTCCGTGAATGCGTGCTCCCGCTCCGGGGACCACTCGATCACATTGGAGGGCTTCTGCTTTTTAAGCGCGGCGTATAACGGTTGCATAAGCTGCGTTGCGTGGGGTATGAAACGGTTATAAAAATTTACCATTCCTAAAAATTCTTGCAACGCTTTGACCGTTTGTGGCTGGGGAAACTCTGCCACTGCACGTACTTTGGCCGGTAGCGGGACTGCTCCCTCTGGGGAGACGCGGTGTCCTAAAAAATCGATTTGCGCTACGCCAAAATGGCACTTGGCCAGGTTAATTATCAACCCGTGCGCTCCCAACCTCTGAAAAACCGTCGTGAGGTGTTTTTCGTGTTCCTCCTCAGAGGCACTGGCGACTAAAATGTCGTCCAAGTAGACAAAAACAAAAGGGAGGTTGCGCAACATGGCATCCATCATTCTTTGGAAGGTTTGCGCGGCGCCTTTAAGGCCAAAAGGCATGCGTAAAAATTCAAAAAGTCCGAACGGGGTTATTACCGCTGTTTTGGGAATGTCCTCTGGTCGGACCGGGACCTGATGATAACCGCGGACCAGGTCTATTTTAGAAAAAATGCGCGCCTTCGCCAAATGCACTGAAAAATCCTGGATGTGCGGAATTGGGTAGCGGTCCTGCGCTGTGGCATTGTTTAACCTGCGGTAATCACCACAAGGTCTCCACGAGCCGTCAGCCTTAGGAACCATATGCAGCGGGGAGGCCCAAGGGCTCTTCGAGCGGCGAATTATGCCCAACCTTTCCAGGTTGGCGAACTCCTCGCGCGCAATGGAGAGCTTAGTTGCATCCAAGCGCCGAGCTTTCGCAAAAACTGGTGGGTCAACTGTGGTGATAAAGTGCTCCACCCCGTGCTTCGCAACCTTAGCTGAAAATGTGGGAACTGTGAGTGCTGGGAACTGGGTTAGAAGAGTGTGAAACTTACCGCCTGCTGTGGCGACGTTGGTCTGTACTGGCGGCGGGGACACTCGAGCTGCACAAGGGATAGAATAAAAAGAGAGTGCATTAACCAGGCGTCTATTAACCAGATCCACTAACAAGCCATGTGAGCACAAAAAGTCATTGCCTAACATGTTGAAACTCACCGCCGCTACTATGAAAGTCCATTCATAGGTGCGGCCGTGCAAGGACAGGCGCAAAGTCCTTTCCCCGAAAGTTTTGATAGACGAGCCGTTTGCCGCCGTTGCCCCGTCTCCGCGGGGCCCAGCCACACGGTCCGCATAGGTCGCGGTGATGAAACTCCTCTGTGCTCCGGTGTCCACGAGGAATTGCCGCCCGGAGCCCGCATCTGTCAGATAAAGCAGCTTGTTCTGTTCACCGAGAGTCGAAGCTGCTAACGACCCCCGGCCCGGGCGTTTCCCTGTTTCTTGAAACTGCACGACGGGATGCATCTGTACGCCCTCTCAGCGAAGCGTCGATGGTAAAAACAGAGGCCGTTCCCTCCTCTGCTTCGGGACCGCACCGCTGCCGTCGTCACTGGGGTTGCTTCTGTTGCCTCCGGCTCCTCACTGCCCCCGGCCGCTGCGCCGAGGTCTGCTGCTGCCACGGAAGTCTCCTGCTCGTCACAGGCGTCGAGGAGCCACTGCACTTCCTTGGCTAGCGCGCGGAAGTCTTGCTGGGTCACACACCTCATGCCGGACAGGGTACCCCTCATGTGTGCTGGGAGGGTCCTCAAGAAGATGTGTTTGAACAGAAACGCATCGTTGTCTGTCCCGATCAGCTGCAGCATGTCCTCCATGAGGTCAGTTGGCCTGCGTCCTCCTCTGTCTCTCAGGTCCAGAAGCCGCCTGGCCCTCACCTCGGCTGATGGCACGAAACTCTCGATGAGGGCGGCTTTCAGCGCGTCGTACTTGCCAGCAGCGGGCGGCTGCTGCACCAGGCTCCGCACACATCGAGCTGTGCGGCTGTCGAGTCTTGCGATGACATTATGAAACTTGGTGTCATCTGCTGATATTCCCCCAAGCACGAACCGTGATTCTGCGTGTTGGAACCATGAGTGCGGGTCGTCTTGCCAGAACTCGGGGAGCTTAATCGAGCCTGCACTCGTGCGGGCGGTCTCCGGTGAATCCGGGTCAGGGTAACGTTCCCCCGGCATCTTACGTCTTGGTCACCAATGTGGGGATCACGAAATGATAAGACTGGATTGTTTCTCAGTATTGGTTTATTGCATTTCACGTCCCCAGCTCCCTCTCTGTCAGGAAAAAAGAGGGAGAGCTGCGGTAAGCCCCCACACATTTATACCAGCACATCAAAGACAGAATCACACACTCAAGTCAAATCCTTCTATTTACAATTAATCACTTCAGAGTCCTCTTTGCTCTTTCAGGATCTCGCCCCCGATCCTCTGTCCTCCTTCCAAGTCCGCAGGTGGTCCAGACCCCTTGTCCATCTGAGGCGTGATGTCAATACACCCTGCAAGCTTAAAGTCTTTCTGTGTTTGAGCCTATGCAGTCAAATAAGATAAGATAAGATAAGCCTTTATTAGTCCCACAACGGGGAAATTCCAGGATTGCAACAGCACAGGGATAGCAACACTCAGAGCAACAATCAGAAGGCAAGAAAAAAAAACAAGCAAGCAAGAGCAGCTAATATACATATGTACATATTACTATAAAGTATACACACACACACACAGACACACAGTGCAGAGCATTGTAGCTGGATGGAATAAATATATGAATATATGAACACACAGTGCAGAGCATTGTAGCTAGATGGAATAAATATGTAAATATATAAACACCCACAGTACGGAGCATTGCAGCTAGGTGGAATAAATATGCAAGTATAAAAACACACACAGTGCGGAGCAATGTAGCTAGATGGAATAATATGTAGATATATAAAAACACAGTGCGGAGCATTGTAGCTAGATGGAATAAATATGTTAATATATAAACACACACAGTGCAGAGCATTGTTGCCAGATGGGATGAAACAGCATAACCGACTACTTAGTTATCCTACATGGTATGATTATGTGCCCATACATATTCTCACCCTCCATAGCGACCGGTATGTTCCTAGTTGTATGCCGGAGAGGACCATTGTGTAAGTCTATTGCATCTTTTGCATTCAAAAAACTATTAGTTTGTTACGTCTTTTTGCTATCTCTGCGAGCAGCCCCGCTTAGGTTGTACAGTCTGACAGCCTAATATGTGAGCTACATAAGGTTACAGTTATAGGCGCTACATTGTGCTTTTTTTGATTGGACAAATCCTATTTATAAGCAGTGCCTGCAAAAAAAGGGAAGAAAGTCACATTTTTTTAAAGAAAAGTTTTAAATTTCTATGAGAAAAAAAATTGGAAGGAAAAAGCTGCAAATCTATCAGGAAATAAGTTGAAAATATACATGAAAAATTACAGATTTTTCAGAAAAAATTTGTAAATTTATGAGAAAAAGTTAAAAAAAAAATTGAGAAAGTTGCAGATTTGAGAAAAAATTGCTTATTAGAAAAAAGTTGAAAATTTATGGGAAAGAAGTTGAAAATTTACAGGAAAGAGCAAATTTATGAGAAGTCACATTTTTGAGGAAAAAAAGTTGAAAATTTACAGGAAAAATAAATTTTCAAGAAAAATTTTTACAAATTTATGAGAGTTTCAAATTTCTGATGAAAAAAATGCTTATTTATTAGAAAAAAGTTGAAAATGTATGAGCGAAAAAGCTGAAAATTTACAGAAAAAATTGCAGATTTTCAAGAAAAAAAATTAGCAAGTTTATGAGAAAAAGTTAAAAAAACATTTGAGAAAAAAGTTGGGAAAAATTTGCATATTTGAAAAAGAATAAAGTTGAAATTTTTTGAGAAAGTTTCAAAATTATGAGAAAAAGATGAAAATTTACAGGAAAAAAGTTGCAGATTTATGAGAAAAAGGTCACTGAAAATTTAGAGCAAAAATGTGTAGAAAAAAGTTGACTATTTACAGGAAAAAATTGAAAATTTGTGTGCGAAAAAGCTGAAAATTTACAGAAAAAATTGCAAATTTTCAAGAAAAAAAATGGCAACTTTATGAGAAAAAGTAAAAAAAAAAAATTGAAAAGAAAAGTTGCAGATTTATGGGAAAAATTTGCATATTTGAAAAAGAAAAAAGTTGAATTTTTTTTTAGAAAAGTTTCAAAATTATGAGGAAAAAAAGATGAAAATTTACAGGGAAAAGTTGCAAATTTATGTGGGGAAAAACCTGAAAATATACAAGACAAAGTTGCAAATTTATGAGAAAAAGGTCACTGAAAATTTAGAGCAAAAATGTGTAGAAAAAAAGAGTATTTACAGGAGAAGAGGTGAGCTGGGGCTGATGGCCATTCACAGTTGTCTAAAAACGGCCCATTTTGAGGAGAGCTTCTTCCCCGTGTGTAAAACGATGCTGCGATAATTAAACCCTGGGGTGTTTTGACCAAAACATCTGTGTTAGCCGTCAACATGTGGGGAAAAAGATCAGAATGTGGCCTCTTTAAACATGTGAGCACATTCACATCTCACATACGCACATGTGTGCCGTTTGGCTGACACGTCTCACCACGGCGACGACGCTCCCTCCTCTGTGGGCGCCCACTCTCAGTCCTATTTCCAGCTCCCCGCCCCTCCCGGACAGGCCTCCGATTCTCGGTGTGTCGTCAGTGAAACCGTGTTCTTGTGTTTGGCCTCTGGTGGTTTGATTGTCATCCAATTCCAATAAAAAAAGGGAGCTTACAAGTCCCTCCCGAGTCAGCTGCGAGCTGGCGGGGCCCCACCCTACAGCTGCTGCCGCCGCACACATCCACGGCGACGAGGCTTTTAATTATCCACTCGGCAGCTGAGGAGAATACCCAGAGCTCCAAGTTCGGAGTGTCTAACGTGGGAAAGTGTAGTCTTCGGATTTGTTCGGGTCTTCACAGGCTCATCGCTCTGTAATTTGAACAGATTAGCTGTCTAATGCATATATACAATCTGCTGACTCAGCACTTTTTTTGTTATCAGACTACCATCCCTCATCTCTTTGTGCACGTGCTTTCTGAGTACCCACCGCTGGTAACAAATTTATGAGAAAAAAGAAAAAAAAATTGCAAATTAACATGAAAAAATGTGCAAAATTATAAGAAAAAACATCTGAATCATTGACACAAACGTTACTAATTTATTGAGTTAAAAGTTTGCAAATTTACAAGAGAAACATCACAGTTTTTTGTGAATAAAGTTGCAAATTTACAGGAAAAAAGTTGAAAATTTACAGAGGAAAAACGGATTTAAGACAATAAAATTGCAAATAAACACAAGAATTTGCAAAATTATGAGAAAAATCTGAATCTTTGACAGAAAAGTTCCTAATTAATGAGCAAAAAGTTGCAAATTCATGAGAAAAAAGTTGCAAATTTACAAGAGTAAAAAAATTACAAATTCAGGTGAAAAAAGTCACAAATTTACAAAAGAAAAATCACAAATTTTTGAGAATAAAATTGCAAATTTGCAGGAAAAAAAAATGCAAATTAACAAGAAAAAAATTGCAAAATTATGAGGAACAAAAAATCTGAATCTTTGACAGAAAAGTTACTAATTTCTGAGTAAAATGTTGCAAATTTGATTATTATGAGAGAAGTTGAAAATTTACAGGAAAAAATTGCAAACTAACAAGAAAAATTTGTAAAATTAAGAGAAAAAATTGCAAATTTTTGAGCATCAAGTTGCAAATTTCCTTGGAAAAAAAAAAGTTGAAAATTTACAGGGGGAAAGCAGATTTTCTAGAATAAAATTGCAACTTGACAAGAAAAACTGTTCTAAATTATGTGTTATACATATGTTCTATTAGAAACACCAGTCTGGTATCATTTAGTTTTATGGAAGTGTAATTAATTGGTAATTGGTCTGCTTTAAATGTTTATTTTAGCTCAAAAACCAAATGTAATTGGTGTAAACAGAGCAGTTCTTCAGACTCTCTTCTTGGGTCAAAACGTCTGCATGCCATGCTGACATCTGGCCAGTTACTCGCCAATGAGCAAACGATGTATATTTGCTCCCCCCCCCCCCCCCCATAAATATGAGATATTTCAACGAGCTGCTGGTTACAGTTGGACGAGCCATGGGTGGCTCTGGAGCCGCGGGTCGCAGACCGCTGCTGATAACCCGACCGCTGACAGGCGGAGGCCGTGCCGTC
This sequence comes from Pholidichthys leucotaenia, assembly GCA_020510985.1. Lineage (NCBI taxonomy): Eukaryota > Metazoa > Chordata > Actinopteri > Cichliformes > Pholidichthyidae > Pholidichthys > Pholidichthys leucotaenia. Next base: position 12,250,503 of record CM035846.1, read on the forward strand.
GGTGAGCAGCTGCTTCCCGTGGAGCCTCCAGTCGTCACCGCTGACGCCCACTGCCCCACAGCGGAAGACTCGCCGTGACTCTTGTTAATAATTCAGAACTAGCAGGTGTAGCGTGACGTTCACACAGGAGACTTTTGAGAAGATGCAGACCGGTTGTGCTTCTTGGTTAGAATTTTATTTTTATATTTAACCTCTTAAAATTCCCGTGTTCCATTGGTGGGATGAGGAAAAAAAAAGTTGCAAATTTGCACAAAAAAGTTGCAAATTTTCAAGGAAAAAAATGCAAATTGAGGAGCAAATGTTGCAAATTTACAGGAAAAAAAGTTGCAAATTTACAGGGAGAAAAATTGCAAATTTTTTGAGGAAAAAAGTTACAAATTTGCACAAAAAAAGTTGCAAATTTCCACAAAAAAGCTGCAAATTTTCAAGGAAAAAAATGCAAATTGAGGTGCAAATGTTGCAAATTTACAGGAAAAAAGTTGCAATTTTACGGAAAAAAGTTGCAAATTTTTGAGAAAAAGTTACAAATTTGCGCGAAAAGTTGCAAATGTACAAGAAACGAATGCTGAGGTGAAAAAAGTTGCAAATTTAACCTTTAACCTAAGTAGATGTACTCAAGTAACTTTTTCCAACAAATTTAAAATGTGTTTTTTCTTTTTTTGACTAATTTTGCCCTGATGTCCAAAATAACACAAAATAAATTCCGTTTTCTGTCGTCTGTTGAGGACTTAAGCCCTTCACCGTCTTTTTTTTCTGGCTTCTTTTCTGCTCCTGTTTCTTATTTTACCGTTCATGACCTCACCATTAGCTTAGCGGCTCTGCGGTTGGAATAAATTTAGAGTCCAGACTCAGCGAGGCGCTGGTAAACGTTTGTGTGGCTGGTCTCTCTGCTGACTGAGTGCAGGCCGGGACACTTGAGTCAGACTTTTTCAGCCGGAACCAGCAGGGCTACTAGCTGGCTGCTCTTAAAGTTTACCATGCACACTGTTGTGGTTCCAGTCAGCCATTTTTATTCTTCTGTGTGTGTTTTTGGTCTCCTTTATGTTTGAAACAACTATTCCGATATCATTCAGTTCAGCTTCTAAAGGATATTTTTCTACTTGAATTTAGAAGTGGTTTAAATTCTCTTTATGTCAGGTGAACATTAAAGACTAAAAACAAATATAAGCTTTCAGCTACAACAATATTAAACTTTTAACATGCTAAACCGTTCCAGCTTTTATAACACTGATGAGCTTTTAAGCCATATTAGCTTTTAAGCTGGCATTTTTAAGCTAACTGTCTTCAGCGTTAAGATGCCAACACTGTAAGGTTAGGCTGTTTCAACAATTAAGCTGCCATTTTTAAGCTAATTGTCTTTATCCCAACAGCACACATGCATCATGCCAACATTGGCCTGACATACCAAGTTTACATTGGGAACACATCTTATAGAGGTGGTTTGCACATTGGCAAAACACTGGCTAGACGTCAGCGTAATGCCAATGTCTACCACCTCTATAAGATGCATTCCCGATGTAAACTTGCCGATGTTGGCCCAACATATGTGTGCTGTTGGGGAAGCGTTAAGATGCTAACACTGTGTAAGGCTAGGCTGTTTTAACAATAAAGCTAGCATTTTTAAGCTAATCGTCTTCAGCGTTAAGATGCTAACACTGTAGCTGTGTTCCCATCCACAGTGTACTTCAACTGTATTCCCTGCTCCGTTCTCAGGGAATATCGGTGAAGTTAACTGCCCTTCACAAAATTTCTCCATTTGAAACGCCCTGTAACCATTGGCTCCTCCTCCATGCATTACTATGGTAACCATGGACATGTACTGATACTGTGGTGGATAATTTATATTTCTTAAAGTATTAATCCAAATATATTTTTATTATTATCAGTTGATATAAACAATAGCCAACATCAGTTTAGCTTGTTAATAACATTGGCAACAAAAGTTTGTTTTACTTGTGTTTGAGGCGCAATGACTTATGGGTAATCTTCCTGTCAACTTCCGCTGAAGTGATGTACCGTTGTTCACTTCTTCGCTGGACAGTTCTTAGTTCCCTATGAACCGAAGACCTTTCGCTCCCTTCGGTTTGGAATCTCAGTCAGTATGGCGGATACCCTGTGCAGTCCACTTTGGAGTACACTATTGTGCGATCAGAACGCAGCTTCAGGTTCAGGTTCAGGTTCAGGTTCAGGTTACTTTATTTGTACCCGTAGGTAGATTTGTTTTGCAGTTGGTGACATCCATATTTACAAGCCACAATTACATTCAACATAGACACAAACACAGGCACACATCTTACAAAATAGGTAAATATAAAATATGTACAATATAATTTTTATAGCTTGTTCAACTCTTTGACAGCAGCAGGGACAAAGCTGTTTTTGTAGCGCTGGGTTCTACTTTTTGGGACAGCAAACCTCCGTCTGGAGGGAAGAAGCTGAAAGTTGCAGTGCAAAGGGTGGGAGTCATCATTTAAAATCGAGTCGGCCATCCTCTGTACTTGTCTGGTGTACAGGGATGTCAGGCTCAGCTGTGACTCACCAAGCAAACGACTGGACCATCTGACTACCTGATCCAAGGATTTCCTCTGTTTCAGTTTTATCTGACCAAACCATGACATTAAAGAAAAGGATAAAACAGATTCAATAAAAGCCCGATAGAACATAGTCATTATGGTTCGGTCAATTTGGAAGCTTCAGTGACGTTAACTGCCCTTCACAAAATTTACCCCTTTGCATTCCAGTCAATTCCCCCTCAATTCAGCAAAGAAAATCAAATTCTTCCTTCAGTGAGTGGCAGTAGAAAATTTGAAACGCTGGAACACCGGAATTTTAAGAAGTTGAGAGACTGCAGGGGAAAAACTTGGAGATTTATGAGGGAAACAAAATTATAAATTTTGTAAAACCAGAGTGGTGGCCTAGAGGTAGAGCGTCCGCCCCACAACCAGGAGGTCAGGGTTCAAGTCCCGGCCAGGTCATGCCGAAGATCATATAAAAGTGGAACTTCCTGCCGTCCAGCTTGGTGCTCAGCAAAAATGGAACGGAAGAGGGAAATGTGGGCAGCAGTGGCTCAGGAGGTAGTGCGGGTCGTCCAATAACCGGAGGGTTGGCGGTTCGAATCCCGCTTCCCCAGCCATCATGCCGTTGTGTCCCTGGGCAAGACATTTTACCCACCTTGCCCCCAGTGTCCTTGACACTGGGTATGAATGTGTATAAAAGTTGGGTAGTGGTCGGAGAGGCCGTTGGTGCAGATTGGCAGCCATGTTTCCGTCAGTCTGCCCCAGGGCAGCTGTGGCTACAGAGGTAGCTTACCACTGCCATTGTCTGTCTAGGGTGAATGAATAATGGACGCACTGTAAGAGCTTTGAGATGCCACTTGACATGTAAAGTGTCATATAAATCTAATCCATTATTATTTTTAATTTTATGTGATTTGGTAAAAAGTCACAAATTTATGAGACTGGAGAAAAAGTTGCAAATTTTCAAGACTGGGCAAAAAGTATCATTTTTTTTTTTAAGACCTGCAAAATGTTTGCACCTTTGAAAGGCAGGGGGAAAAAGTCACAAATGTAGACGACTCTGAAAAGCGTCTCACATTTCCAAGACTGGAGGAAGACATTTGCATGTTTGCATGTTTCTGAGCATGGAGACCACGGCACTGTTCATCACTGTCATCATCACCCCCCCCCCCCCCCCCCCGAACCGGCCTCTCCCATAATGCAACAGTGCCGCCCCTGAAAGAGAAGACTCGGAAATGCAGTTTTAATCAAACAAACAGATCTTTAATAAGGAGTCAGATCGGATGTAAAACAGACCCACAGTGAGTTTTAGTAAAGAGGAAATGGATTATTAAAAAATGTCTGAATATTCAGAGGAGGGAGGCGGATGTGGCTGCAGGGCCACACATGGTTCCGTTTAGCCCACAGAGGGCCGGAATTCTGGCTTTTCATTGTTTCTCTCACATGTGGAGCGGCGGTGATGAGGCGGCGTTGTCCTGCCACCACAACAAGGAGCTTCTACCATCCTAAATCTGCTTTTAAACGTGTCATTCTTCACGTTTTAACCGTACATTAAAGCCATGTCATTTCTGTGACGGAGGTTTGTGTGTCGGTGTGGGAACGTGGACGAGTCGGTTTCTCCGGAGCTTAAAAGCCAAACTCAGCAGCTGTGTTCAATCTGACAATCTGACAACAAATTCTGCCACTTAGACTTCGGAGTCTCAGTTTTCCCTTTGAACTTCTATATGGGCGCGGGCGATGTTGCTGTTGTGGGCTCTGACATTTTTATTCTTGTGTACGCAGTGGGCGGTTTGTTGTTGTTGTTTTTTTTAACAAGGTGGGCGGGGGTGTTGGCAAATTGAACATGAGCTACAAATGTATAACTGTGTATTAGGACATAAAGCTTTCTATCATGTTACAGCGTGGTAGAGGAAGCATCATTTTATTTAAGCTGAAATAAGAAAAAATCTTAAAAAAATTTAAACTTCTGTCTTGTAAACTTGTGAGTTTTCTTGTAAGTTTGCAACTCTTCATAATTTTGCACCTTTTTTCTTCAAAATTTGCACATTTTGTTCTTGTTGATTTGCCCTTTTTTTTCTCTAACATTAAAAAAAATCAACTTTTTTCATGTAAGTTTTCAGCTTTTTCTAAATTTGCACCATTCATCTGGATGCTGGATATTTTTTTTTAATATAAATTGTAATTTGCAACTTTTGCAAATTTTAAATTGGGATGTTTAATCGTTATGTTTGCCTCACAAGAAAAAGGTCCCCAGTGCCCTGCGACGGACTGGTGACCTGTCCGGAGTGGATGCTGGGATCGGCTCCAGCCCCCCGTGACCCAAAAAGGATTAAGTGGTAGAAGATGGATGGATTGATGTTTTATCAAATTTTTGCATCTTAATTTTGACTACATTTGTACCTAATTTCCTTGTGCACATTCGTACCTTATCGCTGCTGTCCGGCGTAAACCTCTTATATCCAAAATCTCCGGTTTTCCTGGAAATGAGAAAAATGAGCTTCTCATTAATTTAGCAGCTGCATGATCCATTCTCGTGGGTTTCCTAATGCTTATAACTGGTTTGATGTTATTAAAAAAAGACATCCAGAGACCAATCGAATGGGCTTATTAAAACAAATAAAAACGACTGGACAGGTGACCATCGGTGGCCATGCCAGGTAGCCACGTAGAAGCGGTGAATTTTTTGTCATCTGCCCTCTTTAAGTCTCCGTGTTGCTGGTGGTGCTTTGAAAGTGTGTTTGTGCGTCTGCGTCTCGTCTGATTTCCTCGTTTGCATATCAGGGTGCTCTTTACGGCTCTGCCCGTTTGACACGTGCTTGTTGTTTGGTCGTGTTTGTTGTGTGTGTCGTCACACTGAAATCTGTGAATATGATTGGTTTGTTCGCTGACTTCACGCCGACTCTCTCTTCTCTTGCTCTCTGGTTTAATCACGTGAGATTGTCTTGTTTGTCTGTTCTTTGTGTGTGGGGTCACTGCATGGTTTTTCCCACACCTTTTCAGAGCCTTTCCCACAGATGCCTAGCCTACCTCACAGGACCTTATGCTGACAGGGGTTCAAGGTCAACTGGTGGACTTCCTCCATGACGGTTTCCCACTGAACCAGGAACCTGGACTATATAGAGATTCTTGTTTTTAATGTTTTCCCCAAAATTCCTGCATGGAGCCTCAAAACTGAGTCTAATGCAGACAGGAGGTGATTGGTTCTTTTTTCACAAGGGGGATGGGGGGTATTCAGATTTGCAAGAATAAAGGTGCAATAAAGGCATGATAAAAGATGCCAATTTAAAAATTAAAAAAGTTGATGATTACAATTTAATTACAAAGAATAAAGATCCAGGTGAGCATTGAACATTTACAAGAAAAAAGTTGGAAATTTACAGGAACAAGTTACACATTTTTTGAGAAAAAAGTTTAAACTTTATGAGAAAAACTTGCAAATTTATGAGAAAAAAGTTGCAAATCTACAAGAAAAAATGCAAAATTTATGAGAGAGTTCCAGTTTCAGAAGAAAAATTTGCAAATTTATGAGAAAATTATAAATTTATAGGAAAAAGTTGAAAATTTTTGACAAAAAATTATAAATTTAAAGGAAAAAAGTTGCAGATTTATGGGGGGGAGGAGCAAATCTAGGAGAGAAAATTTGCAAATTTATAGGAAAAAGTTGGAAAATTTTTCAGAAAATAAAATTATATATTTAAAGGAAAAAATTTGCAGATTTGTGAGGGGAAAAAGTTGCAAATCCATGAGGAAAAAAATGTATATTTATAGGAAGAAATTTACAGATTTTTGAGAAAAAAGTTGCCAATCTACGAGAAAAAAGTTGCAAATTTATCAGAAAAAGGTTGCAAATTTACGAGAAAAAGTTGTAAATCTATGAGAAAAAAGTTGCAAATCTATAAGAAAAAAATGCAAAATTTATGAGATAGAAGTTCGAGTTTCAGAAGAAAAATTTGCAAATTTACGAGAAAAAAAATTATAAATTTGTAGGAAAAAAGTTGAAAATTTTTGACAAAAAAAATTATAAATTTAAAGGAAAAAAGTTAGAGTTATGAGGGGGAAAAAAGGAGCAAATCTACGAGAGAAAATTTGCAAATTTATTGGAAAAAGTTGAAAATTTTTCAGAAAAAAAAATATATTTAAAGGAAAAAATTTGCAGATTTATGAGGGGAAAAAGTTACAAATCCATGAGAAAAAGAATGTAAATTTATAGGAAGAAATTTACAGATTTTTGAGAAAAAAGTTGCCAATCTACGAGAAAAAAAGTTGTAAATTTATCAGAAAAAAGTTGCAAAATCTACGAGAAAAAGTTACAAATCTACAAGAGAAAAATGCAAAATTTATGAGATAGAAGTTCCAATTTCAGAAGAAAAATTTGCATATTTATGAGAAAAAAAATCATAAATTTATAGGAAAAAAGTTGAAAAATTTTTGACCAAAAAATTTATAAATTTAAAGGAAAAAAGCTGCAGATTTATGAGGGGGAAAAGTTGCAAATCCATGAGAAAAAAAAAATGTAAATTTATAGGAAGAAATTTACAGATTTTTGAGAAAAAAGTTGCAAATTTATCAGAAAAAAGTTGCAAATCTACAAGAAAAAGTTGCAAATCTACGAGAAAAGTTGCAAATTTAACGAGACAAAAAGTTGCAAATCTATGAGAAAAAAGTTGCAAATCTACAAAAAAATGCAAAATTTATGAGATAGAAGTTCCAATTTCAGAAGAAAAATTTGCATATTTATGAGAAAAAAATGATAAATTTATAGGAAAAAAGTTGAAAAATTTTTGACCAAAAAAATGATAAAGGAAAAAAGTTGTAGATTTATGAGGGGAAAAGGAGCAAATCCATGAGAAAAAAATGTAAATTTATAGGAAGAAATTTACAGATTTTTGAGAAAAAAGTTGCAAATCTACGAGAAAAAAGTTGCACATTTATCAGAAAAAGTTGCAAATCTACAAGAAAAAGTTGCATATCTACTATAAAAGTTGCAAATTTATGAGACAAAAAAGTTGCAAATCTTTGGTAAATGGCGTTCACTCATATAGTGCTTTTTCTCATCTCTAGATGACCAAAGCTCTTTACAGATCCTGCTACCCACTCATTCACACACTGATGGAGGCGGAGCTGCCATGTGCTGGCGCTGGCCTGACCCACCAGGAGCACCTGGGGGTTCAGTGTCTTGCTCAAGGACACTTAACATGCAGACTGCAGACAGAGTGGGAATCAAACCCCTGACCCTCTGATCAGTAGTCAACAGTGTTGGGAATAGCGCGGTAAGATGTCACTGTAACGCCACTTCTTTTGCAGTAACGTGCTCAGTAGCAAAATTACTGTTTAAAAATTCAATAATGCGTGACAGTTACTGAAATTTGATCAGATACGTTACTCGTGTTACTCGTATTAATATGGATAGATATTTTAGCGCAAATAAACCGATGCTGCCATAGCTGGCGCAGCCGTCAGTCTCCTCCCCCACGGGTCGGTTTCCTGTCCCGCAGTGGGAAGAGGTGCCGTGGTGACTTCTCATATGGAGCCCTGATCACCTGTTGTCCGAGCAGTGAGTAGCCCCCAACAGCTCCTACCTCTGTGGTTAAACATGAGCATTTTTTTGAGCAAGAAGCTCTCATTTGCCCACAGTTGTGTAAATGTGTAAGTTGTGTAAGTAATTGTGTGCAAGTTTTCTTACGCACAGAGAAAAAGTGACTCGGTTTGTTGCAGTAAAGAACAGCTTCTTGGAAGCGGTGAACTTTCATTTATCTGTGCTTTCTGTTTTATTTTATCTCATTTATTTACATGCTGTTGTGATCTGCAACTACTTCATGGAAGTAAATCCTCTAGATATATATTTTTAATGGGCTGGTCCAGGGGTGTCAAACATATGGCTCGTGGGCCAAAAAAGGCCCACCAGGTGGTCCACAATTTTCTCTGTGATTTAACAGCTTTATTTCTAGTAAATTTCTGACTTTCTACTGATTACAATAATTTGTGTAAATCTGAGACATTTTTTTTCTCCGTAAGATGACTTTTTTTCTCACCAGTTTTCTTTTTCTTCTTTTTTCTGATGAGAACAAGGCGCCCTTGATCTTGCTATGTGTGCAAGATGATTTAAGTATGCATTTAAAAGTAACGTGAAAGTTACTTTTCCAAGTAACTAGTTACTTTAATCATGCAGTAACTCAAAAGTAACTCAGTTACTTTTGAAAAGAAATAACTAGTAACTGTAACTAGTTACTATTTTTTAGTAACTTGCCCAACACTGGTAGTCGGCCATACTACACCTGCGCCACAGCTGTACCCCATCTACAAGAAAAAAGTTTCAAATTTACGAGAAAAAGTTGTAAATCTACGAGAAAAAAGTTGCTAAATCTATGAGGAAAAAAATTGTGCAAACTTATAGGAAAAAAGTTGCAAATTTTTAACAAAAAATTATACATTTAAAAGAAAAAAGTTACAGATTTATGAGGGGGAAAAAGTAGCAAATGTACGAGAAAAAACTTGCAGATTTATAGGAATGTTGAAAATTTTTGAGAAAAAAGTTGCCAATGTTTCAGAAATTTTTTTTGTAAATTTAAAGGAAAAAAGCTGCAGATTTCTGAGAGGAAACGTTGCAAATCTATAAGGAAAAACATTGCAAATCTTTAAAAAAAAATGTGCAAAATTATAGGAAAAAAGTTGCAAAATTTTCAGAAAAAAAGTTGAAAATTGTAGCTTATTTTGCTTTCTCTGTTTGATATTGGGTGACAATTCACACTTTTTTCCAGGTTGGGAGGGGCATTATCCTCCCTGCAATATATATACATATTTATTGCAGGGAAGTTTGTTTTGGGTTAAAAATGCATCATAATTGTTAAATATATTTTATTATACCTAACTCAGTACTGTTTACCTGTTCAAATATATATTTTACGGCTAATATAACTATAATATGACAGCTGGCGATCAATTTTTGGTAGCTGATCACTTTTTGCCATGACACCACAGACTGAAGTGCTGCTGGAGCAGATACATCCCATGACGGATCAACAGTCTCTCCATGATTTTCACACAGATCAGAGAAATTTGTAGCACAGGAAGCTAAACATTTCTACAGACATTCTGAAGCTCTGCAATCACTGCGGTTCGTGAAGCTGGGGTGACATCCCACCACTGAAAGGCTCAGCTGAACGCCCAGACTGATGGTTTGAAGCAATAATTTTGCCACAAGAGAGCCATCTGAAACACACACACACACAGCATACATATATTAGTACCTAATAGCGATAACTTGCCGTGATTACAGTGCAGTATGGGGGACTTATTAGTGCTTAACTAGCATTAGCAATCATTAGCTTACCTTCATATGTGATCTAGTTCATATCGTCACATCTTCCGCTGCTCTATGGCTTTCTAAACTCTCCAGTACTTTTCCAGAGTTTCGTCTCGCCGGCTGTAGCCTTCTCTGGCTCTCCTTTTTTGCCTTTACTCTGACAAAAAGCCAGCTAGCAGCAGGCTCGCCTCCATATCTGTCTTGTGTTTTTCTTGTCACATACAAATGATGTCATGGGAGTGTCGGGCCGCCTTGCTGTAAAGATCTCCCTCACTTAGGTGGTATTCAGTCGTAATGGAAAACGAACAACACCGGGGAGAGTCGAACTGAGTATGTGCTAGTGGAATTATTATTCTCAACACAGGTTCCAAGCTATGTGCCGTCCAAAATGGCAGACAAACAATGTGGCACGTGACCACTGATGTCACGTGCAACTCCTCTATATAGGGATGAGAATCCTCCGCGGATCCGAGGAATTCCTCGGATTTGATCATGTCTAGGGTCATTCTCGTGAATCGTCTAAATTCGAGGAGAAAATTTTGGGGTGGGGGGGGTCTGTTATGAGCGGCGAGTCGCTCATAACAGACGCACTGCGCAGAACGCGCTACCCAGCGAGATCAGTAATGTTATGTAACAAGGCCACTGATTGGCTGATACTTATTGAAGCAACCAATCGACGATTTTGTTATTCCTTTGTCATATCCCACACACGGAGCGAAATGCAAATGGCGGACAATTCAATCAACCGAGTTTTCCCGATTTCGTGAAAATGGTGAACCTAAAACTCACGAAAGACAACAAAGCAAGAAGACAAAGGGATAAGGAACAAGTTTTGTTGGGAATGGCTCAAAAAACCCCCAGAAACATCTCAAAATTGTGGCTACAAGGAGATCGAACTATTCGCTCGTGCTGCGTTCAAAACGATCGATGAACACGGTTAAATTCAGATGCCAGTCAAAGTTCATCACAATCGGCCCCGATTACAGCAATTAGTGATCGTTAGACACATTCCGAGGTAAGATTTTTTTCTCGTTATAAGTAATGTACTTGAGAATTTTCGCGTAATGAATTTGTTATGAAATAGCCTGTGTAAGTTGTGACGTCATGCCTGTTTTGAAACACGATAATTTGAAACACTAATTAAACATCTTTTAGGTTTTACTTACTTTCTTAGATTATCTTTCAAATATTAAAATATACTAATATGCAACTTTTTTATATTCCTAGTAACACTAACAAATGCACACATTAATAAATCAAAATGCTTGCAGAATGTCAGTATATTTTAATAAATGGGTGATGGACTTGGTGATGGAATTTTGTTAATATTTATAATTTATTTTACTTGGTTAAATTATTTTGTCTGTTCTAGAACTATGTAAATGTAATTCTGTGTCAGTTCTAGGGGCGGCTGTGGCGCAGGTGCAGTGTGACCGACTACTGATCGGAGGGTCATGGGTTCGATTCCCACTCTGTCTGAAGTCTGCATGTCAAAGTGTCCTTGAGCAAGACACTGAACCCCCAGTTGCTCCTGGTGGCCAGGCTAGCACCTGTGTGTGTATGGCAGGTCTGCCGCCATCAGTGTGTGAATGTGTGCGTGAATGGGTGGATAGCAAGATCTGTAAAGCGCTTTGGTCATCCAGAGATGAGAAAAAGCGCTATATAAGTGAACGCCATTTACCATTCTTAACATATTAACCACTTGCACTCCGGGCAATTTTCCTAAAAATGCCAAAAAATAACGTGCCCAAAGTAAATCGAAAGCTGTTATTCAACCCTTTGCAGCATCTTCATGGGGTTGGTCTCATTTAAAAGAAAACACTTTGAATTTTTTGGCAAAAAAAACATAATCTCTCTACATGCTCCGGCCACTGAGTTACAGTCATCTAAACATACTGAACTTGAAGAAAAAAAAATTGGACACAGTGTTTTTTTGGATACAAATGCTTGTAAATAACACACAGCTGTCCGATCCGGCTGGAAAATGCAACAGAAATGTAGAACCAAGTGTTATCCAGCTGAGATCCAAATTTGGTAACAATACCACAAAAAATGAATAATTTACACAGCTTTGTTATCAGGCTGTTCCCAGGCGTTTTGGAACTGTGCCAAATTGTGCCAAATGGCACAGTTTGGAAAAATGTCTGTAACTTTTGAATAATTCAATGTAGAATCTTCATTTTAGGCTCTAATGAAAGGTCACACTCAGGGCTGTGTCTGTGTGTGTGTGTGGGGGCGGGGGGTCGTCCCCCCCCCCGCTACCAAGGACCAAATTCGGCCCTCGCTACATGACGGATTACACTCCTTGCATGTTTTCACAGCGGCTCCCCCCCCCCCTTCGCTACTGTGTGTGTGTGTGTGGGGGGGGGGGGAACCGTGAACGGACCGTGAACGCCCCCCCCCCCCCTCGCTACAGAAGAGGGCCATCGCTACATGATGGAATAGACTGATATGCTTCCCCCCGCGGACCAGGGGGCGTTCGGACCGTGAACGCCCCCCCCCGCTCCTCTTCTGCAGCGGGGGGGGGGGGGGGGTCTTAACGGTCCGAACACAGCAAATGAACCGTTTATCGCGGCGCACGCACTTCGTACTTCGTGCGCAGTACAGTTGTAATTTACCGATTGGTCAAAAGTCATTTTTGGATTACAGTTTTCAGGGATAAATAATAATTTAGCTTATAACACCTTACCTCTTCACAGCAGCAGAGTCGTGGCGAACATCTCTTCCCCCATTGTCAGACGAACGCGACGCTGCTCCGCTCGTGGATCCCGATCAAAACATAATTCCATTATTGCCGTTTTGGCGAATGATTTACGACTTTTGTCGTCGGCCTCCGTCTATTCTGCTGGAATGAGTGCAGGTCCCACTTGTGGGTGTTCTCCATGCTGCTGGGTGAGCCTGGGTCTGTAGTACATTCGTCCAGCATCCTTTGTTTTCATCTGTTGCAACAGTAAATCTCTCTTCACCCAGCCTGAATTTCTGTGCTTCAATTGGCTCCTGCGTTCACAGTAGGCGGGTCCTCTTTCCTAGATTTTCATTCATTGGCTCTTCAAGGTTTCAGAAACCCAATTCAAGGCTCTTATTAGTCAAATGAGAGATCAATCAGATGAACTAATCTGTTTGCGGCTGTCTCTGCAGTTTTTTTTTCAGTGGCGCTTGGACGCCACTACATCACCATCACCACCATCATGCGTCCAAGCGCGCACGAGGACGCCCTCCTGCGCCCTAGGACGCAGAGACTTGCCCGCCCGCGGAACAACGGAGTGCAAGTGGTTAAATAGTAGTAAAATATAATTTAGTATTATTACATCAACATACCATTCAGATATCATAAATTTAAACATGTGATGCAGCAGCAGATTAAAAAGGTAAACTATAAATGCATTTGTACTTACTTCTAACTTTAAATATAAGACCACATTTGAGCATTCTAAAACACCAGATTTCGTTAGCTTCTGGGGGGCATTGCTCCCCAGACCCCCCACCAAGGCTCCGCCTTGGATCTGGCTTGGGGGACGCAGGCCTAACTAAGACCCCCGGCTTAGTTTCCTCTTTTTTTCCCAAACCCCATTCTCATCCCTGTCTATAAGTTAAGGTTTAATGGGAATTTGAAAAGCTAGGCTTGTATGTTTCCCATTTTTCTCCAGTATCGATCCAGTCTTGCTTTGAAGGTGACAATAGTAGGAGTGTTTATGATATGGTTTGGCAGATGATTCCAGGCATTAACTATTCTTTGGGAGAAAAAAGTTCTTCCAGATTTCTAGTCCTTTATTCATTTGTTTCTTTAATAATTTTTGTTGGTGCCCTCTTGTTAGTCCAGAAAATGATCTTACAAAGAATTTGCCTTCATCCAACTTTTCCCACCCGTGCAGGATCTTGTGGGCCTCTATGAGGCCTCCACGGAGTCTTCGTTGCCTCAACGTGTCGAGGCTCAAACATTTCAGGCGTCCTTCATATGACAGGGTCTTCATTTCTGGCACTAGCTTTGTGGCACGTCGTTGGACTCTTTCAAGAATATCGATGTCCTTCTGATAGAGTGGGCACCAGGCCTGGATGCAGTATTCCAGGTGAGGTCCAGCATATGCCAAGGCTACGGCAGATACATTGATGCCTGCTGTAGCGATTCGTCCAACCCCCTTGGTAGTGGAAAAAAGTGTACATGAGGGGATTTTTGGTCACTTTTGCCAGCGATCATATCACCTCAGATCACCTACTGATGACTCTTAAAGCCAACATTGTATCTGTGTTCCTCTTTCCCGTCCTGAAACCGTCCTGCTGCGCAGTGACTGGGGATGAATAGCATCAAACTATATCATATCTATATGAAAAACAGCCAAATGTGGTGTTTTCAGATTTAAAACTGCACAGTTAAAACATTTCCACATCCCCAGGCTTGGTTGTCCGTCTGAAATCGCAGGTCTGCTTCTGAAGAGGCTCTGTGGTCTCGTGGGTCTTCACACGGAACAACAACACGGAGCACACCTGCACACAAACATCAAAGATCAAAACGGCGGGAGCAAAAAGCCTTTCAGGCGTCAGATCAACGGAGCGTGACGCGCCGCCTCTGATTCGCCGTTCACCTTTGTTCTCCTCAAAGACCCCTGCAGAACTTTGAAATCCTCCAGGGTCACTTTGACTTTTCCCTGCTGGTCTTGGGGTTGATTTTTGAGCAAGTCGCTGCGACTGGCATGTGGGGGCCTGAACCAGCGAGGGTTGGATAATCTGTTCCACTTCACTGATGGGAGGGGAGCGGCTACATCTGCAGGTGGAGGGAGCGGAGCGTTGACGTGAACCTGGAGCGGTTTCAAATCACACAGCAGCCAGAGGTCTCCAGGTTTAGGAGGGGGCGGTAAAACTTTCTAAATCATGTTACAGAATTAGAAATAAAATGACTTCTAAGCAGAAATGGAAACAAATTCTTAGACATTTTCAACTTTTTTTCTCATGAATTTTCTAATTTTTCCCTTGGAATTTGCAACATTTTTCTCTATTTGCAACTTTTTTTCTTGAAAATGTGCAGCTTTTCCCTGTAAATTTGCTATTTTTTTTCCTGTGTATCTGCAACTTTCTTTTGTAAATTTGCCACTTTTTTCTTAGATTACTGACTTTTTTGAAAATTGCAAATTTTCCTTTAAATTTGCAACCTTTTCCTGTAAATTTGCAACTTTTTTCATAGATCTGACTTTTTTACAAACTTGTAACTTTTTCTCATATATTTGCAAATTTTTTTCATAAATTTGCAACTTTTTTCTTGTAAATTTTCAATTTTTATTTTTTTTTGCAAATGTGCAACTTTTTTCCTGTACGTTTGCACATTTTTTTGTAAATTTGCCACTTCATGAATTTGGCTTTTTCACAAATTTGTAACTTTTTCTCATGTATTTGCAACTTTTTCCTTTAAATTTGTAACTTTTTTCTTGTAAATTTGCAGCTTTATCCTGTAAATTTGTAACGTTTTTTGTAAATTTGATTTTTTACAAACTTGTGACTTTTTTGCATTTTTTTTTCATAAATTTGCAACTTTTTCTTGTAAATTTTCAACTTTATTTTTTTGCAAAATTGCAACTTTTTTCCTGTATGTTTGCAAATTTTGTGTAAATTTGCCACTTCATAAATTTGACTTTTTTTTTTTTTTTTTTACAAATTTGTAACTTTTTCTCATGTATTTGCAACTTTTTTCTTTAAATATGCAACTTTTTCCTGTAAATTTTTCATGTTTTTCATAGATTTGTGACTTTTTTTTACAAACTTGTAACTTTTGCTCACATATTTGTAAGTTTTTTTCATAAATTTGCAACTTTTTTCTTGTAAATTTTCAACTTTTTTTTTTTTGCAAATGCGCAACTTTTTTCCTGTACGTTTGCACATTTTGTGTAAATTTGCCACTTCATAAATTTGACTTTTTTACAAATTTGTAACTTTTTCTCATGTATTTGCAACTTTCCTTTAAATTTGTAACTTTTTTCTTGTAAATTTTCAAGTTGTTTTTTTTTTTGCAAATGCGCAACTTTTTTCCTGTACGTTTGCACATTTTGTGTAAATTTGCCACTTCATGAATTTGACTTTTTTACAAAGTTGTAACTTTTTCTCATGTATTTGCAACTTTCCTTTAAATTTGTAACTTTTTTCTTGTAAATGTTCAACTTTTTTTTTTGCAAATGCGCAACTTTTTTCCTGTACGTTTGCACATTTTGTGTAAATTTGCCACTTCATGAATTTGACTTTTTTTCAAATTTGTAACTTTTTCTCATGTATTTGCAACTTTTTCCTTTAAATTTGTAACTTTTTTCTTGTAAACTTGCAGCTTTTTCCTGTAAATTTGTAACGTTTTATGTAAATTTGATTTTTTTACAAACTTGTAATTTTTTTGCAATTTTTTTTCATAAATTTGCAACTTTTTCTTGTAAATTTTCAACTTTTTTTTTGCAAATGTGCAACTTTTTTCCTGTATGTTTGCAAATTTTGTGTAAATTTGCCACTTCATAAATTTGACTTTTTTTTTTTAAATTTGTAACTTTTTCTCATGTATTTGCAACTTTTTCCTTTAAATATGCAACTTTTTCCTGTAAATTTGTCATGTTTTTCATAGATTTGTGACTTTTTTTTACAAACTTGTAACTTTTGCTCATATATTTGTAAATTTTTTTCATAAATTTGCAACTTTTTTCTTGCAAATTTTCAACTTTTTTTTGCAAATGTGCAACTTTTTTCCTGTACGTTTGCAAATTTTGTGTAAATTTGCCACTTCATGAATTTGACTTTTTTTTTTTTTACAAATTTGTGACTTTTTCTCATGTATTTGCAACTTTTTCCTTTCAGTATGCAACTTTTTTTCTTGTAACTTTTCAACTTTTTTGCAAATTTGCAACTTTTTCCTGCAAATTTGCAATGTTTATGTAGATGCTGGTTGAATTTTTATGTAATTAAACTAATTTGTTGTTCTGTTTTTTAAAAAAATATTTTTAATTTGGCAAATTTTTATTCTTGCAAATTTGCACCTAATTTAATTTATGCATTTGTACCTCATGCTAAATTTGTGAATACCCCCCACCCCCATTAAAAAATAATAAATCACTACTGGATATAGAATATAGATTTTTGTTGTCTGAGCTCTTTAATATCGCCTCAGACTTTTCTGACTTAAACTGTATTTAGGAGCGTGAGCACACAGTCGGACAGTAGTTGGACAGATTTGGAGCAGACTCTGATGGAGGACGGCAGCTGGTGCCGACAGGACTGAAGTTCAACATTAGCAACACGGTGCTCAGACATGCTGGACAAACAGCTGGGCTTCCTAGACCGACTCAACAGAGATGAGCAGCAGGCACAAAGACTTCTTACACCCACATCCCAAATGTAAGGGCAATAAAGTTGGACATTTATCAAGAAAAAAGTCCCAAACTTACGAGGAAAAAGTTGCAAATTTATGGGAATTAAATTGCAAGTTTATGGGAACAAAGTTGCAAAGTTATGGGAAAAAAGTTGCAATTTCATGAGGAAAAAGTTGCAAATTTATGAGGAAGATTTGTACATCTGTGAGCAAAAACTTTCAAATTTTTAGAAAAAAATTGCAAATTTCATAGAAAAATGTAAATTTACTAGAGAAATATCACAATTTTTTGAGGGAAAAAAACAGCATTTCTGAGAAAAAAGTGACAAATGTATGAGCAAAAAGTTGCAAATTTCATAGGAAAATACTGCAAATTCATAAGAAGAAATTATAGAGAAAGTTGCAACTTCATGAGGAAAAGAGTTGTACATCTGTGAGGAAAAATTTGCTAATTTTTAGAGAAATGTTGCAAATTTCATAGAAAAATGTTGCAAATTTGCAAGAGAAAAATCACAAATTTTTGAGAGAAACCCTCCCAAAATTTCTGAGAAAACAGTTACAAATCTATGAGAAAAAATTATGGGAAAAAAGTCACAAATATGAGAAAAATGTTGCAAATATGTGAGAAAAAATATATCAAATTTTTAGAAAAAAAAAAGTTGCAAATTTCATTCTTTTCTTTATTTTGGATAGATTAAAAGTACAGATTAAAAGAAACAGAATAATATAACAAAGGGGGAAAGAAAATCCAACAAGGTCAAATTAGACAATAACTCCTCTGATTATACAATTCAACATAAGTTATCCGAAATGGGTGATGGCTGAAGCCGCAGCTTATATTGCATTCATAGAAAAATGTTGTAAATTTGCAATAGAAAAATAACATTTTTTGTGGAAACCCCCCCCCAAAAAATTTCTGAGAAAAAAGTTTGCAAAAACTATAAGGAAAAAGTTTCTGTTTAGAATTGGTGGTTCCGAGTCATTTTACTGATTTCTGTAAGCTGACAGAGGGAAGTTTATGATGGCGCTGCAGACCTGATGAAAACATCTCTCTGTAGCAGACTTTATTAGAACGTTTTGAACTAGCAGAGAGTGAATGTAGCAGGAAGCTAACAGGGCTGATTGTTCGTCGCAGCAGCAGTGGTTGGTCGTGAGTCAGAGAACAGACAGTCAGTCGTGTCACATTTTACTGCTCTAACAGGAAAAAAAAAAAACCCTCACAGATGCCCCCATTGATCGCCGTGATAGAGGAGGATCTCTGTGGTCGGGCACAGCGCTTCTTTTGTTGGAGAGGAAGTGGACAGCTGCTCATTCCCGACCCCCGATGGCATGTATGGATGCTCCAAGCGGCATAACAGACCGCCGCACATGTGGAGGTTAGACGGGGACGGGAGGTTGGTTTTTTGGCTCTGGCTGGGGGGAGCCGCTGCGGAGTGGAGGTTCTCGGGTTACTCTTCTGACCATTCTCCTGACTCCCTGGTCAGATGTGTTGTGAGGAGCTCCTGTGCGTGGCCGGACGATGGTAGACTGAAGTTCCTTCCTTCCTGCATTTTGCAGCAATCGGGTTGTGAAGGTCTTGGGAGAGCTCTTGGCTTTTACCCACCATGAGATGTTTCTTGCATAATGTAATTGCTGTAATTTCCTGTAATTTCCCAGTTTGTGATCAATGAAGTACATCTATTTACATAAACACCTTGGTAACAAAAAATCTTTTCATAGTCACTCATGAAGATGGCTAGACGTCGGCGTAATGCCGACGTCTAGCCAACGTGCAAACCACCTCTGTAAGATGTATTTCTGACGCTAACTTGCTGACATTGGGCAGATATATTTGTCTTTTATTGGGTTGTATTTTATTTATTTCTGGGTGTTGGAGTCGTTTTTGCCGGGAAAGAACTTAAGGGGTTTTTTTTTCTCCTCATGTGATTATGATTTTGTTTTTGTTTTTTTTGTTTTTTTGTCTTCTGGTGAATTTGTGACTTTTTTCAAGTAAATTTTCAACTTTTTTACAGCATTTTTTCCTGCAAAATTGACTTTTCCCCTCACAGCTGTACTGCTTTTTTCTGTCAAACTTTCTTTTTTTAGAACTGTTTGTTTTTAAAGTGTGACTGTTTGTCATAAAATGTGGACATTTTCGCAGATTTGTACAGTAGCTGTTTTCCTCATACATTTGTTGCTTTTTTCATATATTTGTGATTTTTTTCTTATCAATTTGCACATTTTTTTCCTAATTTTGTAGAAATTACTCTGACTTTTTTCCCCATTTTCATGTTTGAGCTTTTTTGTAAATAAAATGTCTGTTCTAGTTTTTCTTGCTAATTTGCAAACTTTCTTCATAAAGTTTATTTTTGCATATGACAGTTTATCATAAACTTTATAAGTCCCAAACTTGATTAAAAAAATAAGGAAAAAAAAATCACAAATACAGTGCATCCAGAAAGTATTCACAGTGCTTCACTTTTTCCACATTTTGTTATGTTACAGCCTTATTCCAAAAGGGATTAAATTCATTTTTTTCCTCAAAATTCTACACACAATATCCTATAATGATGACATGAAAAAAGTTTTTTTTTGAGATTTTTGGAAATTTATTAAAAATAAAAAACTAAGAAATCACATGGACATAAGTATTCACAGCCTTTGCCATGAAGCTCAAAATTGAGCTCAGGTGCATCCTGTTTCCACTGATCATCCTTGAGATGTTTCTACAGCTTCATTGGAGTCCACCTGTGGTAAATTCAGTTGATTGGACAGGATCTGGAAAGGCACACATCTGTCTATATAAGGTCCCACAGTTGACAGTGCATGTCAGAACACAAACCAAGCATGAAGTCAAAGGAATTGTCTGTAGACCTCTGAGACAGGATTGTCTCGAGGCACAAATCTGGGGAAGGGTACATAAAAATTTCTGCTGCTTTAAAGGTCCCAATGAGCACAGTGGCCTCCATCATCCGTAAATGGAAGAAGTTCAGAACCACCAGGACTCTTCCTAGAGCTGGCTGGCTGTCTAAACTGAGTGATCAGGAGAGAAGGGACTTAGGGAGGTGACCAAGAACCCGATGGTCATTCTGTCAGAGCTCCAGCGGTCCTCTGTGGGGAGAGGAGAACCTTCCAGAAGGACAACCATCTGTGCAGTAATGCAGCAATCAGGCCTGTATGGTAGAGTGGCCAGACAGTAGCCACTCCTTAGTAAAAGGCACCTGAAGGACTCTCAGACCATGAGAAACAAAATTCTCTGGTCTGATGAGACAAAGATTGAACTCTTTGGCTTGAATACCAGGCGTCATGTTTGGAGGAAACCAGGCACCGCTCATCATCAGGCCAATACCATCCCTATAGTGAAGCATGGTGGTGGCAGCATCATGCTGTGGGAATGTTTTTCAGCGGCAGGAACTGGGAGACTAGTCAGGATAGAGGGAAAGATGAATGTAGCAATCTACAGAGACATCCTGGATGAAAACCTACTCCAGAGTGCTCTTGAACTCGGACTGGGGCGACGGTTCATCTTTCAAAAGGACAACGACCCTAAGCAGACAGCCAAGATATCAAAGGGGTGGCTTCAGGACAACTCTGTGAATGTCCTTGAGTGGCCCAGCCAGAGACCAGACTTGAATCCAGTTGAACATCTCTGGAGAGATCTGAAAATGGCTGTGCATCAACCCTTCCCATCCAACCTGTTGGAGCTTGAGAGGTGCTGCAAAGAGGAATGGGCCAAACTGCCCAAAGATAGGTGTGCCAAGCTTGTGGCATCATATCCAAAAAGACTTGAGGCTGTAATTGCTGCCAAAGGTGCATCAACAAAGTATTGAGCAAAGGCTGTGAATACTTAGGTACATGTGATTTCTTAGATTTTTATTTTTAATAAATTTGGAAAAGTCTCAAAAAAAACTTTTTTCATGTTGTCATTATGGGGTATTGTGTGTAGAATTTTGAGGAAAAAAATGAATTTAATCCCTTTTGGACTAAGGCTGTAACATAACAAATGTGGAAAAAGTGAAGCACCGTGAATACTTACTGGACGCACTGTATGTTGAAAAACCCACAAAAAGCAACAAATGTATGAGAAAATAGCTACAAATCTGCAAAAATGTCCAAAATTTATGATATTTAAAAACAAATAATTCTAAAAAAAAAAGTTGCAAATTTGACAGAAAAAAGAAGCACAGCTGTGAGGGGAAAAAGTCAGTGTTTTGCAGAAAATATGCTGTAAAAAAAAGTTGAAAATTTACTCAAAAAAAGTCAAAAATCCAGCAGAAGATAATCACATGAAGAAAAAAACCATGATTTCTTTCCCAGCCAAAACGACTCGTACACCCAGAAATGAATAAGACAGACGTCCCAAAATCCCAGCCACCACGGTGGAGGAGGTAAAAAATAAAATCCTGCTGAGTCAGCATCTCTGTGCTGATCCTGTACAAATAAATGGAGCTAAAGAATCGGGGGGGGGGGGGGGGATCAGTGGATTCTCTTTAATCGCATCTGCACATGTGCCACCATGCATTAGCGTGACGGGCTAATGCTAATGGGAAAACAAACTCCCGTGCTCACAGCCAAGACAGGAGTGAGCCAATGAACGGATGCCGGTGTGAAAATCTCAGGTCTGCAGAGTCGGCAAAGGATCAAAGGGGAGCTGCGAGCCGTTATGAGCCAGAGGGTCTGCAACCTGCGGCTCCACAGCTATGCGAGGTTCTGCCGCCAAAATGTGCTGCCTGCATACGGATGTGACAAAAAACCCAAAAAGGACAGGAAAAAATGACTGATTTACAGGAACAAAATGTCACAGATTTAAAAGAAAAATGCATCAAATTAACATGAAAAGTCACAACTTGCAAATTTATGAAAAAAGTCACAAATTTTTCAGAAAAAAAATTATAAGGAAAAAAATTGCAATTATTTAGTAAAAAGGTGAAAATTTACAGGAAAATGTTGCGAATGTTTTAGGAAAAGCTGCAATTTTTTGAGAAAAAGTTGCAAATTTATGAGGAAAAAAGTCAACTTTTTAAGAAAAATTTTGTAAATGTGAGAAAGTTTCACATTTATGAGGAAAAAGTTGTAAATCTAGAAAAAAAAATGGCAAATTCATGAAAAGTCGGATTTTCAGAAAAAAGCTTGAAAACTTATGAGAAAAAAATTGCAATTTTTTACAAAAAAGTTGAAAATTTACAGGAAAAACCTTGCCCTTTTTTTTAGAAGTTGCAAATTTATGAGGAAAAAAATTGCTGGGTTTTTTTTTTGTTTTGTTTTTTTTAGAAAAGTTGAAAATTTACAAGGAAAAAGTAACTCAAGAAAAAAAATGCAATTTTTTTTTTAGAAAAAGTTTCAAATTTGTTAGAGAAAAAGTTGCAAATCTACAAAAAAAACTGCAAATTTTTGAGAAAAAAGTCATAATTTTAAAATTTATCAGAAAGTTGCAAGTCTGTGAGAAAAAAGTTGAAAATGAGGAAAAACTTGCAAATTTCCAAGAAAAGAGCAACAATAACAGCAAACTGACAACCAAACCAAGCTCATACTGTATTTTTTAATGCCCAGCACTGACGCAGCAGCAGCAGCATTGCCAGCTTGGATGACACATCAACAGTTACTGGCAAGTTTTAAATGGAAATATCCATCCAATAAATAATTTAGTCAAGTCACAACATCACAGCACGACCCCCCCCCCCCCTTCCCCGACATGGAACGCCGACTACTGTCTCAGGAGAGTTTTCGGTGGAGGTCAGCGTCTGGTTCTTTAGTGCCACGAACAAACGAGGGCGCTCCATTGTGACGTTAACAAAGAGAGGGAGCGTGCCGTTTACCAGTGCCGACATTCCTTGTGTGCACCAACAGGGGAATCCTATGGATTGTTTGGGGGGGGGGGGGGTGTTGCCCTTTTAAGACTTTTCAGGCTTTTCAATGATGTTCATCTGCCCTCCTATCACTGAAGAAAGAGCAGCAGTAAAACAGTAGAGTTATAACAATTAAATGGATCTTTTCTCATAATTTTGCAGGTTTTTAGGGGACAGTTTTATTTAAAAAAAGACATTTTTCCACAAAATTTTTTTTCTAGTAAATTTGCAATTTTTTCCTGATAAATTTGCAACTTTTTCCTCAAACTGCAACATTTTCCTGTAAATTTTCATTTTTTTTTCTAAAAAAAAAAAAATAGCAATTTTTTCCTCATAAATTTTCAGGGTTTTCTGAAAAATATGTGAACTTTCCTCATAAATTTGCAATTTTTTTTGTATATTTGCAACTTTTTTCTCATAACTGCGACTTTCTTAAAAAATTGTGACTTTTTCTTATGAATTAGCATTTTTTTTCTTGTAAATTTGCAACTTTTTCCTCAGGAATTGCAACTTTTTCTCAAAAATTTACAAAATTTTCCTATAAATTTTGAATTTTTTTCAACAAATGTAGCCACTTTTTCTCATAAATTGTAGTTTTTTTTTCCTGAAAAATTTGTTCCTTTTTTCCTCATAAATTTGCAACTTTTTGCTTAAAAAATTGTGACTTTTTTCCTCTCATAAATTTGGCGACATTTTTGCAAAAATTTGCAACTTTTTCCTCAAAAAACTGCAACATTTTTCTTGTAAATTTTCAACTTTTTCTAAAAAAAAAAATGGCAATTTTTTTCCTCATAAATTTTCTGAGTTTTTCTGAAACAAAAAATGACTTTTTCCTCATAAATTTGCAATTTCTTTTCTTGTAGATTTACAACTTTTTTCTCATAAATTTTCATCTTTTTTCTTGTAAATTTCAATTTGTTCTGGATAAATTTGCAACTTTTTCCTCAAAAAACTGCAAAATTTTCCTGTAAATTTTAATTTTTTTCTAAAAAAAAAATAGCAATTTTTTCCTCATAAATTTTCAGTTTTTTTTCTGAAAAATTTGTGACCTTTTCTCAAATTTGCAATTTTTTTGTAGATTTGCAGCTTTTTTCTCATAAATTTTCAACTTTTTCTTCAAATTTTTTTGACTTTTTTCCTCTTAAATTTGCAATTTTGTTCTCAAATTGCAACGTTTTCTCAGAAATTTGCAACACTTTTCCTATAAATTTTGAACTTTTTTCTAAAAAATTTGCAATTTTTTCTCATAAATAATTTAATTTTTTCTTGAAAAATTTGTTCCTTTTTTTCTCATAAATTTTTATGTATTTATTTTTTGGGGGGGATACTTTATTGATCCCCAGAGGGGAAATTGAGGACATCCACCTGTATGGATGAAGCAGCCACGGTACGGCGCTATCCCTTAACCATTCACACACACATTCACACCTAGGGCCACTTTAGAGTCTCCACTTAACCTAATCTGCATGTTTTTGGTCTGTGGGAGGAAACCGGAGAAATCCCGGAGTAAATCCACGCAGATACGGGTAGAACATGCAAACTCCACACAGATCACTGTTGGTCAGGGGCTGGGATTGAACCAGGGATCCCATGGCCAAAGGTGAGTTGCTGTGCTGCCGCAGCGCTAACCACTGTGCCACCGCACTTTTTCTCAAAAAATTTGCAACATTTTTCTAAAAAAATTACGTTTTTTCGTTTAAATTTTCAACTTTTTTCTTGTAAATTCACAACTCTCATCTGGATGCTGCTTAAATGTTTATTCTGTGATTAAATTGTAATTTGTAACTTTTTTCTTTTAAATTTGCACCTTTTTTCATAAATTTATATTTTTTAACTAAATGATTCTGATTCACTAAGCAACTTTAGTGACTCAGAAGAGCGGACTGGTGGGTCAAGACCGTGAGAAGACGTAGCTAATCTCCCAAATTTCTTCTGCGCCTCAGCTAATCCATAAATGTGCGCCGCACATGTGTGCGCCCGTTCCCACCGGCTACCGTCAGACAAACAGGGCCATCAATAATCAGCATGTCAGAGCCAAAGCTCCTGTAAACCTGCGCAGTTTAGCTTTTATTAATATTCTGAGCTTAAGAGTCAGTATAAACAGTGACACAACCAACCAAACATACAGCTAAGACTTAGACGGTCTGCATAAATTCTCCAGATTCTCGGCTAATCCTCCACAAATAGAACAGAGGTGGGGGAATTCTGCTCATTAAACCTCCAGCTGTTGGTCCTGAGGAGGAAGACAAACTCTGCTGGAACCAGCAGCCGTAAACTTGAAGGATCAGCAACGGGTGGGAAAAAAAAAGTTTATGAATCACTAAGAAAATGGCCATAAACATGCAGGTTTACCGGCCTCACACAGAAAGGTAGAAGACCTCTGTGGAGACGTTCTGCTTGGTCAGGGAAAGGTCAGTGCCATGGTAACGCCATGAAAAGATCTAGTCTGAGAAGTGTAGTAGACCACAGAGTCCTTAAATGGTCCGTGTCGTGCTCCTTTTCCTCATGTTGACACACCTCCCAGAGGGGTTAATGAAACTTCTGTGGTCAAAGCGCCTCAGGGTTCAATGACCACAGTACCCTTTACCACACGGAGAAGGCGCGCTCCTCAAAATGGGCTGTTTTACAGCTTATTGCTGTAAATGCTAATGAGCCCCAGTTCACCCCACCCTTCTTCCTTTTTGTGTAAATTTGCAACTTTTCCTTGTAATTTTTAAACATTTTTCTCAAATATTTGCAACTTTTTTCTTGTAAATTTTTAACTTTTTCTCAAAAATTTTTAACTTTATTCTTGTATTTTTTTTTCTTTTTTTCCAAACTTTGCAACTTTTTTCTGGTATGTTTTAAACATTTGTCTCAAAAATTTGCAACTTTATGGTAATTTTTAAACATTTTTCTCAAATATTTGCAGCTTTTTTCTTATAATTTTTTAACTTTTTTTCTCAAAAATTTGCAACTTTTTTGTCAAATATTTGCAGCATTTTTTCTCATAGACTTTAAACTTTTTTTCTCCCAAATTTCCGACTATTTTCTCTCAAAAATTTTCAAGTTGTGTTTGGAAAATTTGCAACTATTTTCTACAAATTTGCAACCTCTTTCTCAAGGTTTTGCAACTTTTTTCTTCTTAAATTTGCAACTTTTTTCTGCTGAATTTGCAGTTTTTTCTTGTAAATTTGCAACTTTCTAGCAATTTTGCAACTTTTTTCTCAAAAATTTACAACATTTTATCCCCCTCCGGTTAAAGCCCAAAGGGGTCAAGGACCGAAGTGAGATGGTG
Source organism: Pholidichthys leucotaenia (assembly GCA_020510985.1). Lineage (NCBI taxonomy): Eukaryota > Metazoa > Chordata > Actinopteri > Cichliformes > Pholidichthyidae > Pholidichthys > Pholidichthys leucotaenia. The sequence goes on from CM035846.1 coordinate 12,276,754, forward strand.
TTATGGATCAGTCCGTCCAGCCGGCCATCCATCTGTCCCACTTTTGTGAAATCAACTCCTTCAACAGTTTTGTTCCGACTGTTTTGAAACTTGGTACCATGATTTGCTATAGTCTGATGATGTGTATATTGCACTTTGGTTCTGATCGGATGATTTTTGCAGGAATTGTAGCCCCTGACCGACGACCTCCTGTTTCACCTCACTTCATAGAGAGTAACTGTCTTGTGAAATCAACTCCTCCTACAGTTTTGTTCCAATTGTTTTGAAACTTGGTACCATGGTTTGATATATACCGAGGGTCTACATATTGCAATTTCACTCTCATTGGATGACCTTGAGGTCAAAGGTCAGGTCAGATTTTTTTCTCTAAATCTTCTAAACACAGTAACTACTGAAAGAAATGATGTAGGCTTTTCAAATCAATACAGTAGTTGTATCTAATACACATCTTGGATGAAATCCACCCTCACCTAACTATGGGTTTGAGGTCAAGGGGTCAAAGGTTCAAAGTTAACATTGCAGTTGCACTATGGTAAATGCTACATTTACTATTACTATAACACGAGTAAAGCTAGGGCCACAAAACCTGGTACACAGGTTCACCTTGGGATCCTGAACTCTGACTATGGGTTTGGGGTCAAAAGGTCAAGATTAACATTCCCTATGCCTTATTACTGTACAACGAGTAAAGTTAGGGTCACCAAACTTGGTACACAGGTTCACCCTGTGACCCTGAAGTGTAACTATGGTTTTGGGATTGCAAGGTCAAAGGTCAACATCAAAATGGCTTATAAACTACTGTATATCTCAACAACAAAGAAAGCTAGGGTCACCAAACTTGCTACTCAAGTTCACCTTTGAATCCTGACCTCTGACTATGGGTTTGGGGTCAAAAGGTCAAAGGTCAAGGTTGGCACTCCTATGATTTCTTACTATAGAACTGTAAAGCTCTTTAGGGTCACCATACTTGCTACACAGGTTCACCTTGGGATCCTGATCTACAACTATGGGTTGTATACTTTGTTGTATATTCATGGATGATGGATTTAGCATAATTTGGTCTGCCACAGTAATTACTGTGGAAAAAAAAAACTGCTCTCTGTCAGTAAGTATTGGGATCTTCAAAGAAAACAGAGGCGGGGGATATTTCACTCGCCTCAGAGTGTTTTTGTTTCTTGTAGATTTCAAATGTTTCTTTTAACCCTTAGCATTCCAGACAGTTTCCCTAAATTTGTCATACGCATGGAAAATCAAATTTTTCTTCATTGAATGGCAGTGGAAAATTTGAAACATCCTACCAGTGGAAGACCAGAATTTTAAGAGGTTAAAGCTTCATGTGTTTTAAATAGTTGTCTTTTGTAGCTTGATTAAAAAAATTATTAAAATGAGTGGCACTTATGTTTAGAACTGGTGTGATTATTCAAACAGTCCTTATAAAGAAATCATGGGTCAGCGAACCTCTGCAGTATCTGTATGATACACCTAGAAACAAAATATTCATTGTTTGGCAAGGAAGTTTATTTGTATAGCACATTTCATGTACAAGACAATTCAGTGTTTTACGTAAGACATTAGATTACATCAAGTTGCAAAAGAAAAGTGTAAAATAATTTAAAATCAAACTAAAAAATAAAGAGAAACAGAAACAAGCTAAAATGGGATAAGACGGATAAAGTCCCAGTACATTATGGGAGATTAACAGTTGTTCCACTGAAAGGCCGTGGCAAATAGGAAAGTTTGTAACGTGGATTTGAAGCAGCTGAGAGTTTCAGCAGCCCTGATGCTTTCTGGGAGTTTGTTCCACATGTGAGGAGCATAAAAACTGAACGCTGCCTCACCATGTTTGGTTCTAACTCTGGGCACAGACAGTAGACCTGACCCTGATGACTTGAGGGCTCTGGGTGGTTCATAACGGACCAGAAGATCTGAGATGTATTTTGGCCCTAAACCATTCAGAGCTTTATAAACCAACAGTAGTATTTTGAACTCTATTTTTTGACAGACAGGAAGCCAGTGTAAAGATCTGAGGACTGGAGTTACAGTGGGGCAAAAAAGTATTTAGTCAGCCAATAATTGTGCAAGTTCTCCCACTTAAAAGATGAGAGAAGTCTCCAATTTTCATCATAGGTATACCTCAACTATGAGAGACAAAATGAGGAAAAAAAAAAAATCCAGAAAATCACATTGTCTGATTTTTAAAGAATTTATTTGCAAATTATGGTGGAAAATAAGTATTTGGTCACCTACAAACAAGCAAGATTTCTGGCTCTCACAGACCTGTAACTTCTTCTTCAAGAGGCTCCTCTACCCTCCACTCGTTACCTGTATTAATGGCACCTGTTTGAACTTGTTATCAGTATAAAAGACACCTGTCCACAACCTCAAACAGTCAGACTCCACAAACTCCACTATGGCTAAGACCAAAGAGCTGTCAAAGGACACCAGAAACAAAATTGTAGACCTGCACCAGGCTGGGAAGACTGAATCTGTAATAGGTAAGCAGCTTGGTGTGAAGAAATTAACTGTGGGAGCAATTATTAGAAAATGGAAGACATACAAGACCACTGATAATCTCCCTCGATCTGGGGCTCCACGCAAGATCTCACCCCGTGGGGTCAAAATGATCACGAGAACGGTGAGCAAAAATCCCAGAACCACACCGAGGGGCCTAGAGAATGACCTGCAGAGAGCTGGGACCAAAGTAACAAAGGCTACCATCAGTAACACACTACGCCGCCAGGGACTCAAATCCTGCAGTGCCAGACGTGTCTCCCTGCTTAAGCCAGTACATGTCCAGGCCCGTCTGAAGTTTGCTAGAGAGCATTTGGATGATCCAGAAGAGGATTGGGAGAATGTCATATGGTCAGATGAAATCAAAATAGAACTTTTTGGTAAAAACTCAACTTGTCGTGTTTGGAGGAGAAAGAATGCTGAGTTGCATCCAAAGAACACCATACCTACTGTGAAGCATGGGGGTGGAAACATGATGCTTTGGGGCTGTTTTTCTGCAAAGGGACCAGGACGACTGATCCGTGTAAAGGAAAGAATGAATGGGGCCATGCATCGTGAGATTTTGAGTGAAAACTCCTTCCATCAGCAAGGGCATTGAAGATGAAACGCGGCTGGGTCTTTCAGCATGACAATGATCCCAAACACACCGCCCGGGCAATGAAGGAGTGGCTTCGTAAGAAGCATTTCAAGGTCCTGGAGTGGCCTAGCCAGTCTCCAGATGTTAACCCCATAGAAAATCTTTGGAGGGAGTTGAAAGTTGATGTTGCCCAGCGACAGCCCCAAAACATCACTGCTCTAGAGGAGATCTGCATGGAGGAATGGGCCAAAATACCAGCAACAGTGTGTGAAAACCTTGTGAAGACTTACAGAAAACGTTTGACCTCTGTCATTGCCAACAAAGGGTATATAACAAAGTATTGAGATGAACTTTTGTTGTTGACCAGATACTTATTTTCCACCATAATTTGCAAATAAATTCTTTAAAAATCAGACTATGTGATTTTCTGGATTTTTTTTTTTCCTCATTTTGTCTCTCATAGTTGAGGTATACCTACGATGAAAACTGGAGACCTCTCTCATCTTTTAAGTGAGAGAACTTGCACAATTGGTGGCTGACTAAATACTTTTTTACCCCACTGTATATGATCCACTTTCTTGGTCTTAAGGTGCCTTCAGACCAAACACGAACGGGCTAATTTTTCGCGTGGCATGATTACATTTTAACTCAATGTAAACACATAAAGAGACATGAATTCACCATCTGAGTGAGTTGCAGACAGGCGAAGTTGCCTTTATAACTTCTGCAGCTGTGTTCAAGCTGCTGTGAAAATCCCCAAAACACTGTCATGCTTAGGTTTACATTATCCAGTGGGTCTCACCTTAAAAAATTGTCCCTGCCTCCAAAATTTCACCTGGATGATGGGTTGTTTACACTGCTAGCCTGCTAGCCTTATTAGCACGTCCATGGCGGGAGCCTGTGGGTAAAAAAATTCCGACACGCCGATTCAGCTGCAGCGCTCCTGGTCCTTCTGTCTCCAGGTGAGTGTCAGTCTCTTTTTCAAGCTAGTTTACTCTCTATTGTTGATATTTTTACTCTGGTGACACCAGAATCTCAAGGCCATTACTAGCTAGCGCTATCCCTCAGATGTAAACACGTGAATGCATGAGATTTGCGTGTGCTCGCCTCTTTCCACTGACTTGGTATGTATCCGCACCGCCCATTCACGTTTGGTCTGAAAGCACCTTTAGTGAGGACTCGAGCTGCAGCGTTCTGAACTGCAACTGTCTGATGGACTTTTTAGGGAGACCTGTGAGGACAGCGTTACAGTAGTCCAGTTTACTGAAGATAAATGCATGGACAGGTTTTTGTAGATCCTGCTGAGACATCAAACCTTTAATCCTCACTATGTTCTTTAAGTGATAACAGGCAACTTCACTACTGTCATAATGTGACTGTTAAAATTCAGGTGTGAGTCCAGAACCACACCCATATTTCTGGCTTGGCTGCTGGTTTTTTGCATCATTGATTGAAGTGGAGTACTAACGTTGAGTCTTTTTTCTTTGGCTCCAAAAACTGTTATTTCGGTTTTGTCTTCATTTAACTGACGAAAATTCTGGCACATCCACTCTTTAATTTGATCAATGCATTTGATCAGGATTTGAATTGAACCATAGTAGGGCTGAAATGATTAGTTGACATTGTCGATAATGTCAACAATAAAAATTTGTCAGCAAAGATTTTTATTGTCAACAAATCATTTAATTATAAAGTTTATATGCATGCCATGGAAATGTTCAGTTGTAACTGCAATGCACGACCGGAACTGCTGTGGGCTGTAGCGCCTGTGTTGTCCGGCATGTGTGAAAAATTTCCATTGAAGAAGAAGAGGAGCACAGTATGGAGAAATGGAAGGATAAACACTTAGAAGCGGAGCTAAAAAAAAAAAATAAAGCAAACCCAAACTTTGTGTATTATGGGAACATTTCACAGAAAACAAAAAAACGAAACAAGTAAAATGTAGACTTTGTAAGGCAGACCTGTCCTATCATGACAGCACTACAGTGATGCATGAACATCTGAAATTGATGGTAACTGGGAGTTGCAACATTAATGGCTGCTTCTGCTTGTTAAGTTTTAGAGAGTAAAGAAAGTTGGCACCACTTATTTTCAATGACCAACTGTTTAAAACTTTAGAAAAATGACAGTACTGGACTTCCGGTCTGGACGCCATGGCGACTGCAGCTTAACACTGAAGTTCTCAGACCCAATCCAGGATAACACCTTGAAAATCAAACTTAACGGATTTTTGGAGGAGTGAAAATCAAAAGACAAAATCATCATGTCTAAAGGAAAACAGAAGAAACTGAAATTCTCCAGGCCAGGACACGTATCGGCCGGAGAATCCGAACTGGAAGATCTCCGTTCAGAAGACGAGGAACTGGTGATAGCTAACAAAAGGGTTAGCCTGAAATCACTATTTGAGGAGCTACGACGATTTCGCCGAGATGTTACGGCCGAATTTCGGGAATTCAGAGAAGAATTGAAAAGGACAAACAGCAGAGTGGATCAGGCCGAGAACCGAATCTTGGAAACAGAGGATCGAATAAAAGTGCTCGAAGATTCTGTGCTAGACCTACGCAAAAGACAAGCAGCTATAGAGGCTAAGCTAACCGACCAAGAAGGAAAACAAAGAAGAGACAACATAAGAATTCATGGTCTGATAGAAGGAACCGAAAATGGTTTTAACTCAATGGCAGAATGCGTGGAATCCTTACTAAGAGAGAAATTGGATATTCCACAAACCACCGACTTGAAGATAGAAAAGGCACATCGTTCATTAGCCGCTAGGCCGGCGGCGGAAGCGCCCCCACGTTCGGTGTTGGTAAGATTTTCCAATTTCAAAATAAAACAAGAGGTTGTAAGACTGGCCTGGCAGAAAAAAGGATTTATGCACCAGGAGAGAAAAGTCTACGTGGAACACGATTACGCCCCGGAGGTCCTTAAAAAGCGCAGGGAATACAATGACGCGAAAAAGGTGTTAAGAGAGAAGAAATTGCGCTTTCAGACACCATTTCCTGCGAAGTTAAGGGTCTTCTACGGCGATGAAACGTGTCTCTATAATTCGGCGGAAGAAGCAACAGCTGACATGCCGAAAAGAGGCCTCCCGGTAACGGTATTTAAACCCGCAGCAGACCCGAGTGAGAAGATCAAAGCGCAAACATGGACAACACAAAGACCTTCAAAATCCACGGACCAGCAGCGGGAAACCCAGCACCAGAGCGTCGCGGATAAACTATCCGTTTTCAGGTTGGAATAGCGACTTTTTTTTTTTTTTTTTTTTCTTTTCTCTTGAATCAATCCGCACATCCAACCCCCCTCATACAAGGTAACAAACATTAAAGGAGATGCATATTCAGCATGTGGTAAAACATTTCATGGAACAATCATATTATTTGAAACAAATAAGTCTTTGTAATTAAAAAAAAAAAAAAAAAAAAACTTGTTAAAATAGAAATGTGACAATAATCCACATGTTCTCCTCATACTAACAAATACTGTTTTTGCGTGAATGTTTGATGTGATGGGGGTGGGAGGGTGCACACAATTTCACAGGGTTTAGGCATAGAAGGAAAAAAAAAAAAATCATTACAAGTTTGGATTGGGTTCTGAAACTCACGTTAAAAGCATGGGACTACTTTCAGTGGTAAGAGAGGGCCCTCAACACGTAACAGAGTTTGAGGAATTTCCCTCAGAGCCTTCACTCCATCAAGGCTCTTACAGGGTCTTTAAAAAGACCTCAGCTCAGGAAGTTCTTATGACAGCTTTTTGTTTTAAAGTTTTTTACACTATGTTCTTAATGTTTTTCTTGTTTTTAATGTTCTTTCAGTTTCTGAGTAGCACAAAAGAGGGCCACCACACAGTTATACTAAACAAAACAACACAATGGAGAAAGAGGGTGTAACCAAAATAATTTCATATAATGTAAAAGGAATCCTGAATCCAGTTAAAAGATCCAAGATTCTAGGCAAAATGAAAAAAGACAAAGCAGGAATAATACTTTTACAAGAAACCCACCTAACAGACGTGGAACACAATAAACTCAGTAGACAAGGGTTTAAAATGATCTCTTCATCTTCATATAAATCAGGGAGGAGGAGGGGAGTAGCGACATTGATATCAACCAAAATTACATTTGAAAAAAAATCAGAACACAAAGATAAAGAAGGGAGATACAGTTTGGTAACTGGGCGGCTAGAGGGAGAAGATATCACCCTGCTGAATGTGTATGCTCCCCCAGGGGCTAACTGGAAATTTTATAAAAATGTATTCGACCTAATGATAACTAAAGCTCAAGGTTTAGTGATATGTGGTGGGGACTTCAATCTTAGACTGAATCCATACTGGGATGCTTCTGGTAATTCCCCACATCAAAATAACACCCAAAACAGGAAGACTCGGATGCTACTAAAAGAATTGGGAATCTGTGACGTGTGGAGGGAACTCAACCCCAGTGTAAAAGACTATACATTTTACTCAACTCCACATTCATCTTACTCAAGGATTGACTATTTTTTTATGTTTAATAGAGACATTGGAAGAGTAAAAACATGTAAAATAGGACTGATAGATCTCTCCGACCACAGTCCGATCTACATGGACTTAAATATCCAAAAATACACAAATAATACATTTTCTTGGAGGTTAAATTCAAATGTCCTGAAAGGACCATTGAAAGATGAATTGGAATCAGATATTCTCAGATATTTGGAGGATAACGATAATGGAGAAGTATCCCCTTTAATACTGTGGGATGCATGTAAAGCTGTAATAAGAGGAAAGATTATTGCAAAACTGGCAACCCAAAAGAAACTAAGACAAGAAAAACTATCCACATTAGAGTCAGAACTTAGGAACCTAGAAAAAGAACACAAAGGCAACAGTCATTCTACTGACTCGCTCAAGATTAAGGAAATTAAAAACCAAATAAATGAGATCTACACAATAGAAATCCAGAAGAAACTTACATTTCTGAAACAAAAATACTATGAAGCAGGCAGTAAATCGGCAAAATTGCTAGCCTATAAATTGAGGAAACATCAAACAGAAAGAGCAATCTACAAAATCAGAGACCCAGTATCAAAGGAAATAAAATTCAGAATTCAGGATATTCTTAAAAACTTCGAGAATTACTATAAGAACTTATACTCCCACAAAAAACATAAAAACGCATCCGAGGCATTCCTAAACGCATTAAACCTTCCCCAACTTACGGAGTCACAAAATAAAACACTACTGTCAGAAATACATCCTAAAGAATTGGAAAAAGCAATTATGAAACTTAAAGCTAACAATCCCCAGGAGCTGATGGCTATACAGCAGAGTGGTACAAAACCTTTAAACAGCAACTATCTCCTCTCCTCCTGAAAACATTTAATTATGTCCTCCACACAGGGGAAATCCCCCCCTCCTGGAGAGAAGGGGTCATTGCAGTTATACCTAAACCTGAAAAGGATAAACTAGAGTGCTCCAACTACAGACCAATCAGTGTACTAAATCAGGACTATAAGCTTTTTACCATTATCCTTGCCAAAAGGTTAGAAAATATACTGACAGACCTAATTCATTTAGACCAAACAGGTTTTATAAGACAAAGACAGACACAAGACAACATTCAACGCACTTTACACATAATTCATCATATAAAAAAATATAACTTAAATGCAGTCATATTGGGATTAGATGCTGAAAAAGCATTCGATTCGGTTGACTGGTCTTTTCTATATAGAATCTTATCCAGTTTCAATTTTCATAACAACTTCATTAGAACTATACAGGCATTATATAAAAAACCAACAGCTAAAATAAGGATTAACGGTAATTTTTTTTTTTTTTTTTTTTTTTTTTTTTCTCTCGGCGCCACACGAGTCGGCTGCCTTTTGCAACAGCGGCTCGATTCCGAGTCTTTTTCCCTTCCTCTCTCTTTTGATCCGTCTTTTTTTTTCACCCCACTTATATCACGGACACACAGATCGTCCTAAATGTCTCCTGAGCCGGTGGACGGAGCCACTGTCTATAGCAGGATACGATACAGCAGAGAACAGCTGCTAGCATTCAACCGCCACCCGGTCCCATTGGAAAAACTCGACATACCGAGAGAACTGAGGCGAAAACGCCGCGGCTGCCGGGCTGGAGTAAGGCGGAGGACAAAAAATATAAGGTACAGACCCTCCCTTCCATCTGTTGTCATGGGAAATGTACGGTCGATACTGGGAAAGTTAGATGAGCTAGCGGCTATCTCCCGTTATGATAGCACATACCGGGAGTGCTCTCTCCTTTTGTTTACTGAGACGTGGCTAACTGAACTAGCAGCAGATGCTAACATTCAGCTGGAGGGTTTTCACACGATACGAGCTGACCGAACACCAGAGAGTGGCAAAACTAGGGGCGGTGGAGTGATAATGTATGTTAACAACAACTGGTGCAGACCGGGACATATCACTGTTAAACAACGACACTGCAGCAAAGACATTGAGTTGCTAGCTGTTAGCATGAGGCCTACATATCTCCCGAGAGAACACTCACACGTGATCTGCATTGTTGTTTATGCAAATCCGACGGCGAACGCTGGGACAGCACGTGACGTCATCCATTCAGTAACCAGCAGGCTGCAGACAGAACACCCAGATGCTCTTCTCCTCATCTCAGGCGATTTCAACCATGTTTCACTGTCTCCCATTCTACCCACGTTCACCCAGTATGTCACATGCCACACTAGAGACAATAAAACACTGGATTTATTCTACGCAAACACTAAGGAGGCGTACACCTCATCACAACTCCCCCCACTCGGGAGATCGGATCACAACTTGGTTCATCTCCGGCCGGTGTACAAACCCCTAGTGCACAGACAACCTCCGGCCATGCACACTGTGGAGTTATGGTCTGAGGAGACAATGGACACCCTAAAGGGCTGTTTTGAAGCCACCGCCTGGAAGCAGCTCTGCGATCCACATGGTGAGGACATCGATGGCCTCATTCACACCTTCACGGGCTACCTCAGCTTCTGTGTGGACAAATCCGTTCCCACCAAGACCATACGGCGTCACTCAAACAACAAACCCTGGATCAACCCTGAGATAAAAACACTTCTGAGAGAGAAGAAGAGGATCTTCAGGTCAGGGAACAGGGAGATGCTGAAGTCCGTACAGAGGGAGCTGAGGAGAAAGATCAGAGAAGGCAAGGACAGCTTCAGGAAGAAGATGGAGGACAAGCTGCAACAGAGCGACATCAGCGGGGTCTGGAGAAACCTCAAAACCATCTCGGGGCTCCAGAATACCTCCCCCCAGGCCACAGGGGGCAGGGAGTGGGCGAACAACCTGAATCTGTTTTTCAATAGATTTGACCAACCGCCCTCCCCCCTGACTGCACAACAACCACTGCTGCCTCTAAAGAAATCAAGTCCTGCTGCCCACTCCCCACTCCACCAACACCCCCCCACTCCCAACACACAGCCCCCCATCCTGACCCTGACCAGGACCCAGGTGAGGACGGAGCTGAGGAAGATCAAGGCGAGGAAGGCGCCGGGACCGGACGGCATCAGCGCAAAGCTCCTCAAGTCCTGTGCAGACCAGCTGTGTGGGATTGTGACGTATATCTTCAACATGAGCCTGAAACTGGGGAGGGTACCACAGCTGTGGAAAACATCTTGTGTGGTACCTGTACCAAAAACTTCCCACCCCAAAGACCTGAACAGCTACAGACCGGTGGCCTTGACGTCCCACTTGATGAAGACCCTGGAGAGACTGCTCCTTGCTCACCTCCGCCCCCTGGTGGAACCAGCGATGGATCCACTCCAGTTCGCCTACCAGCATGGCATTGGGGTGGAGGATGCGGTGATCTTCCTCCTTCACCGTTCTCTGTCCCACCTGGAGAAGCCTGGGAATATGGTGAGGATCATGTTCTTTGACTTCTCCAGTGCTTTCAACACCATCCAACCGATGATCCTGAAGGACAAGCTGCTGCGCGCAGGGGTGGACCAGCACCTGTCATCATGGATCCTGGACTACCTCACGAACCGGCCTCAGTTTGTGAGAACCCGGGACTGTGTGTCCGACACGATCATCAGTAGCACGGGGGCCCCCCAGGGAACGGTGCTGGCTCCCTTCCTGTTCACTCTTTATACTGCGGACTTCTCACACAACACAACACACTGCCATCTACAGAAGTTCTCTGATGACTCTGCGATCGTTGGCCTCATCTCCAATGGAGATGAAGCTGAGTACAGAGGGCTTATCCAGGACTTCGTGGACTGGTGCCATCGGAACTGCCTCCAGATCAACGCGAGGAAAACTAAGGAGCTGGTGGTGGACTGCCGCAGGCATGGGCAGCCCCTCACAGTACCAGTAAATATACAGGGAACAGACATCGAGATGGTGACATCCTATAAGTACCTGGGTATTCATCTGAACAATAAACTAGACTGGTCACACAATACTGATGCACTCTACAAGAAGGGACAGCGCAGGCTGTTCCTGCTGAGGAGACTCAGGTCTTTTGGTGTACAAGGGGCGCTGCTGAAGTCATTCTATGACACGGTGGTGGCATCAGCCATCACTTTTGGAGTGGTCTGCTGGGGCAGTGGCATTACTGCAGCCGATAGGAAGAGACTGAACAAACTGATTAAGAAAGCTAGCTCTGTCCTGGGGCAGCGCCTTGATCCGATGGAGGAGATAGGAGAGAGAAGGACGGTGGCTAAACTGTCATCTCTGCTGGAGTCCGAGTTCCACCCTATGCAGGACATACTGAATGCACTGAGGAGCTCATTTAGCAGCAGACTACATCATCCCAGGTGCACAACCGAGAGGTTTCGTAGGTCCTTCCTACCAACGGCTGTCAGACTGTACAACCTAAGCAGGGCTGCTCGCAGAGATAGCAAAAAGACGTAACAAACTAATAGTTTTTTGAATGCAAAAGATGCAATAGACTTACACAATGGTCCCCTCCGGCATACAACTAGGAACATACCGGTCGCTATGGAGGGTGAGAATATGTATGGGCACATAATCATACCATGTAGGATAACTAAGTAGACGGTTATGCTGTTTCATTCCATCTAGCAACAATGCTCTGCACTGTGTGTGTTTATATATTTGCATATTTATTCCATCTAGCTACAATGCTCAGCACTGGGTGTGTTTATATATTTATATATCTACATATTATTCCATCTAGCTACATTGCTCCGCACTGTGTGTGTTTATATACTTGCATATTTATTCCACCTAGCTGCAATGCTCCGTACTGTGGGTGTTTATATATTTACATATTTATTCCATCTAGCTACAATGCTCTGCACTGTGTGTTCATATATTCATATATTTATTCCATCCAGCTACAATGCTCTGCACTGTGTGTCTGTGTGTGTGTGTATATATATATATTTATAGTAATACGTACATATGTTTATTAGCTGCTCTTGCTTGCTTGTTTTTTTTCTTGCCTTCTGATTGTTGCTCTGAGTGTTGCTATCCCTGTGCTGTTGCAATCCTGGAATTTCCCTGTTGTGGGACTAATAAAGGCTTATCTTATCTTATCTTATCTTAATTTATCATCATCTTTTGAACTGGAAAGAGGATGTCGTCAGGGCTGCCCCCTGTCTCCACTGCTCTTTGCAATCTTCATAGAACCTCTGAGCCAATGGATAAGACAAAACCAAAAAATTCAAGGTATTACACTTGGTCAGAAGGAACATAAAATAGCACTCTTTGCTGATGACATTTTAATATACCTAGGGCAGCCGGACACTTCTTTACCAGAACTAACCTCAGTTTTTTCAGAGTATGGAGATTTATCGGGGTACAAATTAAATATGCATAAAACCCAAGTTTTAACATTCAACTATGACCCAAATCATTATTCACTAAGCAAACTCAAAACTAACTGGGAGTCGGAATCTATGAAATATCTGGGGGTCAATATCCCGAAACAACTCAACAAAATTATATCACTAAACTATGATCCACTGGTGACAAAAATAAAATCTGACCTAGCAAGATGGAATATGATACCATTCTTGGGTACTGCACAAAGAATTGAAGCAGTCAAAATGAATATACTTCCACGTCTTCTATACCTTTTCCAAACAATACCGGTAGAACCTCCCAAAAAAACATGGCAGGAGCTGGACAGAAGGATCTCAAGATTCATATGGCAGGGCAAGAGACCTAGAATCAGATATAGAACCCTACAGCTAAACAAAGACAAAGGTGGGCTCGCGCTGCCAAATATCAGGGACTACTTTAAAGCCGCACAAATTAAAACTTTAGTAGAGATATGTAACCCAGTCTACACTGCACAATGGAAGGAGATCGAATGCCAAATAACAAGTGACATCCCCCTACAGGCGATAATAGGGAACAATGTCTTACCTAAGCTTTTGAATAACACTAACCCGTGGATAGAGACCCCGCTAAAAATTTGGTTTAAGATAGTCAGAGAGAATCAAACTAAAGAGCCCTATCGACTTCTGCAATGGATCGCCTATGATCAGGACTTTACTCCTAATAAAACAGACACCAGATTTAAAAAGTGGAAGGAGAAAGGGCTGATAAAATATTACGATTTTTTTAAAGGGCAAATCTTAAGAAGTTTTGAAGATTTGAAAAAACAAGGCCTAATAAATCAAGACCTTTACAGGTTCTTCCAGCTTAGACACCACATAAACAATATACTTAAAAAGGAGGTTTTGGAAAGGGCCCAGTCAGGTGTTCTGAAGGTCTTCTTAATGGCATATAAAGGGATCCCAGGGATCAGATACATTTCTAAAATATACCAAGGTCTTCAAGACTTAAAAGGAGACAACACATCTTATATAAAAGAGAGATGGGAAAAAGAGGGGAATTTCACTTTACAACTGGAAATATGGGAAAAGCTAAATAAACAGCAATGGAAAAGTACCTCATCCCTGCAGTGGAGAGAATTTGGATGGAAAAACTTGGCAAGATTTTTCAGAACACCTGCACAAAACAAATTTACCCATAAGGGATTGAACTGTTGGCGCTTGTGTGGTGAAAAGACTGCAAATCATTTTCATGTGTTTTGGTCATGCCCAGTTATCCACCAATATTGGACCAAGGTACAGACAATATTGGGGAAAATATTCAAAATTACAGTTCCCTTTTCTTTTGTAACTTTGTATTTGGGTTTACTACCGGACTCACTGGAAAGACGAGGAGAAAAATACTTATTCAATGTTTTAATATTGGCAAGCAAAAAAGCTCTAACTAAAAAATGGATGTTGAAAGACTGTCCTACACCTGAAGATTGGACTAACGTGATCCAAGACATTTACTCGATGGAAAAGTTGACATTCGCACTGAGACAGGACATGGATGTGTTCATGAACTTTTGGCAACCCTGGACCGCATATGTGTCTTCCATTAGATCTAATCTTTGACAAATACCATTTCAATAATGGTTCTGCTCTTTGTTCCAATGCTACTCAGATGCTCTTTTATCTTTATTTACTTACTTTTTCTTTTTGTTTGTTTTTTTACTGGTTTGTTTTTTTTTTTTTTATTTGTTTTGTTTTTTTTTCTCTTTAATTTCACTTTTTCTTTCACTTTAAAAAAAAAAGGGGTGTTGTAAGAATTAATCTTCCAATGTTGTCAGATATCAGAAAATAAGGGAACATGTGATGAAAATGTAAACACTGCATTGCTGTAACGACCTGTATACCCTTTACAAAAACTTAAATAAAAAAAAAAAAAAAAGAAAAATGACAGTACTGTTAGTATGTGCTGTTAATGTTAGCTTAGCTGGTTGACAATAAGCTCTGGGGTTGCTGAGGGCTGAGCTGTCATGGCTAACGTGTCGAATGCAGTAAATGACTGAATTACAGGAGTCACCATCTCTTCTTCATCTTCGCTAATATTGGCCCTCATTCTGAATATTAGTGCATCTGGATTAGTTAGAATATCCCAATATGTAATTTAATAAATAAAAACCTGCAACCATAATTATCGGAGTGGTGGCTCAGTTGGTAGAGCATCCGCCCCACACCCGGGAGGCAGGGGTTCAAATCCCGGCCGGGTCATAATTCAGTTGTAAGATATTTAATCAGTTATTTAATTGACATTAGGCATTATGCTGTCTGTCATAAACTGATATATAACCTTCAGTTATATTATATTCATACAACCTTCAGTTTCAAATGTGTGTTTCGTGGGTAATTTTATTTAGCTCTGGAAACTGCTTATAAAATGTTATATTAAAGCAGAGACTGACAACAAGGTGATTTTCACAGGTGTGCAGGCTTAGACAGCGGGTGAGGTAAAATATGCACTAGAGCCCCAACAGGAAGCAGAGATGGTGGACATGAGAAAAATAATTGTGATTAGTCGACTAATCGAAAAAATAGTCGTTAGATGAGTCGACTACCAAAATAATCATTAGTTGCAGCCCTAGACCATAGTCTCCTGGTGAGATGGTTATTTAGATTTGTGTATCATCTGCATCATTATGGTAATATATTTTGTTATTTTTTTATGATTTGAGCTAGTGGGAGCATATAGATGTTGAAAAGCAAAGGTCCCAAAATGGAACCTTGGGGAACTCCACAGGTTATTTTTGTTCGCTCAGATTTGTAGTTACCTATAGACACAAAATAGTCCCCGTCTTTTAAATTGGACTCAAACCAGCTAAGTGCTGTACCAGAAAGTCCCACCCAGTTTTTCCAGCCGGTCTAGTAAGATATTATGGTTGACAGTGTCAAATGCAGCGCTGAAGTCCAATAGAACCAAGACTGAAATGTCGCCACTGTCTGTACTGGAGTAGATGTCATTAGGGATCTTAACTAGAGCTGTCTCAGTGCTGTGGTGTGGCCAAAAATCTGACTGGAAGACATCAAAACTGTTATTTAATGTCAGGAAGTTGCACAGTTGTTGAAGGACAGCTTTTTTCTATTTTACTAAGAAAGGGGAGGTTTGGTTGGAAAAAAGTCATTTTGACTATTTTTTCTCTCGTGGACTACCATGGAAGAGGATTTTCATTTTTTATTTAACCTTTATTTATACAGAGTTAGTTCTATTGAGAAGCAACCTCTCTTTTTCAAGAATGCCCTGTTCACACTCAGTTACACATTCACACCAGGAAGCTGCCCAGTACAACCACAGACTGACCTGTGGCCACTGAGCAGCTCCACTGGAGCAGTTGGAGTTGAGGGCTTTGCTCAAGGGCACCACAGTGGGGTTAAGGAGGGTGGGGAAGACACTGCTGTGTTATCTGTCCCACCCAGATCTAATCCTGCTGGTCCAGGGATTGAACCTGTGACCCTCCACTCACCAGTCCACATCCCTAACCATTAGGCCATCACTGGCCATTTATTACCTGAGTGAATGATTTTCTCATTTTTTTTTCCTCCTCTGCAGGGTGACCGAGTGTGGCTACGGGAAGACGAGCAGTTCCTTCCCAGCACTGTGTCCTCCTGCTGCGGAGGTGTCGTCGTCTTTGTCACTGACTATGGCCAGGTGAGTCAGATCCGCAAAGTTGTGATTCCATTGCAATCAACAAAAACAGCCCGTTGTGAGGAAGCCTCCTTCAGCTGGGTGTAACATGATACTGCGGTAATTAAACCCTGAGGCATTCTGACCAAATTTCATTAACTCCTCTGGGAGCTGTGGCTAACGTCTTTGTTTTTGTCCCAATTTAACCCTGAATGGTTCACTTTTTTAGTCACCTATAGGTTTATTCCAGCCACAGGATTAAGATCACGTTTCACTTAGAAAAAAATGGACATGAAAAGCCAGCTTTGATATGTAATCTGTGTGAAGCTGGCGGTGAGTGGACTTCTTGACAGGAAAATGTTTGGTTGCTGAGAGGCTGAAGTCGCCTACAGAAACAACAGTTTCACTTCTCAAATGGAAGAAACTAGAAGAGCGTGTGATGTTTAAGGGGTTTCCAGCGTGTGCCACCCATTTTAAATCCAAATCTCATGCTCATTTGCACACTGTACATAGGTTTATGCCGTCTCAAGTTCACATCATCTCTGATATCAAAATACCACTATAGTTATCCAGTGAATTTTCAGTTTCATTCCTCTTGTTTGACTGCATCAACTGCTTTAGCTGTCCAAATTGCCTAATGTGTGTCTTTAGTACTCATTAGTATTGATATTTAATATCAAGGTGTGCTTAGGAGGCCTAATTGCTGACTGTGTGTTGGTGTGTGCATTATTAGCATCCATTAGTATTAGGATTGAGTTATTGTGTTATTACCTTATTAGTATCATTGTGTACCTATTACCTTGGCATTCGTTCGAAGAGCAAAGTAAGAATTTCATTGCTCAGGAAATGTAGCATTTCTTAACTGTGCACATGATAACAAAGCCTTTGAATCTTGAATTAAAAATAGATCCAGGAGCCCTTCATTTCGAGCCATTTCTTTGTAGTGTCACTGGGGAATTTGGTCCTCCAGTCTTACTGCGATCAAACCCCGGTGGAAGCAGAGTGTCAGTCCTCCTGTGAGGAGAAAATCCCAGCGTTCCCATGCCTCCTCTGATGCCGACGCGAAAGCAGAGTAAACCCACTAAACCCCTGTATGGTTCTACGTTGCATCTTTGATCCGCGTGTTGCCAAAACAGCGGATCTGGAGGAGGATGAAGGGCAGATGGAACAAGGAGCACAAGGATTTCAGATGTTTATTAGGAATCATCGTGAACCGATCCATCAGGGAGGGTTTGGCTTGGATCTGATGAAACGTTTCTACTCTGTTTGGACTGAGGCGTCACAGAGGCATCAGAAACAGTTTTGTTCACTCTTAAACACTAAAACAGCTGGGCATGAACGGGGTTTCATGTTAACTGCAGCTGGTGTTGTTTTCTAATTTAAAATATATTGTAGCTTTAAATTTTAAAAATGCTTCCAATTTATGAGAGGTAGAAAAATGGCTAGTTAAACAGGTGTAAGGAGGGTGGGGCTTGAAAATGTAGAAAACTCAATTTGCAAGTTTTTCTCATAAATTTGCATATTTTTTCTCAAAAATTTGCAACTTTTTCCTCGTAAATTAGCAACCTTTTTCTCATAAATTTGTAATTTTTTTCTCTCAAAAATTTGCAACTTTTTTTTCCAAAAAATGTGCAACTTTTTTTCTTGTAAATTTGCAACTTTTTGCTTGTAGAATTGAAACTTTTCTTTTAAATTTGCAACTTTTTTCTCAATTTCAATTTTTTTTCTTCTAAATGTGCAACTTTTTCCTCAAAAATGTGCAACTTTTTTCCTCAAATGTGCAACTTTTTCCTCATAAATTAGCAACCTTTTTCTCATAAATTTGTATTTTTTTCTCTCAAAAATTTGCAACTTTTTTTCTTGTAAATTTGCAACTTTTTGCTTGCAGAATTGAAACTTTTCTTTTAAATGTGCAACTTCTTTCTCAATCTCAATTTTTTCTTCTAAATGTGCAAGCTTTTTTCTCAAAAAATGTGCAACTTTTTTCTCAAAAATGTGCAGCTTTTTTCCTCAAATGTGCAACTTTTTCCTCATAACTTAGAAACCTTTTTCTTATAAATTTGCAACTTTTTTCATCAAATATTTGCAACTTTTTCTTCTCGATTTGCAATTTGTTTGTTGTAAATTTGCAACTTTTCTCTCAAAAAATTGCAACTTTTCTCTCAAAAAATTGCAACTTTTTTCTCAAAATTTGCAACTTTTTTCCAAAAAATGTGCAACTTTTTTTCTTGTAAATTTGTAACTTTTTGCTTGTAGAATTGAAACTTTTCTTTTAAATTTGCAACTTTTTTCTCAATTTCAATTTTTTTCTTCTAAATGTGCAACTTTTTTCCTCAAATGTGCAACTTTTTCCTTATAAGTTAGCAACCTTTTTCTCATAAATTTGTAATTTTTCTCTCTCAAAAATTTGCAACTTTTTTCCAAAAAATGTGCAGCTTTTTTTTTTCTTGTAAATTTGCAACTTTTTGCTTGTAGAATTGAAACTTTTCTTCTAAATGTGCAACTTTTTTCTCAATCTCAATTCTTTCTTCTAAATGTGAAGACTTTTTTCTCAAAAAATGTGCAACTTTTTTCTCAAAAATGTGCAGCTTTTTTCCTCAAATGTGCAACTTTTTCCTCATAAATTAGAAACCTTTTTTCTTATAAATTTGCAACTTTTTTCTTCAAATATTTGCAACTTTTTCTCCTCGATTTGCAATTTGTTTGTTGTAAATTTGCAACTTTTCTCTCAAAAAATTGCAACTTTTTTCTCAAAATTTGCAACTTTTTTTTAACTACCCCCTCTTCTCCCGTTTAACCAAAACCTTTAAAAATCAAACCTCCCAGCAGTGAGCCATTTTGAGTGAATTTACTCCTCACTTCCCTCCGCCGCTGACAGCTCTAACAAAGACTTCCTGTGTAGCCGGCGAGCAGCGGAGCTTCTCTACCAGAGGAAGGCCGGTGAATGGGAGCGCTGAAGGATTTAGGGTTATGTCAAGTCGGTGTATTGTTCCGCAGATTTACCGCCTGATTAAAGCATTCTTACCTCCGGGCTCCTGCTCACTCCCCGAGTCCCTTAAATCGGCCTAATGAGTCCAGGAGACTAACAGGGGGACGTCTCATTTCAGTGTCTCTCACCATCATTAGGATGAAAGTTTGAATTTCTTCCTAAGTGACTTGTTGATTTAGATGATCTGTTCTACCTCGTGTCCTCCACTGAAAGAGGGTTCTCTGGTTAAAAGACAAGTTTCACATCTATAAGAAAAACGTTACAAATTTACAAGGAAAAAAGTTGCAAATTTTTGAGAAAAAGTTTACAAAATTTACATGAAAAAAATTTAATTTGCAAATTTGCAAGAAAAAACATCGCAAATATTTGAGAAAAAAAGTTACAAAATTTACAAGAAAAAGTATGATTTTTTTGAGAAAAATTGCAAATTTGCAAGAAAAAAATGTCATATTTTTGAAAAAACTTTGTGCAGTTTTTTCTTTTAAATTTTTTACATTCTTAAATAAAAACATTGCAAATATTTGAGAAAAAAGTTACAAAATTTGCAAGAAAAAAATGTTATTTTTTGAGGAAAAATTGCAAAGTTGCAAGAAAAAAAAATTCATATTTTTGAGAAAACTGTAAAAAAATTTAAAAGCAAAAACTACACATTTTAAAGTAAAAACATTGCAAATATTTGAGGAAAAAAGTTACAAAATTTACAAGAAAAAAATGTAATTTTTTGACAAATATCAAATTTGCAAGAAAAAAATGTCAAATTTTTGAGAAAAATTTGTAAAAAATTTAAAAGAAAAAGTTGCACATTTTTAAGAAAAAACATTGCATATATTTGAGAAAAGTTCCAAAATTTACAAGAAAAAAATGTAATTTTTTGAGAAAAATTGCAAAGTTGCAAGACAAAAAATTCATATTTTTGAGAAAACTTTGTAAAAAAATTAAAAGAAAAAACTGCACATTTTTAAGTAAAAACATTGCAAATATTTGAGAAAAAAGTTACAAAATTTACAAGAAAAAAATGTAATTTTTTGAGAAAAATTGCAAATTTGCAAGAAAAAGATTTCAAACTTTTGAGAACAATTTGTAAGAAATTTAAAAGAAAAAATTGCACATTTTTAAGAAAAAAACATTGCATATATTTGTGAAAAAAGTTACAAATTTTACAAGAAAAAATGTAATTTTTTGAGAAAAATTGCAAATTTGCAATAAAAAAATGTCAAATTTTTGAGAAATATTTGTAAAAAATTTAAAAGAAAAAATTGCACATTTTTAAGAAAAAAACATTGCATATATTTGTGAAAAAAGTTACAAAATTTACAAGAAAAAATGTAATTTTTTGAGAAAAATTGCAAATTTGCAATAAAAAAATGTCAAATTTTTGAGAAATATTTGTAAAAAATTTAAAAGAAAAAGTTGCACATTTTTAAGTAAAAACATTGCAAATATTTGAGAAAAAAGTTACAAAATTTACAAGAAAAAAATGTAATTTTTTGAGGAAAATTGCAAATTTGCAAGAAAAAATGTCAAATTTTTGAGAAATATTTGTAAAAACTTTAAAAGAAAAAGTTGCACATTTTTAAGAAAAAACATTGCAAATATTTGAGAAAAAAGTTACAAAATTTACAAGAAAAATGTAATTTTTTGAGAAAAATTGCAAATTTGCAAGAAAAAGATTTCAAATTTTTGTGAAAAATTTGTAACAACTTCAAAAGAAAAAGTTGCACATTTTTAAGAAAGTATTGCATACATTTGAGAAAAAAGTTACAAAATTTGCAAGAAAAAAATGTAATTTTTTGAGAAAAATTGCAAATTTGCAAAAAAAAGTCAAATTTTTGAGAAAAATTTGTAAAAACTTTAAAAGAAAAATTTGCACATTTTTAAGAAAAAACATTGCATATATTTGAGATTAAATTTACAAAATTTGGCAAGAAAAAAATGTAATTTTTTGAGGAAAATTGCAAATTTGCAAGAAAAAGATTTCAAATTTTTGAGAAAAATGTGTAAAAAATTTAAAAGAAAAAATTGCACATTATTAAGAAAAAACATTGCATATATTTGAGAAAAATGTTACAAAATTTACAAGAAAAAATATAATTTTTTTGAGAAAAATTTCAAATTTGCAAGAAAAAAATGTCAAATTTTTGAGAAAAATTTGTAAAAAATTTAAAAGAAAAAGTTGCACATTTTTAAGAAAAAACATTGCATATATTTGAGAAAAAAGTTACAAAATTTGCAAGAAAAAAATGTAATTTTTTGAGGAAAATTGCAAATTTGCAAAAAAATTTATCAAACTTTTAAGAAAACTTTGTAAAAAAATTTAAAAGAAAAAGTTGCACATTTTTAAGTAAAAACATTGCAAATATTTAAGAAGAAAGTTGCAAATAGTTGAGAAAACTTTGTAAAAAATTTAAAAGAAAAAGTTGCAGCACATTTTTAAGAAAAAACATTGCATGTATTTGAGAAAAAAGTTACAAAATTTGCAAGAAAAAAATGTAATTTTTTTGAGAAAAATTGCAAATTTGCAAGAAGAAAATTTGCGAATTTTTGAAAAAAAAATGTAAAAAATTTAGAAGAAAAATTTGCACATTTTTAAGAAAAAAAAATGCAAATTTTTGAGAAGAAAGTTGCAAATAGTTGAGAAAAAAGTTGTAAAATATTTAGAAGAAAAAAATTGCAAATTTTTGAGAAAAAAATCTTTTTTTCCTCTTTCTCTTTTTTCTCTTAATGTCCCACTGTGGCGTCAGAAATGAACACCGAGTGTCATTCTGAGTTTTCAGTTCTAGTAACGTGACCGCCCCAGTTCCTGATCTGCTCCTTTGTCTGGGACCTGGACCTCCTCAGTGGGACTCTCACCTGAACTCCTCGTGTTCGTGCGTGGCCTCGTTCTAATTTGTCCTCGTGAATAGGTGTGTTCGGGGAGTGTGCCTGCCGTCTGCCGTGTGTAACTGGAGATGAGCGACCCCTGTTCACATCCCACCACGCTCAGTGTTTGTGTTGGATCAGGGCTCTGCAACATGTGGCCCCACAACCGCGTGTACTGTGGGTTTTCATCTAGGATTTAGAGCCCCTGTTCTGCTCTTTGGGGTTTCTGCTTTACTCTAGTGTGTTCTGCAGGATTTCTGTGACATTACACGGTCTGGAAGTCAAACAGGCCAAAGTCCTCCTGCCCAGGAGTTCTCCTCTCCCACAGAAACTCGGACTACAGCTCTGACTGAAACGCCTCGTTTGGATTGGTTCTTCTCTTCTGTGAGGTCATCACTTCATGACTTAACAGCAGTAGGTCATTTGTAGTTTTTAACAATAAATGTAAATTAGGTACAAATTTGCAAGAATGAAGGTGCAAAGATATAATAAAAGATGCCAAATTAAAATGTAAAAAGTCCCAAATTACAATTTAATTACGCAAAATAAAAATTGAAACGGCATCCAGATGAGCATTGCAGATTCATGAGACAAGGAGTTGAAAAATTAAAGAAAAAAGAAAATTTACAAGAAAACATTTATGAAAAAAAAGTTGCACATTTTTTTTGATAAAATTTGAAACTTTACAGGAAAAAATGGCTAATTTCTTGAGAATAAGTTGCAAAATTATCAGAAAAAAGTCACAAATCTATGAAAAAAGTTGAAAATTACAAGAAAAAAACTGCAAATTTATGAGGAAAAAAAGTTGACAATTTACAGGGAAAAAAATTTAGAAGAGAAAAATTGCAAATTTATGAGAAAAAGAGGGGGGAGTCCGCTAGCCTAGCCTCTAGACATTGGTTTGTCTGTTATGCCCATATTGTATACACGCCCTCTAGACACCTGATTTCCCAGCTGGATCATCTCCCAACCCCTGTCCAGATGTTTTATTCGTCGTCATTATTCTAGCATGTTTAATTGTAGTTTATTCTAGTCTGGACTGAACAGCTCCTCAGTTAGCGTTGATCAGCTGCTGTCAGCCAAGTTAGCCATTCACTCGTTCAGGGCTGTTTCTGTGGTTGTTACGCTGCAGGGTCCAGTCGTGCTATCAGTCACTCAGACCACACCCCTGTGTCTCAAAATGCTTTATTTAGACTTTTGAACGCTAGCATTTCGGGCTGTGCAACATGACCAAAGTTTCAAAAGCAATCTTACACCCCGATAAGGACCTATATCCCAATACGCATTTTCTGTAAATTCTATAGTTTGTATGTAAGAAACACAAAGGAAGGACCATCTCTTTATTAACATTTTAAATAATATATTGAAAAAAATCAACTGTACAAATTAACCAATCATTAATTTTCTCCTTTTATTATCCCCCGCTGGACGAAGCTCAGAGGGGTTAAAGGCCGAAGGGTCATTATGTTCTGGGTCCGTCCATCCGCCCCACTTTTGTGAAATCAACTCCTCCTACGGTTTCGTTCCAATTGTTTTGAAACTTGGTACCATAGTTTGATATACTCTGATAATGCACATATTGCAGTTTCACTCTCATCAGATGACCTTGAAGTCAAAGGTCGGAGGTCAGATTTTTCCCTAAATTTTCTAAACACAATAACGACTGAAAGAAATGATGTAGGCTTTTCAAACCGATATAGCAATTGTATCTAATACACATCTTGGAAGATTTACAACCCCACCCAACTATGGGTTTGGGTTTGGGGTCAAGGGGTCAAAGGTCAAAGTTCAGTGTTGACATTGCAGTTGCACTATGGTGAATGCTACATTCACTATTACTATAACACGAGTAAAGCTAGGGTCACCAAACCTGGTACACAGGTTCACCTTGAAATCCTGGACTCTGGGTTTGGGGTCAAAAGGTCAAAGGTCAAATTTAACATTCCCTATGCCTTAGTACTGTACAATGAGTAAAGTTAAGGTCACCAAACTTGGTACACAGGTTCACCCTGTGACCCCGAAGTGTGACTATGGTTTTGGGATCGCAAGGTCAAAGGTCAACATCAAAATGGCTTATAAACTATATCTCAACAACAAAGAAAGCTAGGGTCACCAAACCTGGTACACAGGTTCACTCTGAGACCATGACCTCTGACTACAGGTTTGGAATCAAAAGGTCAAAGTGGGTACTCCCTATGCTGTCTTACTATAGAACGTGTAAAGCTCTCTAGGGTCACCAAACTTGCTACACAGGTTCACCTCGGGATCCTGCCCTACAACTATGGTTGTATTGTTTGTTGTATATTCGTGGATGATGGGCTTATCATAATTTGGCTCTGCCACAGTAATTATATTGAAAAGTATTGAAAACTGCTCTCTGTCAGTATTGGGATCGTCAAATAAAACGGAGGCGGGGGATAGTGCACACGCCTCAGAGTGCTCTTGTTTAAAAGATGTAATAACATCCAGTTAATAGTCCTCTAATCCTTTCCCTCCCATCCTAATGTCGGGTTGGAAAACATTAAATATCATAATGAGGTTTAATTTGACTGCACACCAACATTTATTCAAACGTTTCACATGCTTGTTTAACCAGTACATTAAATCCTATGTGGCCTACTGTGATTTATTATTAGTAAAATGCATTTATATGCATTCAGAAACTCATCGATGACTAGATGAAGACGGCTGTCCCTTCCATCTTTGCAAGTCTTTATTATACAGCGTTCCACGGGCAAAAGCCAGTTTTACCGTTTGATTCCAGTGTTTTATTTGCACCAGCTGATGATTCTTTAGTGCCTCTAATATGTAAACACTGTCCATAGTCTTTCACATGATTGCTTCCATTGGAGGTCGCCATGTTGGAACATGCTGGGACCAGGCCAGCTGGGGCACACTCTGTCTGGACTACGCATGCACAGACCACAGACCGTCATCAGAATGACGTAAAGACACTGGCGTAAACACTGTAATCTGTGACACCTCAATACAAAAAGATAGTTTTATTTGAAACGATGGACATTTTTATCTCATCATATCACACAGCCATACTAACATTTAGCCAATATGTGCTAGCCAACTGAAGCTGAAGGCTAGCATTAGCCTCAAATGTGGCGTCACCATCCAAACATAAATCTCTGAGAAATGACAAAAGATGGAGGGTGGGGTGAACTGGGGCTTGTTGGCATTTATAAAAACAGCCTGATGTGATGGGAGCTCCTTCCCCGTGTGTAAAATGGTGCGGAAATGATTAAACCCCGAGGCGTTTTGACCAAATCATGTCACAGACATTTCATGAACGCCTCTGAGCTGTGACAACATATGGGAAGTGTTGTTGGAGGTGTGCACTCTCTGAGAACATTCTAGTTTGAGAATCTAATCTTTGTTGTGTCCAGCTAAGTTTATCTACTGACCGATGCAAGAAGTATCTGAACATCGCCAACGTCCTCCTTCCTCTGAGTGAAACAGCAGCAGACTATTAGACTAACAGGATTAGTGAGAATTAAGTCGTTTGAAAAGTGCTGAGCTGTTGATCCTGACGTGATTAAACCTTAACGACTTTATCCTCATACCCCCCCCCCCCACACACACACAAGGCATTTGTCTTGTTAAACACTTTTAATATCGTTTTGATGCTGCCGCTCTGTGCGTGCGTGTGCGTGCGTGTTTCAGGGGTCGTGGGGTTCCTCTCATCTTCCTCAGGTTTCGGTCTCCTCTGACAGCGACACAATGCGTCGTCAGGAGATAAATGACGACTCAAAGAGCAGCTGCTCCTTTATAATGAGGATCCTGATGGAGGTGGGGGGTTACCTGTTCAACCTCTGATGGGGAGGAGACATTTACATGCGTGGGAGAAGTCCTGCATATATGCGGGGAAAACACAAAACTCTTAAATTTATGCCAAAAATATTTCAAACTTATAAGACAAAAAAATGCAAATTTACGAGAAAAAAGTTGGAAATTTATGAGGAAAGAATGAAAATTTCCAAGTAAAAACAGTAAACTAACAAAACAAGCTCTTAAATTTATGACAAAAATTATAAATTTATAAGACAAAAATTACAAATTTACAAGAAAAAAGTTAAGAATTTACAAGAAAAAAATTGCTATTTTCTTGGTGAAAAAAATGAAAATTTGCTAGAAAAAACTAGTAAATTAGCAAGATAAGCTCTTAAATATATGACAAAAATTATAAATTTATTAGAAAAAAATTTGCTGAATTAGAAGGAAAGGCTCATATTTTTTTTTAAAGAAATTCAGTTTTTTGTTTTTTTTGTTTTTTTTTTCAAATTTATGGAAAAAAAAAAAGTCAAAATTCTCAGGCAGAATGCATGAAAGATCACAAATTTATGAGGATTTTTATACCATATATGACTCAGCAAATCGTCTATTACTAATGTTGGACAGACCAGTTTATTGTGACGACTCAGCAGTTTTACCTTCATAATAGTCAGTAGTTGATTTATTATTTCTTTAACCAAGTGGATGGGGGGTATTCACCAATTCAGCATGGGGTACAAACGGATAAATGTAAATTAGGAACAAATTTACAAGAATAAAGCTGCAAAGATTTGATAAAATATGCCAATTTAAAAAATAAAAACCGTTAGAAATTATAATTAAATTGCACAACATAAAAATTTAACAAGCAATGTTGAAAATTTACATGAGAAAAAAATTGCTTATTAAAAAAAATTGCAAGTCTGCGACAAAAAGTTGAAAATTTACAGGAAAAAAATCTGAAAAAAGTTCTAAATTCTCGAGAAAAAAAAAAGTTTGAAAATTTATAGGAAAAAAGCAAATTTCTTGAGAAAAGGTTCCAAATTTATAAGAGAAAAAAAATCACAAATCTAAGAAAAAAAGTTGCAAATTTATGAGAAAACAGTTGAAAATTTACAGGAAAAAAGTTGCAAATTTACAAGAAAATGTTTGCAGAATTATGAGGAAAAAAGTCACAATTTTTTAAATAAAAAGTTGGAAATTTGTGAGAAAAAGCTGATTTTTTTTTTTTTTTTTTTTTTTTTCCCCTCAGATCAACTTTTTTTTCTTCACATATGTTGACAAGGATGCCCCCCCCCCCCCCCCCCCCCCGTTAGAACTTCACTTTCTGGACTGTTAACTGTTAAGAGCAGATGTGACCCGGTTTTTGTTGACCCACACATACAGTTCAGTGTCCCCCGTCAAACAGCTTTGTTCCACGCAGATTTACCCCCGTTAGCATCTGTCACTTCAGGCTTAGCGCCCAGACCCCCGCGGCTTTCAAGGGGTGGACCCCCGTTATCCCGACAAAGACAACCGGATCAATTAGAGGCCTAATTAGGTCAACGTCCAAGGTTGGCCTCTGTTAAAGACTGAACCTCCTAAAACGTCACGATTTATAAGGAAAACTTGAAATTTGTATGGAGAAAAGTCTTAAAGTAGTGATAAAATTTACTAGAAAAGCTTCAAATTTATGTGGAAAAGGTCACAAATTTTCAGGAAAAAAGTCTCAAACAACAACCAAAAAACTCACAAATTTACCATTTTCATTACAAATATATTAGCAAGAAGTAGCAAAAAAGAATGAAGAATTTAGGAAAAAAAGCTGCAAATTTAAAGTAAAAAGCTGTGAGAGAATAGAATAGAATAGGCTTTACTGTCATTGTACAGTTGTACAGTACAGTGACATTGTGGGTGCTCCACCAGGCTTGCACAGTAAAGTAAGAGAGAAGGATTAGATGAAACATGGTTACAGAACACACGGTTAAACACACGACTGAAATAAAAATGGCCCAGGATTATGGAAATTAAACACGGGTACGGTAGTGGCTTCATGGATGGAACTATGTACATAAGAGTGCGGAGGGCAGAACACAACTGAACACGCGCTTGAATAAAATAGCCCAAGGATTATGGAAAATATGCATCGATATGGTAGTGGTTTCTCGGATGGATCAGTATACTTGAAAGTGGGGAGTGCAAAGACAGGTGAGTTATTGTGATAAATAAAAGGTCCTCAGTTCTGTGCATGTGAACGTTCGGAGGGAGGGGGGTGGGGCCTCTGACTGCAGTTCGGATGGCCCAGGGGAAGAAACTGTTTCAGTTTGGAGGTGTGGGACCCGATTGATCTGAACAGTCACCCAGAGAGAAGCAGATCAAACAGGTGGTGGGCGGGATGTGAGGGGTCTCCTGTGATGGTCTTGATCTTTCTGAGACAGGAGGATCTGGAGACGTCCTCCAGGGAGGGCAGAGGGCCGCCGATGATTTTTTGGGTGGTGTTAATGACCCTATGCACAGCCTTCCTGTTCTCAGCTGTGGAGCTGGCATACCACACACCCAGACAGTAGGTGAGCACGCTCTCCACTGAGCAGCGGTAGAAGGCCAGCAGCAGCTTCTGGTCCAGGTAGTTCTTCCTCAGGACACGGAGAAAGTGCAGCCACTGCTGGGCTTTCTTCACCAGGGCCTTGGTGTTGACAGTCCAGGAGAGGACAGAGGAGATGTGGGTGCCCAGGAACCTGAAGGTGAGGACGATCATAATTTATGAGGATTGGGTGTGGGCCTGTCTGTTCTTCTTGAAGTCCAGTATGAGTTCTTT
Source organism: Pholidichthys leucotaenia (assembly GCA_020510985.1). Taxonomy (NCBI): domain Eukaryota; kingdom Metazoa; phylum Chordata; class Actinopteri; order Cichliformes; family Pholidichthyidae; genus Pholidichthys; species Pholidichthys leucotaenia. Next base: position 12,305,691 of record CM035846.1, read on the forward strand.
GATTTTTTGGACATTCAGTTTCATGTTGCTTGCTTGGCACTACAGGAGCAGATTCTCTACCTCCGCCCTGTTTGCCTTCTCATCGTCATTGGTGCTGAGCCCCAACCAAGGTGCTATCATCTGCGTACTTCACGATGACGGTGGTTGGGTGGGTTGGAATACAGTCAAAGGTGTACAGGGAGTATAGTAGAGGACTTAGCATGCAGCCCTGGGGGAAGCCAGTGCTGAGAGACAGTGTGGAGGAGTGGTGGGGACCAAGTCTGACTGTTTGTGGGCGGTTGGTGAGAAAGTTTTTTTTTTTTTTATCCAGGAACCGGGGGGGGGGGGGGATCTAGAGGAGGTGCAGTTTATTGATCAGGATGTCTGGGATGATGACGTTGAAAGATGAGCCGTAGTCCACAAAGAGCATCCTCACGTAGCTCCTTGGGTTCCCCAGGTGACTCAGCGCTCTGTGGGGTGTGGTGGCAATGGCGTCTTGCATAGACCGGTTCTCCATGTAGGTGAACTGGTGGGTGTCAAAGGAGGGGGAAAGACAGTTCCAGATGTGCTGGGACACCAGTCGCTCAAAACACTTAATGACTACAGACATGAGTGCTATGGGTCTGTAGTTGTTCAGGCTGTCAGTTGCGGACTTTCTGGGGATGGGGATGATGGTGGAGGCCTCTGAGGTAGGAGGGGACGGTGGCATGTGTCAGGGAGAGGTTGAACGGACGGCTTGGTAGGGATCTCTGCCAGCTGGAGAGAGGGGAGGGGGGACGAATTGGGGGGGGGGGGTGCTCAACCCGGGCAAAGAAGCTGTTGAGCTCCTCTGCCAGAGTGAGGCTGCTGCCCAATGTTGGGGGCCCTGGCCCCTGTAGTTGGTGAGGGCCTGGATGCCTCTCCACATCTGTTGAATGTGGAGAATGAATGTGTGAATGTAAATAAAGGAAAAGAAAATTCAGTAGAAACAAATTTGCACAGAAAAAGGTGAAAACGTGCAACAGAAAAAAAATTGCAAATTTGAGAGACCTCACAGTGGACAAGAGACAAATATTTGATTTAGAAGAAAGATTAACTTTTGAGAAAGTCTTACATTTGCAAGTATTAGTGGTAAATTGTAAATGGCTCTTTTTAAGCACAGTGCAGGATGATGAACATTGATATATTTTTATATGGTCTTTAATAATAATAATGCATCGATTTTATATAGCGCTTTATCATATATACTCAAAGACGCTTTGCAAATAGGTACATTATTCATTCACTCCAGACAGACAATGGTAGTGGCGAGCTACTTCTGCAGCCACAGCTGCCCTGGAGCAGGCTGACGGAAACATGGCAGCCAATCTGCGCCAACAGCCTTTCCGGCCACCACCAAACATTTATACATTTATACACATTCATACCCAGTGTTATGGACACTGGAGGCAATGCGGGTGAAGTGTCTTGTCCAGGGACACAACGGCAGGGTATCTGGGGAGAGCGGGATTCGGACCGCCAACCATCGGGTTATTAGACGACCTGCTCTACCTCCTGAGCCACTTTGGTATGACCTGGCTGGGGCTTGAACCCATGACCTCCTGGCTGAGGGGCAGATGCTCTACCACTAGGCCACCACTCCAGTGGTAGTAGTAACAAACTCCTGACACAAAACACAAGACAATTTGAAAAATCTGAGGACAAAAGTCATACGTTTATAAGAAAACAAGAAAAACTTTTATTTTTTCAGAAAAACATTGCAAATTTTGAGGGAAAAAAGTTGCAGATTTACAAGTAAAAGCTGATTTCTAAGACAATTGTGTCATATATAAAGTGAAAATACATTTTGCGGCTCCATGCAGGTTTTTCTGGGACAAAATTTGCTTAAAATGTCTCTTTTCATAGTAGAAGTTGCAGACTGCTGGTCTAGGATGTGGGACAGCCCCAGCATTAAAGTCTTTAATTCAGACTTTATTTTACATATGCAAAGTTATTTTGAGAAACCCCAACATAATATTATTAAAGGGGACTTTTGCACATGAGCTTTTGGCCCCTATAGTGAAGTGTAACTCCCCATCCATTTTCTTTAAACACTTTGAGAACCTAAGTACTGAACACATAAACCTTTTTCTCATGAAACATATTTCTGATGGAGCCATTGACCTGAGATTTTCACCAGATATCAGTAACAACCCAAGTAATCCATACATACAAAGAAATCAAGGCAAATGTGTTCACAAAACAAGTTATATTTAATAAAGTGGAATGACACAGGGAATAAGGAACACGCTTGATGAAATTCATTTAATATATAGTAGAGCCACCCGGGGTGGTGGCCTAGTTGATAGAGCATCCGCCCCACAACTGGGAGGTTGGGGGGTTAAGTTTCAGCCGGGTCATACCAAAGACCATATAAAAATGATGCTTCTCACCTTCTAGCTTGGTGCTCAGCGTAATAGAATGGGGGAAGGAAAAGTTGTTTGTGGCGGCGCCTTGCATGGCAGTGACTCCTCTGATTCTACACATGATTAACATTGTAGATAGGAGAAACATACGGTAATTTCGTTCTACCGTACATGATTGGCTGTATGGACTGAATGACAATAGAGATGGCTTCTTCTAAAAGCCTTTGCTGGTAATAACAGCTTCCAGATGCCTCCTGCATGGAGAAACTAGGCCCAGGCATTGCTCAGGAGTGATTTTAGCCCATTCCTGTTCCCACACAAACTGTCTTCAAATCTTGAAGGTTCCATGCGTGTCCTCTATGAACTCTGATCTTCAGTTTGTTCCATAGATTTTCAATTGGATTCAGGTCAGGTGACTGACTGGGCCATTCTAGCAGCTTTATTTTCCTTCTCTGGAGCCAGGTGAGTTTCCTTGGCTGTGTATTTGGGATCATTGTCTTGGTGAAAAGTCCACCCTCGTTTCATCTTCAGCATCTTGGCAGATGGCAACAGGCTATTCTCAAGGATGTCTCTGTACATTTGTCCATTCATCTCTCCTTCAGTTATATGAAGTCTGCCTGTACCATGTGCTGAAAAACACCCCCAGACCATGATGGGATATGCAGTGCCATTTCCCCTCCAAACATGCTGTGTGTTGTGACATCCAAAGCGTTCAATTTTGGTCTCATCTGACCAGACTATATTCTCCCAGTATTTTACTGCCTTGCCCAAATGTGTGACAAACTTTAAATGAGCTTCAACATGCTTTTTCTTCAGCAATGGAGTCTTGCGAGGTGAGTGGGCATAGAGCCCATGTCGGTTGAGTGCATTACTTATTGTTTTCTTTGAAACAGCAGTACCAGCTAACTCCAGGTCTTTCCGGAGCTCTCCACGAGTGGTCTTTGGCTTTTGGATAGCTCTTCTGATAATTCTTTTGACTCCTGTCAGAAATTTTGTGAGGAGCTCCTGGTCATGGCCAGTTTATGGCAAAATAATGTTCTTTCCGCTTCCGAATGATGGCTCCAATAGTGCTCACTGGAATATTCAGCAGTTTAGAAATGCACCTGTAACCAATGCCATCATTATGTTTTGCAACAATAAAGTTGTGAAGGTCTAGAAAGAGCTCTTTGCTTCCACCCATCATGAGTTCTTTGTGGTCTATGGATTACTTGGGTTGTTACTGATATCTGGTGAAAATCTCAGGTCAGTGGCTTCATCAGAAATATGTTTAATGAGAAAAATGTTGATGTGTTCAATACTTATTTTCCCCGCTGTATGTCTAAGGTCAAACATGCAGACACTGTATTCATCGGCAGTCTGGTGACCCCGCTTTGGCCAACATGTCTCTCTCCCCCCCACCCCACCCCCCCAGACCCAAGCAGGTCTTTGTCTGAGAAGTCACTCACATCTGACCCCGACCCCCCCCCCCCAACACACACACACACACACATTAACACCCAGAATGCCCTTCAGCATCCCATCAGGCGTCATTTCTCACATTCCTTCATGAGTTAAACCCAGAGTGTCAGAACAGAGCCCCAGAAACGTCATTCACCCTATAGACCGTTTTCTCTGTGGCTGTTTGGTGCATCTTCTACCCCACATGGGACGCCTGCCAGGTGGGCAGATCATCTCAGCAAAGGAAAAAGTGCCCTTTTATTTCTGCTTTCACATCAAGCATTATCTTATGTTGAGCTTTCTATGAAATTTGCAACTTTTTATGTAAAAGTGAGTTTTTTCTTGTACATGTGCAACTTTTTGTCATCAATTTGTTGTTTCCTCACGGATTTGCAACTTTTTACGCAAATGTGAGTTTTTTCCTGTAAATGTGCAACTTTTTTGTCATAAAGTACTTGTTTCTCATAATTTTTTGTACTTCTTTAATTGTGAATTCGTAGCTTTTTTCTTATAGATTTGAAACTTTTTTGTAAATTTGTGAATTATTTTCTTTGTGAATGTGGAAGTTTTTCTTATAATTTTTTTTCACTTTTTTCAATTCTAAATTTGCAATTTTTTTCTCATAATTTTGTTACTTTCCCCCATGATTTAGCTTTAATTTTTCTAATAAGTGTTCTACCTTTTTTCTCATGAATTTGTTACTTTTTTAGTCTAAATTTCCACCTTTTTAAACGAGTTCATAGAAGATGGTTGAAACACTGCATCACAACTGCTAAAAGAGTAAATAAAAATCTTTACTGATTTCCCCCTCGAACATTATTAACTGTGTTATTTTTCCAGAATTTTCTATTAAATCTGTCTTTACAGATTGTCTGACCAGCCTGCTCCCTCTGTTTAAGTTGTGACTCCTCTGAAATGTTTTGTCTTGATTCGGAGCTCCTCTTTATATCTGACCTCAGCCTTTATCAATGCTCGAAGGGCAAATTTGCTTTAAAGGGAAATGGAGTGAAAGGTTCCTGCTGTGGCGTGTCGTCTGTATCTTGTTGAGTTTTGTCTCTGAAAGCAGTTTTGTCCTTCGACATAAAAGATACATGAGTTTCTGCTGATGGTCGCCCACTTCCTGTTTTCTGTCCTCTAGGAGGTCAGATTTAGAATTATCAGCTGTTAAAGATAACATTTGAAGAGGCTTTTTGATACCAGAAAATGAGGCTAAATGTGGTCTGATTTGTGCAAACTAGTTAAGTTTGACCAAAGATGTGTTTGGAAAAGATGAATCCCATTGTCTGAAATGGAATATTAAAAATGTTTGCTTTTCTTTGCTGATGATGCAGCATTTGAATGCTGTTGCATTTTTATTAGTGGTGTCACTTTAATCGCGATTAATCATGATTAATTGTGACGCAGTTAATAGTATCATCAATTAATCACAATTTTTGTCATAGGCACCAGATAGAAGCTGGGTCGAGTTATTTGCAATAATGCAATTAATCACACTGTGCGGTTAAAGTGCCATTAAATGCACTAAAACACTTATTAGTGTGATGTGATTCAGAAGAAGTGAGCTGCCCTGTCATCTAAATGTGATTAATTGCAATTAAAAGTGACACCACTAGTTATTAATGTTGACATTTTTAAGCACAAATGTATTTTGCAGATTTTTTTTTTTTTACATTTTTCTTACCTGCGTTGATTTCCTCCCCTGACCCAGGTGTACACCTACAAGCAGAACACTCTCACCCGTCAGAAGGTCCAGCCCATGCACCGCAGCAGCATTGATGGGGTGGAGGACATGGCCACCTTGGAGGACCTCCACGACGGTGCCATCATGCACAACCTCTTCCTGCGTTACCAACAAAGACTCATCTATGTAAGTCCAGTTAAAGTGGGACTTTTGCTGAGATCTAAATTCTTATTTGTAGTGACACCTGTGGCCATGAAGTGAACTGCAGATATTTTTTTTTCTCCTTTCATTTTTGTTAAGACTGCGAGGATAGGGTGGTCACCATTGCTCATGGCTTGCAACCAGCATATTGCTCATGTGTAGGTTGCAAGTTAATAGGTAGTTTTTGATTGTTTAATCCTGAGAAGATTGTGCATCTTTATAGCATTAGCTCACTATACATTGCAAGTTTCCTCTGAGGGAAACAGTAGCTACAGATCATTGTAAAGTTGTGAAAATATAAATCTCTGCCATAAAACTCTGATGCTGGGCAAAGTGGGGCAGAGCGATACTCTGAGGATTTTCTCTCCTGTCCTTAGAAATGCTCTTACTTAATGTTTTTTTTTTATGCACACTCATGATAAATGTACTTATCAGGCATAACATTTTGACCACCTGCCAAATATTGTGTAGGTTCCCCCTTTTGCTGCCAGAATGGCTCTGACCCATCGAGGCATGGACTCCACTAGTCCTGACCCATCGAAAAATGGAGTCCACTAACTCTGATGTGTCAAAAGTGGGCTCAATTAGTCCTGGCCCATTGAAAAATGGACTCCACTAGCCCTGACCCATCGAGGCTAGGACTCCACTAGCCCTGACCCGTCGAGGCTAGGACTCCACTAGCCCTGACCCGTCAAGGCTAGGACTCCACTAGCCCTGACCCGTCGAGGCTAGGACTCTACTAGCCCTGACCCGTCGAGGCTAGGACTCCACTAGCCGTGACCCGTCGTTCCATGGACTCCACTAGCCCTGGCCCGTCGTTCCATGGACTCCACTAGCCCTGGCCCGTCGTTCCATGGAGTCCCCTAGCTCTGACCCGTCGATCCATGGAGTCCACTAGCCCTAACCCACCAAAAAATGGACTCCACTAGACACTGCAGCACACCTTCAGGGGTCTGGTGGAGTCCATGCCTCGACGGATCAGGGCTAATGTAGTCCATGCCTTGACGAGTCAGGGCTAGTGGAATCAATGCGTCATGTAGTCCATGCTTCGACTGGTCAGGGCTAGTAAAGTCCATCCCTCATGGAGTCAATGTTTCAACAGGTCAGTTCTAGTGGAGCCTCGACAGGTCATGGCGAGTGGAGTCTATTGCTGTGTTCGAAATGCTCACTCCTTCCTCGTATAGTGTGCTATATAGTGAATCAGCCATTTTGTAGTGCCGTTTGAAATCTTAACTGAAAATTTCACTCACTATATAGTACACTCAAAACATCCCACAATGCATTTTGAAAAGTAGTGTACAACAGATGGTCACTACATTAGCCAATATATCGCATAATGCAATGCGCAGCTAGCAGAGCAGTGAGAGGAGAGCTTCACATCACAACTTAAACTACCTTAAGGTTTTTATATTTATTAATTTGGGAAAAACGATTTGATTTAATATATATTTACTACAAATTACATGCAGGCATTCATTTTTTACCACCGTTGCTCTGTTATGTTTTACTGTCTCACCATGATGACTTCATTAACCACACCGCAAAAACAAGCCCAGTAGTGTCTGAAATCTTATAATTTTATTGTTATATTGAGTTTACTATATAGTCCACTATATCTAAATTCACTATATAGCGAGTATGGAGGGAGGGAGTGAGTGAGTGAACATTCCAAACACAGCCTATGTCTTGATGGGTCAGGGCTGTTTTGGCAACACAATATTAGACAGGTGGTCAAAATGCTACACCTGATCAGGGCATAGATACAGTACATTGTGAATGGAAATCAGATATGGGGCCAGCTGCATTATCCATAACAGGATGTCACGGCATCAGTACAAGTAGTCCATAGATCAGTGGAGCACCTCAGAAGTGTAGTGAAACATACAGTGTCTGTTGGAAAAGTGAAAGTGAGGCTATCTGGGACTGTAGTACCTCCTGGAATCCCTATTGTCCAATCAAACTGCTCAGTCAGAATTAGCTGTTGTATAAAACAGGAACAAGCATGTCAACAGACCTGTGGTACTGTATGAACAGCTGCATCCATTGTGTCTTTTGTTAAACCCCCTCATTGGCAATGCCCCATTTCCCAACATAGAAACACATTAGTGTCCTAAAAAAATCTGATGATTATTATTATTTATTAAATTCTCTCCCATATCAGTGCAGCTCTTCTTCCATCTAAATCTCCAGCTAACTCCTGATGTTACTGAAAAATCACAGAGATTTCTGTTTTGTCTGAGACCCCTTCTCACAGACTCTGTTGCTTTGTGGTTAATTTGTTGCAACTGAGATGGTTCCAGATCAATTTAGAGTTTAGAAGTTAGCATTTTTGTTCTCTTGCTTGGTCTGCGGCTCGTTTTTTCCTCGACGTTTCCATGGCACCGGCGTTGACTGGGCGATGAAAAGCACAGGTGCTTTATAAAAAGGCAAGAAGGAGAGATTTCGAGCCCTTTTGAATCTTGGAAGAATTACAGAAGCAATTTGTTAGAGAGCCAAGAGTAGTGAGGAAAGAAAAAACCACCAAGCTTGTTTTTATGTGGTTTAATGATTCTTTTTGGAAGAAAACTCATTTTTTTAAAACCTTAAAGAGTCCCTGTTAGCTTCCAGAGGTGTTAATGAAATATCTGTGACACAATTTGATCAAAACAAGGAAGGAGGGAGGATTCTTTTTATGTTATGGGTCAGTCAGTCCATCCGTCCATCTGTCTGTCCCACTGTGAAATCTGATCAGATGATTTTTGTAGGTGTAGCACCCCCTGTAGTTCCTAGCTGGCTCCACCTCTAGAAGCACTAGACGTCTACCTGGGTTTGATAACGGATACTCTAAGGAACTCGCTGAAAGTTGCTATAAGTTGAACAGGTAACACTTTTATTGCAACATTATTCAGGCAACAACAAAATTCAGTATCCACATTTCATCATTATTTCACAAGTACGCAGCGCTGCGGTTTCGTATGCACAATAAAGAAAATGGAGCTCCTTAAAATAAATAAAAGAAAGCCAAAATAGGTTTGTGTCTCTTGAGCTTGATTGTGTGAAACGCAATTATTCCCTTAAGCAAGGAACAGCGAAAAGTTCAGTTCAGTGTTCAACCGTTCTGTATGGGGGTTGTTCTGTGTCTGGGATTTCCTATAACTACAACTACTTAACAGGTGTTGGTAGTGTGTTCAGGGCTTATCTAGTGTCAAGTGACACTAGAGTGTCAAGTGAAATCAGATGAGTGTCAAGTGGAGATCAGATGATCTGGTGTCCTCCTGTGGATAGGTCCTATGGCTGGCCAGACCGCATCCATAATCGTCCGCAGGCTCGTTGGGCTAGGCTCGCCATCTTGGAATCCAGGTTCTTTCCAGTGAATATAAAAAAACACTCTACACAAACAGTGCAAACGATAAATAATCTGTTCTCTTTCTGTGCCAATCTATGTCTTAACTCAGTTTATACACTTCAAAACTAATATTCCTAGTTTGCTCTGCATGTTACTTACCAAATATAATAAACGTTTTAATGTCTATATTCATTTATCATGAATTATACAACAGTTAGTTCTGACCGAGCAATTTGATTAGACAATAGGGATTCCAGGAGTTACTATAATCTGTGATAATTGTACTCCAATTTTGCTGGATATGTATCACTCCACTTCAAAGGTGTTCTAGTAACCTAGTAACTCTCTGACAATTGCAGTACTCTTTTCAATACCTTAATGTACACAGTGAGGCTCTGTTTGACAAGAAATTATACATCTGTGACCCGAAAGTCCCACCCTTTTGAAAAGGGCGCTTCGTCTATCCCGGCCCTGCTGTCATTTTTTTTGTAACTTAGATTTTTATTCATTTTTCATCATATATAATGCATTCAGATCACATTCTACATTTAAAAAACAAAGGGGTTAGGGTAGGGAAAAATAAAAAAAAATAAACAAAATAAAAATAAAAAATAAAAAAAAATAAAAAATAAAAGGGGGGGGGACAAATGTTGGAGCATCAAGTTTTTAGTTTCCATCTCTTAATTCTTCTGGTTTTTTCAGTGTCTTTGGTTATTCTTTCAATTTCTGCCTCGTTGTTGCACTTTGTAGTGTGTCCATTTCCGCCATTTTTTCTCCCATATTCCTTCTTGCATTCTTCGTCGATATGTTAGTTTTTCCATCATACGTATGTCCTCAACAATGTCAGTCCATTGTTCTTGGTCAGGAAGAACTTCTGATCGCCATTTTTTTGTGATAGTTTTTTTACATGCAATCAACAAGATTTTAACTAGATATCTGTCCTCAGCCTGTATAACACTGTCTTTTTTAAGATCACATAAGTACATCAGGTTACAGTTCATTGGTATATTATATCCTAATATCCTCTGTATTGTCACATGCATAGATTTCCAAAATGATGATATTTTGTAGCATTTCCAAAACATATGTGAGTGGTCTGCATTTTGAGCCCCACATCCCCTCCAGCATAAAGATTGGGTATTTGTATATTTTCCTTGAATCTGTGGTGTAATGAAAAAGCGAATCAGGTTTTTCCATCCAAATTCCCTCCATGCCCTTGAATTTGTTGATGTGTGTTGTGTTTTCCATATTTCCTGCCAGCTTTCTTCTGTTATGTTTAAATTGAGCTCTTTCTCCCATTTCTCCTTTATATAGTTACTTGTATGATTGTTTGTCATAAGTTTCTGATATAGTTTTGAAATAATTCTTATTTTATTTCCTGCATATGAGCTTAAAATAAGTTGTATAATCTCGTTCACATCTGTTTGGAGGTTATGCCTAATCTTCTTCATATAGTAATCTCTCATCTGCAGATATCTGAAAAATTCCGATCTTTCTAATTTAAATTTTCTCCTGATATTTACAAAGCTCCCGAGATCTTTTTTTCCGATATTGCCCCATGCTGTGATTCCCTTGTTCACCAGATTTTTGTATCCCCTATCTTGTTTTGCCGGTTCAAACTGACTGTCAAATGCTACCCATTTCAATAGTTTTATGTCTTCCCTTATATTATATTTTTGTACTATTTTATACCACAGTTCTAAAGTAAATTTAGTGATTGGGTCTATTTGTTTGATTTGCTTATATGCATCTTTATCCCCTATTATGCTTTGTACTGGGAGTCCCTCAATTTCCTTTTCCATTTCTTTCCATTTTGCCTCATATCCCTCGTCGCACCAACATATGATATATCTTATTTGTGCTGAGTAGTAATATTCCTTTAGACTCGGTAGGCCCATGCCTCCTTTCTCTTTTGGTAATTGGAGGGTTTTATATTTCACTCTTGGTTTTTTACCTCCCCAAACAAATCTCGATATAATCCTGTCCCACTTTGAGAATTGGGCATCTGGAATCTCTGTTGGTATAGCCTGGAAGAGGTAAAGTAATCTAGGTTGTATGCTGATTTTGACTGTCTCAATTTTTGAATTCAGATCCATATTTAAGATTGACCATCTATCAATATCTTTTTTTATTTCTTGTTCCAACCTATCATAGTTTGCTTTATATATTTTGCTTAGGTCTTTAGGTATGTTCACTCCAAGGTATTTTATTTCTTTTTGGTTCCAGTTTAGTTTGATCTTATCAGTTATCTGGTTTAGAGGGTTATAGTGGAATGTCAGTATTTGTGTTTTTGTTATGTTTATCTTGTATCCTGATAATTTTCCAAAATTTCCTATCAAGTTCATCATTTCCATTATTGATTTATCTGGTTGTTCAAGGTAAACTATAATATCGTCTGCAAATAGCCCAATCTTGTGTTCCGCCCCCTTTATTGTTACACCTTTTAATTTCTTATTTTGTCGTATTGCTTGAGCCAATGGTTCTATGAACAGAGCAAACAAGGTGGGCGATAAGCAGCATCCCTGCCTAGTTGATCTTTGTATATTTACTTTGTCTGTTAAGCTACCGTTTATCTTGATTCTTGCCACAGGTTCTTGATATAGCGTCCTTATGCATTGTACTGATTTTTCGTTAAATCCAAAGCGCTCCAGTACACTATATAGGAATTTCCAGTTAACCCTATCAAATGCTTTTTCTGCGTCTAAACTCATTATTACTGCGCTTTTCTTTTCTTTATGTATTTGGTTAATTATATGTATTGTTCTCCTGATATTGTCATGTGTTTGGCGTCCCTCTATGAATCCAGTTTGATCATCTTCTATCAATTCCATCAAGAATGTCTTTATTCGTTTACATATAATTGTTGTGTATATTTTATAATCTACATTTAATAAAGAGATTGGTCTATAGTTTCCGCATTGTTCTTTATCTTTCCCTGGTTTTAAAATAACTGAAATGATTGCTTCGTTCCATGTTGGAGGTATTTTGTTGTTGTTCAGCGTCCAATTAAATGACTTTAGGAGTTGTGGTGTGAGTTCTTCTATAAACAGTTTATAAAACTCAGATGGGTATCCATCACTACCTGGTGATTTACCTTTTTTAAGTGACTTAATCACATCTCTGATCTCTTGTGTTGTTATTTCTGCTGTTAGTTTTTCATTTTGTTGATTGCCTATTGATGGCAAGTCCAATGTGTCTAGAAATTTTTTGATATCTTTAGTATTTGTTTCTTCAGGTTGCGAGTATAGTTCTTGGTAGAAATTATGGAAAATTTCTTCGATGTTTTCTGGGTTAACTGTGGTTTTATTTGTGGTGGGGTCTTTAATCTTGTATACATTATTCATTGTTTGTTGTTTTCTTAACCGTTTTGCCAGCAGTTTTGTGGCTTTTGGCCCCGTTTCATAATATTTTTGCTTTAGATATCTATTTTTCCTTTCAATTTCATCCATTTGTGTTTCTTTTATCTTTGTTTTTTCTTCTTTAATTTCTTGATATATTTTTGGATCATTTGTGCTTTGATGTTTACGTTCTAATTCCCTCAGTCTCTCACATCTTTGTTCATACGCTTCCAGTTTAGTCTTATTTGCTTTTCCTGTTTCAACAATTAATTTACCCCTTAACACGGCTTTTAGTGCGTCCCATAGTATTGTTGGGTCCACTTCTTCATTGTCATTCTCTTGGATATATTCGTTTATGTTTATTTTTATTCTTTCTTTCATTTTCTCATCATTTAACAGTCCTACGTTAAGTTTCCATGTTGTTTGTCGTTTTCTATTGTTTAAATATGTATATTTCCATGTATATAGGATTATGATCTGATATTTCTGCCCCTCCAATCCAACAATTTCTCACCCTGTGTCTGTCACCTTCATTCATAAGGAAGTAATCTATTCTAGAGTGTACTTTATGGGCTGCTGAATAATGTGTATAGTCTTTTTCGAGTGGGTGTAGGTCCCTCCATATGTCTACCATACCCATTTCTGCCAGTGAGGTTCTTATGAACTTTGTTACATGTTTTTTTGTCTTCTTAACACTTGTTGTGTCAACTTCATGATCCATGACAGCATTTAAGTCTCCTCCACAAATTAGGACTCCTTCACTGTGTGTTGCTATGAGATCAAACAGATGTTGAAAAAAACCCTTGTCACTTTCTGGTGGGGCATAGATGTTCACTAATGTGATCTGCATACCATCTATTCTTCCCTTTATTATTACATACCTGCCTTCTTTATCCTGGATTTCCTGTTCACTTTCAAATTGTATTTTGTTTGAGATTAGTATCATAACCCCCCTTTTTGCTCCTCCCTTAAATGAACTGTAGTAGGAGTTCTTATAGCCAAATCTCTTTAGTTTCACATGTTCTGCCTTGCTCAAATGTGTCTCTTGCATAAATATAATTTCAGCTTTTTCCTTCTTGAATTTTCTTATTATTCTTTCCCTTTTAACAGGTGAGTTCAGACCATTCACGTTTAGTGTCATTATCTTAAGATTTTTACCCATATTCATGTTTTTCCATTTTTTTAACTTGTGCTCCTAACCCCTTTAACAACAAAAATAACACATATTTATATAAAAACACATTAAAAAAACTCGACCTCCGTACTTTGGGCCTTTCTTCTGCCCACTGGTCCCTGTTGGTGGGTGGGGGGTTTGTCTTCACAGAGTGAAGGGCCCTCCCTAGACTTCTAATTACTATCAAAGTAATAGTCATAAGTCTAGAAATGTCCAACAAATATCACTTAAACCTCTCCTAGCCGTCTGTTTCTCTTTTACCTTGTCTTCTTGGCCTTCATTTCTTCTGTGCCTTTCTTAATCTTTGTTATGATCTAGGCTTTCAGTTGAAAGCCTTGTAGTTTGTCCTGGGCCCGCTGCTCTACGTCTCTCCCCCTTCTTCCGCCGTTCACTCGTCTCCACTCCGTCTGTCGTGGTGCGTTCAGGGCCGCCGCTGCTCCAGCCGTCTCCTTCGGCACGCTCACCTCAAGGCCCCGCTCCATCATATCCCGCGCTGCCTCTTCGGCCGTGTTGTAGGTTCTTGTGCCTTCCTCCCAATGAATCCTCATTTTCGTTAGCGGCGTTTGGAATCTAATTTTTTTCTCTTTCAGCGTTTTTTTAATATTGGCATATTTCTTCCGCTGCTGCACGATTTCTGTCGGGTAGTCATGGTCAAAAAATACCTGTTTGTCGCCGATTCGTATCTTTTTTTTCCATGCTTGCGTCAGGATTCTTTCCTTTATGTCATATTTCACAAAGTTTACCACAACTGACCTGGGTGGAGAGTTTGTTTTCGGGTTCTGTGCCGGTGTTCTGTGCGCCCGTTGAATCTGCAGATCCGTTTCTCCGGGTATTTCCAGTTCTTTTTTTAAGAACTGATCCATGAATTTTGTCATCGAGTTGCCTTCAGTGCCCTCCGGAATTCCAAAGATGCGCATATTGCTTCGTCGGGATCTGCTCTCCAAGTCGTTTATTTTCTCCTGCATCCTCTGCGTTTGCGTCGTCAGGGTCTGTAGTTGTTCGTTTGCCTCGCTTTTCCAATCTTCTAGTTCCGAAATTCGGGTCTGCGCTTCTGTCATACACGCCCGCTGGGAGCGCAGCTCCTCCATGTTTTCCGTTAATTTACGCTCCATTTCTCTTCGGAGGTCCATGATTTCCTCCTTAATTTCTTTTTTCAGTTCCTCCTTAAGAGCCGCTAAATCCTGTTGTAGCTGTCGCTTGAATTCTCTCAACTCTTCACCCAAACTGGCGATGCCAGCGTTCATGTTGTCGAGTCTGGTGTCCTCCATTTTCTCTGCTGTGGACATCTCGTTTTTTTGGGCTTTGCGTACAGCGGTTTTTCCTGCGTTGTTGGAGAGGAATTCTTCAATTTTACCCTGTTTTTGTCCTTGTGCCCGGTTCCTTCGTGTTTTCATCCCTTAGTTTATTGATTCGTTTATGTCGAGTTGGCCATTTACCGATGATTTTTAATCCGGCTAGGGAGAGCTCTTTGTTTAAGTGTTATGTCTCTCCGCCATCTTCCCGGAAGTCCCTGCTGTCATTTTAAGCTCATTAAGCGATTTCACGTCTGTTTAAAAAAAAAAATAGGCAGTGCTAAAGTTTGAAGTATTGTCTTGATTAGCAAACCACAATATGTTTGTGGTAATGGACTCTTTGTTTCATCTGAAAATACGAAGAAAAGTGAGCAAAGTGTGCTAATCGCTAGCATGCCAACTACTAGCTACTGGCTAGCTACGGTGTTCTGGTGACATGGCATGGTGTCATGCCGAGAAAGCCATGTCTGCCTCAGAAAGCACCCCCTTCACGCCTCTGGGGTCGTTGGCAGTACCAGCTCAACAGGTATATGTTTTATAAACACTTATTACTTTTTCACTTGGCAATATTTAGTTTGTTTACATGTGTGTGAAATGACAATAGACAAACTCGCTCTTGGGTAATATTGCTTAAGTATAATTCACCATAACATTTTTAATTAAACGATGCCTTTGTTATGAATTGTCTCAAAAATGAGCATTAACATCAAATGAACTTTATCATACACTAACTTCTTCCATGAGTGCATTTCAACCATCAAAATGATTTTAAATCGCTTTCATTTAACCAACATGTATCTTATGTAGTGGTGTTGAATGATTAAATTTTTTAATCGCGATTAATCTTTTGGAATGTTGAGTTAATCACAATTAGGTTCAGGTTCAGGTTACTTTATTTGTACCTGTAGGTAGATTTGTTGATTAATAACGTTGATTAACGTTGATTAATAACGTGTTAGTCACGTGTTTTTCCATACAGATACAGTGTACCTTAAGTTGGTAATTTTTCAAGTTTGCCATACTGTTATGAACATGGGAGTGGACAAATATGCTTGCTGTCTTCACCTGCAGGTTTATTAAAGTTCTCAGCATATCCAAAATGATAAAAACTATCCAGAATATCCATCCATCCATCTTCTACCGCTTTTCCGGAGGTCCGGGTCGCGGAGGCAGCAGTTCAAGCAGAGAAGCCCAGAAAATTCTCAAACATATTACTGCATGTGCAAACAACAGAATGCCAGGGCTCAATAACATCACTGAACATCAACCAACCAGCAGCCACAAATGGAGCTTGCTCTTTTTCCCATAGCAAATCAATCAATCAATCAATCAATCAGTAAGTCAACTTTATTTATAAAGCACTTTAAAAAGCAACACTTGCTACACAAAGTGCTGTACAACAAGGACACAAATAAAAACATAAAAGCATGGAGCAGGACACTAGCACAAAAACAATATAAAACAAACTCAGCAGGAGTAGAAACCACAGTCAATAAAATCAATAAGAGGTAACAGAAGAAAACATCCACCACTTTTAAGCAGATCAACACAAAACCTCGTGTGTCACAACAGACACAATTTCCCTTTTAGCTGAAAAATTGCAAACATAAACAACTATCTTACCCGTGATGACACCCCACCGTGCTGCAAAAATGGCGGGGGAGTGAATGGACATTACAAACACAGCTTGAGAATTTCTTTAGACTGGTACTCCCCAATAGTTCAACCATTAGCTATGAGGATGAAAACAGGCGAATTTCTGTTCATGTCAGCTGCTGGAGGTCAGCTATAGCCTAGCTTGTAGCCACTATCCAGCTAGCTAGCTTCCACAGAAGAAGAACAACCCAACATCCAGGCGAAGTTTTGAAGGAGGCTGTAACAATTATCCAGGTGAGCGCTCCGACAGATAACGTTGTAAACTTAAACATGACAGCACTTTGGGGATATCCATGGCTGTAATCCAGCTTGTTTGACTTAGCAATGTCTGCATGGTGCATACAGTGTCTGTGGCCAGAACGGCTTTGGTACGGAGAACCATTAGACCAAAAAGTACTGTTTGCACTTTCTGCTGTTAACTGCCATTAATCGCGATCACAAAATTTGTCACTGTTAAGGGGGGCAAAGCGTTAACGGGCGATTAGCGCGATAATGCCACAACCACTAATCTTGTGACAAAACGCTTTAAAACAATCATAAAGTTGCACTTTTAAACATTCAGCAGTATATTAAAATGTCCAAATAAATCAATTTGGAGGTAAACTACCGAAGAACAGTGACCCTTGAAAGTTTTACATCTCATCACAATCCAACTAATTAAGGCTAATGAGTTAGCAATTAGCTTGTATCAATCACAACTAACCTTAGCCGTTAGCTTATTCCAGCCATGGTTAGCATTAGCCGTTAGCTTGTTCCAACTGTGGTCAGCGTTATCCATTAGCTTATTCCAATCACAGTTGGCACTAGCCGCTAGCAATTGGCGTTTCTCAATCATTCTTGGAACATTACAGAGATGTAACACACACCAAAGCTCAGTAACGTCAAACAACATTCTTACTCCAACTGGTTGTATGAAAAATATCCAAACATTGGGGTGAAAGTACATTTTCCTTGTTTACAAAAGCTAGTCACATGTCAATAAGGAGCCATAATGATTTGACTCATCGGAGTTTCCAATGACAAACTACTCAGCAGTTGTTGTCTCCCCGTGCTCACAGTTCGGCCTCTAATGACAAAAATAGCTTATAAACACATGAACATTAAGGTATTTGTGCTAAAAGGCTATTTTATGGCATTTTCACACCAGGTCTAGTAGAGCGTGTCTGGACTCTGTAGGCTGAAGTGCGAAAAGGAAGTCACGCAGCTCTCTTCCCCGGTTTTATTACTTAATGCCCACAGCGCCCCCCAAAGGACAAACAGTGTACTACTAAATAACATATGAGTTTAGTAACCCTATTTTTCACATGGGTTACACTGGACTTGTAGCCCCTGATCTATGACCTCCTGTTTCACCTCACTTCATAGACAGTAACTGTTTTGTGAAATCAACTCCTCCTACAGTTTTGTTCCAAATGTTTTGAAACTTGGTACCATGGTTTGATATACTCTGATGATGCAATTTGACTCTCATTGGATGACCTTGAGGTAAAAGATCAGAAGTCAGATTTTCCCTAAATCTTCTAAACACAATAACTACTGAAAGAAATGATGTAAGCTTTTCAAATTGATACAGTAGTTGTATCTAATACACATCTTGGACGACTTACACCCTGACCTGACTATGGGTTTGGGGGCAAGAGGTCAAAGTTAATGTCGCACTATGGTAAATGCTACATTTACTGTTACTATAAAGCAAGTAAAGCTAGGGCTACCAAACTTGGTACACAGGTTCACCTTGGGATCCTGACCTCTGACTATGAGCTTGGGGTCAAAGTCAAAGGTCAAGGTCAATATATCCTATGCCTTATTACTGTACAACAAGTAAAGTTATGGTCACCAAACTTAGTACACAGGTTCACCCTGTGACCCTGAAGTGTGACTGTGGCTTTGGGATTGTAAGGTCAAAGGTCAATATCAAAATGGCTTATAAACTATATCACAACAACAAAGAAAGCTAGGGTCACCAAATCTGGTACACAGGTTCACTCTGAGACTATGACCTCTGACTACAGGTTTGGTGTCAAAAGGTCAAAGGTCAAGGTTGGCACTCCCTATGCTGCCTTACTATAGAACATGTAAAGCTGTCTAGAGTCACCAAACTTGCTACACAGGTTCACCTCGGGGATCCTGACCTACAACTATGGGTTGTATAGTTTGTTGTATATTTGTGAATGATGGGCTTATCATAATTTGGGTCTACCACAGTAATTATATTGAAAAGTATTGAAAACTGCTCTCTGTCAGTAAGTATTGGGATTGTCAAAGAAAACGGAGGCGGGATTGCACTCGCCTCAGAATGCTTTTGTTTTACATATCTTAAAAGAAGAAATGGTCAATTTACAAGAGGAAAAAATTGTAAATTTACAGGAAAAAAGGGTAAATTTAGAAGAAAAAGGGTAAATTTACAAGAAAAAAACTGCAAATGTATGAGGTAAAACCTCACATTTTTTTAAAGAAAAAAAGTGGCAAATTTCCAAGTAAAAAAGTAGCAAATTGACAAGCAAAAAAGGCCATTTTTAAAAGAAAAATATGGCAGATTTACAAGAAAAAATTACAACTATATGTGAAAAATGTTGCAATTTTTTAAGAAAAAAGTGGTAAATTTCCCAGTCAAAAAGTAGCAAATTGACAAGCAAAAAAGGTCATTTTTAAAAGAAAAATATGGCAAATTTCATGGTAAAAAGTAACAAATTTATGAGAAGAAAAACAAACCATAGTGAATTTGCTAGAAAAAATGGCAAATATACATGAAAAATGCTGCAAATTCATGAGAAAAAAGTGGCAAATTTACAAGTAAAAAATAGCAAATTTACAAGAAAAAAATTGGAAATTTACAGGAAAAATGGCCAATTTAAACTGTTCATATAAACTTGCAACTTGTAAATTTGAAGCACTTTTTTGATTGCATTTACATTTTTATGAAACAATATGCACCTTTTCCTTGTAAATTTTTTTTTTTTGTAACTTAGATTTTTATTCATTTTTCATCATATATAATGCATTCAGATCACATTCTACATTTAAAAAACAAAGGGGTTAGGGTAGGGAAAAGGAAAAAAAAAATAAATAAATAAAAAAAATAAATAAATAAAAGGGGGGGGGGGACAAATGTTGGAGCATCAAGTTTTTAGTTTCCATCTATTCATGTTTTTCCATTTTTTTAACTTGTGCTCCTAGCCCCTTTAACAACAAAAATAACACATATTTATATAAAAACACATTAAAAAATCTCGACCTCCGTACTTTGGGCCTTTCTTCTGCCCACTGGTCCCTGTTGGTGGGTGGGGGGTTTGTCTTCACAGAGTGAAGGGCCCTCCCTAGACTTCTAATTACTATCAAAGTAATAGTCATAAGTCTAGAAATGTCCAACAAATATCACTTAAACCTCTCCTAGCCGTCTGTTTCTCTTTTACCTTGTCTTCTTGGCCTTCATTTCTTCTGTGCCTTTCTTAATCTTTGTTATGATCTAGGCTTTCAGTTGAAAGCCTT
This sequence comes from Pholidichthys leucotaenia, assembly GCA_020510985.1. Lineage (NCBI taxonomy): Eukaryota > Metazoa > Chordata > Actinopteri > Cichliformes > Pholidichthyidae > Pholidichthys > Pholidichthys leucotaenia. The sequence continues at coordinate 12,325,647 of CM035846.1, forward strand.
GTAGCTTGTCCTGGGCCCGCTGCTCTACGTCTCTCCCCCTTCTTCCGCCGTTCACTCGTCTCCACTCCGGCTGTCGTGGTGCGTTCAGGGCCGCCGCTGCTCCAGCCGTCTCCTTCGGCACGCTCACCTCAAGGCCCCGCTCCATCATATCCCGCGCTGCCTCTTCGGCCGTGTTGTAGGTTCTTGTGCCTTCCTCCCAATGAATCCTCATTTTCGTTAGCGGCGTTTGGAATCTAATTTTTTTCTCTTTCAGCGTTTTTTTAATGTTGGCATATTTCTTCCGCTGCTGCACGATTTCTGTCGGGTAGTCATGGTCAAAAAATACCTGTTTGTCGCCGATTTGTATCTTTTTTTTCCATGCTTGCGTCAGGATTCTTTCCTTTATGTCATATTTCACAAAGTTTACCACAACTGACCTGGGTGTAGCGTTTGTTTTCGGGTTCTGTGCCGGTGTTCTGTGCGCCCGTTGAATCTGCAGATCCGTTTCTCCGGGTATTTCCAGTTCTTTTTTTAAGAACTGATCCATGAATTTTGTCATCGAGTTGCCTTCAATGCCCTCCGGAATTCCAAAGATGCGCATATTGCTTCGTCTGGATCTGCTCTCCAAGTCGTTTATTTTCTCCTGCATCCTCTGCGTTTGCGTCGTCAGGGTCTGTAGTTGTTCGTTTGCCTCGCTTTTCCAATCTTCTAGTTCCGAAATTCGGGTCTGCGCTTCTGTCATACACGCCCGCTGGGAGCGCAGCTCCTCCATGTTTTCCGTTAATTTACGCTCCATTTCTCTTCGGAGGTCCATGATTTCCTCCTTAATTTCTTTTTTCAGTTCCTCCTTAAGAGCCGCTAAATCCTGTTGTAGCTGTCGCTTGAATTCTCTTAACTCTTCACCCAAACTGGCGATGCCAGTGTTCATGTTGTCGAGTCTGGTGTCCTCCATTTTCTCTGCTGTAGACATCTCGTTTTTTGGGGCTTTGCGTACAGCGGTTTTTCCTGCGTTGTTGGAGAGGAATTCTTCAATTTTACCCTGTTTTTGTCCTTGTGCCCGGTTCCTTCGTGTTTTCATCCCTTAGTTTATTGATCCGTTTATGTCGAGTTGGCCATTTACCGATGATTTTTAATCCGGCTAGGGAGAGCTCTTTGTTTAAGTGTTATGTCTCTCCGCCATCTTCCCGGAAGTCCCTGTCTTCCTTGTAAATTTAATATTTTCACTTAAATTTGCACTGTTTGTTGTAAAGTTTACTTGTTTTTTCTCAAATTTGTACGTCACATTAATTTGAGGCTTTTTCTTATATATTTACAAATTACTAACTAACTACTAACTAACCTGCACTTATATAGCGCTTTTCTAGTCACAAAGACCACTCAAAGCGCTTTCATTAATACTAACCCTCTATTCTAAGGGCCTATAGGAAACAGATATCTAGGGACAATTTAGAACAGCCAATTAACCTAACATGCATGTTTTTGGCATGTGGGAGGAAACCGGAGAAATCCCGGAGTAAACCCACGCAACACGGGGAGAACATGCAAACTCCACACAGATCACTGTTGGTCGGGGGCTGGGATTGAACCCACGATCCCACGATCCCCACAATCCCCCGGCCAAGGGTAAACTGTGCTGCCGCAGTGCTAACCACTGCGCCACCGTGCAGCCAAATGTATTCATGTAAATTTTGGATTTTTTTTGTAAACATGTAACTTTCTCATGGAATTGATACTTTTTTTCCTTGTAAATTTATTCAGTAGGGTTTTTTTTTTTTTTTGGAGGATTGGTAAATTGGTAAGCATTTATAAAAATGGAGCAGGTTTTGTTTTGGTGGGGGGAGCAAATATGTGTATACTAAATTAAAAAATGCCATTGTTTTGATTAAATATACAGACAACATAACATTTAGGTATAGCCCAAGTAAATTTCCAGCAGTTTTTTTTAATGTTCTCCTAATGAAGTTGTTTGTTCATGTTGTTGGTAAGTGGACCAGTCCGACAAATAAACCACAAGGACATGCACATTTTGGACAAATAACAAAAAGAACAAAGTTGACTCGGCACTTTCTGCAGCAAAACACACCAACCACAAAGGTACCTTTGTGCTTCATGCACCCATCGCCGTGGTAACCTTTGACAAATGCCGTCTTGTTACTTTAATCGCATCTGAATGCTCCCGTATGGCTGAAATTATCCAATCAATTCATCACAGCCACCCAGGCCACGGGATCACTCCCCACCCCACCCCAACCTTTTTTGGCCAGGAGCGACCTTGGAGGGAAGAATACTGAGGTGGAAACCGGAGAGCCAAAAACTGCATCAACAAAATCTGCATGGAGCCACAAAACAATGTAGCAGCTCACATACATCTTAATGAAATGTGTGTGACATATTTTGTTCAAATTTTCTTTATTTAATCATTGCAGAAAACTTGGTTTATGTTTTTGCAGCCTTTCTGAAAACCACCTGTTTTGAGTGTATATACCTTTAAATCTGGATTCAACTCCACCCTCTTTCTTACATCATATTGCTAACATTGGTTAGCTCCTAGCCTTCATCTCAAATGTATCTTAAGGTGCATTCAGACCAAACGTGAAAGCATATAATGTTAATGTAAATATATGGAAAACGTGAATTTGGGCATCCGTGCATCCAAGGGATTTGGTAGTGTTGGCTAGTAAGCAGCCTTCATATCCTGCCGTCACCAGAGTTAAAGTATCAAACCTGGAGAGTAAGCTAGATTGAAAATGTGACTGCCGCTCACCTGCAGACAGACGGTCCGGGAGTTCTGCAGCTGAATCGGAGTGTCGAAGTTATCCACCCACAGACTCCTGCCATGGATGTGCTAACGAGGACTAGCGGGCTAGCAGTGTAAACAACCGTCATCCAGGTGAGGTTTTGGAGACGGAGACAATTTTTCCAGGTGCGAGCCCCGTCGGATAATGTAAACCTAAACATGACGGTATTTTGTGGATTTCCACAGCAGATAGAACACAGCTGCAGAAGTTATAAAGGCAACTTTGCCCATCTGCAACTCGCTCAGATGGTGAATTCATATCTGTTCACGTGTTTACATTGACTTAACATGTACGTGTGAAAAATTTGTGCTTTCGCGTTTGGTCTGAATTAAGTTTATTTATTTATAAAAGGGACAGTGCATATTAATGAACATAAGACATGTAAAAACGCAGCATGCAAGATTATCCACCTTATTCCTGGGGGTGTCGCTGTAGGAACGATTATGGGCGGAGCTTCCGGTTTCAGCTGACCTAGTGTTAAATCAGTCAATAAGAGTGGAGTAGCAGGGGCATTTAAAATAGCGTTTTTCAAATTCATTTTAATGTATAGTCCACATACGTGTTTTGCACTCAAGTGGCAGCTAATTTCAGCTCTTCTAGTTTTTGTATTTTTTGAATGTTTTGGCGTAGTTCTGGCACTTGCTGGTGTTCGTGGTTGTGCCAGACTGGATAAATGGAGGCTTCTCACCACACGGTGAAAGACGACATCCAAGCATGGTGTTGAGGCGTACGTCTGCTCTAAGGTAAATTTGATTATGTCCAACATATTTTAACAAAATGCAGCCGACTTTATTGCGGTGGAGACGTGCTGGTCGGAATGCGCACCGCGTCATTATGAGTACAGGCAACGAGAAGTCATAAATCATGACTCTTTCTTTGTTTGGTAGCGGCAAAGTCCCAGGAAAACCCTATGAGTGCCTGGTATCAGTGGAAAACTTAGAAATCGTACTTTCTAAAAATACCTATGTCTTTGTGGAAGACGTAACTCCCGACCGATCGAACGCAAGTTTTCAACCTAGCTAAAATATAAACAAATCATCTTTTTCTGGGTCAGTTTTTGCACACTACCTACAAATTAAATATCATTTTGAAGGTCTTTCAATACAGAATATGAAAATAACATTACATCAGTTTTTAAAATGTCCTCAAAGTGACTCATTTTGCCAGCATGGGTCATTTGTTTACAGCGTTAGCATCTTAGCAGTGGCGCTAACTAACGGAGCTACTGTGTACAAGGCCATTTTTTAAGGCCATCTTTCCATCCCTCGATAGTCGTGGGAAGTGGTATGATTATATTACTGTTTAGAGGTGCAAGAGGCTGTGTTCCCACATTTCTGATGCCGAAGTCATTGTTTTTTAACAAGGTAAAGTGTCCCGTTTGTGACAACCATATGTTCTAAACTAGTACCGGAAGTTACTACCATAATTCACGCAAGGCATCATGGGCCTAGGAATATGGTGGATAGCTGAAGCTAATTTCCATCTTGTGTCCCCTGGCCAGCCAATGCCAGCCACATAAAACTTATAAATTCAACTTTATAGCCGAATATAAGTCAAGTTGGCCCTGGGATCTTTAAGGGTAGCATCTCACTGAGTGGAGAGGTGCATTCTCCGGCAGTTTTTACGGTTGCTGATTGTCGGTGAATCGCCGACCCCCATGAACCCCGACGGAGCCCCTCAAATTGCACGCCATGAGATGTGAGGTAATGACGCAAGCAGACAATTTCTTTAAAACTGTTAAAAAGACCTTTCTTGGTCACCAACAAATATAAGGAATACTGTAAGAAATTCTCCGCTTGAGCAAGCAAATATCTCAGATCTGACCTGCGTAGCCAAACCGACCCGTTATCCCTGAGCCTGAAATAGAGCATCACTAATCGACGGGAGTGTGTGGTGTTAGTGGTCGATAGGATATGGTAAATGGTGTTCACTTATATAGCGCTTTTTCTCATCTCTGGATGACCAGAGCGCTTTACAGATCCTGCTATCCACCCATTCACGCACACATTCACACACTGATGGCGGCAGAGCTGCCATACACACACAGGTGCTAGCCTGGCCACCAGGAGCAACTGGGGGTTCAGTGTCTTGCTCAAGGACACTTCGACATGCAGACTGCAGGTAGTGGGAATCGAACCCATGACCCTCCGATCAGTAGTCGGTCACACTACACCTGCGCCACAGCCACCCCTGGAGTACAATAAGAACAGAAACATATGTGAATAAGTGGCTAAACTGCTAGCTTCTGCTAGTAGCCTCGGATTTTAGAAAACAAAACTTTAACTAAACTAAGATAACGTCTAAGAAAGAAATATATGGCCAAGCGTTGTTAGATGAACAAGGATTCCAGTGGGGTCGAATAGAATTTGTAGAAAAAAGATCAAAACCAACTGACAGGTAAGCTAATTCCAGGCTGCATGCTCATGTAAACGGTTCAATATAGCATCAAGGCAAAAATATAACAAAATAAGCCAGAATGATGTGAGATGTATTATTGACAGTGGATTAGTGAACCAGGTGGAAACAGGGATGACCATTAGGTGACTAATCTGAAGAAAATAAAAACATGCAAGTTAGGTTAATTGGAGACTCTAAAGTGGCCCTAGGTGTGAATGTGTGTGTGAATGGTGAAGGGATTGGTGCCGCACCATGGCTGCCTCATCCATCCACATGAGTGTCCTGAATTTCTCTCTGCGATTAATAAAAGTATACGCACCCCCCCGATATAAACCACTCTTAGTATGAGCTTCGTAGGCTACTACCAATGTTAACTCAAGGGCTAATACCTTTAGCTCCCCATCTAGCTACGTGACAGACAGCCATGCTGGCCAGTAACAGAGCAGTGGGCAGATCTCAAGGACGCCACTGTGCTGGGTTTACCATTGCTTGACGTGTAAGAAAATCTACGAAAGAACAATTTCTTGGAGAGAAAAATGAGAGGCTTTGTGTTTTTTAGGAGAAAAACATAATTTTTCAGTCAATGAGCCCTTTAAGTATTGCAATACCATATATATAATATGTATATACAGTATATATGTGTGTGTGTGTGTGTGTGTGTGTGTGTGCGTACACACACAGACACACCTCCCCCCAATTCAGTGTTAAAATTGTGTCCCTAAAGTACAACTGTCAATATCTGTTTTCATACAAGTTTTCACTCTTTTCAACTCACTGCTGATGCTTTTCTTTTGGTGGCTGGAGGCTGTCAGTCCTTCGTGGGATGGTGTGCTGTCATGCAGTCCTACTTTCTGCTGTGTTTAGGGATTTGTCGACAGAGGGGCCGCTGCCTTTCATCAGAATCAGAATCAGAATCAGAATCAGGTTTATTGCCATTGTTCATGTAGTACACAAACTAGGAATTTGTCTCGGTACAATGCTGCAACATTAAACATGATAAGATAAGAGAAATAAACTATACATGTAATAAAGTGTAGGATAAGATTAAGTGATACTGGTCAACAGTTAAAATATATATTAGCCAGCAGCAGATACTGTGGAGAACTATATAGTGCAGTCGGTAATGCAGGAAGAAAACAGTGATGATTGACATGAGTCTGGTTGAGCTGCTGTACATGGTGCACGAGAGTCACTTAGTGTTCAGCAGTCTAATGGCAGAGGGGAAGAAGCTGTTCATGTGACGGGAGGTTTTAGTCTGGATGGACCGAAGTCTTCTACCAGAGGGGAGGGGGGCAAACAGTACATGACCAGGGTGTGAGGGATCGGCTATGATCCGGCCAGCACGCCTCCGGGTCCTGGAGATGTACAGATCCTGGAGAGATGGGAGCTTGCAGCCGATCACCTTCTCAGCAGTGCGCACGACGCGCTGCAGCCTTAGTCTGTCCCTGGCAGTGGCTCCTGCGTACCACACGGTTATGGAGGTGGTGAGGATGGACTCGATGATGGCTGTGTAGAACTGCACTAACATCTTGGTGGGTAGCTTGAGCTTCCTCAGCTGCCGCAGGAAGAACATCCTCTGCTGGGCTTTTTTGATGAGTGAGCTGATGGTCAGCTCCCATTTGAGGTCCCTGGTGATGGTAGTGCCTAGGAATCTTCATGGCTGCGGTCCCTCTGATTCTAGATGTGATTAACATTGTAGACAGGACAAACGTAATTTTGTTCTACAGTACATGATTAGCTTTATGGATTGAATGACAATAAAGTTGGCTTCTTCTTCTTTTGGTTTTAATTTTTGGTGCCATTTCCGGACTACTGTGGCAGTAGTGTTCGTGTTCCAGGAAGGGCTTTGGTTTCCGTGCCGTCACAGGTGTCTGCACAAGGGGCGAGTGGTGGACCGTGTTGTCTTCTTGGCTCGTTCTGAATTTGGAGGTGGCTTTGTTGCACGGGGGTTGATTTTTACCAAGCTTGACTGTGGGTTTGGCACCGCTCATGGAGTGTTTTTAGCTTACCTGTTGTCTGATAATGCCACTGTTGCTAGATGGATTGTGGGTTAACGAATCATGTCAAGGTCTTTGTTCCGTCTTTGTTATAAAATCCAAAAAAAGACCCAATATTTGAGTTAACTTTTCACCGCTTCCAGCTGCTTCCTAACTTGTACACCTGGCTGCAGTTCTCTGAAAACTCAATTGATTGATCAATACCCAAGAGTTTGCAACATGTACAGTGGGGTAAAAAAGTATTTAGTCAGCCACCAATTGTGCAAGTTCTCCCACTTAAAGGATGAGAGAGGTCTCCAATTTTCATCATAGGTATACCTCAAGTATGAGAGACAAAATGAGAAAAAAAAAATCCAGAAAGTCACATTGTCTGATTTTTAAAGAATTTATTTGCAGATTATGGTGGAAAATAAGTATTTGGTCAATAACAAAAGTTCATCTCAGTACTTTGTTATATACCCTTTGTTGGCAATGACAGAGGTTAAACGTTTTCTGTAAGTCTTCACAAGGTTTTCACACACTGTTGCTGGTATTTTGGCCCATTCCTCCATGCAGATCTCCTCTAGAGCAGTGATGTTTTGGGGCTGTCGCTGGGCAACACGGACTTTCAACTCCCTCCAAAGATTTTCTATGGGGTTGAGATCTGGAGACTGGCTAGGCCACTCCAGGACCTTGAAATGCTTCTTACGAAGCCACTCCTTCGTTGCCCGGGTGGTGTGTTTGGGATCATTGTCATGCTGAAAGATCCAGCCACGTTTCATCTTCAATGCCCTTGCTGATGGAAGGAGGTTTTCACTCATAATCTCACGATACATGGCCCCATTCATTCTTTCCTTTACACGGATCAGTCATCCTGGTCCCTTTGCAGAAAAACAGCCCCAAAGCATGATGTTTCCACCCCCATGATTCACAGTAGGTATGGTGCTCTTTCTCCTCCATACACGACAAGTTGAGTTTTTACCAAAAAGTTCTATTTTGGTTTCATCTGACCATATGACATTCTCCCAATCCTCTTCTGGATCATCCAAATGCTCTCTAGCAAACTTCAGACGGGCCTGGACATGTACTGGCTTAAGCAGGGGGACACGTCTGGCACTGCAGGATTTGAGTCCCTGGAGGCGTAGTGTGTTACTGATGGTAGCCTTTGTTACTTTGGTCCCAGCTCTCTGCAGGTCATTCACTAGGTCCCCCCGTGTGGTTCTGGAATTTTTGCTCACTGTTCTCATGATCATTTTGACCCCACGGGGTGAGATCTTGCGTGGAGTCCCAGATCGAGGGAGATTATCAGTGGTCTTGTATGTCTTCCATTTTCTAATAATTGCTCCCACAGTTGATTTCTTCACACCAAGCTGCTTACCTATTGCAGATTCAGTCTTCCCAGCCTGGTGCAGGTCTACATTTTGTTTCAGGTGTCCTTTGACAGCTCTTTGGTCTTGGCCATAGTGGAGTTTGGAGTCTGACTGTTTGAGGTTGTAGACAGGTGTCTTTTATACTGATAACAAGTTCAAACAGGTGCCATTAATACAGGTAACGAGTGGAGGACAGAGGAGCCTCTTAAAGAAGAAGTTACAGGTCTGTGAGAGCCAGAAATCTTGCTTGTTTGTAGGTGACCAAACACTTATTTTACCAAGGAATTTACCAATTAATTCATTAAAAATCCTTCAATGTGATTTTCTGGATTTTTTTTTCTCATTTTTTCTCTCATAGTTGAGGTATACCTATGATGAAAATTGGAGACCTCTCTCATCTTTTAAATGGGAGAACTTGCACAATTGGTGGCTGACTAAATACTTTTTTGCCCCACTGTACATAAATATAGGTAATTAATAGGGTTAATTTAGGGATCAGCGCTTCATCATGAGTGCCGAGTATTGCAATACTACGCTGAATTGATCTTTTTCCCCACACCTAATATTCAGTATTAATCATGTATGAAGATTAGGTATTTATTTATTTGTTAATTGAACTGAACTGATGAACAGAGACTGGGGGTCCGTGTTACTCAATAAACACAGGAAGCAAATTCATTTCTAGCTCATTATGCTGAATCTGAAGGGATGTGGACAAACTCATACAATGATCCTCAAGTCTGTCTGCATCTAGGCTGTGCTCAAGGTCAAGATCTGAGTGCTCTCGTTGTGATTTCATCAGGTTGGACTGACTTATTCCGTCATTGATGGTCTGTTTTTTCCAGTGATGGTGTTTGTGCTTCCACCTGTTTTCACCCTTCTCATCAACAACTTCACAACTCTTTGGCCGTTTAAAGAAACGTTTCACATTCGGCTGCTTTGACGTTGTTGCAGTTGTAGCGGCACTGCACATGGACAGCGAAAAGTGAACTGTCACATTGACTTAACACATTAAAATACTAGATAATAGCTCTTTAATATGAGCAATAAAGAGGACAGGTGGCACAAGTATAAGTTAGAATAGCTCACACTAGGTGTGATCTGTCAAAATGACAGCAATATTAATTCAATCTCTGGGTTAGAATAACAGCAAACTATTGGCACGTAACTCCCACAGCTGGTCTTGATCGCTCGTAACTTTTTGTTAGTAGCTGTACCAATTTTGAAAATGCTAAAGACTGGTGAATGCTACAAGTTCACCTAAGTTATCATTCTTTGCATGAGGCCCAATGTCTCCGAATGGCCTGTAGTATATTTAGAGGTGCAGATTCAGTGCAGCAAATGCTGTATGTCTATAAAGTGATTTTGTTGTAAACATTTTCAAAGAGATGGCAAGAATCTGTCTGTGATACATTTAGCTTCTTTGTGGTTGTTTTTGCTGAAAAAAAAAAAAGATAAACAGCATCACATCTATTGTTGGTTTAGCATCAGCATTACATAGATTAATGGAGAATTCAGCCCACGGGCTACCAGAGCTGCTGAGCTGCTGTGATTGTAACCAGCTGTGCTGTCGACTGGTGGCCTCACTTGTCTCCTCGGCTCCTTTTCTCTATCACCCTGTTGTGTTTTTTTCCCCGTCCTCTCCCAAAACCTAGAGGTCCGCAACCTGTGGCCACTTGTGGCTTTTTTTTTTTTTTAAATCCCTAACCAGTGACCCTGTTACTTTGACAAAAGTCTAAAAAAATTACAAGAAAATTTAAAATGGTGGAAAAAGGCCACAAATTTAGAATAAAACTGTACAAATTTGCAAGAAACTAGAATGTACTGTAGCTGAGATGTAGCCCTTTAGATTTAAAACCTTGACCTTTGACCTTTTGACCCCAAACAAACGGTTGGAGGTCAGGGTGTCTGAGTGAACCTGCGTACCAAGTTTGGTGACCCTAGCTTTCGTTGTTCTTGAAATGTAGTTTGTGTGGCATTCTGACCTCGACTTTTGATCTTTTTGACTCCAAAAGTGTAGCCAAAGGTGCTAGTCTCAAGGTCAACATATGTACCAGGTTTGGTGGCCATAGCCTCATTCCTTGTTGAGTTAGAGCCGGCAATGCCCGATCACATAGATTCTTACCAACGATGAATTCATAAGAATCTCCCAGTTCCTACGAATTCTGGAGTTCACAAACATTTGTGGAGGGGGGCATAGTTTCTTATGGCTGCCGTTCAATTTGCAAGAGCATCTTGAGGCATTCTTGAGAAATGAAGTGCTTTTCTGTCATACGATGGCCCTAGAGTTCTTACGTTCTTCTTAAGGGCGCCTTGCGATCTTCCTACGGCAGGCTTACTGCCATCTTACGAAAATTTTTGTGCAACTCACAGCACTCAAGTTGTTGGTAGGAAGATGTTATGGCTTTTGGCACATTTTGTCGGCACAAATGTTGCAGGAATGACGTACTTCCGCCTTATGAGCGCCTCACTACTGCCTTATGCATGCTGTATGAATCAATCTCTGTACAAACGGGGATTCGTACGGCATTTCCTACAACCGCTGTAAGGGGCCCTCAACAACAACTTAAGGTGTTCTCAAGACATACTGACAGCCAACAAATTGCATAGTTTTGCGTTGTTCTGACGGCATTTGTATGGCTGCCCTACGATGATGGGTTTTTGTTGAGTGTTCGTAGAAATCTTCGACAAGAGCATCGATTTGGCCATGAAGTTACAAATGCTGGATTCTCCTATGGCTGCCTTAAGAAGGCCGTACAAAATGGTCCAAAAATCATTTGTACGGTGTTTGCAGCGATTCCTAAGGGTATTTGTAACCATAGCTTAAGAAAGATGCTAAATTTGAGGGTCACAAACTCATTAGCAGGCTGGACCAAATACTCTGGAGGGCTGTATCTGGCCCCCGGGCCTTATTTTGACATCTGTGCTGACATCACTTCTCTGAATTAACTCTTTTTTTTATTAGAAACAATGAGAGAAAAAAATGTTATTCATGGAATGCAAAACAGCCTGGAGGCATGTGTGGTTTTCAGTGGTTTCTAGAATTTTAAGCATTTTTCAGTTTGTTCTTTAGGCATTGCTAGAAGTTTTCTACCCATCTGTTTTTTTTATTCACTCATCTTGTCGCTGAGGCGTTTGGTCAACAGATTGTTCTTGGCCTAGTTTATTCACTTCTCTGGTTTAACGTTTGCGACCCATAATTTCCAGCTCGCAGTTATTAAAATTTGGTTTTCATGAAAACAGTTTCGACCCAAAGCCACAGTTTCTGGGTTCAGTTTCCACTTAACACAATGTAATTACACTAAATTAGCGGGAGTGTTTATTTGCTGGTTTGAGGGCAAAGCCAACATCACATTTACGTTTGATTTTGTACGAACAAATAAAACACTCCTAAACGCTGAGAATTTATGAAGCTCACCAGGCTGGGGGAGGTGGTTTATTCTGCTCTGGATGCCTTTGAAACGGAGTGGGAATCAGTTCCCACAAACAAGAAGATTAATGGTAGCATACAGACACTGAGTATACACAGAAATTTTTAGATGTTGGCTCAGGCAGGAGGAATGAGGGAATTTTAAAGAGCCCTGTTATGTTTTCTATTAATAATAGTAGGGTTTCCCTTTGTTTTATATGAAAATGTGTCAAAGTTATAGGCAAAGAGTGCTAAATTCATTAGAAAGTTTGCAAATTTGCCAGGAAAAAGTTATAAATTTCCAAGAAAAATGTTCTAAGTTTACAAGAAAAGCTCATTTTTTTCCTGATAAAATTCCTTATGCTTTCTGTTTAAAACTGCAAGATATTTTTCTTGTAAGTTTGTAATTTTTCTTGTGAATTTTCAAGTTTTCTGTCCCAAATTTGTGACTGCTTTCACATCAATGTGCAACTTTTTTCTCATAAATGTAAGCTTTTTTCTTTTCTTGTTTGTAACTTTGCAGTTTTTTCTCACACAGATGTAGGATTTTTTTTCCCTCGTAAATTCACTTTTTTCCTTGTAAATTTGTAACTTTATCTCATAAATTTGATATTTTTCTTTTGACAACTTTTTTCTCATAAATTTTCAGCTTCTGTCTTATAAATTTGATTTTTTTTAAATTGTGAATTAGGATTTTTTTAATCATATTTTTGCAATATCAGCGACACAGATCGGTGTGGCCAGGGGTTGCACAGCTCTTTTTTTTTTTGGTTAGATTGTAGTCACAGTTCTAGACCGGCTTGTTCAGTAATCCACAGTCGATTACATATCTCATGCCATTCTGGCATTTTTAAAAGTACTTTAGTTGTAATAGCCTGATAGATTTGTCTGCGAATGTTATCTAGCCCAAGATGCTATAGCTGGGATTTCTGACCAACTGACTACAAAATTAGAGAAGAATCTGCTAGCCTGACCATTAAATGTCAATTTATGTCTATTTTCTTTATATTCTATCTATTTACCAACTGTTGGGCATATACAGTATTTCATTCCCAGATGTTATTTTAGCTTTATGGTGCATTTACACCACACATGAAGCACAAATACATGTAAACTTAATGTAAATTAGTGAATACACTCAAATTTAGGTATTCACTTCCGAGGGAGGTGGTCCCGATAGCTAATCAATCTTGAGCTTCCACTGTTGCAGGAGTAAAAGTATCAAACAGTGTCTGTTGTTTATCCACCCACGTACTCCTGGTACAGATGTGCTAACAAGGGTCACCAGGCTAGCACTGTAAACACCCGTCTTCCAGGTGCAGTTTCTGGAGGAGGCAGTGACATTTTCCCTGCTGCTGGTATGTTTTTATGCCATAAAAAAAGCCATTTACCAGGAGTGCTCCTTTCTCATGTGTAAAATGGTTCTGCAGTAATTAAACCCTAAGGTGTTCTGAACAAATCGTGTCACAGGCATTTTATTAACACCTCTGAGAGCTGTGTCAACATGTGGAAAAAGAGCAGAATATTGGCTCTCTAATATGAGAACACTGCAGTGTAAGTCTGTGTCGTCTGTACTTTCTCCAGACCTTCATACATCTACTGCCTGTCAGGAATTCCTTCTCTGTTGTTCTTGGTGCAATCTTTCCATTTCTTTAGCGTGCTAAATTTATTCTTTGTAATTGCGAGCCTCTTCTGTATTCCCTTTCACATCTGATGCTTTCTGCAGGCTGTAAAACTGATTTGTGACTTTGACCTAAACCCAGGAAACTGGCTGGACTTGTGTTGAACGTACAGATTCCAGCAGCATGTTTTCAGTCACATAAATAACACACTTCAGAGAAAGATCATAAAGATGCAGCACGATCTCCTGTACACGCTCCAAAAACATGAGTCAGCGCCCCGCTCCTGTGTCACAGTGTGGCGTAGCTGAAAACCTCAGAAGTTGCAGCTGAAGTGGGCATGTTGCCAGCCCACAATTTTGGAGCATTGGCAGCCTCTGCTGTGAAAAGAGGCCCGTTGGGCTATTTTAGGCTGGGGGGAAAAAAAAAAAAAATATATATATATATATACAGTATATATACAGTATATCTGCATGAAGCCAAAAACATTCAGCCCTTTAAAGCGGGTCCATTGTGCTCTTTTTTCCACATGCTGCCACAGTTTGCAGATGTCTTAATGAAAGGTCCATGACATGCTTTGGTCAGAAGGCCTCAGGAATCATGTACTACAGAACCGTCTTTCACCCTTCTTCTCTTGCAACCTGTTTCAGCGTCTGCTCCTTTAAATGCTAACGAGCCACAGTTCACCCCGCCCCGAGATCTGTGGTTGAGGTTGGCATTGGTTGGCGAGCTCCAGCTGCCTGAGCTGACCGACTAAATTTGGCTGAATGTGAGCAGGTAGAAGCCCAGATAAAGTATTATCGGGTGTGTGTGGTTGATAACATGCAGTCAGTCATTGGAATATAATAACAGAAATGAGCCTGACTGAGTGACTGGCTGACCCTGTTAGCTGTGGCTGACCGCCATTAGCAGAGGGGCCGTCCTGGCTAGAGTATAGCCGTGTCACCATCTTGTGATATGGTTATGGGCAGAGATCTTTTTTTCTACACAAACACTAAACACTAAAATGATATTCCATATCATATTTGAACAATAATGTCTTATATGCATTTTAAAGTGGCATGTAAACTATATTTACATGATGGAAATACATGCAATCATTAATTTTTACTCTTATTTCCTGTTTTAGCTACATCACATCTTGTGAAATAACTGTAAACTGTTTGAATGGTCTTGGATGCTTGTATTTTTTTGTCTGGTGGCTGGGGTTTTTTATTTTCTCCTTAGTGGTGTCACTTTTAATCAGGATTAATAAAAAGATTAATCGCATTGTGTGATTAACTCGTCATAGCTCTGTCTTGCCTGTGTGCTGCTTATGGCAAAAATTGCACTAATCGTGATTAAAACAATTAACTCACCCATCCCGATTAATTGTGATTAATGGCGATTAAAATGACACCACTAGTTCTGCAGAACAGGAACCTGCTGTAAACCGGTTTCTAACTGAGTCAGGTCAGTTGATTGTAACTTTATTACTTTTAATCTTTCTTGTATAAATAATAGAATAGAATAGGCTTTATTGTCATTGTACAGTTGTACAGCACAACAAAATTGTGGGCGCTCCACCAGGCTACTGTGCAATAAAGTAAGAGAGAAGGATTAGATAAAACATGGTTACAGAACACATGATTAAACACACGACTGAAATAAAAATGGCCCAGGATTATACACAGGTATGGTAGTGGCTTCATGGATAAAGCAATGTACATAAAAGTGTGGAGTGCCAAACACACAGTTGGACACATGATTGAATAAAATGGCCCAAGGATTATGGAAAATATACATAGGTGTGATGGTGGTTTCACGGATGGGTCAATATACATGAAAGTGTGGAGTGCAAAGACAGGGGAGTTATAGTGATAATTAAAAGGTCCTCAGTTCTGTGCATGTGAGCGTTCACAGGGGGGCCAAGGGGAAGGCCAAGGGGAAGAAACTGTTTGTCAGTCTGGAGGTGTGAGACCTGATCGATGTGAACAGTCATCCAGAGGGAAGCAGATCAAACAGGTGGTGGGCAGGATGTGAGGGGTCTCCTGGGATGGCCTTGATCTTTCTGAGACAGGAGGATCTGGAGACGTCCTCCAGGGAGGGCAGAGCGCCACCAATGATTTTTTTTTTGGCAGTGTTGATGACCCTCTGCACATCCTTCCTGTTCTTGGCTGTGGAGCCAGTGTACCACTCACCCAGACAGTAGGTCAGTAGGTTTTATTACAGCCGCCACGCAGCCTCGTCTTTTCTTCACGGCCGCTATTAATCCTTGCAGGACTTAATCGCGAGAGGAGCCAGTGACTAATTTTTCTTCTTGTGATCCTACTGAGCAATAAAGTAAGAGTATTGCAACATCATGTATTGCGATTTTACCATCCCAATCTTTGTCTTGTTCAACTTGTTAGCTAATTACACAAGTCTGTGTTTGCAACACTTACTGTATCATACTGTAATGCAAGAAATCTCTGTCTGTGTGTGTGTGTTTTCCACGCGTATCTCCCGAACCATTCGTCGGATTGGCCTCAGATTTGATACATGCTGTGCTGAGGTTACGAGGGTGTGCATCTCCTAATTTCAGCCTCCTCGGATATGCGGAAGTTTAGGAGGGGAAATCTTTATTGAACGTCCATAGGGGCGCTTTGGGCATTCATAATTGTAACATCACAGACACACAGATGTTGCCATGGTTACTGTTGCTAGGCAGACACATCATCAAAGATCAAAGGCAGGCATCACCATGGCTACTGTTGCCATGGTAACAGCAACTTTCTACAAGCATGCAGAAATGCTTGCTTACACTTGGTTTCTACGAGCATGCATGGGTATACACTAGTTCTAAATTAAGTATCATGATTCTAGTGTCTCTGAAGTGATACAGTATCAACACCACAAAGTATTGTAATATTATGATGCAGTGTAATAACAATAGTACATTATTGTCTACAAATGAGATGTGTGGTCAAATATTGGTAGGTGAGCGAGTCATGTCAAAGGGGGCCACGAGTGGTAGCAGAGTTAAGCTAACTTGGTGTGCATGTCTGTCCGTGTGATTAGAGGACCGTCCAGGATAGAACATACCAAAGGCAGAATAACTCCTGGAAATTAGAAATATGATTAAGTGTGGGTTAACGGACCAGCTGGTAACACAGATGTCTAGTGGGCTGAGAGTAGCCATAAAAACTGTGGTTGCTCCCCTGAGCTAATGAGGCAGGCTGCACTGTTGGTGTGTCTGCTTCCTCTGTCGTTAAACTGGGTGAAGATAAAGATTTAAAAAGTAACATTTTCCTAATATGTCCCCTTTAAAAATGGAGGTAGTATATCAAATGTGTAACTGGAGACCAGCCTAGAACATTTGTGATGTGTTAATAAATGTTTTGTTGCTCCACACAGACTTCTTTGGTTGAAAATTGCTTAATATGACTGTTTTCAAGAGTGGATGTTGCTGAGGTCACTGCTCTGTCCATCCGTCCATCCATCGTCTGTCCATCTGTCTGTCCATCCATCCATCTGTCCATCTAACTGTTTGCCACATTTTGGATTTTCTGTTAACTGCCAGTGAAAATCTTGATTTGTACAAGTGAGATTGAGGATGGTCCTCCTGTCCACCAGAGGTCAGATCCTGACATTAGTGGCCAAACTCTGAACACCTTCTTCTCCTCTGAAGGTTAAACCATGCGGAGACTCTGCTACTCTAGAGCTTGATGACAATTCAACTGTAATGAACTGTTTGACATCTTGTTCTTCTAGTTCATCAGATAATCGCCAAAAAAAGAGAGACAACCATCAGATACGTGGTCAACCTGACCTCAGATTAACGTGTTGGGATTTTTCTCCCTCCGTGACTGATTGCAGTAAATGAAGCTGTGTTTACAGAGAGGCGTCAGTGGCTGTTGGTGGTGTAACTGTTGGTGGTCAGTGGCTGTTGGTGGTGTAACTGTAGAGCAGAGGGAGGCACGCAGATCTGAGGGGAAAAAAAAGAAAAGATCCCTCTAAGACAGAGCTAGATAAACGCACCGAGGCAGAAATGAAGACCAGATGGAGAAAAAACACGGTTGGATGTGAGAAACTAGAACCGACCAACCTGTCTGACTGACGGCAAGAAATGTAAGAAAGAAAGAAGAGAGGAGGGGGAGTTATTGAGGAGTCCGACGCAAATTCCTTCACATTTGTTACACTTGGCTCTGGAGGCGATCTGGATCTGCTGTTTAGGTTCAGCGTTGGTGATGGACATGCTGTTTCTCCTCTTTAGACTCCACACATCAATCTGTCAACACATGGGATGGTTAGAGTATTAAAGATAAAAGTATTTAAGACATCTTGTCTTCTCACCTCCACTAATGAAAGGGCCCCGCTGAGCAATGTACAGGCAGTCTTTTTGTTAACCTCTGGTGTTCCACCGGCAGGACGTTTCAAATTTTCTGCTGCTACTCAGTGAAGGAAGAATGCGATTTTCTTTGCATATGCTAAATATAGGGAAATTGGCTGGAATGCTAAGGGCTTAAAAGAAAAGTTTGCAATTTACAAGAAGAAGTTGCAAATTACAAGAAAAAAAAGCTGCAAAGTTTTGAGAAAAAGTTGAAATCTGCAAGAAAAAAGTTGCAGATTTAAAAGAAAAAAGTTGCAATTTTTTTTTTTTTTGAAAAAATGTTCCATGTTCTCTATGTAGAATATTCTGCACAGGCTGTTGGGGGGGGGGGGGGGGTGTCACACCGGCCTTCTGATGGCGTCTCAGCCAATCGGCTGTCAGCCAGGGTGCTGCCGGGGAAACCGTTACCAGGACCAGCAGGGTTGAGAGGGGATGTAATTGAGTCCAAATGTTTGTAATTCATGGAGTTGAGGTCAAACGTGACTTTACCCAAACGCTCCTTCTTCCCGTTCTCAGCCACCCTCACCATCTACTGTGAACTTCCTTCTTCAGACCTGCATCACAAATGATTTTAATTCCAATTTTTTTTTTAAAAATTACAGGGAAGGACTTCCGGTCTGGACGCCATGGCGACTGCAGCTTAACACTGAAGCTCTCAGACTCAATCCAGGATAACACCTTGAAAATCAAACTTAACGGATTTTTGGAGGAGTGAAAATCAAAAGACAAAATCATCATGTCTAAAGGAAAACAGAAGAAACTGAAATTCTCCAGGCTAGGACACGTATCGGCCGGAGAATCTGAACTGGAAGATCCCCGTTCAGAAGACGAGGAGCTGGTGATAGCTAACAAAAGGGTTAGCCTGAAATCACTATTTGAGGAACTACGACGATTTCGCCGAGATGTTACGGCCGAATTTCGGGAATTCAGAGAAGAATTGAAAAGGACAAACAGCAGAGTGGACCAGGCCGAGAACCGAATCTTGGAAACAGAGGATCGAATAAAAGTGCTCGAAGATTCTGTGCTGGACCTACGCAAAAGACAAGCAGCTATAGAGGCTAAGCTAACCGACCAAGAAGGAAAACAAAGAAGAGACAACATAAGAATTCATGGTCTGATAGAAGGAACCGAAAATGGTTTTAACTCAATGGCAGAATGCGTGGAATCCTTACTAAGAGAGAAATTGGATATTCCACAAACCACCGACTTGAAGATAGAAAAGGCACATCGTTCATTAGCCGCTAGGCCGGCGGCGGAAGCGCCCCCACGTTCGGTGTTGGTAAGATTTTCCAATTTCAAAATAAAACAAGAGGTTGTAAGACTGGCCTGGCAGAAAAAAGGATTTATGCACCAGGAGAGAAAAGTCTACGTGGAACACGATTACGCCCCGGAGGTCCTTAAAAAGCGCAGGGAATACAATGACGCGAAAAAGGTGTTAAGAGAGAAGAAATTGCGCTTTCAGACACCATTTCCTGCGAAGTTAAGGGTCTTCTACGGCGATGAAACGTGTCTCTATAATTCGGCGGAAGAAGCAACAGCTGACATGGCGAGAAGAGGGCTCCCGGGTAACGGTGTTTAAACCCGCAGCAGACCCGAGTGAGAAGATCAAAGCGCAAACATGGACAACACAAAGACCCTCAAAATCCACGGACCAGCAGCGGGAAACCCAGCACCAGAGCGTCGCGGATAAACTATCCGTTTTCAGGTTGGAATAGCGACCTTTTTTTTTTTTTTTTCCCTTCCTCTTGAATCAATCCGCACATCCAACCCCCCTCATACAAGGTAACAAACATTAAAGGAGATGCATATTCAGCATGTGGTAAAACATTTCATGGAACAATCATATTATTTGAAACAAATAAGTCTTTGTAATAAAAAAAAAAAAAAAAACTTGTTAAAATAGAAATGTGACAATAATCCACATGTTCTGCTCATACTAACAAATACTGTTTTTGCGTGAATGTTTGATGTGATGGGGGTGGGAGGGTGCACACAATTTCACAGGGTTTAGGCATAAAAGGAAAAAAAAAAAAAAAATCATTACAAGTTTGGATTGGGTTCTGAAACTCACGTTAAAAGCATGGGACTACTTTCAGTGGTACGAGAGGGCCCTCAACACGTAACAGAGTTTGAGGAATTTCCCTCAGGGCCTTCACTCCATCAAGGCTCTTACAGGGTCTTTAAAAAGACCTCAGCTCAGGAAGTTCTTTTGACAGTTTTTTGTTTTAAAGTTTTTTACACTATGTTCTTAATGTTTTTCTTGTTTTTAATGTTCTTTCAGTTTCTGAGTAGCACAAAAGAGGGCCACCACACAGTTATACTAAACAAAACAACACAATGGAGAAACAGGGTGTAACCAAAATAATTTCATATAATGTAAAAGGGATCCTGAATCCAGTTAAAAGATCCAAGATTCTAGGCAAAATGAAAAAAGACAAAGCAGGAATAATACTTTTACAAGAAACCCACCTAACAGACGTGGAACACAATAAACTCAGTAGACAAGGGTTTAAAATGATCTCTTCATCTTCATATAAATCAGGGAGGAGGAGGGGAGTAGCGACATTGATATCAACCAAAATTACATTTGAAAAAAAATCAGAACACAAAGATAAAGAAGGGAGATACAGTTTGGTAACTGGGCGGCTAGAGGGAGAAGATATCACCCTGCTGAATGTGTATGCTCCCCCAGGGGCTAACTGGAAATTTTATAAAAATGTATTCGACCTAATGATAACTAAAGCTCAAGGTTTAGTGATATGTGGTGGGGACTTCAATCTTAGACTGAATCCATACTGGGATGCTTCTGGTAATTCCCCACATCAAAATAACACCCAAAACAGGAAGACTCGGATGCTACTAAAAGAAATGGGAATCTGTGATGTGTGGAGGGAACTCAACCCCAGTGTAAAAGACTATACATTTTACTCAACTCCACATTCATCTTACTCAAGGATTGACTATTTTTTTATGTTTAATAGAGACATTGGTAGAGTAAAAACATGTAAAATAGGACTGATGGATCTCTCCGACCACAGTCCGATCTACATGGACTTAAATATCCAAAAATACACAAATAATACATTTTCTTGGAGGTTAAATTCAAATGTCCTGAAAGGACCATTGAAAGATGAATTGGAGTCAGATATTCTCAGATATTTGGAAGATAACGATAATGGAGAAGTATCCCCTTTAATACTGTGGGATGCATGTAAAGCTGTAATAAGAGGAAAGATTATTGCAAAACTGGCAACCCAAAAGAAACTAAGACAAGAAAAACTATCCACATTAGAGTCAGAACTTAGGAACCTAGAAAAAGAACACAAAGGCAACACTCATTCTACTGACTCGCTCAAGATTAAGGAAATTAAAAACCAAATAAATGAGATCTACACAATAGAAATCCAGAAGAAACTTACATTTCTGAAACAAAAATACTATGAAGCAGGCAGTAAATCGGCAAAATTGCTAGCCTATAAATTGAGGAAACATCAAACAGAAAGAGCAATCTACAAAATCAGAGACCCAGTATCAAAGGAAATAAAATTCAGAATTCAGGATATTCTTAAAAACTTCGAGAATTACTATAAGAACTTATACTCCCACAAAAAACATAAAAACGCATCCGAGGCATTCCTAAACACATTAAACCTTCCCCAACTTACGGAGTCACAAAATAAAACACTACTGTCAGAAATACATTCTAAAGAATTGGAAAAAGCAATTATGAAACTTAAAGCTAACAAATCCCCAGGAGCTGATGGCTATACAGCAGAGTGGTACAAAACCTTTAAACAGCAACTATCTCCTCTCCTCCTGAAAACATTTAATTATGTCCTCCACACAGGGGAAATCCCCCCCTCCTGGAGAGAAGGGGTCATTGCAGTTATACCTAAACCTGAAAAGGATAAACTAGAGTGCTCCAACTACAGACCAATCAGTGTACTAAATCAGGACTATAAGCTTTTTACCATTATCCTTGCCAAAAGGTTAGAGAATATACTGACAGACCTAATTCATTTAGACCAAACAGGTTTTATAAGACAAAGACAGACACAAGACAACATTCGACGCACTTTACACATAATTCATCATATAAAAAAATATAACTTAAATGCAGTCATATTAGGATTAGATGCTGAAAAAGCATTCGATTCGGTTGACTGGTCTTTTCTATACAGAATCTTATCCAGTTTCAATTTTCATAACAACTTCATTAGAACTATACAGGCATTATATAAAAAACCAACAGCTAAAATAAGGATTAACGGTAATTTATCATCATCTTTTGAACTGGAAAGAGGATGTCGTCAGGGCTGCCCCCTGTCTCCACTGCTCTTTGCAATCTTCATAGAACCTCTGAGCCAATGGATAAGACAAAACCAAAAAATTCAAGGTATTACACTTGGTCAGAAGGAACATAAAATAGCACTCTTTGCTGATGACATTTTAATATACCTAGGGCAGCCGGACACTTCTTTACCAGAACTAACCTCAGTTTTTTCAGAGTATGGAGATTTATCGGGGTACAAATTAAATATGCATAAAACCCAAGTTTTAACATTCAACTATGACCCAAATCATTATTCACTAAGCAAACTCAAAACTAACTGGGAGTCGGAATCTATGAAATATCTGGGGGTCAATATCCCGAAACAACTCAACAAAATTATATCACTAAACTATGATCCACTGGTGACAAAAATAAAATCTGACCTAGCAAGATGGAATATGATACCATTCTTGGGTATTGCACAAAGAATTGAAGCAGTCAAAATGAATATACTTCCACGTCTTCTATACCTTTTCCAAACAATACCGGTAGAACCTCCCAAAAAAACATGGCAGGAGCTGGACAGAAGGATCTCAAGATTCATATGGCAGGGCAAGAGACCTAGAATCAGATATAGAACCCTACAGCTAAACAAAGACAAAGGTGGGCTCGCGCTGCCAAATATCAGGGACTACTTTAAAGCCGCACAAATTAAAACTTTAGTAGAGATATGTAACCCAGTCTACTCTGCACAATGGAAGGAGATCGAATGCCAAATAACAAGTGACATCCCCCTACAGGCGATAATAGGGAACAATGTCTTACCTAAGCTTTTGAATAACACTAACCCGTGGATAGAGACCCCGCTAAAAATTTGGTTTAAGATAGTCAGAGAGAATCAAACTAAAGAGCCCTATCGACTTCTGCAATGGATCGCCTATGATCAGGACTTTACTCCTAATAAAACAGACACCAGATTTAAAAAGTGGAAGGAGAAGGGGCTGATAAAATATTACGATTTTTTTAAAGGGCAAATCTTAAGAAGTTTTGAAGATTTGAAAAAACAAGGCCTAATAAATCAAGACCTTTACAGGTTCTTCCAGCTTAGACACCACATAAACAATATACTTAAAAAGGAGGTTTTGGAAAGGGCCCAGTCAGGTGTTCTGAAGGTCTTCTTAATGGCATATAAAGGGATCCCAGGGATCAGATACATTTCTAAAATATACCAAGGTCTTCAAGACTTAAAAGGAGACAACACATCTTATATAAAAGAGAGATGGGAAAAAGAGGGGAATTTCACTTTACATCTGGAAATATGGGAAAAGCTAAATAAACAGCAATGGAAAAGTACCTCATCCCTGCAGTGGAGAGAATTTGGATGGAAAAACTTGGCAAGATTTTTCAGAACACCTGCACAAATCAAATTTACCCATAAGGGATTGAACTGTTGGCGCTTGTGTGGTGAAAAGACTGCAAATCATTTTCATGTGTTTTGGTCATGCCCAGTTATCCACCAATATTGGACCAATGTACAGACAATATTGGGGAAAATATTCAAAATTACAGTTCCCTTTTCTTTTGTAACTTTGTATTTGGGTTTACTACCGGACTCACTGGAAAGACGAGGAGAAAAATACTTATTCAATGTTTTAATATTGGCAAGCAAAAAAGCTCTAACTAAAAAATGGATGTTGAAGGACTGTCCTACACCTGAAGATTGGACTAACGTGATCCAAGACATTTACTCGATGGAAAAGTTGACATTCGCACTGAGACAGGACATGGATGGGTTCATGAACTTTTGGCAACCCTGGACCGCATATGTGTCTTCCATTAGATCTAATCTTTGACAAATACCATTTCAATAATGGTTCTGCTCTTTGTTCCAATGCTACTCAGATGCTCTTTTATCTTTATTTACTTACTTTTTCTTTTTGTTTGTTTTTTACTGGTTTGTTTGGTTTTTTTTTGTTTTTTGTTTTGTTTTTTTTTCTCTTTAATTTCACTTTTTCTTTCACTTTAAAAAAAAAAAAAAATAAGGGGTGTTGTAAGAATTAATCTTCCAATGTTGTCAGATATCAGAAAATAAGGGAACGTGATGAAAATGTAAACACTGCATTGCTGTAACGACCTGTATACCCTTTACAAAAACTTAAATAAAAAAAAAAAAAAATTACAGGGAAAATAATACTGTATGTGGGGGGGAAATGCTAAATTAATGAAATAAAACCCTAAATCTGACAGAAGTTGCAAAGTGCAAATTAAAAACGGCAAATTTACAATAATGGGAGCAGATGACAAAATAGTTTCTAATCTGTGAAAAATATGCCACAGATTTATGAGCGAAAGTTGCAGATTTAAGAGTTAGTTGTGAACAAATTAGGACACCCCATTAAATATTCAGTTCTTTATTAATAAATGTTTACATAGTCTAGCCTTGCTTTTTTTTTTTTTTTTGCATTTTTAACATTTATTTTAGCCATTTTAAGTGGGAATGAATGTGGGGGTGTCCTAAAAAAGCTGGAGGGTGTCCTAATTTCGTCCTCACTATTTGTTTAGTATTACATTTTACAGAAAATTTGAAAAAAGTATTTAATTCATTTTTAATTCTCCCGGTATTTTTAACATTGATATTAAATATCCATATGTCCAAATATGTTAAAAAACACACAGGGTTATACAGGGTGTCCTAATTTTTTCACGACTATATGTCAAAACTATGAAAACAGTGGCAAATAATGAGGAAAAAGGTGGCAAATTTGCTTGAAACGCGTTATAGATAGATGTACTTTATTGATCCCAAACTGGGAAATTACAACTTATAAATTTATAATAAAAAAAGGTGCAAATTTACCTGAAAAAATTTCAAATTTCTATCATTGCTGATTTAAAAAAAAAAAAAAAGTTTTTCTTACAGATTTATCCACCTTATTCCTGAGGGCGCCGCTGTAGGAACGGTTATGGGCGGAGCTTCTGGTTTCAGCTTAAGAAGCGTTAAATCAGTCAGCAAGAGTGGAGTAGCAGGGCCATTTAAAATAGTGTTTTTAAAAGGTTTTCAAATTCATTTTAATGTATAGTCCACATACGTGTTTTGCACTCAAGTGGCAGCTAATTTCAGCACTTGTAGTTTTTGTGGGTTTTTTTGGCATAGTTCTAGTTCTGGCGTAGTTTTGGCGTGGTTCTGGTCCTTGTTGCTGGTGTTGGTGGTTGTGCCATAGGCTGTATAAATGCAGGCTTCTCACCGGCGGTGCGTAGGTCATGCACTGAAAACTAAGAAGTACTGTTGGTGTGATCGGTGGTACAGACACAACACCACCAGGTGTGTTTTCACTTATATGAATGTCACAGATTTGATGTTTGTGTGTTATATATGTCACCAGAATGAGGGCTGCATGAAGTAAAAATGATAAATAAGAAATAGTAACAATTTGCTTCCTCAGGCTTAACGATTTAAGAAGGATATCAAACAGTTTTTGGGGTTTTTTTTTGCATTCGTTGCACTGCCTTGGAACAATATGGACTTCAGCATGCATTAATTTTTAAATGATCACAAAATATAGATCAATAAAATTCTGAACAGTTGTCTGAAAGGTCTGTACGCGTTAAGTTAAATAACAAGCATTCATGGCATGACAGCGGCATGAGTATTTCAATTTTGGGGTAAAACGAACGGCTGCAGCTGTCTGTATTTACCATGACAGCCGAGCACGGCTTTCATGTAAACCGTGAGACTTTTTTTCTTGTAAATTTGCAACCTTTTTTTTTTTCCTAGTTTGACTTTTCATGCATCCTCCTCATTAAGTTTGCACGCTTTTCTCATAGTTTGCCTTTTAATTTGTCAAAGCCATAGAAATCCAGCAGTTCAGTGCAGAAGAGCTGCACCCTGGGCTCAGACCGCGGCTGTGTAACAATAATAGGACCACACCCCGTCTCTCCACCCTGCGCTCTCCTGCGCAGGTTCAGTCTGCCGCAGTGTTTGTGATGTAAATATTGTCACCTCAACTGCCATTCAAATGTGTTGTTTGCATCAGGGCTGAATGTAGGTCAGTGGGTCGGTGGGTTTGTCATTGTCGGAGGAGGAGGTTTGTGTGGAAGTGGTTTAATGAGCAGAGGAGTGGACTGATAAAGACGTTTGAACAGACGCACCTCAGAGCCTTGTTTTTTCTCATGTTTTATCCCATATAAACGTGCAGTGACCCAGCTGATGTTTGGTCAGGGAGGCGCAACACGCTTTAAACCTGCAAACTAACCAGACTTGAAAGCATCGATTAATGATGCAGATGGTTTTATTGGATTTTAGCCATTATTTCTAACATGCTCTGACCTGTTGCTGTGGGATTAGATAACAGGTGTCAGTAATCCTGCAGAATATTCTGACAAGCCCACTTGTAAATTTGCAACTTTTTCCTTCCAGTCTTAAAATTTTGTACCCTTTTTTGCTAATGGATGGATGGATGGATGGATGGACGGACGAACGAACGGATGGATGGATGGATGGACTTGATTGATCCCAAACTGGGGAAATTACAGTGTAACAGCGGCATGACAGTAGACGACCCATCCATCCATCCATCCATTCATCTTCTACCGCTTT
Organism: Pholidichthys leucotaenia; assembly: GCA_020510985.1. NCBI lineage: Eukaryota > Metazoa > Chordata > Actinopteri > Cichliformes > Pholidichthyidae > Pholidichthys > Pholidichthys leucotaenia. The sequence goes on from CM035846.1 coordinate 12,352,416, forward strand.
TCCGGAGGTCCGGGTCGTGGAGGCAGCAGTTCAAGCAGAGAAGCCCAGACTTCCCTCTCCCCAGCCACCTGCTCCAGCTCTTCAGAGAGGATACCAAGGCGTTCCCAGACCAGCTAGGAGACATAGTCTCTCCAGCGAGTCCTGGGTCTGCCCCGGGGTCTCCTCCCAGAGGAACATGCCCAAAACACCTCAAGTGGGAGGCGTCCAGGAGGCATCCTAATCAGATGCCCATACCACCTCAGCTGGCTCCTTTCAATGTGGAGGAGCAGCAGTTCTACTCTGAGCCTCTTTCAGATGACTGAGCACCTCACCCTGTCTCTGAGGGTGAGTCCAGCAAATCTACAAAGAAAGCTCATTTCAGCCACTTTTATCCGTGATCTCATTCTTTCGGTCATTACCCAAAGCTAATTACCATAGGTAAGGGTAGGAGCATAGATTGACTGGTAAATCGACAGCTTTGCCTTAGAGCTTAGCTCCCTCTTCACCACAACAGACCGGTACAATGTCCACATCACTACAGATGCTGCTCCAATCCGTCTGTCAATCTCTCGCTCCATTCTTCCCTCACTCGTGAATAAGACCCCAAAATACTTAAACTCCTCCACTTGGCTCAGGAGCTTGTCCCCAACCCAGAGAGGACAAGCCGCCTTTTTCCGGCTGAGGACCATGGACTCGGACTTGGAGGTACTGATTCTCATCCTAGCCGCTTCACACTCAGCGGCAAACCGTCCCAGTAAGACCTGTAGGTCATTGCTGGATGAAGCCAGCAGGACAACATCATCTGCAAACAACTGAGATAAGATCCTGTGGTCACCAAGCATGACACCCTCCGTTCCCTGGCTGCATCTAGAAATCCTGTCCATAAAAATTATGAACAGGATCGGTGACAAAGGGCAGCCCTGGCAGAGTCCAACTCTCACTGGGAATGAGTCCGACCGATTGTTGGCAATATGAACCAAACTCTCACAATGGTCGTATAGAGATCGAATAGCTCGTAACAACATGCCCAATACCCCATACTCCCGAAGCACCCCCCACAAAAAACTACGAGGGATGCAGTTGAATGCCTTCTCCAAGTCCACAAAACACATGTAAACTGGTTGGGCAAACTCCCACGAACCCTCGAGGATTCTCGAGAGGGTAAAGAGCTGGTCCAATGTGCCACGGCCAGGACGAAAACCACATTGCTCCTTCTGAATCCAAGGTTTGACCAACGGCCAGAATCTCTTCTCCAGTACCTTGGCATAGACCTTCCCAGGGAGGCTGAGGAGTGTGATCCCTCTAAAGTTGGAGCACACCCTTCGGTCCCCTTTTTTGAAGAGAGGAACCACCACCCCGGTTTGCCATGCCAAAGGCACTGCCCCCGACCTCCACGCAATGTTGCAGAGGTGTGTCATCCATGACAGCCCTACAACATCCAGGGCCTTGAGGTACTAAGAGCGAATCTCATCCACCCCCGGGGCCCGGCCACCAAAGAGATTTTTTAACCACCTTGGCAACCTCAGCTCCTGTGATAGGAGAGTCGTCCCCCTCGTCCACAAGCCCTGCTTCCTCTGTGGAAGGCGTGTCAGTGGGATTGAGGAGATCCTCGAAGTATTCCTTCCACCACCCGACAATATCCCCAGTTGATGTCAGCAGCGCCCCATCCGCACCATACACAGTGTGGACAGGGAGCTGCTTCACCCTCCTGAGCCACCGGACAGTTTGCCAGAATCTCTTCGAGGCGGACTGAAAGTCTTGTTCTATGGCCTCACCAAACTCCTCCCATACCCGAGTTTTTGCTTCAGCAACCACCCGAGCTGCACTCCGCTTGGCCCGCCGGTACACCTCAGCTGCTTCGGGAGTCCCACAAGCCAACCAAGCTTGATAGGACTCCTTCTTCAGCTTAATGGCCCCCCTCACCACTTGTGGCCACTACTTGGTTCAGGGGTTGCCACCACAAGATACCCCGACAACCTTGTGGCCGCAGCTCTGGGCAGCTGCTTCAACAGTGGAGGTGGACAACATGGTCCATTCAGACCCCATGTCTACAGACTCCCTCGGAATGGGGTCAAAGTTCTTCCAGAGGTGGGAGTTGAAGACCTCCCGGACAGGGGCCTCAGCCAGACGTTCCCAGCACACCCTCACTATACATTTGGGTCTACCAGGTCTGAGTGGCATCCTCCCCTGCCGTCGGATCCAATTCACCACCAGGTGGTGATCAGTTGACAGCTCTGCACCTCTCTTTACCCGAGCGTCCAAGACATATGGTCACAGATCCGATGACACGATAACAAAATCGATCATCGACCTGTGACCTAGGGTGTCCTGGTGCCAGGTGCACATATGGACACACTTATGCTTGAACATGGTGTTCATTATGGACAAACTTTGGTTACACAGAAGTCCAATAACTGAACACCACTCTGGTTCAGATCGGGCAAGCCATTCCTCCCAATCACCCCCCTCCAGGTTTCACTGTCGTTGCCCATGTGCGCATTGAAGTCCCCCAGTAGGACAATGGAGTCTCCAAGAGGAGCACCTTCCAGCACCCCAGTCAGAGACTCCTAAAAGGGTGGGTACTCTGAACCATCATTTTGTGCATAGGCACAAATGATGGTCAGGACCTGTTTCCCAACCCGAAGGCGCAGGGAAACAACCCTTTAGTCCACGAGGGAAAAATCCAGTAAAGATTCAAAGGCTTTATTATCATGTGCAGAGTTAAGAAATGCTACATTTCGTGAGCAATGAAATTCTTACTTTGCTCTCCGAATGAATGCCAAGCTAATAGGTACAGAAACAACACTTCTAATAAGGTAATGACACACTGACACAGTAACTCAATCCTAATACTAATGTATGCTAATAACACACACACCAACACACAGTTAAGCAGTTCGGACTCCTTAAGCACACCTTGATATTGAAACAAAATATTAAATATAAATATAAAAAGTATTGATACTGAAACAAATGAGTACTAATAACACACACTAGGCAGTATGGACAGTTAAAGCAGTTAGACAAGAGGAATGAAACTGAAAATTCACTGGATGACTAAAGTGATAGTGGTATATTGATGTCAGAGATGATGTGAACCTGAGTTGGCATAAGCCTATGTTCAATGTGCAAATGAGCAATGTGCAACCTGATGTGAACCTGAGATGGCACAGACCTATGTACAGTGTGCAAATGAGCATTGTGCTGCGAGCAGTGTATAATTACAAATTACAGATTAGCACCCAGTGCTAACGTCTCTGTAATGATAGTACCAGTAGACTGTGCATGATAAATAGCAGCAGAGATGGTAATTAACAGCAGAGATGATATGGACATCAGACGGGTGAGACTATATCTACTGTACAGGTGAACAATGTGCAAATTTAGCAGCCGGTGTGTGAGTTCCTATATGCAAAGTTGTGTTACGGAGTTTTGGGAGTTGTTATCTGTTCAGGAGTCTGATGGCAGTGGGAAAGAAGGAGTTCTTCAGTCTGGTTGTCCTGCATTTCACACTTCTGTACCTCTGGCCTGAGGTAGAAGTGTGAACAGTCTGTGCTGGGAGTGGGTGGGGTCCCGGAGGATGGTGTCAGCTCTCCTTTGGACTCTGTGGTGGTAGATGTTCTGCAGAGAGGGATGTGGAGTCCTGATGATCTCCGCTGTCTTCACCACCCTCTGCAGGTGTTTGCGGTCCAGGGCAGTGGTGCTGCCGTACCACAAAGTGATGCAGTTGGTCAGGATGCTGTTGATGATGCAGGTGTAGAAATTGTTGAGGATCCTGGAGGACATGCCAAACTTTTTCAGCCTCCCCAGAAAGTACAGTTGCTGTTGAGCTCTCTTAACCAGCTCTGTGGTGTTGTGTGTCCACTTGAGGTCCTTGCTGATGTGGATGCCCAGGTATTTAAACCCTCTCCATCTCAAGCTTCCAGATGAACAGTGGCTGATGGGTTCTCCTCCTCCCTTTCCTCATGTCCACTATCATCTCCTTTGTCTTGTCCGTGTTGAAGGTGAGGTTGTTTTTCTCACACCATGACACCAGGCTGGCCACCTCCCTCCTGTAGGATGCTTCATCATCACCAGTGATGCGTCCTATCACTGCTGTGTCATCCGCGAACTTTAGGATGATATTGTCCTTGTGGGAGGCTACACACTCATGGGTGAAGAGGCTGTAGAGGATGGGGCTGAGAACACAACCCTGTGGGACACCTGTGTTTGTGATGATGCTGGCTGAGGTCCTGTTACCCATCCTGACAGACTGGGGCCTCCCCGTCAGAAAGTCCAGTAGCCAGTCATAGAGGGTGGGGTGCAGGCCTAATGAAGACAGTTTGTTGGTGAATTTGTGGGGGATGACTGTGTTGAAGGCGGAGCTGTGGTCGACAAAGAGCATCCTAATGTTGGAGTCTTTACCTTCCAGGTGGGAGAGAGAATAAGGGAGTGCTGCAGCGATGGCATCTGAGGTGGACCTTTTGGGCCGGTAGGCGTACTGCAGGGGGGCAAAGGTGCCCGGTATGCTGTCCTGAATGAGGGACAACACCACTCTCTCGAAGCACTATAATAAATAAAAGCAATGTAGAGGCAGCATGGTGGGGGGGATACAAGAATACCCACCTCTGCTCGTTGCCTCTCGCCCGGAGCAACTCCAGAGGAGGTCAAGCTCCAGACCCTCTCCAGGAGACTGGTTCTGGAACCGGAGCTGTGTGTTGAGGTGAGGCCGACTATATCTAGCCGGTATCTCTCAACCTCATGCACCAGTAGACGACTCAAACCAACAGAAATACACACAGAATAATAGAAAATGAGTTACCCAGGGAAGTAAGATAACTTTATATACTGCATAGGTTACTACTAGGTTAAATATGCTCCTTTTTCCTTTCATTTTCAATAGTCTCCTAAATTTGCAACCTTCTCTCTGAATTTGTGACTTTTCACTCATCTCATTTCACACATCTGCAATATTGCTCTCTTCTTGTAAATGTGTGACTGTTTTCCCTAAATTTCCTACTTTACTCATAAATGTCCCTTCCAGTCTCATAAATTTATCTAAATGTCCAACCCAACTTTTTCTGTAAAGTTTTCCTAAATTTGCAGCTTTTTATCTAAATTTGCAGCTTTTCGCCACATCTCTTAAATCTGGATATTTTTTCAGTTTTGTAAATTTGCAATTTTTTTTCTTCCTCTAGCTTTATTCCCATGTTCCGGTGGGGTCGCTGCGGCAGACATTGATATATCTGCCATTTCCATAGGTTGGAGCTGAGTTTTATGCCGGATGCCCTTCCTGACACAACCCTGCCCATTTTTATCCAGGCTTGGGACCAGCACAGGGAGTACACTGGCTTGTGCACCTCCTGTTGCTGGGTAACCAACATTTCCCTCATCCGTTCCATTTTGCTGAGCACCAAGCTGGATGGCAGGAAGTTCCATTTTTATATGGTCTTTGGCATGACCCGGCCAAGATTTGAACCCCGGCCTCCTGGTTGTGGGGCGGATGCTCTATCTCGAGGCCACCACTCTCATAGTTTTTGCAGCCTCTAGCCAGAGGCACATAGCTAATGAGCACCAGGAATAGTGTTTTTAAATAAGACTAGGTTGAGCTGTCGGTTTTGTTTTTTTTTTTTTTTGGTTGGTTTTTGCTAAAACATTGATGTGCAAAATTTTGAGGCATAAATATCACATTTTGGAGTGAGTTTAAGCCATTGCAGTTGGTCTTTAAGCAGCGATCTCACATTTCCCACAATAACGGATGGTAGAACGGGCTTGTACCTTGTCTTCCTCGCACATCGCTTTGCTCCAGTTCGACATCCCCATCGTTTTCGCCTGATTTCTCGAGGGATATTGGGCCTCTCCGTTAGCACCGCAGAGCGGCACAATGCTAGCGATTAACTTCTACTGTAAACAGTGGCTCCTCCACTCACCAGGTCAGCAGTCATTGGTGATATAAGTAGAAAAACGGCTAATATCAATGCCAGTATGGCGCTATTAGTGTCCTTGGCGTCCGTGATGGGTATGGGGTAACAAGATCAGAAAAGTTGTAGCAAAGAAAAATGGATAGTAAATAAAAACAAGAAAGAAAACTCAGAACTGAGCCACTGCTGCAAAAAATGTGCAAAAAAGATGATCTCCTAAAAAGATGTTTAGATGATCTCCTAATCAATTCTTCTGATGTGTCCATGAGTTGAAATTCAGCAGATACTTAAACTGAATGGCTGCCATACGTGCAATGCAAAAAATGAAATCTTAGTAAGAAAAAATTACTTACATTGGTGTGAAAAAGTGTTTGCCCCCTTCCTGATTTCTCATTTTTTTGTATGTTTGTCACACTTAAATGTTTCAGATCATCAAACAAATTTAAATATTAGACAAAGATAACACAAGTAAACACAAAGTGCAGTTTTTAAATGAAGGTGTTTTTTATTAAGGGTAAAAAACAAAATCCAAACCTACATGGTCCTGCGTGAAAAAGTGATTGCCCCCCCTTCCTGTTAAAACATAAATTAACTGTGGTTTATCACATCTTTGGAAAGCTGAGTTCAATTTCTCTAGCCACACCCAGGCCTGATTACTTCCACACCTGTCCTCAATCAAGAAATCCGTTAAATAGGACCTGCCTGACAACGTGAAGTAGACTAAAAGATCCTCAAAAGCTAGACCATCCAAAGAAATTCAGGAACAAATGAAAAACAAAGTAATTGAGATCTATCAGTCTGGAAAAAGTTATAAAGCCATTTCTAAAGCTTTGGGACTCCAGCAAACCACAGTGAGAGCTATTATCCACAAATGGCGAAAACATGGAACAGTGGTGAACCTTCCCAGGAGTGGCCGGCCGACCAAAATTACTCCAAGAACGTAGTGACGACTCATCCAAGAGGTCACAAAAGACCCCACAACAACATCCAAAGAACTGCAGGCCTCACTTGCCTCAGTTAAGGTCAGTGTTCATGACTCCACCATAAGAAAGGGACTGGGCAAAAATGGCCTGCATGGCAGAGTTCCAAGACGAAAACCACTGCTGAGCAAAAAGAACATAAAGGCTCATCTCAGTTTTGCCAGAAAACATCTTCATGATCCCCAAGACTTTTGGGAAAATAATCTGTGGACTGATGAGACAAAAGTTGAACTTTTTGGAAGGTGTGTGTCCCATTACAGCACATCTGGTGTAAAAGTAACACAGCATTTCAGAAAAGGAACATAGAATAGAATAGGCATTATTGTCATTGTACAGTTGTACAGCACAGTGACATTGTGGGTGCTCCACCAGGCTACTGTGCAATAAAGTAAGTGAGAAGAATTTGAAATAAAGCAGTTACAGAACACACAATTAACCATACGACTGAGGTGAAGGTAAAAGTAAAAATAATAAATAGTCCATTGGTATATACACAAGTACATAAGAGTGTGGAGTGCAGAACACATAATTGAGTAAAATGGCCCAAGAATTATGGAGAATATGTACAGTAGTGATTTCACAGATGGGTCAATATACATGAAAGTGAGAAGTGCAACTACAGATGAGTTATAGTGATAATTGAAAAGGTCCTCAGTTCTGTGTGAGCATTCAGAGGGAGGGGGGTGGGTCCTCTGACTGTTTGCAGTCCAGAAGGCTCAGGGGGAGAAACTGTTTGCCAGTCTGGAGGTGTGGGATCTGATTGATCTGAACCGTCATCCAGAGGGAAGCAGGTCAAACAGGTGGTGGGTGGCGTGTGAGGGGTCTCCTGTGATGGCTTTGGTCCTTCTGAGACAGGAGGATCTGGAGATGTCTTCCAGGGAGGGTAGAGGACTGCCAATGATTTTTTTTGGCAGTGTTGATGACCCTCTGCACAGCCTTCCTGTTCTTGGCCGTGGAGCTGGCGTACGACACACCCAGACAGTAGGTGAGCACGCTCTCCACTGAGCAGCGATAGAAGGCCAGCAGCAGCTTCTGGTCCAGGTTGTGCTTCCTCAGGACACGGAGGAAGTGCAGCCACTGCTGGGCTTTCTTCACCAGGGCCTTGGTGTTGACAGTCCAGGAGAGGTCTGAGGAGATGTGGGTGCCCAGTAACCTGAAGGTGGAGACGTTTTCCACATGGTTGCCATTTATGACGGGGGGGTGGATGGTGATCCTGTTTGTTCTTCCTTCAGTCCAGGTTGAGTTCTTTAGATTTTTGGACATTCAGTTCCAGGTTGTTTGCTTGACACCACAGCAGCAGATTCTCTACCTCCGCCCTGTTTGTCTTCTCATCATCGTCGGTGCTGAGCCCAACCATGGTGGTGTTGTCCGCGTATTTCACGATGACGGTGGTTGGGTGGGTTGGAATACAGTCAAAGGTGTACAGGGAGTACAGTAGAGGGCTTAGCATCCAGCCTTGGGGGGAGCTGGTGCTGAGGGACAGTGTGGAGGAGTGGTGGGGGCCAAGTCTGACTGTGGGTGATTGGTAAGAAAGTTCTTTATCCAGGTGCAGTTTGTTAATCAGGATGTCCGCGATGATGGTATTACGAAGAGCATTCTCACGTAGCTCCTTGGGTTCTCCAGGTGGCTCAACACTATGTGGAGAGTGGAGGCGATGGTGTCTTCCGTAGACCAATTCTCCCTGTAGGCGAATTGATGGGGGTCGAAGGAAGGAGGAAGACGGTCCCAACAGTAAAATATGGTGGTGGTGGTAGTGTGATGGTCTGGGCCTGTTTTGCTGCTTCGGGACCTGGAAGACTTGCTGTGGTAAATGGAACCATGAATTCTGCTGTCTACCAACAAATCCTGAAAGAGAATGTCCAGCCATCTGTTCATGACCTCAGGCTGAAGCGCACTTGAGTTCTGCAGCAGGACAATGATCCAAAACACAGCAGCAAGTCCACCTCTGAATGGTTTAAGAAAAACAAAATGAAGACTTTGGAGTGGCCTAGTCAAAGTTCTGACCTGAATCCGATTGAGATGCTGTGGCATGACCTTAAAAAGGTGTTTCATGCTGGATAATCCTCCAGTGTGGCTGAATTACAACAATTCTGCAAAGATGAGTGGGCCAAAATTCCTCCACAGCGCTGTAAAAGACTCATTGCCAGTTATCGCAAACGCTTGATTGCAGTTGTTGCTGCTAAGGGTGGCCCAACCAGTTATTAGATTTAGGGGGCAATCACTTTTTCACACAGGGCCATATAGGTTTGGAATTTTTTCCCCCTTAATAATAAACACCTTCATTTAAAAACTGCATTTTGTGTTTACTTATGTTATCTTTGTCTAATATTTAAATTTGTTTGATGATCTGAAACATTTAAGTGTGACAAACATACAAAAAACTGAGAAATCACGAAGGGGGCAAACACTTTTTCATACCACTGTAAATCAAGGATATAATGTTTTTTTTATCTGACGAGATAATTTTTTCTTGTTGTGCACTTTTCTGTAAGAGAATTTTCCTTGTTGTAGATAGTTTTTACTTGTTTTAAGTAATTTAATCTGGTTTTAAGTAAAACAAAAATTCTGCCCTTCTATATACAAGAAAATGTTACTTATCAAATTGCTTAAAACAAGTATAATTTTATTGCCCGGAATTTTTTACTTGTTTCAAGCATTTTGATAAGTAAAATTTTCTTGCTTCATTGGCAGAAATATTTTACTTGAAACAATAATAAATTGCTTAAATCAGGTAAAAAATATCTTAGAACATGTACATTTTTCTTACAAAAAACTGTATAAGAAAAAAATATCTTGTCTGACAAAAAGCAAGAATTATATCCTTGATTTAATATTTTTTTTCTTACTAACATTTCATTTTTTGCAGTGTGTAGAGATGCTAATTTAGGAACGATTTTGCAGCGGTCTCTCATTTTTATTCTTTTTTTCCAGAGCTCTATTTTGAACTGTACTCACAAATCTTAACTTTTTTCCCATATAATTTTAGTACTTTTCTTATCCTTTTTGTCTAATTCCTTTTTAAAAGTTGCTATTATTTAGTTACAGAAGGGTTTATGATTTTCTTATGTTAGCTGACTGATATGAGTCATATTTTTAAGAAAGTCGTTCTCCAGCGGTACCAGTCCTTAGGAAGCTCTGGTTTAGTGACCCCTCCTGGTTGTTAAGTGAACTGCAGCCGTGTTCATTCCATTCAGACCGGCCTCTGTGATTGACCAGCAGGTGTCAGTAAAACCCCAAGTTTCTAAAACACCCACGCAGCACCTTTAACTTTTTCCAGCCACTTTAAAATTCACCACAAACTCTGTTCTCAGCTCCTGTGATGTGACGGTGTTCCATTCACCCGCAGTTTTATTCCCATTAAACCAATTATCGCTATTACAGCTGTAACTTGAGTTCTTTCAAGCCTGGAGCTCCAAACACGACTTCTCTGCAGCCCCCCCCGAGTCTGAAGTATTTTTCCACACAGAGGAAAGGTAGTCATGTGTTTGGTCTAGCAGGAGTCCACAGAGACTGATCTAATAAAGTTTTATGATATCAATGGAACCATCTAATGCTTGGAATGTAAAATGTCTGCAAAGGAATAAATTGAATAAAAATAAATTGGAAAATGTGTGAGTAAGTGAAGGAATAAATCTGCATGGAAACTAATGAATTAATGGAGCCATAAATTGAGGATAAAAGCAAAAAAAAAAAAAAAGGAAATAGAATAGTTTAATATGAAATTGTTGTTTCATAATTTAGCTGCTTTTTTACTTGTGAATTTTAGATTTATTCCATATAAATTTGAAACAGCTTTTCCTTTAAATTAGCTTTTTTTTGTACCTTTGCACACTGTTCATGTGTTCATTTGTAACTTTCTTCTTAGTAAATTTGTGACTTTTTTTCTCATTCATGAGCAGTTAAGATAAGATAAGCCTTTATTAGTCCAACAATGGGGAAATTCCAGGATTGCAGCAGCACAGGGATAGCAGCACTCAGAGCAATAGTTAATAAGATAAGAAGTGGTTAGCCAAAGCAGTAAATAAATATACATTTGTACACAGTTATATACACAGTGCAGGAGCATTGCAGCTAGATGGTATCAACAGCATTAGTTAGTTAAATTACCCGGCAGAATATAAGTTATTTGTACACAGACAGTATATTTCACATTTGAATGAACAGTGTTGTTGCCACCCTCGATAATAATTATAACTGTCATAGTTGTGTCTTGAGGGGACGATCTCTATTGTGCAGCATTGTGACGTTTAATACGGCCTCTATGAGCAGCACCAGTTAGGTTATAAAGTCTGACAGCCGTAGGTAGGAAGGACCTGTGGAACTTCTCCCTCGAGCACCTAGGAGGGCACAGCCTACTGCTAAATGAGCTCCTCAGTGCGTTCAGCGTGTCCTGCATGGGGTGGGACTTGGACTCCAGCAGAGATGTCAGCTTAGCCACCATCCTCCTCTCTCCTATCTTCTCCAGTGGGTCAAGGCGTCGCCCCAGAACAGAGATGCCACTGCCTCGGTAGACCACTCCAAACGTGATGGCTGATGCCACCACAGAATCGTAGAAGGTCTTCAGGAGTGCCCCCTGCACTCCTGAAGTCCTGAGTCTCCTCACAAAGAACAGCCTGCGCTGCCCCTTCTTGTAGAGCGCGTTGGTGTTGTGTGACCAGTCCAGTTTATTGCTCAGGTGAACACCTGGGTACTTGTAAGATGTCACCATCTCAATGTCTGTCCCCTGGATGTTTACTGGTGCTGTGGGGGTTGTCCTCGCCTGCAGCAGTCCACCACCAGTTCCCTGGTTTTCCTTGTATTGATCTGGAGGCAGTTCCACAGGCACCAGTCCACAAAGTCCTGGATAAGTCCTCTGTACTCCGTGTCAGAGATGAAGCTGACGACCGCAGAGTCCTCAGAGAACGTCTGTAGATGGCAGTGTGGTGTGTTGTGTGAAAAGTCAGCACAGGAAGGGAGCCAGAACTGTCCCCTGGGGGACCCCGCACTGCAGATGATGGTGTCGGACACACAGTCCTGGGTTCTCACAAGCTGTGGTCGGTCGGCAGTTGTACGTTTGCAGACTTTTTCATGTTCATTTGTAGCTCTTTTCTGTAATATTAATTTTTCAAGTTTTCTGGTGAAGTTGCATTTTTTTTTCTTTCTAAATTTGCAAGATTTTTTGGTAAAGTTGTGGCAGTTTTTGGAAAAATTTGCACATTTTTGCTATAAATTTGTGGGCTTTCCCCATAAATTTAAGACTTTTTTGTCCTATATTTTCAAGTTTTTTCCTGAAAACACAACTTTTCACTCTTGCACAAGCAACCTTTTTGTTGCAGCTTTGGTCTTATAAATGAATGTTTTTTTGTTTTTCCTCTGAACTTTTTTCCTTATAAATTTGTGTATTTGCAGCCTTTTTCTTGCAAATTTGCAGCGCTTTTCTTTTATATTAATTTGCAAGTTTTCTGGTGACGGTGCATTGATTTTTTTCTTTCTAAATTTGCAAGATTTTTTGTAAACTTGTGTCTTTTTTGGGGGGGATGTGCATATTTTCACCGTAAATTTGCAGATTTTCCCCATACATTCGTGAATATTTTCTCATAAATTTGCAGTGATTTCTTGTAAATTTATTAGTCATTCTTTTCCTTTTTGGAACAAAAAAATTCCACTGTGAAAATTTCAATAAATGGGGGTTGAGGGGGCCCATATATCCCGCAGTGTCTGAGGTCTAAAACTTGCTGTTAACGCCCCTGCTTGTGACTAATTGTCTCGCAGGTAATTAAACGATGATAAACAGCAAACAAAGCGAAGCTGATCAAAAGGGCTGTGAAGCCACGTTTGTTTCCTGTGGTCCAGGCCAGATGAAACGGATAATCTGACGAACTGCAGATGCTCTTCCTCCTAATGCATTTCTCCTCCTCCTCCTCGGGGCACCACCCCACCCTAATGTGTGGTTATGGGAACATTCTGCTCCGCTCTAATGATGTTTTCACTTTCAGTTCAAGTCGCACAGTCAGAAGAAAATGGAGAATAACAACAAAAGAAGAAAATGGGCAATTTCAATTCTCCTGTATGTCCTGTACATATAGAAGTATTGACAAATAAAAATCTTTGAATCTTTTTTGCCCATATTTACCTTAAATACAGGATAAAAAAAATGATAAAATGATAAATTGTCTTTTAACCTGAATGGTTGTTTTTGTGTCACAATTGGTGGTGGTTTTGTGCAGCGATGTCATAGTTAACCTTACTGAGGGCTGACAGGGTGATGAATAAAACCAGGTGCCGGGCGTTTACTTTTATTATTTCTTTTTTATAATAATAACGGGTTGCATTTATATAGAGCCTTTCAAGATACCAAAGCGCTTTACAATGACTCCCATTATTCATTCACTCCACAGACAGACAATGGTAGTGGTAAGCTACTGCTGTAGCCACAGCTGCCCTGGCGCAGACTGACGGAAACGTGGCTGCCAATCCGCGCCAACGGCTTCTCCAACCACTACCGAACATTTATACACGTTCATAGCCAGTATGGAAGAAAGGTGGGTAAATTGTCTTGCCCAGGGATGTCTGGGGAGAGCAGGATTCAAACCGCCAACCCTCTGGTTATTGGACGACCCGCTCTACCTCCTGAGCCACTGCCACCCACATTTCCCTCCTCCGTTCCATGTTTGTTGAGCACCAAGCTGGATGGCAGAAAGTTACATTTTTATATGGTTTTTGGCATGACCCGGCAGGGACTTGAACCCCAACTTCCTTGTTGTGGGGCGGATGCTCTCAGGGAGGAGAATCCTCCGCGGATCCGCGGAATTCCTCGGATTTGATCATGTCTAGGGTCATTCTCGTGAATCGTCTAAATTCGAGGAGAATTTTTTTATTTTTTTTTTTTGGCGGGGGGGATGAGGTCTGTTATGAGCGGCGAGTCATATTTTCAATCGGCTGCTAAAATCCACCGCGCAGAACGCGCAACCCAGCGAGAACAGTAAAGTAATGTAACAAGGCCACTGATTGGCTGATACTAATCGGCGATTTTGTTAGATTTCCTTTGTCATGTCCAACACGCGGAGCGAAATGCAAATGGCGGACAGTTCAATCAGTTTAATCAACTGAGTTTTCCCGATTTCGTGAAAATGGTGAACCTAAAACTCACGAAAGACAACAAAGCAAGAATTTTAGAAATCGACAAAGGGATAAGGAACAAGTTTCGTTGGGAATGGCTCGAAAAAACTGCATTAATGACTGTAAAGATCGGTAAAAATACCGAAGTTGTGATTGAAAAAATGGCCGACTTCATAGCGAAATGTGAAGTACCAGGGAAAGCCCAGTGTGTTTATTGCAACGATTTCTTGAGTTATGGATCTCATGGCTGTGTTGCCTTAGTTGAACACTGTTCAAAACAGAAACATCTCAAAATTGTGGCTACAAGGAGATCGAACTACTCTACTCGCTCGTGCTGCATTCAAAACGATCGATGGACACGGTCAAATTCAGATGCCAGTCAATCAAAGTTCATCACAATCGGCCCCGATTACAACAATTAGTGATCGGAAGACGCATTCCGAGTTAAGATTTTTTTCTCGTTATAAGTAATGTACTTGAGAATTTTCGCGTAATGAATTTATGAAATAGCATGTGTACGTTGTGACGTCATGCCTGTTTTGAAACACTAATTGCATTTGAATGCTGATTATCGATTGTTAATAGATAAATGTTATTACATATTTTCTCACAATTTGCAAATCTCACAAAATGCAATCTAAGAATTTTGAATATAATTTATCATTTTTTGTTTCACTAGGAGGAGTTACATAATGCATGTGTAAGTTTTTTTTGTCATGGGTGGTGATGGGTTGCCTTTCCTAAGATTTCTTTGCTTTTATTAGTAAACATAATTTCTTTATGGTCATTGCATAAAAATATTAAACATCTTTTAGGTTTTACTTACTTTCTTAGATTATCTTTCAAATATTAACCTGTTGAACTCTGTTCAACTTCCCTAAAAACACCTAAAAATAACGTGCCCAAAGTAAATCAAAAGCTGTTCTTCAACCCTTTGCAGCATCTTCATGGGGTTAGTCTCATTTAAAAGAAAATACTCTGAATTTTTTGGCAAAACGGTCATAATCTCTCTAAGTGCTCCTGCCACTGAGTAACAAGAAAGTTCGCCTGGGTATTTTTTTTTTAGATACAAATGCTTGCAAATAACATACAGCTGTCAGATACTGGCTGGAAAACACAACAGAAATGTAGAACCAAGTGTTTTCAAGCTCAGGTCAAAATTTTGTAAAAATACCACAAAAAATGAATATATTACACAGCTTTTTTCTCAGGTTGTAACAAGGCTGTGTCTGTACTGGAAGACCGGAAATACAGCTTTTTTTTTCAGTGCGCACTGAGACGCACTAAGATGCAGAGACGTGACCGCCCGTGGAATTCACAAGAGTTCAAGGGGTTAAAATATACTGATATGCAACTTTTTTTATATTCCTAGTAACTCTAACAAATGCACGTGTGCCTGGAATTTCTCAAAAAAGCGTCAACTGCATACATCAGTTGTGGAAAGCACATGCAGAAGCGACTGCCCCTCAACAACCCACTGCTTCAAGCAATGCCTGCCCTTGATCCTGCTGCTAAGGGACACAGTGAAGGTACCAAGGCCCTAGAGAAACTCAGTCAGCTCCTGGACCCTTTCCTGACAGACAAGGAGAAGGATTCAGTGTCTATGGAAATCAGGAAGTTCCAGGTAGACTCAAGCCTGAAACAAACTTTGGAGGAAGGAAGAGTAGATGTCTGGTGGGGAAAAGTCTTCACAACAAACAACTATCCAGCTCTCTCTAGAATGGCTATGGTGTCTCTAAGCTGCTTCCATTGGCCTAGAGTTGAGTCATCATTCAACACCATGGGAGATATCATTGACATAAGGTCAACTAGAATGAACATTAACACATTCAGCTCAATTCAAACTGTGAAGTACAGCCTCAAGGCTAGAGACACGTCATCACTTGCTTTCTTCAAGAAACATGATGTCAAGCACTCCAAAATTGATGAAAGGCTGTGTGTCAACTTCAAAAATGCAGCAAGTGCCTACAGGCATGAAAAGGAAGAAAAAAGGAAAGAGAAGGAAATGAAACAGAACTCAATCTTCAACATGATTCTGTGGCAAGCAAGGCAGCCATGAAAAAGAACAGAGAAGCTGCAGCTAAACAGGCACTGCTTGCCCACAGAAAATCAGAGAAGAGGAAGGCTACAGAACGGCTCCAGACTTTAGTAGCCAAGAAGAAGAAATTGCACAATTAGATGTGAAGAATACATTGACTTGTACATAAGTTCATAGAGTAGTAGCACAGGCATGTAAATATGGAAGTGACACTTTCTATTTCTCAGTCAAGTGTGACACTGAATCAAAACAGTATTGAACATGATTACACATGTGATGCAGCAGCAGATTAAAAAGGTAAACTATAAATGCATTTGTACTTACTTCTAACTTTAAATATAAGACCACATTTGAGCATTCTAAAACACCAGATTTCGTTAGCTTCTGGGGGGACATTGCCCCCCGGACCCCCCACCAAGGCTCCGCCTTGGATCCGGCTTGGGGGCATGCGTCCCCCAAGACCCCCGGCTTAGTTTCCTCTTTTTTTCCCAAACCCCATTCTCATCCCTGTGCTCTACCTCGAGACCACCACTCCCATGGTGGAGTTTTTCATATTGGGGAAAAATGTTGCAACTTATACTTGAAAGACGTACAGTGGTGTGAAAAAGTGTTTGCCCCCTTCCTGATTTCTCTTTTATTTTTGTTTGTTTGTCACACTTAAATGTTTCAGATCATCAAACAAATTTAAATATTAGACAAAGATAACACAAGTAAACACAAAATGCAGTTTTTAAATGAAAGTGTTTATTATTAAGGGGAAAAAAATCCAAACCTACATGGCCCTGTGTGAAAAAGTGATTGCCCCCTAAACCTAATAACTGGTTGGGCCACCCTTAGCAGCAACAACTGCAATCAAGCGTTTGTGATAACTGGCAATGAGTCTTTTACAGCGCTGTGGAGGAATTTTGGACCACTCATGTCTGCAGAATTGTTGTAATTCAGCCACATTGGAGGGTTTTCGAGCATGAGCCGCCTTTTTAAGGTCATGCCACAGCATCTCAATCGGATTCAGGTCAGGACTTTGACTAGGCCACAACAAAGTCTTCATTTTGTTTTTCTTAATCCATTCAGAGGTGGACTTGCTGGTGTGTTTTTGATCATTGTCCTGCTGCAGAACCCAAGTGCGCTTCAGCTTGAGGTCACGAACAGATGGCCGGACATTCTCCTTCAGGATTTTTGGTAGACAGTAAAATTCATGGTTCCATTTACCACAGCAAGTCTTCCAGGTCTTGAAGCAGCATAACAGCCCCAGACCATCACACTACCGCCACCATATTTTACTGTTGGTATGATGTTCCTTTTCTGAAATGCTGTTACTTTTACGCCGGATGTAATGGGACACACACCTTCCAAAAAGTTCAGCTTTTGTCTCGTCAGTCCACAGAGTATTTTCCCAAAAGTCTTGGGAATCATCAAGATGTTTTCTGGCAAAACTGAGATAAGCCTTTATGCTCTTTTTGCTCAGCAGTGGTTTTCGTCTTGGAACTCTGCCATGCAGGCCATTTTTGCCCAGTCTCTTTCTTATGGTGGAGTTTGGAGTGAGACCTGCAGTTCTTTGGATGTTGTTGTGGGGTCTTTTGTGACCTCTTGGATGAGTCGTCGCTGTGCTCTTGGAGTAATTTTGGTCGGCCGGCCACTCCTGGGAAGGTTCACCACTGTTCCATGTTTTCGCCACTTGTGGATAATTTCTCTCACTGTGGTTCGCTGGAGTCCCAAAGCTTTAGAGATGGCTTTATAACCTTTTCCAGACTGATAGCTCTCAGTTACTTTGTTTCCAATTTGTTCCTGAATTTCTTTGGATCACAGCATGATGTCTAGCTTTTGAGGATCTTTTGGTCTACTTCACTTTGTCAGACAGATTCTATTTAAGTGATTTCTTGATTGGGAACAGGTGTGGCAGTAATCAGGCCTAGGTGTGGCTAAAGAAATTGAACTCAGCTTTCCAAAGATGTGATAAACCAGAGTTAATTTATGTTCTAACATGGAGGGGCAATCACTTCTTCACACAGGACCATGTAGGCTTGGATTTTCTTTTTTACCCTTAATAATAAACACCTTCATTTAAAAACTGCATTTTGTGTTTACTTGTGTTATCTTTGTCTAATATTTAAATGTGTTTGATGATCTGAAACATTTACAAACGTACAAAAAACTGAGAAATCAGGAAGGGGGCAAACACTTTTTCACACCAGTGCATATCCAGTAGGTGATTTGCGGGTGGGATGAGGGGGGCGCTATCCATCCTGTTGGCAAAATGACCCAAAATCATCCCGCTTGTTAACCTGCTAAAAAAAGCTGAAATGTTCAACTTTTTTGTGAAAGATTGGCAACTTTTTTCTCTCTGTAAATTTGCTTTTTTTTCCCCATGTAAATTCAATTTTTTTTCCCTTGAATAAGCAACATATTTTTCTCAAAAATTTCCAATTTTTTTCCTTTAAACTTAGAGATTTTTTTTTCCTCATAGATTTGCAACTTTTTCTTCAGTAAATTGGAATTTTTTTCCCTCTAAATTGGTAACTTTTTGTCCTGTGGGTTGGGATTTTTTTCTTGTAAACTGGCAGCTTTTTAATATAAATTGGCATCTTTTTCCCTTTTTAAATCTGTAATGTTTTTTCTCAAAAACTGGCAACTTTTTCCTGTAAACTGCAAATTTTTCCTGTTAATTGCCTTTTTTCCTGTAAATTTGCAACATTCTTTCTCAAAAATTTGCAACTTAAAGTTAGAAATACTTTTCTCATAGATTTGCAATGTTTTGTTCATAAAATTGCAACTTTTTTCCCTGTAAATTTGCAACTTTTTCCTGTAAATTGGAATTTTTTTCCTCTAAATGGTAACTTTTTTCCTATAAGTTGGGAGTTTTGTCTTTAAATTGGCAACTTTTTACATGTAAATTGGCTTCGTTTTCCCTTTAAATTTGTGACATTTTTTCTCAAAAATTTGCAACTTTTTTCCTACAGTATAAAGTTGGAATTTTTTTGTCATAAAATTGCAACTTTTTCTTAACCCCTTGCACTCCGGGCAATTTTCCTAAAAATGCCAGAAAATAACGTGCCCAAAGTAAATCGAAAGCTGTTATTCAACCCTTTGCAGCATCTTCATGGGGTTGGTCTCATTTAAAAGAAAACACTTTGAATTTTTTGGCAAAAAAACATAATCTCTCTATGTGCTCCGGCCACTGAGTTACAGTCATCTAAACATACTGAACTTGAAGAAAATAAATTTGGACACAGTGTTTTTTTGGATACAAATGCTTGCAAATAACACGCAGCTGTCCGATCCGGCTGGAAAATGCAACAGAAATGTAGAACCAAGTGTTATCAAGCTGAGATCCAAATTTGGTAACAATACCACAAAAAAATGAATATTTTACACAGCTTTGTTCTCAGGCTGTTCCCAGGCGTTTTGGAACTGTGCCAAATTGTGCCAAATGGCACAGTTTGGAAAAACGTCTGTAACTTTTGAATAATTCAATGTAGAATCTTCATTTTGGGCTCTAATGAAAGGTCACATTCAGGGCTGTGTCTCTGTGTGTGTGTGTGGGGGGGGTCCCCCCCCTGCTACAAAGGACGGAGTTCGACCCTCGCTACATGACGGATTACACTCCTTGCATGTTTTCACAGCGGCCCCCCCCCCCCGCTACTGTGTGTGTGTGTGGGGGGGGGTTGTCCCCCGCCCCTCGCTACAGAGGACGGCCATCGCTACATGATGGAATAGACTCATATGCTTCCCCCCGCGGACTGGGGAGCGTTCGAACCGTGAAGGCCCCCCCCCCCGCTCCTCTTCTGCAGCGGGAAGGGGGGGGGGGGCCTTCACGGTCCGAACACGGCAAATGAACCGTTTATCGAGGCGCACGCACTTCGTGCACCGTACAGTTGTAATTTACCGATCGGTCAAAAGTCATTTTTTGATTACAATTTTCAGGGATAAATAATAATTTAGCTTATAACACCTTACCTCTTCACAGCAGCAGAGTCCTGGTGAACTTCTCTTCCCCATTGTCAGACGAACGCGACACTGGTCCGCTCGTGGATCCCGGTCAAAACATAATTCCATTATTGCCGTTTTGGCGAATGATTTACGACTTTTGTCGTCGGCCTCCGTCGGTCTATGATGACGGAAGAGAATCCTAAACGTCTATTCTGCTGGAATGAGTGCAGGTCCCACTTGTGGGTGTTCTCCATGCTGCGGGGTCTGTAGCAGATTCGTCCAGCGTCCTTTGTTTTCATCTGCTGCAACAGTAAATCTCTCTTCACCCAGCCCGAACTTCTGTGCTTCAATTGGCTCCTGCATTCACAGTAGGCGGGTCCTCCTTCCTAGGTTTTCATTCATTGGTTCTTCAAGGTTTCAGAAACCCAATTCAAGGCTCTTATTAGTCGAATGAGAGGTCAATCACATGAACTAATCTGTTCGCTGCTGTGTCTGCAGCTTTTTTTTTTCAGTGGTGCTTGGACGCCAACACCACATACATCACCACAATCTGGACTATGCGTCCAAATGCGCACGAGGGCGCACCAGAGCGCACTAGGACGCAGAGACTTGCCCGCCCGCGGAACAACGGAGCGCAAGTGGTTAAAAATAGGCCGTTTTTTCCCATAAATTTGCAACTTATTCCTGTAAATTGGTAATTTTTCCCCTTTAAATTTGCAATGTGTTATCTTAAAAAAAGTTCAACTTTTCTCCTATGAAGTTGCACTTTTTTTCTCATAAATTTGCAACTTTTCTCTCATAAACTTGCAGCTTTTTTCTCATAAAATTGCAACTTTTTTCCTGTAAATCTGTAACTTTTTCCTGTAAATTTGCATCTTTTTTCCTGTAAATTTGCAGCCTTTTTGAAACAAATGTTTTCTAATTGCAAGTCATGGTGTCATGAGGAAAAAGTGGCAAATTTCCAAGAAACAAAAACCCTGCAAAACTGCAAGAAAGGTAAGAAGTGAACGTGGAATAGATGAGCTGGTGAAGGAGAGTTGGTTTTCGGATGTGTTGTGTCGTCTGCTTTCCTGAAAGCTTAATCAGGATTTCATTACGGTGTGCTTCTATGAGAGAAATGAAATTCTGTTCAGCCGCTCATCTTTCTGTTCTTCTACCTGAGTGATGAGAGAAAGCAGACGGTCCCATCATCACTTATTAAATAACCAGCAGTGTAGTTGCTGTTAGACGCTGAGTCGCCATTTTCATTTCACTCATTATCTCCCGTGTATTTTATGCTAGAAATGCCAGTCTGCTATTATTTTGTTGATCCTTTAAGGACATTTACGCTTCTATTTTAGTATTTTAGCTTTCATACTTTCAAACAATATTATTACACTTTAACTAAAAAATGTAATGAAGTGAATGGACCTTCTTCAGACTTTAGCTCATTGGTTTTTAAAGCAAAAAACTTCTGTATATTTAAGCTAATTTTCTTTAACTTTAAGCTGTTTTGCTTTTATGCTGCCTTTGTATAAGGTTGGGATATTTTAACCTTGAATCTAATGTTTTTAAGCTAATTCCACTTTAATGCAAACAGTATTAAAATGTAGGCCATTTTAGCTTTTTAAGATAGTTTTTTTCTCCAATTTTTAAACTATAATGATTTATCCATAGTTATAGCATTCTAAAGCTAACTGTATTCAGCTTTAAAATGTCAGCATTTATGCTAATACAGTGATCCCTCGCTACTTCGCGCCTCACCTTTCGCGCCCTCAGTGCATCGCGGATTTTTCAAAAATATTCATCAAAAATTCAAAATTGAGAAAAAATGGGCGGGCGCTAGCAGAAGGCAGGGAGACTACATTAGAACATCAGGTATCAACACGGAGAGCCCGCACAACTCAAAATCCACCTCTCTGTTCACTGTTCTCGTGTTGGCTCAGCTCGGGAATCTCGCAAGCTGATTGGCCGAGACATTTTACCCAGCTTCTCTCCCTGCCGAGCACCCATACCCAGCGAAGGAAGACCGCATTCATTGTTCTTTATTGCTCGTGTTGCTTAGTCTCACCGCGTGGAACTTTTCGCTGTTCTCTTGTGCCTTTTTGTGCGAAATAGTCTTCCCGTTGAGCCACTACGCCGCCTCCTGCAGCTTCTCCAGCTCTATTGGAAGCTGCCCTCGACGATCCTGCGCCTCTAGCACCTGACGATGAGGCATCACCTGAGGAGTAGTAAAGCTCTCATTAACCTGTGCAGTAAATCATCTTCATCTTGAGTTGCGTATCTTGTTATAAGAATAAAAGAGTTCTAAAAACATATTTATGTACACTTTATTTACATCTACGTATGTATGTACACTTACACACACACGTATCATATGAGAGAGAGAGTGAGAGAATGAACGTACGTATTATTTCACATATATTATCCACATATAGTTGGTTCTGTTGACTTAGTGCAACACGGCGCTAAATTTGAATTCACTTGGAAATATTTTTCCACTTATTTAGCGTTCTAAGGCAACAGAACCAACTATGTGGACGATTGAAGATAAGATTCACGCTGAATATGATCCATGGTTCCTACATCGTGTCACAGACACTTCAAATTTTAAAAACAGGTGATTGTGAAGAAGGGTGTTTTAAACTGGGTGAAAAGTGGTGCTGCAACATTTAATCGCTGAGGTGTTTGACCAAAGCATATCTGACAGTTCATGAACACCTCTGGCATCTGTGTCAGCGTGTGGCTAATGTGCATCTTTTGTCCCCTTTAAAATCAGCTGAGTGAAATGACATTTTTTTAGTAGCAGCTACACCTTCAGATTAACAAAATTTTAATTATAGCAGACCTTTTTTGTGTCAGTCCTCCAATCCTGTTGCTTAACGCACAGGTGTTTGACGCACCAGGTGACCTGCGTCGGCTTTAACCACATCCACTCTTTTTTCTAAAGCCCATCCAGGGACAAGAGTTGCAAATTAGCTAATAGCTATACACTCTATGTGCAACACATCAGATTGATTGTCTTTGATTAATTGTCTATGTTTATTGCACTGTCCCTGTCAAATAAACTAATCTACTACTACTATTTATGGGTGACGTCATTAGGGGTGACGCTACTTCGCGTTTTTTCACTTTTTGCGGTCGGTTCTGGAACCCATTAACCGCGATAAGTGAGGGATCACTGTATTGTACAAAAATGGCTATTTTAGTTTTAAAGCTAGTATTTTTAAGCTAATGTTCAACTTAAACCATTTCTGGTTTAAGGTTATGATATTTTAGATAGAGAGATAGATAGATGGATAGATAGATGTACTTTATTGATCCCAAACTGGGAAATTACAGTGTAACAGCAGCATGACAGTTGACAGCCAAACGACAGAAACACACATATCACAGACAAAGGGACTACCCATGGAAAGTAAAAACTAACACGACTATAGAACCTATATACATCATAGCTTAATATATGATGACCCGTATAAACACATGAATCATCCCATTGCACAAAGAAGGACTATCAGGAGCAGAGTGAAATGTGAGGTACCAGTTAGTCTGTAAGGTGCAGTATGGCAGCATAGCTATGACCAGAATACAACATCATAGTGAGTTATTGTACAGTGAAATTACATGTGGCAGGAAAGATTTCCTGTACCTGGCCGTTCAGCAGCGAAGCTGTAGTAGTCTACTGGAGAAAGTGCTTCGCTGCCTATCTAGTGTGTGGTGGAGGGGGTGATCAGGATTGTCCATGATGGATTGCAGTTTATTTAATGTTATCCTCTCCATCACTGTCTCAAAGGTCTCCGGTCTGAGACCAATTACAGAGCCAGCCCTCTTGATAATCTTGTCAAGTCTGTTGGTATCTCTGGCCCTGATACTGCTACCCCAACAGACAGCAGCAAAGAAGATGGCGTTGGCGAGAACAGTCTGGTAGAAAAGCTCCAGCATCCTGCTACACACGTTGAAGGATCTCAGCTTTCTCAGGAAGCAGAGTCTGTTCGTCCCCTTGTTGTGCACAGCATCGTGTTGGATCTCCAGTCCAACCCGCTGCTGATCCTGACACCCAGGTATTTGTAGTCCTCAACCACTCCCACAACCTCCGCCCTAATCTGCAATGGCTGAGAAGGCATCTTCTTCTTCCTGAAGTCAATCACCATCTCTCCGTTCTTGTTGATGTTCAGCCTCAGGTGATTCTGCACCGTCCACTCCACAAATCTGTCTACCAGTGCCCTGTACTCCCCCTCCTCTCCTCTTATACACTCCACAACAGCTGAGTCATCAGAGAATTTTTGCAAGTGGCATGACTCAGTGT